>NMXL01000005.1:1271087-1871087 GCA_002851715.1 Verticillium klebahnii | reverse complement strand
CATTATTACCCAGTACTGCTCCCTTGAATTGTGACTTGTATTTACCAGTTGCTGCTGACTTTTTTTCTTCTTCTTTTTTTTGTTGAGCTGGCTGGGAGTTGGGGTGCGTCCCAAGCCCCCTAGATACTTCCGAGTTGTCACGTACCAGTGCATGCGAGTCGATTTGAGAACTTAATTCGACAGCCCTTGGCCGCATCTTCGAACATTACTTCCATCCCTTCGAGGGCGCTGAGCATTGGGACTAAAAAGGCCTGTAGTGCAATGTATGTGTGACCACCATTGAAGTGAAAGACGTCGGCGAATGTGTTAGTGGGGCGGGCGAAGACCATCCGCACCCAGGGAAAAACGTATCGAGACTTCTTTAGCAATTCATGACAGCGGTTTCCCTAATCCGCAGCAGCTTTCCTGGTAAACGTAGATCCCGAAGCGAACAGGAGAGGATTTAAGATGGTGACCCCCCTCCTCCTCCCCCACCCAACGACCAGCCAGGTCTTCCCTGCACCAGCCACCTGTGGCTGCGCCGTAACCTTGGCGCTGCTCTTGCCCGGCTTCAGTGTGTTAATGACTTGATGTCGTGGCTAATAGACGAACTCAGTAAGCACAGCGCGTCTTCTAATCCATCATTACATCATCTCACATTCTATAGGCCCCTTCCAAATTTCCCGCGCGCAATAAGCTCACGGCATGCACCTCGAGGCTGATGTTGATTAATCAACCCCCGGAGGCCGAGGCTCCAGCCCACCCCGGTTCATCATCGGAGAGATACCGAGACGCCATGCGGTTTACTGATCAAGCCACAAGCCAGCAATAGCGACATGTTTGCCCGACGGTCGGATTGTTAAGCCGTTTCTTGAGGCTTCTACTTCCGTTGGAGCCAACCGGACTCCACGGAGCATGGCTCAAGCGGTCTGTCATCGTGCTGCCACGCAGTGGAACCCCAGCTTGATGGTGCTTTGTCATGAGGGATGGCATCTTCGACGGTCATTTGGCAGACTGCTGGGGGCTGGAGTCAGGACCACAATGAGAGCACACGTAGGTGGAACACATGCTGACACCTTTACCTACTGAAAGCAACAGGGCTATATATTGAGCCCATGTCATTGCAGAACACTGCTTTTCCTGGCACAAACTTCACCTTCTCAGTGCCCCCAGACTCTGAGTCTTTCGTCATTTTCTAAGACAGAGATCACCCCCAATACAATTACAACTTGAATCAAATCCCTCATTGTCGACATGGCGAAGAAAATCATCACTGTTCTGGGTATCACAGGACAACAGGTACTTCCGATTCTACCACCCACTATGCCCCCGAATCCCCTAAATCTCATGAGAGGAAGATGGCTGACTTAAGGCAAAGGGCGGCTCCGTTGCCGATGTTTTCCTTCGAGAAGGAGGATGGCATGTCCGTGGCGTAACTCGTGATCCGAGCAAGCCATCCAGTCAGGCTTGGGCAGACAAAGGCGTCGAGCTCGTCAAAGGTAACATCGACGATGTCTCCCAGCTGACGAAGGCCTTCGCAGGGTCCAATGTGATCTTCGGCGTCACAGACTTCTGGACCATCACGCGTGATCCCAAGGTCCAAGACCGGGCTCAGAAAGCTGGCGTCCCTGTCAATGTCCTCTCGTACGATATTGAAGTTCAGCACGGTCGCAACATTGTAGATGCCGCGAATGCGACGCTCGATAGCCTGGATAGGTTTGTCCTGTCGACGCTGTCATCCGCAAAGAAGTGGAGCAAGGGCAAGTACACCCACAACTACCACTTTGATGCCAAATGGGAGGCAGTTGAATACCTAAAGGCTACCTATCCCGATCTTGCCGCCAAGTCATCCTACCTGCAAGTGGCGCTTTACTTGACCAACTGGAAGGGCTTTGGGCTCCTGCCTGTAGGCAAGCCGGTCAAGGTGAGTTGGCGATTCTGACATCTGGACTTTGCAATATGGTCCCTTAAAGAAAATCAAGAACATAAGTTGACAAGATTGTAGCAAAATGACGGTACCTTTGTGTTGAGTTTCCCCGCCGACCCCGATGGGCCGGTTGCTCATATTGATGCGAGCCGCGATACCGGTAGATTTATTTTCAAGATCTCCTGACACTTCTCAGCTGACACTCGGGCCTTTAGGTAATTTCACACTCGCCCTCCTGAAGGTCCCGCCTGGCCAGAATCTCCTCGGTACTGCAGGTGTCTTGAGCTGGACCGAGTACGCCACTTTGTGGGGTAAAATCCATGGTGTCGACTGTCGTTTCGAGCGACTGGACCGCAAGGTCCTCGAGGAAGCCATTCCTGGCGGTATTGGCCAGGAAATGGCTGATATGTTCGAGTATATCTCGGAATTTGGCTATGATGGTGGTGACCCGAGTGTTGTTCTCCCCAAAGACGTAAGTTATGGTATGAAATTTGATCTAGTAAAGCAGCTCTAACCATGGCGTAGCTCGGCGTAAATATCCCACTGTATACTGTTGAAGAGTACATCAGGAACGAGGACTGGTCGTCCTTGCTGTGAGGTCATGGCTACTGGCCTTAAACCAAACTTGTGAACCGGTGCTCATGGCATCTCAGTAATCAGGTTTGGATTCGACATCTTTGTCTGATTCGGGTCTTTACTCGACAGGATCCAAGGTAGTGAGCGGTCGGCCACAATGGTGGAAAGTAACAATTCAGGATTATCCTGCAGGCCCAATAACTAGTACAATGACGCCCAGGCCGAAAATGACATCTCACATGACGTGCACAATCAAGGCTCTGTACGGGGTATTTTCCAGGCTGTGCGATGAGATGCTTGACCGCAGTCATGTGGAATTGTGTTTGCCGAGGTCGCTGTCCCAGCACCTATCCTAGCCACAACTTAGGCGGCAGATATAATTTTAGCCGCAGCTACTTCAGCAATGCCGTATGCTGAAGTCTGAATGTGGGCGGATGGTATGATTGGGATGATGCTATTGTCGACGACTCGCAAATTGGTCGTCCCATACACACGGAGCTCGGCGTCGACTACGCCGCCGTCCTTGAGAGGCAACATGGCACATGTTCCTACTGGGTGGTAGAAGCTGCCCATAGCCTTCCTAGCGAATTCGCGCCATTGCTGGTCGGTCTGGACCGTCTCGCCGGGCTCCGTCTCGACCGTCCAGGCTGATCTGATAGGCTCAGTGTGCGCGATACGGCGCGAGAACTTGGCAGCTTCTACAAGCGCCTTGTGGTCGTATTCATTGCTCATGAACCTAGGGTCGATGATGGGCTTGCCGCGCGGTTCCTTGGGGTCAATGTGCACACTACCGCGTGAGAAGGGTTGCATGACGGTCGAAAATAAGGTGATGAACTTGCCGCCCGTGTAGCCAAAGGCGCCGACAAAGTTCGCCTCGTAGATGATCTCGATGGCGGGGACCTTAAGGTTTTTAAGGAGTTGCAGCTTCTTCGCATCGATGGCATTCTTGCTACGACCAAAGGTGTCGCGGGCGAGCTTCTTCATCTTCGCGTCCAATCCGAGCTGCTTCCAATTCATGAAGCCATAAGCTGCCGTTGTGTACTCGTACAGTGACCTCTCGCCATCTAACCACTTCTGCAACTCGCCCGTGGCGTTGGCACCGGTGCTATCGAAGATGAGATTGTCGAACGAGTCGATGCCATCCTTGAGTCGATAGGTGTTAGAGACACGGATGTGGTCCTGATAATTCTCGCCGACGCCTGGGAGGGCAATGAGCGGAGCGACGCCAGCAGCCTTGAGAACAGAAGGCTGGCCAACACCCGAAAGCTCGAGCAGACCGGGGCTCTGGACGGAGCCGGCGGATATGATGACTTCCTTCTTGGCCGTGATGACCTTGCCGCTTGACAGAGTTACACCGGTTGCCTGGTACGATGAGCCCTTGCGTTTGACAAGATTGACCTTTGAAACTTCGGTGTTAGGCTTGACAACGAGGTTCTTCCCAGCCAACGGCAGATAGCTGCTCGCGGCGTAGGAACGGGTGTGTTTTGTCTCATCTATGTTAGTAGGCTGGAACATGACGCCGATAGGCTCGCCCCCCATGCTGTTGTTGTCGTTGACATTTACGCCTAGTTTGCTGACAGTAGGCTTCCATAGGCGCAGGATGGGGTAGACCACGCGGTTGTAGTAATTGCGGATGGGCCCTTTGTAGCCATGCGTATCGTTGTCGGTGCCGGTGAAGTTCTCCGACTTGACCATAGCGTCGATCATGGTCTTCCAACCCCAGCCTCTGTTCCCCAGCTCGGCCCAGGCCTCGTACTCCGGTGCTGATGCGCGGTCGTAGCAGAGATAGTTCATGGCCGATGAGCCGCCAAGCACCTTGCCACGGTTGACATCAATAGAGCGGCCCCCGAGGGATGGCTGCCCCACCGTTGTGAAGTTCCAGTCGTAGTCAGTGCCCAGAATGGACCCTCGAAGTCCGGGAACGTTGATCCTCAGCTCATCGGGAGCGGCCGGGCCGGCCTCGATGAGCAAGATCTTAGACCTGGGGAGGCCTTGGCTCAACCGAGTGGCAAGCGCGGTGCCAGCAGTGCCCCCACCGACGATAATCTGCAGCAGAGTTAGTCAAACAAGAAGTCTTCGACTTGTGCACCACGCAGGCGAAACATTAAATGTACTCACGTAGTCATACGAATCATCCTGGCAAGACACACCAGCGTAAAGCGCAAAAGCCGATAGGAGTGACTTTGAGAGCTTCATGACGTGTTGAGTGGTTGGCTGAGGGTCCGAAATAGCTTTGCTTTGGGTGCCAAAGCCGTGTCGTGCTCGATACCTTAGCTAGGAAGAACAACGCAAATCGTGGAAGAACGGGATCAGGTGTCTTTATCCAGCACCACAAGCAAGACACACTGGGGTGGCGCCCAGCGTAGTAAGCCGGAAATTTGTCTCTGAATGTGCCTGACCGACCGAAAACGCGGTCTGCATTGCTTCTTCAGTGGCTGGAAAAGAGACAGGTCTGGGTCGCATACATGATGCATGCCTCACCAAGCTTGCCGTATTACCATGAGGTACCTTGCTCGATACGACATCATGGGCCAATGACAGCGAGAAGGATAAATGCCCTCCTCCGGCAACATCCGTGTTTGCTGCGTCTTGTTTACGGAAACAAATGCATGGATGGTAGCTTTCGAAGGTAAATGAAAGAGAGTCGAAATAATCGGCTCGCGTGGCGAGCCACGGTCTTTGCCCCTCGCGTGCCACACGTACCAGAGATGGGCAAGGTCTTGGTGGAGTGACAGGTCGTGAAGGGGATCCAGGTCAAGGGGTCACATTTCGCTGATGCAGAGACCCTGGTTGTTTGTTACATTCAAGCAACCAAACCTATCAATGGTGCCCTAAATCAGTAAGGATCGAGGTGTAGCCTACTTATCCAAGAGTACATCTCTTTTTCCGCCCCTGCACACTGCCGGTGCAGGGTAGCACTCATGTGTCGTCTCTCCATTTTACAAATGGCTGACCAGGGCCAGACAGGGGTGTGGCCATCCGTTTCCTGGAATACTCGAGCATTTACCCAGGCAGGCCAACTGGTATCAAGACTTTGGGCGCCAAGCCGCTTAACGGCTTCGACTAGGCAGGTACGTTAAGCGACGATCAGCCCCTGCGGGGGTGGAGCAGCCCTTGAGATCAAGAAGCCTGAAGCTTAATCCTGGGGCCAACTTGAGCTACCTGACTGCCCTGGGTGTCGCGTCAATTCGTACCTGGTGGCCCCTCACAAGCCCCTTGCAAGCCCCCTTGCAAGCCCCCTTGGGGGGGAAGTTAGGGGTTTTCATGTAGGTCTGGTGTGGCTCTCCTTACCCGATGGTAAATATTTGGTACATTCGGTCCCGTCCATGGTTGAAAGAATCCTTTGTTCCACGCTTTTTTTGGGCTGTACCTAGCACGCGAGAAAGGAGAGATTCGAGTGCATGACTGGAATATATTCTGATGCCTGCTCAAGGCTTGAGGTCACAGCAGACGAGTGTCGACGCCTCCACCAATGGTTGAAATTCGCAGATCAGCTCTTGCTCATTCGTCGTGAATAAAGCAAGAAAAGCAGAGACAGTAACCATACAATTCCACATTTGCGTTGGATTTCTCACCATACACCAATCTAACGACGATCGGTTTGTCTTCTCGTTGCAAAGTGATAATCGTATCGGCTTACGCCTTTCCCCCCTCGGACCAACGCTGCGCGCTGTTTGCCAAGGGGTTCAGTCGTTCTGTCAACTAGAATCCGTGGAGAGCTACCTGCATATTCCTAGATCAATGGGCCTCTGTTAGCAGGACTCTCAATGGTTTCAATAACACCGTCGCGCTCTCTTGTAGGACACTTTTACATAGGGGTAGTTGTTTAGGTGCCAACCCAAAAGAACAAATGAAGCATGGTGCTCACGACTCTCCGTCTTTTTTCCTGATTTGCCTTGCTGATGTCCACGACTTACCATCCACTTTCAATCTCTTTTAGTCACCTAAATCTAGTCATACAAGCTAAGACGGCCCAAGTCTTGCATCATGGGTGTGGTCTAGCTAGAACGGAAGCCTGTGGATATCTTCATCTTCATTGTCACATGGATCTTGTTCCCTCCTCCTCTACCTAGGTAGTTAGGCGACCCTGCCAAAGGCGGGATGCCAAATGCAGCAGATACTTGGGCTTGTTACTAGCGGCGACGCTGCTGGCACATCCGTATTGTTATTTAATCACAGGTCATCTCGTCGATGCCAATGCTTCGGTGTATGCTTACTTTGTTCCCAGCGGAGTAGAGCTACTCGCGTCACAATTTGCAGGCTCAGCTCCACCGTCTACCGACAACACTGAGTTTCACTCCACGTGAAGTCTCCTCCCCAGAACAATCATCCAAAACGCTCTGTCATAATCGGACTGAACCAAAGCCTTAGTTCTTTTGTTCGAGGGCGTCTAAAGCACAGCGTCAGGTCAGCTGAAGTGATCAGTCTCACGGGCTCAAGTCTGATACTGGACCACGCAAGGCCGCAATCGATCGTTGATGCGTGGTCAGGCATTTGCCCTTGCGCCATGTCTCGGCTAAGAGTAAGACCATACCCATCATCCCAGTTATTTCGACACTACAGGGAGTACAGCAGGATTCCGCAGAATCCCTCCTCAAACCTCTCAACATCACCTTCCATGTCCGGAGTCCTCTCAGGCTACAGCGCTGTTACCTACCTCATCAACCACTTTCTTGGCAGGATGCGCCATGGTCGTCTCTCAAAACGACGCAAGCTCTTCTCAGGTCATAATGGGTTTACAGCCTCAAATCGCCAAGCCGCGAAGTACCCAAATTAAACTAAAGTGTCTCACTTTCATTCGGGTACGCTTTTGCAGGCTGATCCAATCGCGCCCAAGCTACTCAAGGCTGATGTCAAGCTTGTGTCTTGGCAGCACACAGCTGGAGTTAAGGACTTCTTCAGGACGGTTCTGTACTAGTTCATGCAGCTCGTGATCATCAGCCGCGATATTCAGCACGACGCTACCATGGTGTTCCGCCACCAGGTACCTGGTATTTCTAGAAAAGGGGAAGATTTAGGCTCCGGCAGACATCTTTCACGACTCGATGGATGAATATGGCGTCGCCCGGCCACTTTCAGCACATGCGCAAAGCGTCTAGAGGCCTCCGTAGCCGACGATAGCATGTGTGTGAAAGCTGCGTCTAGTTCACACACCTGCTCCGGAATCTATTTAAGAGATCACCCGTGGAACTTCGGAATATCGAGGTTCACTTCGACAAAAGAACAGATCTCATCAAGTCGGATCAGTCACTGCGGCGACTAATCTTATTTCCTGAGCTGCAGCCCAACATGAAACATTTTTTGACATCAGTCTTGTGCCTCTTTCTTCTTCTGGTGTCGGCCACCTTTGCACAGTCTGAAGACTCTAGTGCCGCTGTTGTTTCATCATCGAGTGTAGACTCGGCTACGGTCGTTGAGAGCTCGACAATATCGAGCACAGGCGACGAATCCACTCCTTCGGATGGTACGCCCTCAGATACCGATCCCTCGGACGACATCCCATCGGACATCACCTCCTCGGCTGAGGCCGGTGACGAAAACAGCGCGATATCAACGGTCGTTTCTCCCACTGCGTCTGAGGTAGCCTCTATTTCGCCAACAATTACCGAGTCTCTGGAACAATCTACAACAATCTCGCCTTCATCTACTGTTGATGATGATCTTTCCAGCACCGCCGACGTGGAGGCGACTTCCCAAGCTCCCACGTCCGGCACTTCAGGCGTTTCCCAGGAAGGCACCGCTAGCACAGACACGTCACCTAGTTCGACTCCCTCAGAGGGAGACGAGGAAGGCGGAGCCGAGGCCTATGATTTTGAAGCGCGCGAAGAAACCCCAATGGAGAGTAAGCCTGACGTCGCCACGCCCGAGCAGCATCAGGCTGAGGCCGAAGCAAACCTTCCAGTCATGGACATTCCGGAGGAAGACGCAAGGGAGATTGCTGCCCTGGAATCCAGCATGTTCGAGCACTTTGTGAGGAACGATCCGGTAATCAACCCCGAAGACAACATCACCCTCCCTGATGCGGTTGCAGACTGCCAACTGGGAGTGGGTAGGCGTTCCAACATCGGAGACTGGTCTGGTGGACCAAGTTCTCGATTGCTGGGGCGACAGGCACCGTGTAGGGCTGTGGATCGCTTGGACTTTGATCTCCACGTCTGGCACATGCTCTCAAGCCGGGGCGCCGCGCGTCCACAATTGATCGAGGCGAGGATCAAGGAGTCTGTGAGTATCCGGTCCAAAAAAGTCTCGTTTATCTAAGGAAAAGGTGCTGATAACCAAAGGTCGCGTACCTGAAGTCCGTATACGAGCCTCGAGGCATCTATTTCAAACACGTCAGCACGAATTTCAGGCAACCGGTATCAGATACCGTCAGCTGGGCAAACATCCGTAAAAACGAAGCCAAGCTCCACAAGTGGCAGACGGCAAGCCGCAAAGGCAATAAAATGGCCTTGAACCTATGGCTGGTCTTCAACTTGCTTCCCGAAACTGGTCCTGAGGACGACGGCGATCTCATTGGGGTAGGATTGCTCATCCTACCACTTTGGATATATGACTTGTTGACACAAAACAGTATGCTACCTTCCCGGAGAAGAAGAAGGGTCCCTTAGACGGCGTGGTCATGCAGCAGACCGCCATGGGCACCCCCGCGCCGCTTCTCGTCCACGAAGTCGGCCACTGGCTGGGCCTCCGGCATACCTTTGGCAACAGCATCGAGAGAGGAGAGACAGACTGTCTGGTCGGCGACGGCCTGCGGAGGACGACCCATACCCGCGCCGATTTGGATGTCATATTCAAATGCGAACAGCTTCCTTGCAATGCGAATCGGGGTGTCAAGCGCATTCCTAACTTCATGAGTGTAAGCCGGACGACTTCCCAAGTTCTGCTAAGCCCCAAGCAATAGGCTGATATATCTGCTAGTACTCCGATTGTTCAGGTCTTCCAATAGCGTCGGGGTTCCACGTGGACCAAAAGGCGGCCATGTTCGCAAGGACCATTAAGTATAGGCGCACGAACCAACCAGGGGACTGCACCTACCTTGATCCCAAGGATGACAAAGGATTAAAGGCAAGGGGCGTCCAGAAACGTTCAGGAATGCAAGACCTCGTAGACGGCAAATGCCCGGATCTCGATGCCGAGGCCGAGCGGATCCAAGACGAGCCGGCTGATGACAACGGTCAAAATGGAACAGGCGGTGGTACTGGGGAGGGCGAGTCGACTGGTAGTGGTGATCAAGGCGAACCGACGGGTAGTACCGATCAGGACGAGCCGAGCAGCGGTACCCATGGGGTTGCCTTGCACAAGTGGGCGTGGTGCCTCCTGTTGCTCACGAGCTTCATGGTCATCCTCGGGTAGAGGATTCAGAGAATGTCAATCGATGTCGTCGGGATAACAGTAACATTAGTCTTTCCACAATTATTTTCGTTTCTCTTGCGAGAAGTTTGTACGCTATACGAATCCCTTTAAACTTATCTGCTTGAGTGCTGCCATGCGCTTAATTTCACATATCGCGAAGCAACAATCAAGTTTATCTATGTGTCTTTCGGCTCACCAACCTATCTGCTTGATGATCACCGCAAAGACTTCCCGCAAATGGACTGACGCGCTAGTTGATGAAATCGTTTGAAACATGACTTTTCGTAGTGCCTCGGATGAGGGCACATGGAGGTGCTCCCAAGTCTCAAGAAGACCCCAAGTCGTACGGTGAGAAGAGTTTGATGACTAGGAGAACGCAGGGACCGCTCAAAAGAATGAATCTTTTCGCGTCTACTCGACTCAGAGCTGTACCGGCACCAGCACCGGCTAGGACAGATACCAGATCTCAAGCGGAAGCTAGCTGACAATTCTTCCGTAGCACTCTGTAATAATGCCACGACCCCATTCGGCCGAAAGTGCGTTGTCCTTCCGAGGGGCTTGGGTCACTTCCTTCCGAGGGGCCTGGGTCACTTTCACTGTACCTGAGCACTGCATGATGGGCGATGAACTGATTAGGGTCTCCACGTCTATGGCGAAGCTGAAAGAGGCAAAACACAGCAGAAGCCCGACGCTCGAGTATGTTTTGAAGAGTCTGGGTGCTTGCGGAGAGATCACCTCTTCGTCCCCCTCCGAGCCAATTGAGGACAGAAGCAAAACAAAACATACAACACCAGGTATTCGCTGGTGGTCACCCACCCAACTACTGATCCGGCCCTTACTGGTTTATCTAGGGGAGAGCGGACGGGATCCCGAGTTCTCCAGTAGGTATGGTCGTATGTGCTGGAAAGGCTGCTGTGTGGTGCTCATATCGGATGTGAAAAGTGGTGGCGATGCCACGATGGTGATGCCTCGAAAGGGCAACTCAGCTGACAGGTGCATTCAAAAAGTCGTTCACGTGACAAAGTTGGAGCAATTGGAGAAAGAATAGTCGTACCGACACGCAGTGTCCCTTGCTCGGTATCCCTGAGTAAACAACTGGGTGACCGCGAGGCGAGTCCAGGCCCTGGAGCTTCCGCTCCGCAACACAGGTTTGCTTCTTGTCGGGTGAGACAAGTGCATCGCCAAGACGGTTCCTGACACCAGGAGACCATGATGTCATACCGACGGCTGGCCAGGCTCTCCTCGCCCGCGGCCAGCAGCGGCAACGATGATCGTCCACGCTGCGAGCTTATTTTCAGGGCACACTCGATTACGCCAGATTCAGTTTCACAGATCGACGCGATGGACTATTCAACCCGTGCTTCGTAGCACGTCATCCTCGACGAAGCATATATGATCGGCTATCGCTCTGCTGCCGGGGCCTGATGCCAACTCCACCACACAGACGACAACCTCAACAACAGGCTTCTTCCCACGGAGCACCATGCCAACCGCCACCATGCCCTGCCTCCCCACCATCACCCTCGACACGACCCTCACCGACCTCTACCGCCAGGTGTCTCCCCAGAACCCGTCGAGGCGCATCGCCCAGGTCCTCTGCGGCGTCAACTCGACCCTCCCCCTGTCGGCCAACTTCCCCCGCAACACCAAGTACCTCTACCAGGACTCGCCCTTCAACGCGACGCGCGCCGAGTCGCCGTCGTCGCCGGAGGCCAAGGCGGCCCTCACGCGCGAACTCGCGATGAAGTACCTCTCTCTGATCCCCCAGCGCGACGCCTTCATCTCGGGCGCGTCGCCGGTGGTACTCTTCCACCTGGATGACGAGGACGCCGCGCAAGTGGCCCACGAGCGCGCCGAGGCCGAGGCGACCGTCTCGGTCCTCGCACCGGCGCAGCGGCCGGAGCTCGTGTTCTGCGCGGGTCCGAGCGCCATCCCCGTCGCCGAGAAGCGCATCGACGTCATCGCCTACAAGCTCATGGTCGACGGGCTCGAGGGCTACGAGCTGCTCGTCGAGCCGGACGCGCACTGGTTCGTCAACTCGAAGGAGGCGCTGGCCACGTCCGGGCTGCCGACGCCGCGGTGCGAGGTCGTCGACCTGGAGGGCCACGGCGGGGCGCGGGGCGTCTGCTGCACCGTATGCCGCGGCGGCGACGCCGGGGACGCAGGGGAGGAGGATTTCGTGATCCCCGAGGCGTGCGAGGGCGCCAGGGGCCGGTGGTTCGCCGCCGAGAGCGAGCGGGTGTTCGGGCGGATCGCGGCGCGGCGGCTGCCGTTCGTGCTGAAGAACCAGCAGACGTTCGGGGGCGCGGGCACGTACGTCGTGCGGACGGAGGCGGAGCGGGCCAGGGTGATGGGGGACCTACGCGAGGGCATCCTGCGGAAGCTCCTGTCGAGCGTGACCGAGGCCAACGCGCACCTGCGGCCGGGGGCGCTGATCCTCTCGGACCTGGTGGACGAGCCGGTGGGGGACTACGGCGTGACCTTCTTCGTGACAGAGGCGGGGGACGAGCCCATCTTCCTGGCGGCGTCGGAGCAGATGATGGGCGAGGGCAACGCCTGGATCGGCAGCACGATCAACTACGCGCGGCAGGAGGAGCTGAAGGCCAAGTTCGGCAAGCTGGTCGGGGCGGTGGCCGCCTGGCTGCGGTCGTACGACTACGTCGGGCCGGCGGGGGCCGACGTCCTGGAGACGGCGTCGGGGTCGGGATCCGTCATGGACGAGGGCGTCGACGAGGACCTGTCGAGGTACCACATTGTCGACCTCAACGTGCGGACGTCGGGCTCCCTGGCGCTACCGCTGCTGAAGACGCACTTTACGAGCCGGGGGCTGCACAGCGCGTCGTCCTTCTCCATCAGCTCGCGAGACAGCCGCGCCGCGTTCATCGACCTGTTCCGGGACGACTTTGAGTCCGGCAAGATGTGCATCCTCAGCTGGTATCAAGACCGCGACACCGGGACGAGCCTGGCCGACGTGGCCGTGGGGGCGCAGGGCCCGGAGGAGCTGACGAAGGCGATGCAGCGGGTGCGGGATGCCACGGATGAGGTGACGTTTTGAGCGTGAGGCGAAGAATGTGAAGCCAGATAGACAGACAGTCAGACAGACAGACGGACAGACAGACATAGAGAGGGGTACGAGCACGAGCAGGCGACTTCTCTTCATCAATACCCCTTTTTTTTCAACAGCCCCTTTTCGCATCAAGACGATTCCCTGACGACCATCTCCTCGGGTTGCATGCCCCTGCCCTCCGCCAGCACGCCGGCCTTCCTCAGAATATCGACGCAGCTGTTCACGACCTCGGGCTTCACGCCCTCGACGCCCGTCGTGAACCTGACCGTGGCGAGCCAGGCCCGCGCGTCGGCCTCGGAGTAGTCGAGGTTCGTGCTGATCCACCGCACCGCCTCCTCCTGGTTGTCGTTGAAGTGCGCGACGCCCTTGTCGAGCTTTGCGAAGAGGTCCTTGACGCGCGGGTCCAGCCCCCGGCCGCCCGCGAGCGCCGTCGAGGCGACGATCTTCCAGCTGCTCCAGGGGGTGTAGATCTCGCCGACGCGGCGGATGGCGCCGGCGTCGTGGTACCTCTTGGAGGTGAAGTGCTCCCACATGAAAAAGTCGGCGGCGCCGCTGTTGACGCCGTCGCGGAGGGTGGCAAAGTCGTTGAGAATGACCGTGTCGGAAAAGGGCGCGGGAGAGGAGGAGGAGGAGGAGGAGGAGGGCGCGAGCCAGCCTTGCTGGTCGGCGAGGACGAAGCCCATGATCTGGCTGCCAGAGCCGATGCGGGAGACGCCGATGCGGCCGTTGCGGAGGGAGGCGACGGAGGCGATTTCGGGGCGGTCAGCGCCCGTAGAGATGGCCCAGCCTGGGGGGGTCAGCATCGCTCGACAAAGCAGAGGAAGCCGAGGTACATACAGAGCGGAGTCTCGACGTAGGTGCCGACGAGGCGGTAGCCGCCGTCGCCCTCGAGGCCTTCCTTGCCGAGGCCGGCGATCCAGCCCTCGGTCAGGCCGATGCCGATGTCGATCTCGCCGGCGCGGAGCGCGGTGATCATGTGGCCGGTGCCGGAGGGGAAGGGCACGAGGGTGGCCTCGAGGCCGTAGTGCTGGTGGGCGAAGTGGAGGGGGGCGGAGAAGTGCTCGGGCACGAAGCCGATGCGCAGGGGTTGGGAGGCCATGGTGGCGTGGTAGGTGTGCCTGTCGATCAATTGAGATGAAAAAACTCCGGAGTAGCTGGCGTTCACGGATGGCTAGCGATGGCGATGGTGATGGTGATTCTCGTGATTCTCGAGACGCGTCTGTCTGGTGGTGACGAGGCGATGCGGGGTCCTGGACTTTGGCGGGGTAATTAATCCATGGTGGGGTTAATTACTTCTGCACAAATATCGATGCATTAAACTCCTCTAATGCACATGGCGCATTACACCTGTGCGCACACTTTGACGCCGATGGACTCGGGGACCGGTCGAGGAACTCGGGGACCGGCCGAGGACAGGAATCAGACCCAGACCCAGACCCAGAACGAACCAGAACCACCCCCAAATTTACTGGACCTCTGGCCGTGGGGGCGGGCCTGTACCTTCAGGGCATCCCCTTCCCCCTCATCTCCATCCCCAGCCCCTCCCCAGCATCCCCAACATGGCATCGTGCCCTCAGCTCTCAACATGACCCCTCGCTCTGCTTGCAAACGGCCCGATGTTGGAACAGACCACGCCTAGCTTCCGACCCGATCAGGCGAGGGGGTCCTTTAGCTTCGACTCGGAGCAAAGAGCGTGGGGGTCCGCGGGCGCTCTGCGCAGAGCTGAACGTAACTCCCGAGGCGCAGCGGTGGCGGGTCCGCATCCCAGTGCCGTAGTCCGGACGGCCCGCGCCGACTCGTGCCGTTTTTTCCGGCCGCAATCCTGCCGAGATGCCGTCTCGAAACATTCAGAACCTTGTTGCGGATGGCCTGGGGAGCAACCGGGGCAGACTGCCGGCAGAGAGTCATGCGGAGAACATCGATCAGATTTACGCATTGTAATACGAAGCGGAACCACTCAACGAGATCCGTGCCTCTTGGCGTGAAACTCAAACGCTGTCTATAACCTGTCTGTCTGTCTGTCTGTCTGTCTGTCTCTCTGTACTTCCTGCCTGATCATACATCTCTCGCCCATTCCCTTTTTTGAAAAGCACACCCACAGCTTAGGACCACCAGCGAGCAGGAGCAACCCCCTACTCGTCCTCCACGGCAGACTCGTACCCCATGCCCTCGACGCCGTCCTGGCTCTCCGTCTGCACCGGTGGCTTGACGTGTCGCGGCTCGCGGACGAGCATGAAGGCCGCGCACGCGCACCCGCACAGGAAGGAGAGGTAGAACCACGGCAGGCCGCAGAGCGCGCCGCCCCAGCGCATCCCGGCCGAGAAGCTCCAGGCCAGCACGGGCCCGCCGATGAACGCGCCCAGCGTCTCGACGATGCTGCAGACGGCGTAGAGCCGCGACGTGTGCTCCTTCTCGACAAAGGCCGTGGTGATGGCGCGGGCGAGCGGCGCGTGCGCGGACCCGAGCGTGCTCAGGACCAGCGCGAGCACGAACGGCACGATGGACGGGCTGACGCCCTGGAGGAAGGCGGCGAGCGAGAGCACGGCGTAGGAGCCGCGCGCGAGGAGGAGGTCCTTGGTGAAGGTCGTCAGGCGGCGGCGGCGGCGGGGATCGAGGAGGTGGGCGGACAGCCGAGGCAGCGCGGCGAGCACGAGGAGGTGGCAGAGGGCGAGGGGCGAGAGGAGGAACGACGTCTGCGCGAGCGTCCAGGAGTAGTACTTGCTGATGTACTGCGAGGTGGTCGTCGTCGACGCCGTCCACATGGCGTTCGCGATGAGCGAAGGCACCAGGCAGAGCAGGATGCTGCGGTTGCGGAGGAAGGCTCTGGCGCCGGCCAGCTCGGCGAGGCTGGTGCGGACGTGGTCGTTGAGCACGGCTGCGAGCGGCCGGGCGGGCTGGGGCCCCTCGCCCTCGCCGTCGGGGAGCTTGACGTGCAGAGTCTCGGGGAGGAAGCTGCTGGCCGTAAGAACGGCGGGGCTCAGGCAGAAGACCAGCGTGATGGGCACCCAGGGCCCATACGCCTGCAGGAGGAACCCGGACGCCAGCGGGGCCAGCAGCCCCGCGACGACGGCACCGATCGAGAGGTACAGGAAATGAGTGGACCGGTCCGCCTCGGTGCTGACATCCGAGGCCATGGCGTAGAGATTGTTGATGGCGACTGGGACGCCGCCGCCAATGAGGAAAAAGGCGCTGCCCAGGAGGAGGAGCCAGATGTTGGGGTGGTGGGACAGAGTCAGGACCAAGGGGCCCCAGCCGAATCCGAGAATGATGCCGGCGTAGGCCAGGAAGAAGGCCGGCTTGCGGCCGATGCTGGAAGTCTCGCGTCAGTCTTTCCCGGTTTCACCACTCTGAAGTCGGAGGATGAGCTCACCGGTCAGCCAGCACGCCGTACGGAAAAGCGACGACGAGAGTCACAACGGCAGAGATGACGGCGCCGATGCCCCCCAGATAGGCAAGCTGCGACTGGATCTCGTCGACCTTGCACTCCTTCTCGTCAATAGGCTCCGCGAGGTCCTTGTCGTAGTGCAGGTGGCAGATGGCGTCCTCCATCAGGCGAAACATGGGCATCATGAGGAGGATACCGCTGGAGATGAGAGCTCCCTTGATGCAGGCGAGCAACACCACAATGGCTAAGGGCGTCTGCGGCTGGAAGCGGTGGAGATGCAGCTTGGCCGCCAGGACCTGCCATCTGGACCATCGTGACTGCCATCGCGCGCGGCGCTGTGATGAAGATGATGCGATCCAAGGCTGGTCCTCGGTCTCGATGTCGGGGAAGAGGTCAAAGTCGCCCACGTCATGCTCGTCGTCGAGGAGCGGCTCGGCCTCCACCGTGGCGTCGTCGCGATACCGATTCATTGTCGAGGCCTAGAGGTAGCCATGCGCCGGCGATGGAAGTATCGATGGCGGGCGTATGAAGTTTTCGAAGCTCGAATCATGTCGTGAACGAGATGGAGCTGAGGCTGCCATCAGAAAACGATGCTGAAACCGGCCTAGCGGGCGCGGTCCCAAGAGGAGTGCGTAAGCTGCAGTGGCTGGTGCCCTCTGTGCGCCCTGTAAGGCTGACTTTGGTGGCTTGCGCTCCCTGAAACGCCATCACGGCGGTGACCCCAGGGAAGCAGAGATTGCAAGGCTACCTTACCTACGGTAAGGTACCCAAGGTACTTTGCTTCTCCTGCAGCACCACGTTGATTCCGATCATCCACCCTTCTCGACGTCCATCGACGATGCGAGTCAGGCATCGAAACACGCAAGAGTCCCAACCCACGTGTCGAGTCCCGGTCACCGTTGCACTCAGTCTCCTTCCCCTCGTCGACATCCATCACAACAGGCGCACGAAATGCTTGCACTCAGCCACCCCCAGGCACCCACATCCGCCCATCTGCTTCAAGAGCAAGGCCACGCCATCGATGCGAGATGAAGCCTCGGGTTCGGGTTCGACCTCGTCATACTGGAGCACCTGGCAGCGGGCGTTCGGGGTCTTGCTTATTCCGATCCGGGTCACCGGGTCGAAGCTGGGGCGATCGCTTGATCGAGGCATGAAAACAGAGCCAGACAGCCAGACAGCAGACAGCCAGACAGCCGTCAACAGACCGGACATAACGCTCTCAGATTGGGTTTAACCCCGCCTCCCCCTGGGGGTCCCCCACCGACCTCTCCTCATCCCAGACCGTCAGCTCGAATGCCGTGGACATGGTCCCCTTATGAGAAAACCATGACTGTCCGATCGCCTCAACAGTTTCCCTTCCTTCCAGCCGACCGGTCAGGCCCGCTCGACAAACATTCGACACCCCGCCCTTGGCGTGACAGGTTCTCCTCGGGCTCGTCGCAAACAGGCAATGCCCGCCGTTTGAGTGTTCTTCCACGCCCGGCCATGCGCCTGCGCGCGAGTCAAGCGACCTGTCGACCCCCGCCTGACCCCCACGAGCCTGTACTCTCACCAGTTTCACCGAGGAGCGTCCACCAAGCCCACGACTTCCGGCTTCATATCCGACTTCCGAGCCCACTTGGGACGCTTCTTAGAGTCCTCCGAGCCCTCGGCAACCGACGACGGCGTGGTCGCGGCGCGGGGGGCCGGCCTGTTCGAGACTGACCGCCCAGCTCGCCTAGCCGGCGAGGCCGGAAATGCACCGACTCATGCTCCCCGACCTGATGCTACGTAACGACGAATCGAAGCAGCCCCCCCGCAGCAAGCGAAGCAGAAGAAGCAGGTAAGCAGGCTTCCATGCCTGCTCGAGAAGACAGGGATGGCGGAGGGAAGGAGGAAGTCCACCAACGTCATGTCGTGTGGGTGGCTTGCCTCCCCATGTCGCCCGGGGGTCGCGACGCCTCTCCCATGCAGTCTACCCCGACAAAGTGCCCGAATCCCCCGACTCCCGCATGCGGCACGACCAGATTCGGCGACGGGCAGGGGGATCCCCACACTGTGACCGCCCGTTGAATCAAGCATAACTGGGCAGCGCCACAACCACGAGACCAAGATGCCCAGGCTGAGATGCCGATCTACCCCGAGACGACGCAGCAACACTATGACCGGCAGGACCAGCTGCACCGGCCGGACAGCACGCCAGCATGACAGCATGGCAGCATGGCAGCATGACTACAGGATAGCAGGGACGCTCGCTCGCCCCTGGTCCAAACACGATTAATCTCAGGAAATACCTTCGTCGGTGCGGGCCTGACAAATTCTGCGTCTCTATGACAAGTTATTGGAGAGGCATAGCGTGGGGGTTCTCCACGTTTGCCCCATCTGACCCCCAACATTCATCCCAAGCGCCCCCTCCTAACCCCCCAACACGAGAGCGCACCGGCAGGGATATCGCCCACGCGGGGAAGTCTGGCGATGACCCGGCAGTTCCCACGCTACTGGCACGCACGCAGCAGCAGCGTGTGAGAGGGGCGTCTCCCATGGCGTCTCCTAGGGCGTCTCGGGCTTCTCTCAGGCTTCGCAGGCCTCTCAGATCCCTCAGATCCTTCGGAGCCTCCCAACCAAGGCATGCTCTGCGGAGCCTAGCGGACACCCCTCCCCCCCTCCCCTTTTTGTTTTCGTTGAACTCACGCCCCGGGCAGAACTCCCCAGGTCTGGCTGGTGAGCTCGCCTGTCAAGCCAGGGGGCCCGTACGAGACTGACCTTGGCCTGCGCTAGCCATCAAACTCTGAAGCATCACGATTTTGTCCCCCCACGCGTCTCCAACATCTTCTCCACGTCATACTACTCTGTTCCTGGCTCCATGGGGTTTTTGGCCACTGGCGCTGGGGTAGGGCCTTTAGTGCTGTACACCACCCACCCGCCTGGATGCTTTATATGAGAGGACGATCCCCCTTCCTCTGAGACAGCTCTCTCTGCTCAGTCGTCCAACCCTTCCTCTCTCCCACTCACCCTCCACGGCTCTCTCTCACACACCATGAGCGACGCACCAAAGGTTGACGCCCGCGATGGGCCTGTGCACGACCCCGATCACCTCGAGGCCGCGCCTCGCCGGTCCTCCGACAAGGGCCTCGCGACCGACGGCCCTCCCAAGGGCGCCGGCCCCCTCGCCGACCCCGTCTACCGGGCCAAGGTCGAGAAGAGCATGAAGCGCAAGCTCGATCTGCGTTGCTCGCTGTTCGTTCTGATCTACATCATGAACTACCTCGACCGCAACAACATCGCCGCCGCCCGTCTTCGTGGTCTCCAGGAAGACCTCAAGCTCAGTGACCCGCAGTACGCGACGTGTCTCAGCATTCTCTACGTCGGCTACATCCTGATGCAGGTCCCCTCCAACATCCTCATCAACAGGATCGACAGGCCCTCGTGGTACATCGCCGCCGCCATGCTGCTGTGGGGTCTCATCTCGACCCTGTCTGGTGTCGTCCACAACTTCAGCGGCATGGTCGCCACGCGATTCTTCCTCGGTTTCGTCGAGGCCGCCTTCCTGCCCGGAGCCCTGCTCATCCTGTCCAAGTGGTACACCAGCCGCGAGCTGACCAAGCGCAACGCCATCCTGTTCTGCGGCAACCTCATCTCCAACGCCTTCTCCGCCCTCATCGGCGCCGGTGTTCTGTCCAACATGCAGGGCGTCCTTGGCCACGCCGCTTGGCGCTGGCTTTTCTGGAGTGAGTCTAGACCTTGCATTCATGAGCGGAAACGGGAGCTAACCGATCCACAGTCGAGGGTGCCGCCACCATGGCCATCGCCATCAGCGCCGCCTTCATCCTCCCCGATCTCCCCCACAACTCCAAGGGTTTCACCGAGGAGGAGCTTCAGGTTGCCCAGCTGCGCATGACTGAGGATGTTGGTGAGGCCGATGCCGATTCTACCGAGCAGGGCCCTCTGGACGGCTTCTACATGGCTGTCAAGGACTACAAGATCTACATCATGATGATCACCTTCACCACCTACGTCATTGGTCTGTCGTTCAACGCCTACTTCGTAAGTCAACACACCATCATCTGCGATCTGCTCCCAAAATCCGTGTACTGACCCTCGCGCAGCCCACCCTCACCGGCACTCTCGGCTTCGGCTACGTGCCTACTCTGCTGATGAGCGCCCCTCCCTGGGCCTTCTCCTGCATCATCTCCATCATCAACGCTTGGCACGCCGATCGCAAGCAGGAGCGTTTCTGGCACATCGTCTGGCCCATCTGCATGGGTATCGTCGGCTTCGTCATCTCCATGGCCACCCTCAACGTCGCCGCCCGCTACGTCGCCCTGTTCCTCCAGGCCGGCGCCTACGCCGGCTTCATCGTCTTCTACTCCTGGATCTCCTCCTCCTTCCCCCGCCCCCCCGCCAAGCGTGCCGTCGCCATTGCCATGATCAACGCCTTCAGCCAGATCGGTAACATCATCGGCTCCTACGTCTGGAACCTCGACGCCAACGGCTTCCGCGGCAGCTACGGCATCGTGCTCTCCATGTTCGGCGTCACCATTATCGGCTGCTACATCTTCCGCGTCGTCCTCATCAACCTCAACAAGAAGATCGAGCAGGGCGGCGCCGCCTGGGAGACGCACGGCGACGTCGCGGCCCAGACCGCCGAGCTCGCCCACGACGACCCCAGCAGGCTGCCCGCCACGTTCAGGTACCTGGTGTAAGCCGCTCTGGCCGGGCGCGACGACTGTAGTATTAGTAGTTCCAATGAAGCAGACACTTGCTGTCGCAGCCTGTGTCTTGGCGATTCTGTCGACTTGAAACTTTTGTGCATTTCTGGTGATTGCCTTGCGCCCAATGTTCGTCGTCCGTGAAGTCGGTGTCTCGGCGACTGTAGTCCTAGTGCCGATATGTCACGTAGCGGTCCCTGGTCTCTGCGACCATTTCGTGGAACGGGCCGTAGTATGAACTTGAGGACGCGATGATTATCGCCTGTCGCCGAATTGATACTTGATCGGTATCCCATCCCATGACGTTCTCCGAGTCCATGCCCTGCAGGTATTCTCCATTGTATTGCAAGAAAGTCATGATCGCTACGTTGCGCGCGTATTGTGTGCATCATCACCCAAGAGCTGGCTCAAAAGCTCAAACGCCTGCATCCTGGCCTACCTCGTTCCCTCCCCTTCCTGCCATTAAGGAGAATGACAACCACATAGCAGACCTTCGAACTCTTCCAGAGCTCACCATGCGGGTGATGCGGGACTGCATCTCTCTCGAGTTGAAGACTTCTGACCATGTTGAGGGTCGGTCGTGGCTTTTGATACGGGGGCGCTGCCCTCGGATGATCAAGCTGTGACCTGTTTCACACATCCTAGATGTTTGGGTTTTGAGGCGTAGTGCATACCCTGATAGAATACTTTTCGTGGAGGGACGTAGGCCATAGTCGGTGGTGCAATGCACATCGCGTTGATGACGGCCATGGAGAGGACTAGAAGAGCAGGCAGTCGTTGATGTGAGTCGATTCGAAAGAAAGAAACAAGACCCAAGGTTCACCATTGCAAAGATCGCACTATCCATCACTTCATGGCATCCAGGTGCCGGGTGTCACCGACATCATACAACTACAGCTCGTCCTTGGCCTCGTGGTCCTCTCGTGCATGGCTCTTTGACTTGAAGCCGTCGCCTGCAACGGCAATACGCCGCAGGCGAAACACCTTGGCAGAATGCTTGAGCACCTTGATCTCGAGATCGCCACCCGCTTTCACCTCGCCGATCTTCTCGCCGAACAGACGCGGGTCCTCGTTCGCTAGGCCCTGCGCGTACGGTGTCTCCGTGGCGTTGTACCAGTTGGCGGCGCGGAAGATGTCCGCTCTCGCGCCATCACTGCCGGCGGCGAGAAGGGCCTTGGCCGTCTCGATGGGCATGCGGTTCGCCCACAGGTCGTGGACGGACCAGCCGACGCGGACGTGCGGCGCTGACCCTCCGGGGCCGTCGCCGACGAAGATCTCGGCGAGGGAGGCCTTCATGTCGAGATCCGAGCCTGCGGCGTTGAGGAATATGACGGCCTGGTCGCCGTTGGCCAGGCGTCCACTCCAGACGTGAGCCTCTTGGGCGCCGAACTCGTCGGCGGTGGGGACGCGCGGCGCGCCGATGTCGCGGCGGACGCGGTATACGGCGCGGCCGTGGGGGTCCTGGCTCAGAGCGATGATGGCGGGGTTGTTGATGATGGAGAGGGCGGCGGGGTCCATAATACGGAGGTCGTTGCCGAGCATCAGGGGGGACTTGAGGGCGGCCCAGAGTGCGAAGTGGGCCTTGTACTCCTCGTCGGTCATGCCGCCCTGCCCGACCTCCAGCATGTCGAGGTCATTCCAGCCGCCGGGAATCGCGCGGTCGGCGAAGGGCGCGACCTTGTTGAGGATGAACAGAACCGAGCACTGCGTGCCGGGGGCGACGCAGAAAGGGTCGGCGACCGAGGCGCAGCTGCACAGGTCGTCGGGTCGGGTGAAGGAGTCGTAGATGTCGCCGGACATGCGCCAAGCGTGAGCGAGAGAGGCGCCCCACTAAGGAAAAAAAAAAGTCAGCACGAGCCGTGTGATGCGGTGAGCTTCCGGTGGTGAAGTTATCGTGAGGTCTTGGCAGTGGCCGTGGGAGGGGCCAGCCAGGGTCAGGGGTCAGAGGACGCGGGTATCTCCGGCTTACTGTGTGGACATAGTCTTCTCCCCAATTACAGAGATTCAAGGCAATCTTCCGACCCGACGCCTTCAGGGCATCAGACATGGCCTTGAAGCGGTTGAAAGAGATTTCGGGCGTGCCCATGCGGCCCAAGTGGAAGCAGTTGTCATACTTGAGGAAGTCGACGCCCCAAGAAGCAAAGCTCTCGGCATCGTCCTTCTCGTGGTCGAGAGAGCCCGCTACCCACGTGGTTAGCGGTCCATGGCTCACATGTTCACGGTTGTTTGGATACAAAAGCACCCACCGAATCGTGCGCATGTGAACTCTCCAGCGCTGGAGTACATGCCAAATTGAAGGTTCTGAGCATGCAAAGCGTCGGAAATGGCATTCATGCCGTGTGGGAACTTAGCCAGATCGGGATGGACCTTGCCCTTGGCATCTCTGCCGGCAGGGTCTTGCCAGCAGTCATCGAGCACAATGGTATTGTAGCCAAGGTCTCGAAGGCCCAGGCTGACGACCCGTTCGGAAGTGCTGAGCAGAAGATTTTCCGACACGTCGCAAGCGAAGGCATTCCAATTGTTCTACAGGCCTTGTTAGGTATGCCTGACGGGCCACGCGGTGGGGAGGGGGCGGCTCGTACCCAACCCATTGGTGGGGTATCAGCCAAACCATCGAAGCGTGCTGCAGCTCGGCCGGCCAGAGCGAAGGCGATCGCGGTGGTGGAGAGTCGGGCCATCATGTCAGGTCTGCTTGACAGGTCTGTCCCTCAAGTGGTCCAGGTGTGGTCTGACGATGGCTGCTGTTCGTGGCCCGAGCTCGTCTGTTGTTCGGGGTCAAGCCATCCTCCCAAGGCATTCTTATACCGACGTGCTTCTGAAAACGGGGATCAAGCGCACGGCTAGTCGAAACCCAGATCTGGTGCGTGCCGTGGCGCCGCGCCACATCTATTGGCGATACCGCATCCGCGTAAATGTTTGTGCCCGGTAGCAGCTCGACATGTGCAGCACAGTCGCCAAGGGAGGGGCAGAGGGGCAGAGGCGCATCATGTCGGCGAAAGGAGAGTCTGGGCTCATCAGGCGCGCTCGGGAGATGCGGCGGGAAAGCGGTGAGTTCTCCGCTGCTCCGCGCCCTGGATACCCCGTGGGACCGAGACGGGCATGGAAGGTGGGGAGAGGGTTGCAGGGATTGCGCGAGTCAGCGGTCCAAACACTGAACAGCACGTGCTGACATTTCGTGCGTTGCAAGCTGCGAGTCGATGTCGATGCTGTGATGGTCGATAAAGAATGCGCACCGGAGGTTCGAGAATGGATGGCCATGTTCGGTCGAGATAGTCGCTCAAGCGACTGGTTGGTTGGTAGAGCAGAAACAGAGGCATGCATTAAAAGGATAGAGACAGACTCGATATCCGGGTATTACAATAACATGGCTTTCCTTCATCCCCAATCTGGTGACATCCCATTCCTTACCCCCATTTTCGAGACAGACGAAACATTACACGGCGTGAATCCATCCCTTCATGATCCCAGAAGTCATCATCATATCGTCTTCCCGGCCTACTGTCGGTTCCACAGTGCTTCCATCTCCTCGCTGCCACCGCGCCATGCCTCTGCCTCCTTCTCCTCCATACTCTCGGCAAATTCGACCAAGAACCGCAACATCCAGCGATCCAGCACGAAACTCGAACCTACGCTCGTCCGTGCTGTGGCGTGGAAAGCTCTCAAACGACTGATGGCTCGATCGACCGTCGGCCAGTAACACTGCAGCCTCAGTAGTAGTTCGAAATTTCGCTCCAACCTCCCTCGAGCCACACCGATGTCGTCTTCGTCGCCGCTGAAGAGAAGCGTATGGATCTGCACAGTCGACGCAATGACCAGCACGTGCGAAGTCATCGTATAGCGGACATCTGCCCCCGCTGTGGCCTGCGACCGGTACACCATCTCGCACAGCCGGCCAGCATGCTCCTTGGTCCGCTGCGCATACTCTTGACGCCGGAGCGCCGACGGCGACTCGGTAGCCATTGTCCCTCTGGAGTCCTCCGGCGATAACGGCGCATCAATGGCCGCACCGTGCAAGAATTGGTAATACAGCAGTTGGCCAAAGTGATAGTATCCTAGGTATACGGCCGCAAAGATTCGGCCCAAGCCACGCGATGCGAACCAGGCAAAGTTCTCGGGGGTATCGTGCATATTTGGCGGCAGGTTGGCAACCCAGTCGTCGAGCCGAGCTGTGAGTGTGTCGACACCATGGCTGAGAGCCTCCCAGCCCGGGTTTTCTGCGACGCACCGCTGGTTGAAGTTGTTGATTTCCAGAAGGATTCGGTTGACCTTGATCATCTGCGCCAGGAGTTGGGATCCATGGCTGAAAGCACTCGTCCGCGCACTCGCGAGCCCTTCTGGCGACAGGGCCAGGTATGAGAGGTCATCCATTGGTAACGAGATGTCCGTCCTATTCGGCAGAAGCTTGGGAAGCTTCACTGCTGTGGACGACCAGACATCAATCATTGACAGCGACCACCAGACTACGAGTCGTCAGCCATGTTGTTCAATCACATTTGATCAAGCTGCTAGCCTCACCCCTCAGGTTGATTTCGCTTTCCAGGAGGTTCGCGGCTGGCCTGTTTGGTAGGTCGAGCAGCTGGGCCATGCGGCAGGCCACGCCGTAGTAGATGTTCTCGACTTCGGCTTGCCCCGCAGCCGTCTCGCCAGATCCGATGAGCACACACAATTGGATGGTCGTCAAGGAGATATCGCGAAGGTCGAGCAAGCTCTCGGCCGCGCGAAGGTAGCCACTCGCCCTGTCACGGGGATCAACATCCGCAAAATACGGATCGGTCGAAAACCTAAGTCGCATCCGTCAGCCCTGCTATCGGCTCCGCAGCGGTGCATGCAGGAAGCATGACTCCTGGCGCGATGCATCTTCCTGGGGTTGACTCGGCCGAGAGATAGCGGCGCCGTTATGTTGCAGCATCAACGTACCTTGCAGACAAGGCAAACATGCCGAAGAGTATGCTATGGGGCACGCGGTCCCGCAGGGCATCTTCGATGAAGCTCGGCCGGTGAAACAGCGAGTGGAACTGGTCGTGGATGTAGTCGAAGTACAGCCGCACCAGGTCAAGCCGCATGGCAAGGCCCGGCAACGTGGCAAGGGGGTCTTGCTCGACGACTTCAGGGCTGTATCCATCACCATGGTGCTGGGACGACGCGCTTGTCGATCCCCCATCCGGAGTCAGAGCCTGGGACGCTACCTGGCTACGCTGCTGAGCGCGCTGGTCATAGTAGCCGCCCTCAGGCGGGCCTTGGACACACGGGATGCCTCTCTCTTCACAGTGTACACACGCCCGCCGGCCATCCTTCGTCTGACACTTGCGCCGACGACTCCTATGACGAGACCATGTCAGTCTAGTGATCGACATGCGGGGGCGGGCTCAACGGCCGCGAGCTTCGGGTGATGAGTCGGCGAGGCAAGGCACCCAGCATGCTTCCATCGAGGTGGTGTCTTACCGGCACGCGGCACAGGCCGACGGCTTCCGCATTCCGCGCCCAGAGACGGGGGCCCGCGTCGACGGGTGATAGGGAGACCAGGGGATAGAAGCAGGATTGATGATGAGGTGAACCGGCCCAGCGGGCGAGTGGTGAGGCACAGACACACAATGATGAAGCTGGACGGAAAACTGGTCATGGATGGAGGAGGTGTCCCGCAGACCAAACGCACGCGATACCAACCTTTGACGACCGAGGCATGACTCGGGGGCTGAACCCCGACTGGTCCCATTACTTTTCCGATAGAGACGACGTCCCCAGACGAATGAGATCCTTGTCTCCCCGCCTGGGAAAGGGAACCCCTCACCGGCTAGGGGCGGGAAACCAGCGGAGAAGTTTTGCGCTGGGCTTGTCCCATCCCATGGGCTATCCCTCTTTCGGACTCGACTGGTCTCGCACTGCGTACTGCTGCGGTTCGAGCCGGCTTTCAGACCACTTGCACAGTTTTTTGTCTCGTGCGACACGGACAATTTTGCGGAGAAAAGCCTCCAAAACAGCAAGCGGCTCCGGGGTTGCAGGGGAAATCAGGGAGATCGGTAGTTGCACGTGGTGCTGTGTGCTCCTCCACACTGCCCACATGTCCGCCATCTTGACTGCACCGCAAACCCATCCCCATGGGTTCCCCAAGGCAAGCTTGCAAGCCAAGAACTGCTCGACAGGATTTGGGTGTCCAGACCCCGAGTCGTGGAGGTGACTCCAGGTCTGCAGCCCGACTGGTTGCCCGATTCAGGTCACATCTCCGTACTCCAGATCCTCGGTTTAATGAGGACCCTGTCACGCCCTGTGGGACGCCTCATTCGTGCTGACTTAGTCGATCTAGTCCTGTCATTCTGACTGGCAGACTGACTAGGAAGTTCGTAAGAGGCCATGGCATTCAACTTGGCTTCCCCATCGTGGACTTCTATATAAGAGGGTCGTGCCCACTCGTCACTTTGCTACCGTGTTCCTGAATCAGCCGCCACCCATCCCATCGGTTCTCGATCGACAAGCCCCCGCCGGGAAGACCATCAGACAACGACATCGTCACCATGTCTCAGGAAAAAGAGCTCGGTCCCAACGATGGGCTGGCAGCCGTTGCGACTGTCAGCCATGGCGAGCCGCGCGATGAAACCACTCTCGCTCTGGACAACGAGCGTCAGATGAGCATCCGCGATACCTTCCGGTTCTGGCCCAAGGCGATCCTGTTCTCCTTCGTTATCTCGCTTTCCATCATCATGGAGGTAAGTGTTGACATTGCTACACTTCAATGGCTGAGGTATTTGGGCTGACATCCCATCTTCAGGGCTACGATACCCACTTGATGAGCAGTTTCTACGCCTACCCGAGTTTCATGGAACGCTACGGCAACCAGGTGGACGAGAACGGTCCTCTGATTTCTGCGCAGTGGCAGACGATCATTAGCAACGGTGTTCAGGTATGTCGGAACAATCGCACAGTAGGAATGAAATCATTCCGAAACTGACAGCTGCCAATAGGTCGGTTCCATTCTCGGTCTCATCCTCAACGGTTTCATCACCGAGTGGCTCGGCTACCGCAAGACCATGGTTGTGTCCATGGTCGCCATGATCGGCGCCATCTTCATTCCCTTCTTCTCCAATGGTCTCCCGATGTTCCTTGCTGGTGCCCTCATCCAGGGTATTCCCTGGGGTATCTTCCAGACTCTTGCTGTCACGTTAGTCTCTTGGTTCTGAACAGTGCCCCCCTAGCCTTTTACTGACTTTGTCCAAGTTATGCTGCCGATATTTGTCCCACGGCCCTGCGTGCCTACATGACGTCCTGGGTAGGTTGACAACCAGAGCCCTCGGATGATACCATACTGATTGGAACTCCAACAGATCAACATTTGCTGGGTTATTGGCCAGTTCATCGCCGTTGGTATTCTCAACGGTTTCATTGACCGACCTGACCAGTGGAGCTACCGTGTCCCCTTCGCCATTCAATGGGTATGTTAAGAACCCAGCGATCAACATAAATCAGAGTGCTAACAAGTATAGATCTGGCCTATCCCTATCATTATCGGCACTCTGTTCGCCC
The DNA here is from genome assembly GCA_002851715.1 of Verticillium klebahnii. Taxonomy (NCBI): domain Eukaryota; kingdom Fungi; phylum Ascomycota; class Sordariomycetes; order Glomerellales; family Plectosphaerellaceae; genus Verticillium; species Verticillium klebahnii. The sequence goes on along the minus strand of NMXL01000005.1, from coordinate 1,842,597 downwards.
CTGAGAGCCCCTGGTGGCTTGTGCGCCACAACCGCATGGAGGAGGCCAAGGAGGCAGTCCGCAAGCTTACCTCCCCCAAGAGTGGTGTTGCCTTCGACCTTGACGCTCACGTCGAGATGATGCGTGTTACCAACCAGTTCGAGATCGAGATGAGCACCGGTGCGCATTACTGGGACTGCTTCCGCGGTAGCAACCTCCGCCGTACCGAGATTGCTTGCATCACCTGGATGACGCAGTCCTTCTGCGGCGTCCCCTTTATGGGTTACGGTGTGCAGTTCATGATCCAGGCCGGTCTCGACACCAAGAACAGCTACGCCCTTAGTCTCGGCCAGTCAGGCATTGGTCTGTTTGGCTGTCTGATCGCGTGGTTCATCATGACTTGGGTCGGCCGCCGCACCATGTACCTTGGTGGTCTGACCGCTATGTTCACCATTCTCATGATCATGGGCTTCCTTGGTATCCCCGCTGAATCTTCTGGCACTTCGTGGGCCGTGGGTGTCCTTGTTATTGTCATGGTCTTCGCCTTCCAGCTCTCTGTCGGCCCCGCCTGTTACACCATTGTCGCCGAGATTCCCTCTACGCGCCTGCGTATCAAGACTGTGGCCCTCGCGCGCGCCTGCTACAACGCCGGTGGCTTCATCACCAACGCCCTCATGCCGCAGATCGTCGGCCGCAAGGCCTGGAACTGGGGCGCCAAGGGCGGCTTCTTCTGGGCTGGCATCACCGCTCTGTTCCTTATCTGGACCTTCTTCCGCATGCCTGAGGCCAAGGGCCTGACGTACTCGGAGCTTGATTTGCTGTTCGAGCACGGTGTCGGCGCTCGCAAGTTCTCGCAGGCTGCTGCCGATGTGCTGAAGCCCCAGCTGCAGGAGGTTGCTGACCGCCAGGAGAAGGTTGCCGAGGTCGAGAGGGAAGAGAGGGAGGTTCGCGATGCTTAAGCGCACCTTTCCGGGCGTCAGAGCCGCAAACCCTGTGTCATAGCAGTGCCTCTTGAATAAGGTTTACAATGCCTTCTTATTACATAGTAGCGAAACATGTCATAACGACTTGCAATAATAATCAATACTCATGAAGATGATCATTGGCGCGGTTCTGAGTGTTAGCGTTTAGTCTATCGATCTCTATTTGCTCATGCACATGCTCCCAGGAAGCCATCTATTTCATACGAGGTTTCTTTCGCCTTTTACTCGCTTTCTTCTCCTCGTGCCTGTTCGTCTGTGCTTTCAATCGCATGACCTTCCGCTGGCCACGCAAACAGCCAAGTGGCCAACAACAGCAGTAAAAGTGCAACCGCGCTGGCAGCCGCTACAAGAACGTATGGCCAGCACCAGGACCCTTGCGTCTCAAGTTGCAGCAGTTTATGCATGAAGGGGCCAAAGAAGAGTTTGGGAGCGGCCTCCAAGAGCACATCGATACTGTAGCCGACGAGCCGCTTCTGTTCTCGCAGGGTGTTTCTCTGGGGAATTGTGTCTGGGTCTTCCTCTTCCGGTGGATTGAATGTTCGATGCGGTGAGATTCGAGAATCATGCGAGCCTGAATTGTGGTCCGCAATTGCTTGATAGCCGTTCGAGTGACCATTCGGACGGCGTCGTGGACTATCGCCGGGACCCCCTAATGGTGGTCCTCCATCGTCTTGTACTTCTTCCTCGTCGTCATCATTATCGGGGACGAGCCAGTTGGCTAGCACGGACTTCATCAGAGTAAGAGACTGGCGACCAATCTCGATGAAAGCGAATCCAGCTGTCAAAGTCGCCCAGGAAGAGGTCGATATGAACAGCGCAGCCCCCAAGATGGCCAGACTCACGTACATGATTGTGAGACCCAGAGTGTAGAGCAAGCTGCGAGAGGCCTGCTTGCCCTGGTACATGAACCAAGCAATTGAAGACAGTGACATAAGCGTTGTCCCTAGAGAGCCGACGACTTTGGCTTCTCGGGTATGCCTGTCATGATCTTCATGTGAAGAGAGCCGATAGGACATGAAGCCGAAGGCGAAATTCCCACCTCCAATGGACAGTGGACACAGACAAAGGGTGACCAGCAGGATACATCCTGCTCTGAGGCTGGGCAATCTCGTCCATATTGCTGCCATGGAGCTTTTGAACGTTTGAAGTGACGGGTCCTCTCTGTCGGCGCTGCTCTCCGGACTTCTCCATGTTGAATTGTCAGATGGAAGGTACAACAGGGAAATGCAGCCCAGACTTGTCATTATCACGGCAACCAGGAGGGGGAATCGTATGCCGAAGAAATGAACGAGATTGAGGGAAAGATACGATGTCAGGAATCGGGACAGCGTTTGGATCCCAGAATCAAGCTGGAATGCGAGTGCATACTTCTGTGGCGTTCTGCAAAGGTTCATCAGGTTAACAAGGATCGGATGGTATAGGCAAGATGACACCGGAATAATAGAGGAATTACCAACCTTGAGGCAGGAAAGGTGCTCTCAATCAAACCAGCCATTAGGGCGTATCTGAATGCTGTGCATGTAAATGGCCCACCTCCAGCAAAGAACAGCGAGTTCGACCAGAACACCCATGTCAGCAGGTTATCTTTGGCCCCGAAATAAGCGGCGCAACACAGACTGATTGGCGGTAAAGAGTTGCTGAATGCTGAAAGTAGAGTGACCGATTTAGTAGTGTTGAGGCTGCCAGGAGATTGTAAGTTGGTTACTTCGTATGATCCAATGACGATGTGCTAAACGTATGGACTCGGAATGATTATGAAATTGCCAACATCATGAGAGCCTATTCACTCACAGTTTGTGAAGACCGCAAAATCTGCATGTACCTGAGATCACGAAGAAGGCTGCCAGCGAAGCCAGCCCTGAACCACGAATTAGCGTTGGGCAGGCTAGATGTGTGCGGACCATGGTAGGAGGCTGGCTTGGCTGAGTGCTGGCACTTACCGAAGAAGTTTGCCGACCAATTGTTTGCATTAAGAACCTTGGATATCAGGTCTTTACACCCCTCATCGGTCTCATTTTCATGACACAAGATCTCGCGCCACGCAGGCTGTGAGTTGTCCACAGCTAACACGCTGGCAGCGGTGAAGCATGCAGTCGCGAGGTACATAGGGAAGAGAAGGGCAATCAACGATGGCCGAATACTTTTGGCGTCGATTACACCCGCAATTTGATCTTCAGAACCTCTGTATGGCAAAAGCCGATCGGACTCGTCGTTCGTTTCGCATAGTGCCATTGCGCTCTCATTGGGTATGTCAGGAGGACACTCGATTGAGAAGGCCGATTTATCGAGTCGAATTGGAGGGACAGGCTGCGTTACTCGGACTTGTGTAAGACGCCCACGAGGTCGTTGAATGAGCGAAAGGTGGCTTCCCTTGATGTGACAGCCGACAGCTCGCTCAGTCGTGTTGGGCAAAAGACCGCGCAACGCTTCACGTTCGACGTCTGGCACAGCCCGTAGGTATGCATGATATTTTCTTCTTTGCATGGCTGCCTGCTCCCAGCCACACTGAATATGGTTGCCTAATCATGATCCCGGGCTGCGCCCATGTCCAGCGTTCAAGGCACCCCATGAAGCGCTCTCACTGCAACCCACGTTGTTGTAGCAAGTCGAAAGCAGCGATCATGTCCTTTTTGACCGCGGCCCAGACACCAGGAAATAGCGCAACTATGCAGGTCACATGGCCGCCTGGAAGCAGGCATACGGCCAGGTCATTTGCAGACGTGGCACATGGCCGCGATGGCACGCAGCGCACCCACACCCGTAGATACAAGCATGTAAGCAGCCCGATCGGGACCTGCCTGCCGTCGTTCCAAGCAGGACTGCCCTGCTACCTATCGCCAAGTTATGACATGGCACTTCATGGGCCAGTCTTTTGCTTATTTTTCCGCCTTCATCGATTCACGGGCTACCGATGGTCGTATCGAATCTACAAGGACGGCGTGGCTGAAGCTTCCCCAATCATGTAAACCAGGACCCAAGGGCTCTGACAAGGCTCAAGCGATTCTCACAGCCTTGCCGGTGCCCAAAGAGAAGCAGGAGCAGGCCAGATGCGCGAGTAACATTCTTTCGACCCAGTGAAGCCGAGGCTACCCTCCACAATCCGCAGCGTCATGGATAAGGCTGTGCTGCCCGCGCAAGTGGTTCGCACACCATCTTCACCGCTTGAAATTTGGAGGGCCAGATCTTGATGCCCGAGCTGTCGATTCTTGTACGCCCAATGTCGGCGGGCATGTTAATCAATGCGATTGTCGCGAATAAGCAGCTTCGTATGCTTGCTGGCAACTCAACCGGTCATTGACCCGATGTCGTGGCATTTGCGACCCTTTGCAAATTCTGTGCCAGCCGAGAAGGCTTCCTCAGACCCTACGACTTCTTCAATTTAAACCACGCCAGACCGAGATCTATCACTCCTACCGCATTATCGCTGCCGACCTAAATCAGCAAACTGCTTGATGTGACGGCGTATCCGCGACGTTGACACACACGAATGTGACGTCTGAAACCGGATCGCGACCCATCAAACGGGGCCATTCGCTGTTGCAAGCGATTTCGAGCCGTCGTGGAGGTCCCGTGGAACTGTTGGCATGGTGAGTGTCCTGTCAGCTGCAGCCTACCTTGACCAGATCCTTCGTTGCCTGTCAAATTTCAAGCATGCAATTGGTAACGAGATGCCTGCTAAGCATCATTGAACCCAGACGAATGGACTTAGCTGTGAGGGCCTCATGAGCCCAGAGCAAATTTGGAAGACATTTCCGAAGCTCCAATATCTCCCGCGACCAGAGCCAGCGCCCCAAGACGTCGAAGACCACAAACGATGGCGGCGAGAATACGAAACATGGAGAAGCACAAAGTGCAAGAAGGATAAAGGGGGTTATTTTTGCAGAAGACATGCTTTATGGATATCGTGTGACCAAATCGAGTTCCACGGTCTCGAAGGACAGGACCGGGAAGGCCTAGACGGCGCAAAAACCTGTCCTGAGAGTCACGATGAATGGGATGCACTGCGTGAACACTTCATCGGCGCTTCCTACTCTTTATTGGAAAGAGAACGCCTGGAGGTCACCGAGGCCGAGGGACAGCTTCAGACGCAACGTGAGAAGGGCAAAGGGCGCACGTCACATTCAAGGCACCACAAGAGCAGTTCCAGTTCGAGCACCCACGACAGGCACCACCGGACGTCCGTCAGCAGCAGCAGCTCCAGGCACAGCACGAGCAAGGGGGTTTCAAGCTCCAGCTCACGGCGCAGAGGCGGAGACGAACGATACCAAGACCAGCCGGGACCCTATGAATATTTCGAACCGAATGATGACGATATCGCGGAAGCAGCTTACGAGGGGACGGAGCAAGCTTTCTTATCAGCGGGCGGTCGTTACGCAACGTACGATGACCCCAGCCAGAGCAGGCGCGGGCAACCAAACATGGAGCAGCCGGAGGAAATCGATGAATCTGCATATCAGTACCAACAGTATTACGGATCTCCTTATTACTCTCACAAATACTGAGAACCCCGTAGAATTCATAGCTACAATCTAAGTTTGCATGCGGCTCTCCGCAGATTGTTTGACGGAGTGAGTGCCGTGAAAGTGAAGCACGCCACGCGCTTCTACAGTGATTTGTATTCTGGCATGACTTATAGCGCTCGCCATCGCAAAAAACTGAGGAGGGGGTGGTCAAACATCGGTAGCGGATAGTGGTTTGCGACGTTCAGAGGCAGAAGACAGACATGTTTGCTCTCATAGATGGTCGTCTGCGATGATCCACCAGCGAAGCCATCACAGCTGGGGATGACCCTGGAAAAATCGGTGGATCAGCGGGGGATGCCGCTGGACCCCCAAATCTGATGAGGAGACAACACCAAGCACCTCAGAGCCTTCGGGTTGCACCATGCTTTTGCCGCAGCTACCTGCAGGCCACACACATCTACCAGTCGTACACCACTCGATGATGGGACAGCGTTTCGGTGAGCGAAAGGGTTGGGGGCTGACGCCTCCCTCCAGTTAGATGAGCTTGCAGGGTGAGGCTGGCGACACCAGCAATCGGTACTGACGGCCTGCTGGGCATCACCGAGAGCCAATTTCGCGACTGCGCATCACACCCTCACCACCATTGTCCAGAAAATGGATAGGCCCGAGGCCCCTACTCCCGGCAGGCGTTTTGGAGGCCTGTTCGAGAACGCATTGTAAGCTTCGCGAGGCGGTTCATCGAGGAATGCACACAGGACCAGGCTCAGTTGATGCCCAATCATCACAGGCAAGACATTCAGTGATCATCGTCCAGGGCGAAGGATAAGAAGAAGCAACAGGGAACATGCCGTCGCTCAGTGGGAGCACAGGGATTCAGGTCCGCCGCCAGATGCGTGGTTCCGGTCGTTGTTTCACGGCAAATGCTGGAGCTGCTTTCACCCAACCGCCTGGGGTCACACCGCTGCCTTCACACCGAGTGAAGCCCTGGGCTGCGCCCCAGTCGAGATGACCAGACCGGACGAAAAGCTATTGGAGGTGGAGAAAGAGGGGTCAACCAATACCTTGGTGGAGGGAGAGGAGCGATGGCGGGAAGCAATCGAGGCAAGACTAAGCACCCTCGGAAGGTTTCCTCTTGACTCTAGAGGTTTTTTCTTCTGTATAAGCTTCATTGATTTGGACTTATCGTTCGTATTAGAGATTCAACGCACGCCTGAGGCACGGAACCCGCCACCCGCGTTACATCCATGTGCCGGCTCTCACAGGAACACGGACCTGTACCATCGGCCCTGATCTCATCGAAACAGCACGACTTGCTCGCGACAAGTTTTCGAAGTCACCCCACAGGGCAGAAGCGACTCCAGCGTACCGATGTTCTTTTGTCAGTCGCTTGTTGATACGGCACACTCGGAACATCGACACGGTGGCCCAGAGCAACGACATCATCCCCTTCATATGGGCCCCCGTGAGAGCGGTCCTTCAGGTAAACGCTTCCCCCGTCATATCCGTTGCTCCTATCCAGCAGCGGCAGCCTAGCGCACGGGCCACATGCATCTCTGGTCCGTTTGGGGGCGTCATCTGTTTGAGTCCGGTGAGCTGGGGCAGATATTGAGAGACATCTGTCGGCCCATTTTGTTCCGTTTCCTCATGATCCAGATCCATAGCTCACGTCTGATGCTACCTAGGTGATCGACGAAACCTCAAAAGCATCAGATCTCGCAGTTGAAGGCGTCACTCGAATCGAGCATCATCTCGACTTGTGGATCAAGCTTGCGGACCTTTTTGGCGACAACGCCCAGGTCCAGGACGCTGCCATCGAAGTCCTTGCCTGCGTTCTAGATTTCGCCCTCCTGGCTGCAGACCACCTGCGACGAGGGTCATTTGGTATGCTCTCAACTGGAATCCTCCATCCACGCCCTTGATTCTTGGCCTCTCCCTGGCATTGCCGTCAGACGATTGAGCATTGATTGCATCGGGCCCAGGCGAACGAAGGCTGACAGTGGACGCCCTGTAAATCAGGCCGGTTTTTCTCCTCACTTGGTCGTAGCACCCCACCCCCCGACAAGTTTGCGGCGAAGAAGACTGCACTGGACGACGCCGTCTCGTGGCTTGATGAGACAATCAAGACTACAGGTGCGTAAAGGCCTCTCTCCCTTTGCTTGGTAACTTCGACACCCTCTAGTCCGACGGAAACTAACCTCAAATCCCGAGACCAACAGAGCTTCTTACAGGTAAGTCGAATACATCAACACGCGCCGCTATCAAATCGATTTCCACATGTCCTGATGGCCGCATTGGAGATGGGACTTGGCATGGGATTTGGTCATCCTAAATCTCGCCGGCTCCCGACCATGGCAGAGCGAGCAAAGAACTGCTCGTTTCGTATCCATGAATGGCCTTTGCATGCACTAGCCAGCACCATTTTACTTCATCTTGACTACCATCATCGAAGAACTGACGCTGGACATCTCACTGAGTAGTATCTGAACACCGAGCCCATGTCATTGCACGACTGAAGTCTCTCGGCAACTTGGTCTCATACACAAAACTTGCCATGGATTCCATACTAAGCGGTGCGTCAAATCTCAAAATTCCTAATCAGGCGCTGAAAACAAAGTGCCATCAAAGAATTGTTATCATTCTTTTCCCGGCCCAGCTAGCTGATTGCAATTTGAGAAGACCTTCCTAGGCAAATTGAACGGCAGTTCGACATGCAAAACGTAGAATCACGACGTCGGCAGGTTGCGGCGGAAGGTAAGATAATGTCCAAATCATACTCATTAGATCTGAGCCGACGCCAAAACCAAGATGCATGCGACGTCTCCGTCGAATCTGATTCACTAACAACTTGACTTTGCTCATCCTTAGACACTACTTCCACCAAGGAGGTTCACCGATGGCTTGAGAAAGATGTTCCAAATCTTTCTCTAGATGATGGCAAAGTTCCCATGGAGGGGACTTGCAATTGGTTGTTCGAAACCGCACAATATAAGCGTTGGATCAACAGCTCTGACAGCACCGAAAAGTTGCTCTGGATCGCTGGAAAGCCAGGTAGGACTAGTCCTAATCTCACGAGAAAGTGTAATTGCACATGATTCATTTGTAACGATTCACAGGAGCTGGCAAGACAATGCTGTCCGTCGCGGTCAATAACCAACTACGAGGTCTCCATGGGGTTCCTTCATCCACCGGACAGCCGCTGGTGATGCTCTGCAGCTTTCGAGGGGGGTCTGGTGACCTCCAGGCGTCAAATCCATCAGCATTCTGCGGTAAAATGTTGCACTGCCTCTTGTCTTACCACCTTGAGCACAAGAGGAAAATTGACGCCGATGTGATGAAAGAGCTGCGCCAAATGCGGACAGAACATGTCGGCGGGCCCAAAACATGCCCATGGAAGGTGATATGGCCGATCTGCAAGCAGGCCTTCTCATCCACGACCTACGGGCAATGTATCTGGATTATCGACGGGCTTGACGAATGTCGCTTCAAACGACACGGTATGACTTGGTTACCAGATGTCGAAGAGTTCATTTCCGAGCTTCAGAAGCTCTGTTCTCAGGGCACTTGTCGCATTGTCATCTTCTCACACCCACAGCCGGAATTGTCGGGCATGACTGCACCCGAATGCCAATTGCGCATCGATCAAGGCCTTAATGCCCGCGACATCGAATCCGTAATGTCGGCTGATCTCCTTCACCGGAAGTCTCTAATCTCCTCGGAACGGAGGGAAAAAATCATGCAGGAAACTCGCCTGCGAGCCGACGGCATGTTTCTTTGGGCCAAGGCAATGATGCCATACCTAGACTTTCCCTGGTCCGAGGAGGATTTCGATTCACGTCTCAAAGGATTCCCCAAGGATCTGCCAGACGTGTACAACGAGCTGATTCGGGCCACTGACAGCAGACTGCCTCGCCACAGCAGCATTTTTAGACGACGGATCGTTCTGCTGATGGCCGAGGCACAATGCCTGCTCGACATCGATGATGTGGCTCGGATGTTGGAGGTTCCCAGTCAATCTGCCGCATCATTCGTCTCTTTCCGCTGTAAGCCTTTCATCGAGGTGGTTGACTCGAAGTTGAAATTCATGCATGCCACGGTGCGAGACTGGTGTCTTGGAGGCTTTCTCGACCACGAAGCACCACAAGCTGAGGACAGCATTTTTGTTTCGTCCTTTGATTCACACAGCCAACTCGCAAAGGAGTGTCTGAATTGTCTTCTTGATGAAAAGTATGGGTCGAAGGACAGAATCGGGGGGCTGCTGCATCGCAATATCAAGACTACCACGACGGAGGCACGACCGTCCTCAGTGGACGCAGAGTGTACAGTCCCAGATCCTTCGAAAGGCGCTTCCTTCGAATACGCATGGCAGCATTGGGCACATCATCTCACGGCAGTGGCAGACCCAGAGCCGAAGCTACTGGAGCTAGCCCAGAAATTCATCCATCTCCCGCATTTCGCGTATTGGGCTGAATACACCCTATTCCAACTCAGCAACGACTACGGTCGGATTAGAGGCACCAACCTTCAACTCAGAGTCTGGCAAACCTCTCTACCGGAGCCGAGGAGAAGCGAATTCACTGTCGAGGATTATCTTGTCTATCCTTACACAGAACTCAACAAGTCCTATGAGCGACATCAAGAAAAGGATAAGCTCCTACAGTGGCTGGCAATGCTGCAAAACATCCGATTTCAACGGGATATCGGGAAGACTCTACAGGCTCGTCCGCTGTTGACCCGCGCTGTCGCTGGACTGGAGGAGGACCTCGGCTACGAGGCCCCTTTGACTCTTCGCGTCAGGTCCGACAGCGCCACTGTTTACCTGGAGCTAGAGGCGCCTGACCAGGCCAACTCCGAGTTGGTAAAGGTGGCGAAGATCCAAGAAAGGCTTCTCGGCCCGGACGAACCGACTCTGTTCAAGACGCTTAACGCAAGAGGCTCGGCGGAATTCCAGTTAACTCGTTTCAACGAGAGCAAACGAACGCAGGATATGGCAGCCAAGGGTTTCCTGAAACTCGCGGGAAAAGAAGATCCTCGTTACCTCAGTAGCCGTATCCTGTACGCGCTGGCTTTGGTGCAGCTCAATCAGCTGGACACGGCGCTCGCCATCCTGACCGGCGTGTACGAGTATCGAAAGAAGCAGTACGGCGACAAGGACCTCTTCACCTCTATGGCCCAGTATCCTATGGGGGAGATACAAAGAATCCAGGGTAAACAAGAGGACAGCCTCAAAAACATGAAGGAAGCTCTCAACACTCGGCTGATGGTCGTCCCGTATGGCAGTATCTGGGCCTTGGACATTCGCATCTCACTTCTGGTCGCCTATCGGGACTTCGGCATGAACTCAGAAGCCAAAAAAGCACTGGAGGAGCTTCAGAAGGAAGACGAGTTGAAAAACCACTTCGACCGAGAATGTCAAATCTCACACATGCATGCGTTGCTGCTCACGGATCATGGGAACAGACGAGCGGCCATTCACCAGCTCCAAACGCTGTCGATTCGTACCGATCGTCAGCACTACACCCGGTCTTTCCTTTGGGCAATGCTTGACCTCGCGTCAATGTTAAGATCAAGAGGCAAGCGTGGGGACGAGCAAGAGGCAGAAGTCTTGTTCGATCACATTCTCGTTGACACCAACCCGGACGCCAGGCACGGACTGCAAAGCAAGAATTTGGGCAGTCATGCCAGCTCCCTTATCGACGCTCGGAGGCTGAGCAGTGTCACCGATATTGACGATGGTGGAGGACGTGGTAGAAGTGGTGATGACTCGGACCCTGATCCGCCACGGTTACTGAGGCTTGCAGAGAAAGCACTTACTCTTACCAGACGACGCCAACATAACGCCGTCACTCAACTCTTCGAGCAAGAGCATGTGAAATGGTACCGGCCTGAGGATCTCTGGGTCAAGTTTGGAGGGCCTGCAGCAGACACATCGTTGATGAAAATGCCTTCATTCACGTAAAAGTCTGGCTATTCAAACTGGCTTCTGCACAGGAAGAGGCGTTGGAATGCCGCTATCGTTGGTATTTCAAGGTATATGGATTCGGGAAGCACACATCCGTGGGAACAGATTTTGAATGGACGAAATTGCTGATACTCTGAGCTTGGGAAGCTACGGTAGTCGGTCTAAAGGGATCATGCAAATAAGGTGGTGATGAAGCAACTAGGGTTTCTTGACATAAGATCTGAGACCGAAAGCAGAATCTCGGGAAGTCTGCTGGGTCACTGGGGAGCGGAGGCTGCTCAAGCGTAAGTAAGGATACATATACGAAGTACGACTTGGGAGGTTACGAGCAAGTGAGGGTTACCGATTATTCTTAAACCATCCATATACAAACCTGCTAGTCGATCACCTGTTGCTTGTCCTTAACTCGTTGTTGCGATCCCATGGCGACACTCATTCAACACGCCTAGCTCCCATTACCTGGCCCCGCCTGAATTTCAAGTTCATAAATATATTAACACTACCATCGCACTATTCTCTCGTTTCCAATATAGATCAAGATCGGCATAGTTTCTCCGGGTGGCTGTTAAGAGTTCCTCAGCTTCTTGGTCCTTAACATCTCTCATAACCATACGGTCCGGTTCCAGTGCTCTCGTAGACAAAATGCTCTTCTCTCATGGCAGACATGCATTGTAAATTACCCACCGCCACAGACCTTGTGGTCCTGAGACCGTACCTTCAAATATGTCGGCAAGCCTCCGTCCATTGGCATCGTCAGATGCGTGCGACTGAGCTTCTCGCCTTCGTAAGCAGGCAGAATTTCAAATGTAGTCACCATGGCGGTAACAATTTGAGCGAACACCGTCTCTGCCATTTTCTTGCCAAGACATGCCCGGGGCCCGCCTTGGAAGGCGGGGAATTCACTGGGTTTCCTGTGCTGAAACTTCCCGTCGTCTAGCCACCTGGCAGGTCGAAATGCTTCAGCATCGCTGCCCCAAGTTTCCCTCGAACGATTCATTGCCCAGGTAGACCAGACAACAATTGAGTTCTTTGGAAGAAATGTTCCGTCTGGGAGAACTGTATCCCGGCAAGCTTGCTTGATATCCAATGGTAGAGGAGGATAAAGTCGAAGTGACTCATAGAAGACGGCAAGAAGGTAGGGCGGAATTATGTTGTTTGCAGCGGCGTCGTGATGCTTGATGGCTTGGAGAAGTGTGTCTGTTACGTCTGGGTGTTGTTGAAGAAGATACAGTGTCCAGGTCAATGCTTGCGCCACAGTGTCTCGCCCCGCGGAGAAGAAGTTGAGCGCGGAATCTGCCACGAGTGTTTCGTCACCCAGGGCAGCGAATAACGACCCGATGAATACTTTTGAAATATCATGATCGACTTTTGGGGCCGCAGCTTGGGACACCCATAGCTGACTGTATGCCTTGATCGTCCGGATTGATGCCCGTAATCGACTCCCTGTGAAGATCTCCGTGATAAACCAAACAGGGTTTTGAAACCGTTTTGCCAACCTCAATGATGCATCATTGAATGAGAGGGTAAATTCGTCATTGGTGTGCATTGTCGCGCCATAGGTCATCCTGCCCATGAGTTGCGTTGTGATCTCATGGATAGTGACCTCCAAGTCAACCGCAGTTCTGACATCGACAGACTTGCGCAAGCCCGCCATTACCTCGCTAAGAATCTCGGGCAAATCCGAGCGGGCGATCTGCTTTAGATTCGCTGGTGCGAGGAGTTGAACTCCAATTTTTCTTTGTTGCTTCCACAAGTCCCCATCGGTGTTCAAAATGCCGTCTCCGAAGAGGTCCCAGAGACGACTACTGAAGAACAGTCCTTTCTCGAAGACATTTTCATGTCGGAAAACAAATTCGAGGTTTTCGGGGTCGGAAATGATGACACCGTGAGGGAGGGAAGGTACAGAGATCAGTAATGTCTCGCGGCCATGGGCGTAAATGCATTTTTCGAACCACAGTAGGATCCTACGACGCTCTTGGAGGAATATCAATCCATGGCCAATAAGTGGCAAGGCGAAGGGGGCAATTCTGGGAGAATATGGTCAACAACTGAGAAAGGTGGTGCGAATAGCATACACACGAAATGCTTAGGGACTAACCTAGGGGAACATCCATCTTTAGTGATTCTAGGGGACTTGGAACACAGACGCAGCAGCAGTGAAATAAACAAAACAAATAACGCAACATGGGTGATAGCCGTAATCATGGTCAAAACCTTACACATTTCGAATATGATATCGGATGCTTGAGAAAGAACAAGATCATGGGCTTATCCCGTTTAGCATACGTATAAACTGAATTATCTTCGCAAAGTCTGTTCTACATGACATGGCGTAAGCCTCGAGTCAGACGGTCCATCGACTGAAAACAGGGCATACGTCAGCCTCGGGATTTGAATTGCACCGTCCCAATGTTGGTTGGGGAAGTCCGTCATGCAAGTTTTCAACCATTCGTATCCGTATTCACGAGATAGGTCCGGTCCACTCAGCAACGATCGGCGCCAAGCACCGCGGAGAGATAAACCCCCCGCCCACTGCATTTAAAGATACCTCATCTCGGGAGAGAGTGTGGGGAGCATCACTAGCAGTAGACAACAGGAGCCCAGCTCGCAATCTTTTTCAATTTCCAAACTCGATTTCGATAAGAGATTCCGGACTACTCTGAGTCTTCGGGGGTAAAGATATCCGCAAAATGTCCAACTACAAAGTTGAGCCGAGCAGTAAATCGTTATCTGGGCGGTTTGTCGACCTGCTCAAGGTGAGAAGCCCAGCTGCCACACAGCCTCCTCAATATTCACCTCGGGCAGTTCCTGTCGACAGTCAGAGGTGATCTGTCCAACATTACCGCACCTCCATTCTTCCTGGCCCCATGCTCTGTTGTCGAAATCCCTCAATGCTGGGCTCAGCGTCCCGACGTTTTTGTTGCCCCTGCTTTCGAAAGGGACCCCCAGAAACGCAGTCTTTTGGTGTTGAAGATGTTTCTCATTGGACTACGGAGTCAGACATACATCGCCGGCTCCCCGAACATAAGCATAAGGAAGCCACTGAATGCCTTTCTGGGGGAATTGTTTATCTCGTCGTGGACAGACCCAAAAAGCAACACCACGACCCAGATGGTGGCTGAGCAAGTCTCCCATCATCCACCCATTACAGCAATGCATATTTCGAGCAAGGACCACGGCGTGCGAGCGGACGGATACGCTCGCGTTGAGATGACATTTTCCGGAGCTATCAACATCCGCCAGGTTGGGCACACGATCATCCACCTTGACGAATTTGACGAAGACTATCTCCTGCCTTTCCCGAACGTCCAGGTCCGAGGATTGATGTCTAGATGCTTTTACCCGGAGATTCTGGGGACATGTATCATCATCTCAAGCACTGATTTTGTGTCAGAGATCACATTCTCGGGAGAGGGACTGTTCAGAGGAGGACGCAGGAACGGGTTTGAGGCTCGAGTTTACCACAAAGCTGACCCAGAAAAGTCGAGTAGGTACATCTTGTCAGGAGTCTGGAGCAAGGGATGGGAAATCAAAGACGGCAAGACGGGGGAAGTCCTCGAGACATATGAGGTGGACGAGATGCAGAATTCGCCTGCGCCGATCAATATTGACAGCGTCGACGACCAAGACCCCTGGGAATCGCGTCGAGCTTGGCAGCACGTTATCTCGAAAATCAAGGAAGGCGATTATATTGGGGCGTCGGGAGAAAAGCAAAAGCTCGAGGAAGCGCAGCGGCGTATGAGGATGGAGGAGAAGAGTCGAGGTGAGGCCTGGAAACCGCTGTTCTTCACGAATGGGCCTGGTGAATCTCACGATATATTCCACCGCCTTACTGAGGGAACGGAGTATCGCTTATCGGAGTCTCAGACCGGTGGCGTCTGGAGGATTGATGCCAGCCTTGGTAATACTTACAAGAAGCCGTATCGTGAGAGTTTGACTCCATTAGGCTAGCTTAATCCCACCTCTTCTACTCTTAAGACCAGTAGCTGCTACTCTGGAAATTCTCGCCCACCTTGATTTCGATTCTCTAGTATCAAATCCGCCTTGTGGTGAATGTGGATCACGGGATCCCAGATATCCGGCGGCTTGGGTGAATGCATCGTCAACACCGGCACTTCGCGGTTGCCCATCTCCGTGCGACTACATAATGCTCACTACAGCTCAACTGAATAGGCAACCGAATTTGCCAATATTCGGCTCGTGATAACCTTTGACCCACAAAGGGGCTGGTTTTGAGCATAAATTTAGGATTCAGGTTTCGACATGCCGCCGAACCAGAAGGAGCTTCATTGTCTCACACCCCGGACTTGGCCGTTTTCTTCTCCGTCTTGCAATCCACACATCCTCAATGTGTGATCCTGGGGACCGGGTATTATTGGTGTTGCACAAAAGCTGCTTAAGCATACGAACCTAAACTGCTAGAGCTTAAAGTTATCCTCGTATCTCCGTTTGCGCATCACTTCCGGAAAATTGATTCTGTACGGGGTGTGATTCCGGGCGAGCTATCCGAGTAATTCAGTGACATTGCTTCAGGCTTCCAAAAAAAAATATCCTTAGTGTTCTTTCAAGTTTGTCCCCTGCACAGCCACCACATTGGACATTGACACATGTGCCGTGCAGGTCGAAACTGATGGCAAGAACAGTGGCAATGACCACCAAGTGCAATGTAACCTTTGACTCTAGCGTTGCAATTTCTCCTTTGGGTGGCTTTGTTCATGGCTGGCTGAGATCATTACCTAAAACTGGAAAAGTCTTCACAGGCCGACTTTCGAATTGTCGGCTTTCCCTCTGGCCAGTGAGAGTCTTGTCTCGGCTAGCTTTCTCGGCTTGTGAGAGTCAGAACGATGTGGGCAAGATGCGAGGTTAAAGAGTACGCGCCAGAGTATTGGCAACTCGCTTTATATGCTCTGGCAGCACTCGACGTGTTGCCTTTAGTTCTATTAGTTGTCGACCCACGTCCTTAGACTCGATGAATTCTTTGTAGGATTCACCGCCGGCTTTTAAGTTTCTCTTGCCGGGCAACTGGTTCCAGTTCCCTTCTGTCTATGCCCTTTTAAGGCAACCTTGTACGTCCCCACGACCGAGATGAGGATGAGACGGAACGATCTTCGGCTGGTGGCTCTTTTCGACAGAGCACGAGGCGTACTCAGCTTCAGCACGGGTCTACGTGCTATACCATCTCTGAACTGCAAATCGTTGGGCTTCAGTATGGAAGGACTGGGCGCGCTTCAACGAGAGGCACATCTTTATCTCCGCTCACATCCAACCGGAAATGCTGGCGGCCATCTGGTTATGTGAAAAGATCGCTGCTATCACCTCGTAGACGGTCCGTCTGATCTTCATGTGCCCATAACAGCGAAGAAGTGGATATCCCACCACTTCAGCGCGTCTGCACGAAAGTCATCATACTCCACAAAGGATGGGCATGAAATACCAAGTTTTGACCAACGCCACCTCCAGTCGAGGCATTGTACACCGGCCACTCTATTTCAACTCCAACGCCATTGGGATTGAGATCCGAAATCATGTTAATCCAGGCTGCAGACACTTCCTTAGCCAGTCTGCTGTTGTTCTCTGAAACTATTGGTTTGACTCTGTATCCGTCTCCAGTGACATCATTAAAGACATGGGCAATCTTGAGGTGTGATGAGCCAGTCTACTCTAGGAGATATGTCAAGGGTACTTGACTAACCTCGGCAAAATGGCCCGCAGAAAGATTAGCGGGAGCCCCATCAGGCGTGCCATCGAAACGGTAGCTCCAATTCAGAATTCCATGTTTGGATCAGTAGACATTAGATTTTCGCCGCCACGCAACATTATAGTAGTCGCCAGCAAAGGAGTTGGCCCGGCGCTTTTGGAGACCAAGATACTGCAGATCAGGCGTGTTCTTGTCGATTACGTCAGGCCAAGATTCAAGACTTGGTATACCGATGCTTTGAATATTGGGGTAGACCAGCAAGAGCTCGTGAAGAAGTTGCTCGACGGTCTTGCCAGTTGATTGGAGAACTTTGTCGTTAGTATCAAATATCGGACTAGTCATTGCTCTGAAATCATCAGCTGTGTTGATGATGAAAACACTTGAGCTTCCCTTGATTCCGCGAAAGTAAGCGTCCTCATCAGTATTGGCACCGATAAGGACAGGGACATGTACGAATCTTCCGTCACGAAACTGGTTTTCCCATGCATGATTTATGGTGACTCCTGACATCCCGCTATTGGATGTCATTTGGCGCGGTGGTCTATGGGCCGAGCTTGCTGGTTGGGCGTGGGTGCCTAGCGAACCTGACCAAAAGATCATCGAGAGGGTGGTTGTGCGGAAGTGCAATCGTCCTAAATGTACAAGCAGCACGGAAGGGATCTAAGGGATGAACCTGAAAAGTATTTGCGTCACGGAAACGTACAGAAGATGGCTGGGGGTTCAAACCGAGAGGTACCACGCAGCCACACGATGTTTAGTGCAAAGGCAGCGGGGCTACTAAGCGGCTACTAGAAATAGAGTGTTCACATCTTCGCAACTGCATCGAACTGAACCATCGGCATCGTTTTCGCACCTCCCCTCTGCCCCCTTCCATTACGAACGCTACTGAAGCTGCCACAATCGCCGCTCATCCAACCGGCCGCGCACCGGCCGCTTCCTCCACCTGTTGGTGGAGCACCGTCAACCGTAAGACGCTGCGGATCATCCACCTCACGGCGGTCGATGGCAACGGCACCAGCCGCAACCGTATCCGTCTCTAGGCCGACCGACATGCGCATCCGTCCTCTGAAGCCACTGTGTCGTCTCTGCAAGTCTTAAATACAGGGGCTACCACGTTGGTGATACTGCGTCAACGCGAGACGGCCATGGTACGAACTAGAGAATGCACAGATTACACGGCCGGTGCCATGCTACATGACGGCCCAGAAACATCTGGGAGCGTATCCGGTGATCCGGTGATACCACGTCCGCATGACGACCCAGGTACGAGCTGGTAACGCCACCTCTCCCGCTGCCTTCTGGTCACGACCACAGCGCTGCGACGCTGCGACCCACCGGCAACCCAGGCGCAACCACGGAACTATCAGGCGACTCCAGGACGACCCATGCAGAGTTATGTTGATCGACCAAGACCGTAGATAGCAGCATCAGGATATGGCTTTAAATATGCATTGTTTTCATAGAATTCAGGCCGAGTAATGATTGTCTTTCTTTAGATGCAATTTCTAGTTTTCGTGGTGGAGAGGAAGGCGTTAAAATCGAGAGACCGGATCTTGGCCCTAGATGGAATGCAGACCTTCTGTCTCCTCAATCCGATAGACATACTTGACAGCGTGCGCCTTGCCTTCCATGAGCCTTTTCAATCCATGCGCCAGGCCATTCAGCCCACCAGGCACCACCTCAAATGGGTGAGGCTTCAACCACCCCTCAGCAAGCCCGAGGGCAAAATACCGGAAGAAGACGTATCCGAAGTGCTTGTAGGATCCATGAACAGAGCCCACTGCGGTCCAAAAAGCCTCGACGCCCTCTGGTACACCCTCTAACTCCGGCTTGACGAATCCCACAGGAAAAGGGACTCCAGGTGTCTGAGGAATCCTGGTCCGATCCTTTGGCAAGACCACAGTCAGCCTCGCGTTTTCTGGCTCGAGAACCGCTCCTAAAACTTTGTCACTCCCATGTTCTCCCACCGCGTCAAAGGCATGTAGCAGCGGCCTGCCTCGTAGCGCTTTCTTGATCTCGGCCAAGATCACGTCGAGTCCTTTGCGGTAGTCAATAATGATGTCGCCCTTGTTACTGTCTAGAAGCGTAACGACGTGGCTTCTTGACTCCCCGGCAACGCAGATGATGGGGTGCACGTTGCTTTGGCAGGCTAGCTGGATGGCGAAACTGCCGACTGCTGTCCCAGCGCCGTAGACAACCAGCGGACCTGTCTTCGGCCGATCCTCGTCCGTCGTCCAGGGATCGGGGAGTTTCAGGTCGCGGTATAGCCCGAGCGCCGCTGTCATGGCCGTCAGCGGGACCGTGGCCGCCTCTTCAAAAGAGATATTGTCTGGTAGATGGCATGATGTAAACGCCCAGGCAATAGCGTATTCGGCAAAGGCACCGTGTGGTGTGAACATTTCGTGGAAAGCCGCAACGCGGTCGCCGGGGCGGAACTCTAACACCCCAGGCCCGACAGCCTCGACGTAGCCGGCGATGTCGTCTCCTAGGTTCGCAGGTGGAAGCCAGAATGTGGACTTGACATCTTTTGGGTTAGATCCACAAACAACCACTCGAATGAGGATTTGGCCCTGTTCCGGAATCGGGATGGGGCTTTCCACAATGTCGACCTTAGGTCCTAGACCAGTCAGTGATAGCCAGATTGTGGCATCTTTTTGATCATCTCACCGATTGATACAATTGCTTCCTTCATCGTGTAGGAGAGATCCGTTCAGGTGGGTGTTGAGATACTTTTTCGAGTTGATACTGAACTTTCCAGAGTTCACACCCGTTTCTTAAAACCAACCCTGCCTTGGATACTCCGGAGACTTACTACTTCACACGGGGTAATTCAGGACCGTGTCCCGACCATTTAAGCCCGCTGGTGGCGTCGCTTCGCGGAAGCGGTGCTCTCGGGTTTACGACAACCCGACCGATCCTTTACAAAGCGCGGACAAGAGAAGTGAAATTGCCGGTTCATCCCCATTTGTAAGCAGTAGTCAAGCATAATGTGACATTAATTTAAGAGACAGTTTCTAGAAGCGGACTATTGGTAACATGCAGACCGTGGTCGGTTCATGGCACTGAGCCTCGGGTCCAACATGTCAGCTGAGGCGGAGATCGACTCCGATAGAGTTCGAAGCCACCTGGGCAAACAGCTGCCATAACTCCGGACTCCACCCCGGCACATGCCGTGCAGGGGTGTCAGCAGCCTGCATATTAATCGGATTGGCGCCCTCCTGTCGCTTTTGCTGATTTCGCCGTTGATACCTCTTGCCCTCGATTGCAGCACGCAACATCACCAATCATGACGTCTCGACCGTTTGAGCTTTGGCATCGGGACGACGATTGGTCCGGGAAGACGAGCCCGGCAGAAAGGAGGAAATGTCAGAACCGTCTGAACCAGAGGGCGCGTCGTCAGTTGAGCCTGTGATCGTGAGCGGGTGTTTACCATTCCACTAACAATGGGCAAGGCAAAAGGAAACTCCACCAACGCCTACCCCACCAACACGATGCTGGAACTGAGGATGACGGCGTAATGAAGGATTTTCCCATACTCGTCGCCCTCAAATGCCCCAGGGAGCGGCAGCACATCATCGAATTCCTCCAGAACTCCATCGAGCACTGGAAGCATGGTATGCCAGCGCCTCGAGACCTGCCTATGCTCACGCGGGTCAACGCCTTGGACGCGCTGGTCAGAAATGCTCAGGCGCTAAGCATCCCTCCGAACCTGCTGAAGAGAAACGATTTCAGCTCCCCTTTCAACTTTCAAGAGCCCACATCGGATACTTTGAGTACCATCCCCGTGCATCTTCGCCCGTCTACCATCCAGAAGACGGTCGCACACCACATCTGGGTGGATCTCTTCCCTATTCCCAGACTGAGAGACAACATCATCCGGTGCATCCAGACCGGCGGGTTTGAACAGGGCACGCTGTGTGAGGAGCTTGTCTGTCACGACGTGGTGGATCTAGAGCGCGCATCGGCTGCGAGCCTCTCTGTCTGGGGCGAGCCCTGGGATGCAGGCAATTGGGAGTTCAGCGCCGGATTTTTCAGTAAATGGGGCTTCCTGGTGCGAGGGTGTCCTGAGGTCCTCACGGCCACGAATTACTGGCGGGAGAAGCGAGGGCAGATGAGAATTCAATTTGTGTTGAACCACGACGAAGGACCAAACGCTCAATACGTACGATAACCTCTTGCATTTCAATTCCCTGAAAGATTAGCAGAACAACTTACATTTCGATGGATGCGTCACTCAAAAGCATCATCCTGACCTCCATATGCTGTCACTTTAGCATGGACCGTGCGGCGGGTGGCCGTCCACGCAGCAGCGGGTGGGCGCGCATCCGTAATGTACGGATCGAAGTACCCCGGACAACTCGACGCCAACTCCACGTATCCGACTGACCCGGATGCCCGGTTCATACCTTTAGTGACAATTTTAAATAGGCTGTTTCACGACCTTCGCCCAAAGCGTACGATCAGACCGCCCTTGTTTTTAGTGCAATTTGTAAAAGGCCTGCCGTCAACACCCTGCAGCTTGCTGACATCCCGGTAATAGAAAGTCCGCACAAGTCCGCTCAAGCTTGCATTCGTAAAGGTACGTCACGGGGTAGAAACTTGAATTTCGAGGTCGGAGTTAGTAGTGCATAAGTCCAGTCAACCTAGTTTCGTATCGCAAAGCTCGGTCTTTCGGACTATATGCCTTCGGCAACACCAGGAACCTTCCATAATCCTGACACGCACCACGAGATATATAAACAGCTAGAATAGGTCAGCATGAGACTCTACAAGCCATCTCTTGCCTGGCCGGCGTCGAAATATTTACAGAGATTAGCTATTGCCTTCTACCGACCCTACAAACACCCACCAATTTAAGCCGTCATCATGGCTTCCAACGTACCCGCCTTCCTCCTCCCTGCTCCGGAGCCCGAGTCTGAGCTCGGTCGCTATAGGATCTTGTCAAGCTCGGCCGGTGTCCGTGTGTCGCCGCTCTGCTTGGGTGCCATGTCCTTCGGCACAGCTCTCGCCAGCATCATGGGCTCTGTCGACGAGGAGAAGGCTTTCCAGCTCCTGGATGCCTACGCACATGCCGGCGGTAACTTCATCGATACGGCCAATAATTATCAGAACGAAGAATCTGAGACCTTCATCGGGAACTGGATGCAGACCCGGCAGAATCGCGACCTCTTATTCATCGCTACCAAGTTTTCGAGTAATTACCGGTCGTGGGAACTGGGAGCTGGCAGAACGGTCAATTACGCTGGCAATCACAAGAAATCACTATTCCTATCGGTCGAAGCGTCACTCAAAAAGCTTAACACGAGCTATATTGACCTTCTATACATCCATTGGTGGGACTGGACAACCTCAATCGAAGAAATTATGAACTCGCTTCACATCCTTGTCGAGCAAGGTAAAGTGCTCTACCTTGGCGCTTCCGATACTCCTGCGTGGATCGTCTCGGCTGCCAACATCTACGCCGTGGCTCATGGGAAGACGCCGTTTTCGGTGTACCAGGGCCGTTGGAACGTGATGCTGCGTGACTTTGAGCGGGAGATTATCCCCATGGCGCGCCACTTTGGCATGGCTCTCGTCCCCTGGGACGTCTTGGGTGGTGGCAAGCTGCAGACCAAGAAGCAGATCGAATTGCGGGAGACAGCTGGCGAGGGCCTCCGGTCTATGTGGGGGCCGGATCAAACCGACACAGAGCGAAAGGCCAGCGTGGTCCTTGAAAAGATCGCCGATGATATAGGCGCCGACAGCATCCAGCAAGTTGCCCTGGCCTATGTCATGCACAAGGCGCGGAACGTCTTTCCCCTGGTCGGAGGACGCAAGGTGGAGCACTTGCAGGATAATATTGGGGCACTTAAACTTCATCTGAGCGACAAACACATCAAGACCATCGACGATTCCCAGCCTTTTGACATTGGCTTCCCCTCCAACGTCGTGGGAGAGGATCCCAAGGAGACGGGTGTGACCCCCATCACACTGTCCACATCCGCTCAGATTGCATGGCAAAGGGCCGGAAAGCCGATCGGCAGGGAGAATTGAAGGACGAGTTCAACTGGTTAGAGACGTCCAAATAGCAGAAACGTCCTTGATCGAGTAATGGCGCTTTCTTCCTGCGTTGTGCTCAGTGGTCGACACAGTTCGCTTGCGCGTTGTCGGGGGCAGTCCATGAGGACCATGATGTTCGTTTTTGAGTGGCCTAGCAGCAAGTGAATGTTTACTCTGTTTAGTATCAACCTATGCGATAGCTCCTCCAATGATTCAGATGTTGTTAGTCCACCTGTCGTTTCACCGTGAACTCTAGTCGCCTGCCGTTGACGCTACGCCCGTCCCAATGTAACAGCTCCTGTTCTTTAATATCGATATGTCAAACCTTCGAAGGTTCGTAACTGGTTGGACCTGTTGCCTTTCTTGACAGAGTCCAAAACCAGATATGCTTACTGCCACGATATCGGATAAGGGGCAGCTTGACATACGGAGAGTAGGCTGACGATAGTGTACCTTAACTTTATGGGCAAAGCAGCAAGTTGGAACTCAGGGACGATGTCTCGCACAGGGCTCAAGATCATCTCTCAACGATCGAGACCGAGAAAAACTCTACAACGTAAAAAGCTGTCAGTATTCACCCCATCGTTCTACCGCCCCTATATTCCAAGGGATTCAAATCGAGAAGCATCGACTGTCTGAGACTATTGTTTCGTATTGAGCAGGGCTATAGACGTGATGGACTTCTAGATAGGGTCTCAGTAGTTGTCGTTGCGAACCAGCCCAGTTAATATTTGAGGGACATCAAGAAAATCCATCAATCGCCTGCCGTCTGAAGGTCAAGGGGAGCACCCCGAGCTAGATTCCGCCCCTGGATTTGTTTAGAGTGTCTTCAAGGACGACTCAGAAGCCGATGAAAGATTCATCCCGCGGATGCTTGGTGCTCTGGTTTACTGGGTTTGATTAGTATGCTGATTTAAATAGTCTCAGGACGTGCCTAACGTTACCGGGACGTACTTATCTCGGGCATAGGTCGCATCGCTGGTTGGTGTAGCAACCTTCGACAACAGATTGAGAAGCCCCTGGGTTTGTGTCGCTACACCAGTTCAGACAAGAGCCGAAGCTGGCGTGACCCCGACATTCTTGACCAGGTTGGGCAAAAACAAAAGGCAGAGCCAGCAAGATGAAGGAACTTGTAAGCTTCATGATTCATGGATTGACGAATGGAAGAATGTGATGAGAATCAGTAGCACAGTTGCTGAACAATGTGTTCTCCTGCATCTTTCAGAGTTGCTAAATAGTTATCTAGAACCAGCTGCGTCCGCAATGCCCGGCACCAAAACAGGTGGCCAGCGGGCGCCCCTGGAGGAGGCTAGGGACAGCGATGCCTGCATGCCAAGAGTAGGTTCAACTCACGACACGCCCGCTGGTCTAGATGGTTCTGGTACAGACAGTCCCATGTGCTGCACTTGGAAAAGTAGAGCCGGTCCAGGTTGAGAAGCGACATGCGCTGGGGCTGTATGCAGGCGGCTGACACCCATGCGTGTCAACAGCCGGGGTGGAGCCCGGAGTCATGTCAGTCGAATTCCCGCTTCGACCCTGACGCAACTTAATTTGATGTTAGTGTATTGCATTCTAGGCCTCTTCCGAGATTCGAGTGTTTCGTTATGACCTTGTGACCCGCTTGGCAGAGCCGTCCAGGCATGCGCATGCACCTGTCCGACACCGTCATGCATGTTTAGTACCTCCTAGTGTTGTAGCTTTGGGAGACACCATCTCCGAGTAATGTCGCCAGGTGAGAATCCGAGCCCTCGTTGATCACCCTTACAGCCTTGACAACTGAGAGGGGCACAAGAGGCGCTACGCCTTTTGATACAGGCGCTAAACGTTTTTTGCCGCCCGAGTCATGTCTGTTAGTGCAGGCAGAACCTACCAAAAACTTCCTCCAGTGCCGTGGAGATTGATGTCCTCTGCGCGGGTCGCTGCCATGAGTCAGGGCAGCCACCCATCCTTGTACCCCGTCCACAGACAGCCGACCCATCACACCGAATATGAAGCTACGGCCGACTGAGACGGTCCAGTACGTCCGAATTATATTTCTTACAAGCCCAGTATAGCGTTCGATCCATGAAAGAGATGAAGCTTCCATGAGTTACCGCACACAGGGGTGACACGAAAGCGGCCACTTTGCCCATCGAACATCACATCTGAACCCTTTTTCTGTGGACCAAATCACCCGCTGGATACGGATCCAGTGAAAATTGCCGTCTCGAAATGTCAATAGCATCTCTTCATGCACGCTCTTATTCTTGGTTTAACGAACGCGGAACCCGACGCTCGGTGACCAAGCATAGTCTCGGCGGCCATCTGGAGTTGGTCGCTCTTCTTTCGCGCAGCTCATCCCTATTACTTGGATCGCGGTGGCGACGCCAAACATCGGCCCCACGCAGAACGTTATGCTCCCCGACGTACGGAGGGCAACTCTTACAGCCGCGCCATCCATTTCCTTTTGGGTTATACGGCAGGTTCCACTGCTAGTCGTCCGAGTACTGAGGGGCCGCCATTGGTTAGGTATCGTAGGCCTGCAAATTCCTCAAGTGCCGTTGACGACATCCTGGTCGGTATTGGGGCCGCCCGGGTCCGGAATCCCCGGCTGTTGGGGAGAAATAGTGACTTCCATCATATGATTCAGCAATCCACAGGCTAAAGACGCCTGGCTTTGCGCCGATGAGCCTCGGGGTTAAAATCTCGAGCTCCGGGCCCACCTCGTTGACAAGAGAGCCAGTTTTACCTATATAAAGTCCTGTGAAGATGTGCGAGAGTTTCATTGATTTTTCATTGACGTTCATCCTATAATATTAGGCTCTTTTGAAAAATGCCGTGCCGTAAGACTATTGCATTTATGCTTCTGGCTCTGCTGGCATCGGCCCAGACTTCTTCGGTGTTCTTCAAAGGCGGTACCATTATCGCCTACGATGAAGCCAACGAAGATCTCGAGATCGTTCGCGGCGGCTCACTTCTAATCACGGGCGATCGGATCACCGGTATCTGGCCCGCTGGCGACACTCCTGCTATCCCTATCGATACCGAGATCGTGGACGCCACTGGTAAGATCATCACGCCGGGTTTCGTAGACACGCACCGCCATGGATGGCAGACCCTCTTCAAGACGCTCATGTCGAACGCCACAATCACCGAGTACTTTGGCCGGTTCAACGAATATTTTGTGGCAGGGCGCCTCAGCGCCGATCATGTCTACATCAGCCAGCTCGCCGGTTTATACGAGGCGCTTAATGCCGGTGTGACGACCTCGCTTGACCACGCGCACCACACTTGGTCGGATGATACGTCGTACGCCGGTCTGAATGCGAGTATCGATAGCGGTGCACGGGTGTTCTGGTCGTACGCTTTTCGCAACGTCAGCAATTACACCGTCTCGGAGCAGCTCGTCAACTTCCGCCACATAGCAGAGGCAGCACCCCACAAGAACACGCCCGTCTCACTCGGCGTCGCTTGTGACTTCTTAGGCGGGACCGAAACCATGGTAGACGACGTGCATGCAGTGTTCGACCTGGCCAGGTAGTTCCGCGCATAGCAGTAACACTATACAAAGCTGATAGTAACAGGGAGTTCAATGTCTCGGTGATTACTACTCACACAGTCGGAGGGGCGTTTGGCTGTAAGTTCGCAATCAACCCTAATACTTTGTTATCCCACTAACAGTCCAAGACTCTAACAGCCCCGTCAGCCTGCACCAGTTAGGCATGCTTAACACCAGTATCCCTATCGTGTTCTCGCACGCCTCGTTCATGACCCACGAAGATGCCGTTCTGCTACGCAGCACAAATCAATTCATCTCGATCACGCCCGAGTCGGAAATGCACACAGGCGTTGGCCATCCACGGAATGCCTATGCCATGGACCAGGCATCGCTCGGCATTGACGCACATGTTGCCTTTTCGACCGATATGGTGACTCAGGCGCGCATCTGGCTTCAGTCGACCCGCCTAAAGCTCTTCGATCAAGTACTCGAGACTTGGTGCCTCCCTTCAACGAACCCTATGAGCGTCGTTCAGGCCTTCCTTTTAGTCACGCGAAACGGAGGTCTTGCTTTGCGGCGACCCGATCTCGGGGTCATCCGAGTCGGGGCTAAAGCTGACGTCGTCGTCTTTGATGGTACGACACCTGGCTTGCTCGGCTGGAGAGACCCCGTTGCAGCCGTGATCCTCCACTCCAGCGTTGGGGATATGGAACACGTGCTCGTCGACGGTGTCTTCGTCAAGCGTGATTTCAAGCTAGCTGCCAAGGACTATCCTGAAGTTAAGGAACGATTCCTGGAGACTGCTTCTTGGGCGCAGGACGTGTGGCGTGAAATCCCGTTCCCAGAAAGACAAGAGCGCTTCATCACTGGCGCTCCTTTCACGGAGACAATTCAGGTTGACGTGACACCTGGGGAGGGCACAGGATACGGACGGTTATTTCAGTAGTATCGTTGGAGGACGTGGCATACTGCTAATCAAATACTTCTCGCATTACGCGTTAAACACTGTAAGGTCCCATTATTAATGTAAAGCGGAAAGACATTGCTACCATTGCAGACAGCATTGCGCTGCCTAAATACAGTTCTGGTATAAAGTGAAAGAGAAAACTTGTTCATTTCAACTGAAATGTCGACGACGCCGAACGGGTCGTTTCAATGCTTTGCGCCCTGTTTTTACGTCTCGACAAGGCACGGGAAACGCGTTCCCTCCTGATCAGATTGGTTGCTCGAACTGATGAGTTGATAACAAACTCTCCAGGGAGGTGTGCCCAAATTACCCGTGCTACACCGGTCCTAGGCAAATAACTACAAAGATGTTTCTCTACATTGCTGGCTAAAGATGACATCTAGACAGTTGCCATGACGGCGTTTGAGATTCATGACGGTCACTTGCCTAGGCTGCCAGATACCAGACTTGACAGCACCTAGCCCCACCTCACTCACCCATGCTCCAAGACGGCCGCAGCTCCTCGAATGCCCTCCCGTCTCATGAAAAGACTTCAGACTACGATCAAGGCACCGATAGCCATGATCAGTATGTATAGCCATGCCTTCGCGTCGACAAGAGCCTACAAAGCTGCCGCCTGCATACGAGGTGATAGTTTTGGAAGACATCTGTTGCAACCCCTCCGATGGCTGCATGGTTCCCTTCTTCGACAAGCCGCTGCCCCGAACACTGCGCAAACGTTGCTCGGCTCCGTGTATAGATGTTGTGTTCGGCACCGCGAGCGATAGCGTGATCCCATCGGTCTGACCCAGCGCCACGGTAATGGCAGCTCGGACTGCTTTACGCATGCCTGGGCAACCCCGAATCCGGCTTCAGCAATCATCCCCACGCCGACACCTAATATCGCCAAGGATCAGCAAAACTAGGCGTCTGATTCGCCTCCGTGGATAGCGTACATTAGAGCCCTCCTGCCGTCGTCAGAAAGCCACCGACGGTGTACTAAGGCATGTACATCGCCAAGATAGCTGATGACCGCGAGAGTAAGATTCCCTAGAAAATGACGGCCCTACTCAGGATGCCAATGAAGGGAAATAGTCGAAGTGATGCTTTTGTGGCGCAGTCGCCTTGGGTAAACTAGAAAAATAGAGGAAAAAAGAGGACGGGTATCAAATTCCGCATCCGCCAGCACCTGTTACGAGAGTCATCAGACCTACAATGGGCCTCGCTCTCTTCGCCACCATCACGTCCCAGGGGATGATTCGGCGTCGCGAAACCACGCTGAGGCTAATGTTTGCTGGTAGCCGAGGGCGACGTACATAGCGCTTAAAATGCTGAACAGGGCGGCTTCAGTGGCCGAGCCCCATTTCAAAAACCAGGCCGCCAAATTTGATCCCTATAACGAGCGTGCTCGCGGCCTTGTCGTATCAATCTGAATAAGACCTTACGCGTGGCGGGCTTGACAGATGTTTAGCTGTGGGGGACATGAGGAATCTTCAGCAGAAATAGCTGGTCTACGGCGAAAAGCAGTCACATCGTCTGGCAA
This sequence comes from Verticillium klebahnii, assembly GCA_002851715.1. NCBI lineage: Eukaryota > Fungi > Ascomycota > Sordariomycetes > Glomerellales > Plectosphaerellaceae > Verticillium > Verticillium klebahnii. The sequence goes on along the minus strand of NMXL01000005.1, from coordinate 1,813,509 downwards.
GAAACATAGACGGGATTCTTACAAATGGCGAACATGACATCCAGGAAGTGAAACTTGACGAAGCCTCTAGGACTTTTGTTACTTTTGGCAAGATGAGAGGCACAGGGCAGTGGCTCGGCATCCGGGTCCCCAGTTTCGCTATCACCATACCCAAAGGAATACTCTTTTTCACTGACAAGGGAGCTGGCCTCAGTTCTGGGAGAAACATTGTCTGTTCCACTATCTGAAGCAAGAGATGGGTCATGCATAGCAAAACCAATGAACTTGCGTAGACATATCTCTTTCTCTTCTCCCATAGATTGATGAGATCTTAACATGTGACGAAGGACATGCGGTGCAATTTACTTGTCATGACGTGTTTTCCGGCCGGCCAGCGGCTCAATATTGCCCCGGCTTGTAGTACTCGTACTCAGGCATGAACTGTAGAGCGGACAATGCGGGGCAGCGAACCCGGGCTTCCCCACCTGGTACTCCCTCACAAACCGAGAATGAGATCAACATCATCGTCAGACTGACGCACAACCCGACCGACTTGACTTCCCCACCAAGTACCACTCAGGCCAGTCTTCTGATGAGACTCACAAGTAGCTGGGATTCCTCAATCATATTCAGTCCGCAGAGCTTCGTTGATAGCCCCTTCCACACCTTATCCCCCATCGACCTCCCTGTAACCAACTCCCAATGTCTGTGCCGGAGAATCCACTCACCACGGAACTCAGCGACCAATATGAAACCCCTCTAGGGCTCTCCCACTCCTCAATTGAGGACCTGAAAGACCGCATTCAGTTGCATTATGATGTTGCTAGCACGCACTATCTGAACTTATGGTTAGTTCTCCAGCCGTTCTTCTCGTCTTCCTGCTTCCCTGTTATTCTTTCGTGTTGCTGCTGGTGTCTGTCATATTTTTCGTGTCTCTGGTACTTGGGTGTTGGAATGAGATGCTATGCTTCACGAGATGCGATCTCCGTGCGTGAGAATCACTTCTGACACCTTTACCGCAGGGGAGAGCAGATCCATCACGGGTTCTGGGTCAACGACTCCGACTCCAAGGAAATCGCTCAGGTTAACCTCATCAAACTTCTGATATCTACATCCGAGCTGCCTAATGATTCTCGTGTTCTCGATGTTGGCTGTGGAGTCGGTGGCTCTTCACGATACCTCGCCTCAGAGTTAGGTTGCTGCGTCACGGGCATTACCATCTCATCGGAGCAGGTTAAGATTGCCAACAAGCTTACCGCCGAAGCGGCACAACAATCTGCCATGGGAAAACCTGATCTGAATCCCACTGACTACTCTGACACCGATGGTTTCTCGAAGCTAGGTCGGGGAATCGTGCGGTTTCAGCAGCTCGACGCTGAGAAGATGGACGAATTCCTCGACCAGCATGGAGGGACCTTTGATTTGGTATGGGTCGTTGAGGCATTGAGTCACTTTCCAAACAAACAGGTGTTTTTCGACAACGCCTTCAAAGCTCTGGAACCTGGGGGCAAGATAATCTTAGCCGATTGGGCAAAGGCGGAAGGTCTATCGACAGATGCTTTTGCAAAGTGTATCAAGCCTATCGAAGGTAAAGCTTCGAATGCCCTGTGGCAGACTTTAATTCTACTGGAAAGTGTCTCTACTGACTTGACATTATATCCAGATGGCATGTTGCTTCCGCCCCTGTGTACTCAAAGCGAATACGTTGATTTTGCCGTCCGGTCTGGCTTTGGAGTCTACGCAGAACCTCGAGACATCAGCAAGCAGGTCAGCAAAACATGGTAGGTCATGGAAGACTTGATTAAAATAACGGCAATGACTGACAAAAACAGGGACATATCATGGTCGCTGGTACAGAAGCCGGCCTTGTGGTCTTTTGCCTTGAGCCAGGGCCGGGATGGTGTCGCATTCTTGCAGTCCTTTCGAGCAATGAGACAGGGTTACAGCGATGGATCATTCCGATATGTCGTCGCATGCTTTCAAAAGCCGGCTGGACTAGCCTAGCTCCTGCAAGTTTTAGATGTCAGTCCCATCGCGCCGGGGCCTATCTGCTCGATCAACAATGATACAGTCACTCAAGTTTTACAACAGTAGTGTCTGACATGATTCCAGCCCATTATGCAGGTGTAGTCTAGCGGTCTTCTTCATACGAGGGCTTTCACATGATGAAAACCCGAATCTGGGTCAATAGAGATACCCAACTGTCCCTGGAGCGTTCATTCTCTTTCCAAGCTCTTTTCAGGTGCTCCAACGCCTTTCTGATGTTCATGAATCCACTTCTTTCGTAAGACTGCTGTAGAACCCTTGTAAAGAAGTCTTGATGCTCCGCCAGAACGCAGTCGGATGCCGCCATGAACGTTGCCCATATCAAAACTTGCACGCCAGGTGCTTTTTCAGGGAAAGCCTCAAGTGTCTCCTTGAACCGTTGGGTACGGCTGATGGAATCCGCAACCCGCGACGCTTGCGATGCCGCGGCTAATGAGCAGGTCCCCCAAGTCGCCTGCTCTAAATATATTTCATGTGACTGTTGCACAAGGCTCTCAATGACTGAAACGGCTCGGGAGTACTGAGGCCGCTGCTGAAGACAGAACCTCACACATTCGAATCCTCTATCTACGTGAGCTGGAGAAGACAGTACCGAAATACCGCCCTGTTCACTCAGGAGCGGGGCTGCGTAGATTCGCATCCTGCGAAGGGAGTCGTCAGCTTGACGTTCATTTATGCATGTCTCAAAAGCTTTACGGGAAGAACTTACTTGTGAATTTGGCGAAGTAAAAACTCGGCAAGCTCATCGTTGCCTAAGCTTTCTTCTCCTCCCATCGCAGCTAGCGCTGACTCGAAGAGGCCAAACAGTATCGGGAAGTCGTCAGAGCCTGATACCATTGCAGCGACCAAGAGGATGATCAAGGCGAGTAGGATGTATAGTCTGCTTGGTCGGTCGTACAGCGTAACGTCTCTGCGGCTTTTGAGTTCCGAAATGGTCTGCGAATAAAACCAACGAGAGTTGTAGTCCACTTTTGGATCCGATTTTGCAGTGTAAGCATTATCACGCACTTCAAGCATGCTCCCCGGGGGCTCTTGGTTGCAGAACTCTACTATATGCGTAGCTTCAATATGAGATGTTCCGGTTGCAAGCACAGCATTGAGCACCAATTGATCAATGTGCGCGATAGGTAGAACGAGGTGGCGCCAGCCATTGTGAGGGCCATCGATGGCAACCATTTCCACGGCGATGTGCTCGGAGACTGTGTCAAACTGACTCAGCAGTGGTTATTACTACGTTGAGGATTTCTGCCTGCGCTTACAATGTAGGAGTACTGACGCTGTCCAAGAAGACAAAGTACTTGGTGAAAGGCTTAAGCCAAGGGGTTCGAATTCGGCATTTTTTGAGGCCATGGCAGGCCGGCTCATGGACAATAGATGGTGACGTGGCTGAGCTCTGTCCTCAAGAATCTATGTCAGATGGTCCGAAAGGCAGTCTGCGGGGCCCAACGTCACCGACTCAAAGGTGGCATACGCCTGCGAGTCTTTCGCGACGCTGAGAGGAGAGAGAGCACCATCCTGAGTAAGGGTAGGCAGGTCATGGACTTGGAGCCTATCGTTATTAAATGTTAGCCTCACCATTATGCGAACGAACGATATACAGCAATATATACTCACGCTTCCGAGATTCGTGGGTAGTCTTTGCCCATCCATAAACCACGCGCTGCTATGCCCTTATTGAATCTATAGCGCGTGCCGAGGCCGCTGCATGCTATGCCTTTAAATAAACACTTACGACACTCAGGCTTGTTGCGATCGCAGTGAATACGCCGCTTTGAGCATTCGAAGCATCCTGAAATGGCATGTCGTTAGCTGTAGTATGTCATGAATTATTACCTGTACTCGCTGAAGACAAACCTTTGATTTTGGCCCGGTAGGGCCTTGGCCGGCGAGGCATGGTGCAAAGGGGACCCGATCTTCTTTTCACGGTGTGCTTCGGTAGGCTGGGTGTAGGATGCAAGATTTGGATGAATGATTCCTGAAAGAGAAGTTTGAATGAGACCTGGGAGGGGCGATTAGCCTGGGCCAAGATGGTGATCCCCCGCATGGCCCGGCTAGGGGTCCCGGCGACCGGCAATGCTGCCTCTAAATGCGCGAGCTAACCCAAAATCGAAGGTAGAGTGAGACCACAAGCCAGTCATTATCGACGCAGGATCTTGGCTCCACCGCCGTCGTCCTGGTGGTGCCTAGGAGGTGACCTCTTCCTCATCGATTCGAACAGGTACAAGCCAAGCATCCCTAGACATCGACCAAAAGATAGCGAATTCTCACCACTATCACGAAGAGCCTACTTGTACTCTCTAGTACTTGTCGCTCCAATCCCCACCTCAGCCATGTAACTATCCTGCCTTGTCTGTCAAAGAAGTCTCACCCAAGACGGCTGGTAGAGTGAGAACCCTCCACGGGATCAGGGCGCCGGCCCGGCTCACTTCAAGCGTAGGATACGTCAGAGACACACACCACCACGTCCGCAGTTAGATTTTGTTCTGGCCAACTATAAATCGACTCGTCAGCCCAAAGCAATTCTTGGTCCTGCTGTCGTTCTATCACATCCTCCTCATCACGTCCTCAAATACGAAACGCAATGTCTGCCTCGCGTGAAGGCGTATATGAACCAGGGATCATAGATCCTGGGGTGCCTGTCTCCAGCCCCACAGTGTCGTTCTGGCAATCTTCTCTACATCCGCTGGCGAACCATCAGTCTCCTTGGCCCACGTCCGTCCTTGATATCGCCATTGTCGGCTCGGGGATATCAGGCACCAGTATTGTCCACCACCTAATATCCAAGCGACCAGATCTCAAAATCACCGTCCTCGACGCGCGTTCTCTGTGCTCAGGTGCAACGGCTCGAAACGGTGGTCACATCAAAACCATGACCTACGCCGTTTGGGAGCATCGTAAGCGGACTTTTGGGGTGGAGGAAGCGGTCCGAATTACAGCCTTCGAGCAGAGCCATCTCAGAGTCATGGCCGACATGATCCGCGCCAACTCACTCGAGTGCGATCTCGTCTTCACGCAGGGCGTGGACGCTTACTACGACCAAAAGACGTTTGAAAGGGCCCTAGCCGCTCTTCGGGACATGCGATCGCACGCGCCTGTCCTGGCAGACAAGTACAGGGTATGCACCGATGCCAAGGTGCTGCAAGGAGACATGAAGCTCTCCACCCGCTGCGTCGGCGCTATCATCGTTCCTGCCGCCTCCGTATGGCCGTACAAGATGGTTACCGGGCTACTAGGTAATCTGATTATGACTGGAGACCTCAACGTCCAGGCCAATACGGCCGTGCATTCCATCGACGACCGATCCGAGGACAAGTTTGCCACAATCCACACGACCAGGGGTGACATAAGGGCGAAGGCCGTTATTCATGCAACGAACGGCTGGATGGGACATCTGCTGCCCGAGCTTCGACCCTTCATATCTCCTGTCAGGGGCAACGTGGTGCACTATGGACCAGTTCTGTCGGGGCAGGGAGCCACCCACAAAGAAACTTCTGTCTTGGGATTGGAAAGCAAATACTCCTTCTGGTTGCGCTACGCAGATAAGGACTACGACTACCTCATCCAGCGCAAGACGGGAGGTGTGGTAGTTGGCCGCGCCAACATGGGTCGGAGAGCTACTGCAGATGACAGTCAGACGGACCTGCTGCCCATGGCTCATCTGCACGGTTTTGGTGACCAAGTCGTGTCGTCAGCCGTAGCGGGTTCATCAGCGCATGTCACAGACTCATGGTCGGGCATTCTTGGCTTCACGCAAGACACCATGCCCTTTGTCGGTCCACTCACAAGCTCGACTTCGCGTAGCCACCAGTGGGTGTGCGGTGGCTATCACGCTATTGGCATGGTTAAAGCATGGAGAACAGGGGAAATGCTGTCCCGAATGCTCCTGGGTGAAGATATCGGGGAGGAATACCCTCGGTCGATGTTGGTTACAGCTGCACGTATGGAAGTGTTGCGAGATTCTCTGGGAGAGGGTTCGTCAATGGCGTCCAAGCTGTGATGCAGTGGATGACCGGCAACAGCATACATCTAGATGTAGTTCAAACATTGAACAAGGCGTTTATCCGGTGCCAGTCCCGTCGTCAAAAGTCGTCAGCCCCAAGCCGGCAAGCCCTTCATGCCACGGTTAGTGTGGCCATTCCCCTGCTAAAGCGTACTTTTCGAAGGCTTTTCGGTGGTTGAATAATCACTGAAAACAGGTTCATTATCTTGTGTAGCTAGGACGAATATATGATCGGACACTGCACGCGCCCGCAAATCCCCAGAGGAGTAACAGAGTGTTTCGTTCCTGAGCCTAATTGAGCAGCCCGTATGTATGCAGGCTTGAAAGACTTCAGAAGCAGTATCTCAATCAAAATCTCGAATTGGAATGGATACCAACACAAGTAGATCTCATGATGACTGCAGCTGGCTTGATAGGGCATTGGGCGAGACTTCAAGTGGTGAAAGAAATCAGGATGTATCGGAACTCAGCTTGTGGTGAAGTTGGTTCCCAGCGAGCCCGGTTGTTGACGACCGAGGCCGCCAGAAACATGAACTAAGGTACCTTACAATACGTAGGTAAGGAAGGCATGTCCCGAACATCGGTAGACCACAGCACGGGGTCACATCCGTAGCTGCCATATTACGCGATCATGTTTTGTCGTTGATTGCAAGTCGATATATTACGATACGTAGCATTCGGGGATGCTGTAGCGGCCAAGTACCATACTCCTAGTCTCCAGATACTGTCGTAGCTTCAAGACCCTCAGACTTGACTCCGCGCTTGCAGCTGGAGGGGGTATACGTAAGGGGTAGAGCACCCTGGGATCGTCCAACTCACCAAACATGTCATCTGTTGACAGGTCGAACCCTGTCTAATCCTTCAAGGTCTGATTGACGTGAATCATTGGCGGAACGACTTCGACAATTGGGCCGAGGCACTCCAGGCGACTGCCCACTGCGGGAGAGAATCTATGGGAGCTCCTTCATCCCCATGGGACCCTCGTGGACAGGCTTGCGTGGAGGAACAGGGCCTACGGCAGGGGTACAGGCACCAGCTAACCCTAACCGTCTTGGCAATTCGAGATCCTAGAGGTCGGGACCAACATCGCCCCTGTATCGTTATTGTAGCGTGTGATTCTCGGCGGAAATCTGCCGCGCCAAGGCGGCACGCTAACCGAACCCTGGAGATTACCATGCGATTTAGCAGCCTCTTGATGTTGAACTGCATCGTGACCTCCTTTGATTATTTGGGGTGGATATCCTAACAACGTGGGTTGGTCACTAGTCAAGAGGAGGCTGCGGCGCATCTTTTTCCGTCCATACGGAGTGACATCTCAAACTGATCCCCCTGACGTACCCCGCGATGTCAGCTGGGTCGAGACCAGTTCCTCTATACTCGTCTGGAGAAATGTTGGGGTAGGCAGCGACGGAGAGTATTTAACGACGCGATGAGGACGCCATCCAAAAGATCGGCGGAATGGTAGCTTCTCAGTCAACTGGCTCTGGTCTCGCTCATTCGCCATGGTTTCGCTCAGATCTCTGAGCGTTGTTCTCCTGGTGGGGGTCGCTTCGGCGGCCTGCCTTCAGAAGTGCATCGTTCCCTCGTCCAACGGCACCGAGTCGGATTCTGCAGCCATCCAAGACGTGCTTGACAGGTGCAGCAAGAATTCGCTGATCCTGTTTGAGGAGGGAGTCGACTACAACGTCTTCGAGCCGATCGCAGCCTTGAACTTGGACAACGTCATCATCTCTGTCCAGGGTAACTTGCACCTGTCCCAGGACATTCCGGCCGTGCAAAAGATTGTGGCAGCTGGTAATGGCCACTGGTTCAACTTCGCGGGCAAGAATGTCCAATACATTGGCAACGAGAACGTACGTCAGAGTAGGCCTCATCTGCGTGGGAGACGTGTACTGACGGCAGATGCAGATCAACCACGGGTGGATTTACAGCTACGGTCAAGCCTGGTGGTCCGCCAACGAGAAGGCCGGCGGTACCGGCCTCCCCAACCGCCCTCACCTGATGAGCTTCAAGGTCACCAACGGCGTGATGAACTACTTCAAGTCGTCCAAGCCCGTTGCCTGGAACCTTGCCGTCAAGGGATCCAACATCAGCATCTCGGACGCCGTCGTCGACTCTGTGTCTGAGGACTGGAGTTTCCCCTTCAACACAGATGGCATTGGTATCGGCGCCTCCGATGTTCACGTTAAGGACTGTGTCATCTACAACGGCGATGACGCTTTCGCCATCAACGACGGTGCCAAGAACGTTCTCGTCGAGCGCAGCACCATCGGCTACGAGACCCACGGCATGAGCATCGGTTCCCTGGGCTCCACCGTCAGCAAGTTCTACACCGTGTCCAACATCCGCTTCGACGACATTACCGTAGCCGGTGGTCTCTACGCCGCGCGTTTTAAGTCGTGGGCTGGCGGTCAGGTATGGGAGTCATGATTCCAATGACATGAATCGCTGAGCTAATCTCCTCACAGGGTCTCGTCGAGAATGTCTCTTGGACCAACATCCGCCACCACAACGTCACATTCCCCATCTTCATCACGCAAACCTATGGTGACCAGGGCAAGGAGAACACCGACCGCCCGAACAACTCTTCCGTGCAGATGCGCAACTTCAAGTGGGAGAACTGGACCGGCTCGATCAACAGCTACAACCCCGGCGACGGCTCTTGCGCCTCCGACGTAAGTTCTGCGCTTAAGACTTGTTTTCGCGAGCACTGCTGACACTCCAAAGCCCTGCTGGTACAACGTCGGCCTGCCCAACCTCAAGCACAACGAGGCCATCATCGTCGAGTGCAACGAGGAGGACTCGTGCCAGGACTTTGAGTTCAAGAACATGCGCATCTACCCGCAGGATATGTCGGCACCAACGGTGATCTGTATGAAGGCCGAGGCAGACCTGAACCCGAATCTGGGTATCGACTGCCGCAACGGCACTTTTGTGCCACTGTACTAGTGTACCAATATCTCAGCTTCTAGACGGATAGAATAGAATCGAGCATGACCAAGCGTCTCGACCCATCTGTGACTCCTCACACCCAATCAAGGTGAAACCAAGTAGCATGACTATCGGATGCGGGATCTAAAGAACCACTGGGCACGCACGCGTTCGACCTGTCGGCGACGCCCGTGGTGGCGTCACGAGATAGGTGTGAATTGAGCACTCTATTCTCTATTCTCTATTAATTACGTCAGTCAAGTCGGTTCTTACTCCTTGACCGGGCGTTTCCTGCCGGCGTCCCAACACCACTGGACGACCCTTGCGAGCTTGCCGACTCGGCTCCGACTTCAAACACACTCATGTCCATCCGCACACGGAAAGTTCTGCCCCTCCATGCCACCGTGGTACCGAGCAGGACCGCCCATGTCCAGATCGGCAAGGCTAGCGATTCCCGTCCGATCCACGTGGGCAGCCATTCCAGGAACGGTCTCCGCGGTGCACCGCCCAGGCTCTGAGTGCCCCTGGCAAACTTGGGCGTGTTCTCGTCGACCTCGACGCTCTGTCCAGCATGCAGTTTGCAGTATGTGAACCAGTCACCGATCATCCAAAGTGTGACCGACGTGATCCATGCGATCGCCATGGCACTCCAGGTCTGGGGGATCCCAAAAGTCTCGTTAAACCAGGGGAGAGTGGTGATGGCAAAGGAAGAGTAGGCGCAGCACAGGAAGGACTCGACTCCCGGCTCGACAAGCGTTGCAACGATGACGGTCCACTTCCGCGCGCGCAGCCACCTCACGCGGCGTGCGAAGTAGGCCCTGACGGACATGCCGGCCATAGGCTGGATCGCAATGTCCCCGAAAACAAGACCGTGGTTCCGCAGGCCAGGGACCTTGGACCGCCAGAGGAGATCCCCGATGAGGTGATCTTCACAGATGTAGTTCGAGAAGTAGTCGATGCCGGTGGGGCGGCTTTTATCGGCGGGCAGGTCGGGGTTCCTCGTGGGATCGGTGAGCATGTCCAGGTGGGATTTCCGGAACATGTTGGATTTGCCGACAATGCAGGGCGCGACACCGACGGTGTTGATGGCGCCATAGAATTTGGCGTGCGTGGTCGCCATGAACATTTCATCGAGCCGCCCACCGCCATTCTGCCGGATTTGCGTTGCCAAAGACTGATTGGGGCTGTCGGCGGTCAGATTGGCAGAGGCGCTGGATTCGGAGGCCGAGGACAGAAGCGTTTGCGACTCAGAGCTGCGGTCCCAGAGCGAAACGGTGTCGACAACCAGAGGCAGCAGATGGACAAACTTGTAGGGCTTCACTCGCTTTCCATCGTGTTGCAGGCCCAGGAGCTTGTCGACCATGCGCCCCGCCACGCCTCGCCCGACCCAGACGTTACAATCGACGATCCAGATGAGGTCCCCCTTCGCCTCTCGGTAGCCGCGACTGATGTTCCTGATCTTGGGGTTCGGCCCCAGATTATTGACGTGGCCGTGGGCGCCATGGAGCAGAGGGTCGTCCTCCTCAACAAGAACTCGAGCGTCGAAGCCGGGGAAATCATTCACTAGCTTGACGAGGATGGGGTACGCTGGGTCGCTCTTCTCGGCGACGCAGAGCTGAATCGTCAGCTTGTCGCGGGGATAGTCGAGCTGGAAGGTGGAGGCGATGCACTGGTAGAGCTCGGGCTCAAGTCCCTTTGCCGGGCGAATTATCGTGATGTGTGGGACGTCTTGCGCAGGTAGCGTGGAGGACACGGCTGGTCGAGGTTTCGAGGCGTACTTTGTGAAGCTGCTCCTGTGTTAGTTGAAGCTCCTCGTACCAGGAACAGACATGAAACCAACATTCGAGTGTTCCCTATGCACTGGACGAGGAAGATGAAGAAGCTCCATACCCCGGCCACGCAGGCAGCGGCCTGAACAAGGAGTGATAGGTCGGTCATGGTGACGCGTTGGTAGGGATCGGGGGGTAGAGTTGCCGAGCGGGTTGTGATGGAGGTGTAGCGAAGGTCGAAGAAGGAAACGCCATGCATGCAGTCATCCGGGTCATAAGTCGTCTATGTCGTAGCAGTTCATCAGCTGGAAGGAGGGGTTAGAGCAGACGCTGTGCGCACGGCGGCGGGGGGGGCAACTCGGCAGCGTCGGACACGTCGCGAAGCTCAGGAGAAAAAAGGCAATGTTGAACGACCCAAAGTCCAGAAAATGGATGCCCCACTTGCCGAAATGGCAGCTGTGGAAATGCTTGGCGTTTAAGGGACAGCCGTAGCTGCCGCCCAGCGCTTCAGGCGCCATTAGATGGCCGTACACTGAGGCACTGGGAGCACTGGAGCGCTGGAGCAGGTCGGCACGCCGAGTTATTCCGCCTGGCATGACCCCGCCGGGAGCTTGGTCCATCAGGGCACCTGTGATTTGCCAGTGGACCCAGCCTCGCAGTGGGGACCTAGAAAACCCAGCTGTAAAATCTGCGAAGGCCTCATCGAGGTTCCTGCATCTTCCTCTCCTTCAACATCTTCTGTCTCCAGATACTCGAGCTCGGCTCTCGAATGTCTGCACTAACGTGTTGCCCATGACACCAATGGGACCAGCTCCCCTCAATTGAGTAAGTCAGTTATTTTCTTCTTTTTCTTGCTCTCGGCATGGCGGAAGGCCCGCACAATGCGGCGCCTTCGTTGCCTGATCTTGCGATGATGACACCATTTCCAAATTGTGCTTAGAGTGTCCTTCATTGGCCTCGCTGAGGCAAAACAATATAGACTACAACGGTATCTGATGCAAACGATCTGCTACTCTGTTTATTGCTGCTTGAGAACGTCTGGCAACATAGGCTAACGATCACCTAGAACAGAGATGAAGCGAGACAGCCATGGCTGAAGTCCAGTCCCCGGCGCCTCAGCCTGCCGAAAATGGCACAAAATCCTCTCCATCGGCTCCTGCGCAAGCAGAGTCGCGGCCTCAGCGGCCGAAAACCACACCTCTGCACCAGATCTACGCCTTACCCGCGCCGATCAGGACATTTCCTCTGCCCACGTTCTACCCGAACAACCCTGTCTCGCTCCTCCAGCTGGCTTGGGCCTGGACGAGTCAGGTGCTGTTCCCACCGCCAGCCGAGCCATCAGTGATATGGGACGCCGTCTGGTCACCCGAGTCTGGGTCTGTCCACGTCTACGACGAGAAGGCAATACGGGCGCTGTGGGAACAGGGCTTCTATGGCAAAGGCAACCTCAGCCGGAGTGAGCCCAACTGGCTCAAGCGAGAGAAAGTTCGCCGTGGCCTCTTGCAGACTCACGTCAGCGAGGAGTTGACCGCCAGTAGAAGAGAAGAGCGGATCAAGATGAAGTGGGAAAGAGCGAGGGCAGAGCAAGACGCGATTCGTCAAGTCCGACTGGAAGAAGCACGGCTCGCGATCGCGCACAGCAGCTCCACAGGGACTCAACCAGTTTCCAAGCCAGAGCTCCCAGCTCTCTCCCATATTTCACGGGCGCCGCCCACGGGACCCATGGAGCTGCTTATGCTTCCGAATTCTCTTGTTGACCGGTCTACGACCGTGGATGGCGCGGACCACCCCATCCTGCCAGCAGAAATCATATCTGCTGCTGCCGATCTGGTCGCCGATGATAGCGAGAGCTCTCTGGACGCTCAAACGGTCGAAACCAAGCTGAACGGACATGCTCTCAACGGCTCGTCGACTCAGACGTCAGGATCGAGCACCGCTAACGGCCTTGTGAACGCATCCAACGGGGCTACTGACGATGCCAAGTTTTTGAAGCGTCGCAAGAGTGTTCGCTTCTCGCCCCGTGTCGAATCGGCCACTTTCCAGCATTCGGATCCTCCTAGCCCAAAACATACCTCGTTGAGTGACAGAGGAGTGAATGGAAATATCAATCCCCTTGAGCGCGATATCGTTCTACCCAATCCTGGGGCCAATGCTTCACTGCGGCCCGAAACCACCCCAGAGACGCCGGCAGCTCCGGAGGAGATCACGAACAAGGAACACCTGCAGCTGACTGCCGAGGAGGCGCTTTTCCTGAGTTTCGGTTTAGGCGCTCTCCAGGTCCTGCATCCCTCGACGAAGTCGCCGATCGATACCGCCTCCCTGTTGAAGCTCTTCCGCCAGAACGCCGTCTTTCCACCGCTTTCTGCCGAGGAACTGCAACCTGATGACACGTTTCTCGTCAACTACGCGGTGTATCATCACTTCCGGTCCCTTGGCTGGGTACCGCGCCCAGGCATCAAATTCGGTATGGACTGGATGCTGTACGCCAAAGGTCCGGTATTTGACCACGCCGAATTTGGCGTCATCATCATGCCATCCTATTCGCACCCCTGGTGGAAGGAGAGCGGCCATCCGCTGCCGCAGAAGACGTGGCACTGGCTGCACGGCGTGGTGCGCGTGCTCGCACATGTACACAAGAGTTTGGTGCTTGTCTATGTCGACGTGCCACCGCCGCCAGTTTTCGACGCGGCGTTTGAGAAGGGCCTCGCGGCTGCTCTCAAGTTGTACAAGATTCGAGAGGTTATGATCAGGCGATGGTCGAGCAATCGTAACAGATGATGCTCTGGTCTTATTGGCGTTTGGAGGTCACGGCGATATCCTTGGGGTTTAAACAAACATTAGCATTGGATCCAGTGCATTGGCATCGATGAATGAACGCAGTGCAGCAGGACATGTTTGGTTATTGTACAAATTACGTCGCAAAGAAAAACAACACAATACCCAAGACATTTTTGACAAGCACACTTGGCCTTTCCTTGGTGTATTGACGGCGAAATACGCATGCGCTCTCCCATGTACCCCACACCAACCCCGCGTTCCGGTGGATCTCCAGAGCGATGTTCCGCTGGTCCGATTGAAGGAAGTCATCACGAGCCGGACGCTCGATCAGGCAACATAGCGACTTAGCTCCGGCAAGCGGCTTCTTTCCAAGGTTCAGGGCCCTGCAGTAGTGGCCGCTGGTCACTCATCATTGACGGAGAAATTGATCCCATCCGCAATGACATCTGCGACGCTCTTTGCGCGCCAAAGACAATTCTTGAGATGGAGGAGAACGCTCGCCACAGGGAGGGCACTTGCTCACAAGCCCTCCGAGATGGCGGAATTACTTAAAGGACAGCCTGGGCGGGTGTGAAGCGGATGATCGTGCGGACCCGGATCATCAGCATATTCATCGTAACGTCGCAGCGCCACGCAAAATGAAGCTCACCCTCTCCGCAGCAGCCCTGCTGCCCGTCCTCGCCTCTGCAGCACCCCCCTGCCCCAAGACGTGCTCCTCCAAGCCCGCGGCCTTCTTCCTCGCCGGCGACTCGACGACGGCCGTGCAGTCCGAGGGCGGCGGCGGCTGGGGCAACGGCTTCCTCTCCTTCCTGAAGCCGCCGGCGACGGGCACCAACTACGGGCGCAACGGGCGGACGACGGTCGACTTCGTGTCGCAGGGCCACTGGGACCTGGTCACGGCGGCGGTGCGCGAGCACGCCGCCGACTTTGACGTGTACGTCACGATCCAGTTCGGGCACAACGACCAGAAGGTGGACAAGAACATCACGCTCGACATGTACCAGGAGAACCTGGGCGGCCTGGCCGGGGAGATCAAGGCGCTCGGGGCCACGCCGATCTTGGTGACGCCGTTGACGAGGCGGAATTTCAAGGGAGCAGTGACGGATGACAGCCTGAAGAACGAGAGGCTGAGAACGATCGCGGCGGCCGAGGAGACGAGGACGCAGTGGATCGACCTGAATAAAAACAGCAAGGCGCTGGTGGAGGCTGTGGGCGAGCAGAGGTCGCATGATGAGTGGAACTTGAAGGAGGGGGACAACACGCATCTTAACGACTGGGGAAGTGTGGTGTTTGGCCGACTCGTTGCTGACCTGATCCTGGAGAAGGAGGCCTGCTTGAAGGGGTGGATCGGGGAGAACAAAACATTGAGCGACGAGATCTGGGGCGAGATCCAGGGATAGCTTGGCGCATGATCAAGCCGGCCGTCATGGTGTTTGACATGGTGATGTGAAAATGTCAGGAAACAGAGATCGATATAGTTATTCAGATGGCTTCGACCAAGCAGGCGACAGTAATGCAGTTTCGCGATACATGCATCTAGGGAAGCTCTGGAGCATGCGACAATGGGGGTTGTAGAAGCATCTGTGACCCAAGCTCTCGAACCACTTGCCCCTCATTGCAGCTCCAACGTGGAGCTCCCCCGGCTTTGATGGCACATGTTCCTCGGTTCGTCGGTTGAGCTAGAGCACCTCCAATTGTTTGCTTTATTTCCCTTCGCAACGCGCCGCACCCTGTATCCTTATTTCTTGCCCCCTCGGTTTGGCACTTTTGACCGTTTTTCAAATCCAACGCGTCTGTCAAGCAAGTCATGTTCGCACGCTCGCGTGCGCTACGCGCCCTTACCGGAGGCGCCCCTCGCCCCGTCGATGGCCTGATCGTCCGCGCGCAGTCAGCAAACCCTCGATGCTTCCAATGCCTCGCTCCCTCGTCAAGCTTTCATACCAACTCTCGACTTGACCAAGTAGAAACGGCGGCAGGCGATTCTCCAGCGCCATCGCCTTCCGCTAACCCTTCCCCCCCGACGTCCGCAAAGCGGCGCCCGCCGCCCAAGAAGTCCAGACCTGTGAAGGATTCCATCAAGAACTGCACCATCTCGGCCAAGAATGCTACGCTTCTGAAGGTTGACCTGGGTGGCCCGAAAACGCTCAGTGTACCTGCCAGCTGGCTGCGCGACCGGTGCCCGCAGAGCGTCAGCCCATCTTCGGGGAACAAGAGCTTCGCCACAGCTGAGATCCCTCTGGACATCGCGTACGAGTCTGTCCGCCGCGACAGCGACGGGAACTGGGAGGTCACTTGGCGCAACAACATTCCTCGTTTCGCGGCGGCTGGGCAGAACACGTCCGTCTTCACGCCGCGACAGCTCACCGAGCCGACACCCCTCTTGGCCGCGGATGGCGCATTTCCCGAACTCCAAGAGTGGCCCAGCCTGAATCAGAAGATATGGGATAAGAGCCAGCTCGTCCTTCGCGAGATCTCATACGCGGATTGGATGGCGGGCGGCGGCGAGTTCGCGGCCGCTGTGCTGGATCTTCACCTCTCCGGCCTCGTCATGATCAAGGATGTGCCCAAGGATCACGAGTCTGTGAAGGCGCTCGCCCTCAAATTTGGGGCCGTCAAGGAGACGTTCTACGGCAACACGTGGGACGTCATCTCGAAGCCGCAGGCCGAAAACGTCGCCTACACGAGCGAGTACCTGGGCTTGCACTCCGACATGCTCTACCTCGACTCACCGCCCAAGCTGCAGTTCCTCCACTGCCTCCAGAACGACGCCGTGGGCGGTGAATCTCTCTTCAGCGACGCCATGCGCACGGCATCCGAGATGGTCAAGCAGACGCCCGACATGGCGCGGACGCTGGCCAAGGAGTCCCTGGGCTGGCACTACGACGCGAACGACCACTTCTACCAGCAGTCGCGCCCCGTCTTCGAAGGCCTCGCCGAAATCGAGCCCGACAGCCCCGAGGTCGTCGCCGCGCGGGAGACGTACAAGTACTGCTGGCCGGAGGAGCGCCCCAAGAACGTCTGGTGGTCGCCCCCCTTCCAGACGCCCATCCGAATGCCCCAGGTCAAGCATGCGGCGGAGCGCTACCGAAAGTGGCTCGCCGCGGCGTCGACCTTCCAGAACATGCTGGAGGACGAGGCCAACATGGTCCGCAGGAGGCTGCAGGCGGGCGACTGCGTCGTTTTCGACAACCGCCGCGTCCTGCACGGCCGGACGGCCTTCGACCCCTCCTCGGGCGGCCGTCATCTCCGCGGGGCCTACGTCGGCATCGACGAGTGGAGAAGCACATTTGAGATCGTGAAGCGTGATTACGACTACTATGAGTTCTTGCAGTCAACTCGCCGCACTGTTGGGTCTTGGATCAAGTCTAAGCGCAAGGCAGCGGCGCCATCACCGCAGGAGGACGAGAGTGCTGGCGCGGAAGCCAGTGCGCAGTGAGTAGGGGATTTAGTTGATCAAGCGAGCGCTGGAGACATTTTTAGTGTTCCGTATAGAGGGTGCATAACGCGGGATTCATCATACACGACACAGCACGGGACAGACAGAATTGGGCATTCATTCGTGATTTCATGACTATCTCGGGCGTCCTGACTCTGGGACACCCCTTTCACCCCGGTGGGACCCCTCAGGTATCGCATTGGATCTTCAGATGTGACCCGTGTAGCGAAGCAACCCGCATGTTGAGATTCTAGCCCGATCTTCCCGCACCTCTCATTCCCAGGCTGCTCGTTCCCTTAGGCTTCCCACTTCTTGACGTTGACGCCCTCGGGCGGCACCGTCTCGACCTTGCCCTCCTTGACGTCCTCCCAGTTCGTGCTCAGCGACGTGCCGTTGCTCTCGGTGAACGACTTCATCATGGCGCGCTTCTGCTCGTCCGTGGCCCCCTTGTACAGCGTCTTGAAGAAGTCGTTCACGCTCTCCTTCTCGTGGTCGTCCTCGTCCTCGAGCACCTTGTCCCAGTTCTTGGCGCCCGTGCGGGACGACGAGGGTGCAGCGGCAGGGGCGGGGGCAGGCGCCGCGATCTTAGCGGGCGCTGCAGGCGCGGGCGCATCGACGGCGCGGCGGAGGGTGCCCCATTTGACGGGCTCGCGCTTGCGGAGGCTGAGCTCGATCTTGTTGGGCGTGACGGTGGACTTGCTCTGGGCGGGGTCGATCTGGCCGTAGAGGGGGATTTCGTACCAGGGCTCGTGGCCGGGGATGTGGCTCAGGCGTACCTTGCGCGGTCGTCAGTAAGAAGCAAGGCCCCCGGGAAGGGGAAGGGACAATGGGGACATACCAGGTCGTCTGCGAACTCGGCGCGGAACTCGTCCTTGGGCACGCCCTTGACGAAGACGGACACGGAAACGCTGGTGCTGCTCTGGAAGAAGTCGACGCGCACCTCCTTAGGCTTCTGCGCCTGCTGCGCCGCCGCCTGGGCGGCCTGCTCCTTCTCGGCGACGGCCTCCCGGACGAGCTGATCCTCGTCCTCGTCCTCCTTGCGCTCGACGGGCGCCAGCGCGACCGTCAGCCGGGCGCCGTCGCCGTCCTCGGGGATCTTCTCCAGCGCGGCGAGCACCTGAGCGCGCAGGGCGGCGGCAGTGTTCCAGATGGCGCCAAACTTCTTCTCGGTCATGGTGGCGTGGCCGCTCTTGGCCGTGACGGCGCGGATCTCGGCGAGGTGGGCCTCACGACTGGGGCGCCAGCGAGCGGCGGGACCGGGTGCAGGGACGAGGCCAGCAGCGTCGCGCATGGAGACGCCCTCGGCGAGCTTCATGGACCAGAGCGCACATGCGTCTGCATCGGCGACGCGGCCGAGGCGGAAGAGGGCGACGGCACGACGGTACTGGGCGTCGATCATGAGGGGGCGGGAGCCGCGGGAAGCGGCTGACAGGTAGGCGGCCTCGGCGTCGTGGAGGGCGGGCTTGTACGAACCCAAGGCGATGTGGCATTTGGAACGGGCAAGGAGCCATGCTGGGGAGGAAGAGGAGGCGAGAGCTGTGTTGAGCTTGGGGAGGGCGGCGGCGTAGTCCTTCGCCTCGACGAGGGCGAGGCCTGCTTGGCCCGCGGTGGTCGACATGATCGCGGTGTCGTTGTCGTCGTTGGTGCTGTGGTCGGAGGTGTTGTCGTCGGAGATTTGATGGGGAGTGATTGCAGCTGGAAAATCGTAGTAGAATCGACCAAGGTGACGGTTCGCAGTTACCTAGGTCAGTTTGGAAGCTTTATTCGGCGTTGTTGTTGAGGGAAGGATGGCTAAGACTGGAGACGGTTCTGGAAGCTATGGCGGGGCAGCTTTATTCTGCCGCCCCGTCCCAGCTCTGCCTCTGCCACTAGGAGCCTCACCGCCTTTGCTCCTCAACTCGGTCAACCTGTAATTGTATCTGAAGAGAGGTCGGTCGAGGTCCTTCGATCAGAATACACAGCCAAGACCTGGAGATTACTCCCAGGCCCCCATCCCATTAGTATTAATATTTCTACATAATTATGTGTCCCGTTACGGCATCAAGTCATCTCCACCTTCTCAATCCTCCGACTCCAGGTCAACCACCTCACCAGGGTACTTCCTCGCGAACAAGCCAAGGGCCTTGATGGGGAAGACGAACTTGTAGTTCGGATACGTGATCATGCAGCTCTTGTTGAAGACGCCCTCGATCGATTCGGCAAGCCACTCGCCGTTGGCCTGCTGCCGGCTCATGATGAACCGGATGGCCTTCTTGATGGGCCCGACGTCGGGGTAGTCTGCCTCCATCAGAGCGAGCGCCGCCCACGCAGTCTGCACTACGAGAGACCCGCTGGGGTGCTCAACCCACTTCATCGTCTCACAGGCCTGCTGCTGTTAGCCATGCCCGTGCTTCGGGGGGTCACGTCCCTGTCACTCACCTTGTAGCTCTCCGACCAGCCACCATCGAACCTTTGTTTGCCGACGAGGAAGTCGCAGCCCTTCTTCGCGTGGGAGCTGGTCTCGTACACGTCGCCGATGTTGGCCAGGCTCTCCAGCGCGAACATGGCGGCATACGTGAAGCAGATGCCCCAGCTGCCGTACCAACCGCCCTCGGCCGTTTGGTTCGACTTGATCCACTTCACCGCCCGGTCGCAGAACACCTGAATGTCCTTGGGCCTGTAGTCTGGCCAGTGCTCTCGGAAGAGCGAGAGGGCCGTCAGGCAGGCCGTCGTGCATTCGGGGTAGTCGTACTCCACCATGATGTTGCCGAACACCTCGGCCGCATTCAGGTACTCCATGTACTTGCCGCCTCGCCTGTTCTCGTACGTGCCCGCGCCGCCCGTGTCGTTCTGAAAGAGCAGGATCGAGTCGATTGCGTCGAAGATGCGCTGGTCATCCAGCAGCTGCGGATAGCCCTCCCTCTTCTGCAGCATGATGACGGACTTGATACATTCCGAGACGCAGTCGCTCACAATGTAGCCCTGATCACGGTTGCTGAAAGGCCAGCCGCCCTTGCGGTGCTGACGGTAGCACTTGTCTTGGTCCTTGCAGTTCTCTCGGATCTGCTGTCGGTCGAGGAAGCCGAGCGCCTTGTTGAGCATGGGCCGCCACTTCTCGTCCTGTTCAAGACCTGCTGCGATCACGGCCTGGATGGTGAAAGCCGTGTCCCAGGACTGCACGCCGTTGGTGCCGTTGCACAGCATGCCCTCGGCGTTCATCCAGAGGGCGTCGTGGAGGCGCTCGGTGTGACGGCGGACACTGTACGCACCGGGCCCGTCGCGAATGTAGCACACGATTTCATTCATGGGGTTGCTGACAGGTGCGAGACCGGCATAGTCCGTGTTCGCGTCCTCCATGTCGACAAGCTCGCTGGTCCAGGCCTCGGCCCGCTCTTTGATCGAGTTTGTCTTGAGATACGGCTCCCACACATTGACGAGGAACCAGTTGGCTGTGTTGAGCACCCAGGTCTTCGGGTGGTAGTTGTCGGTCGGCGCAATGTCATTGCGATGCGTCTTCCAGTTGATCGAGGCGTGCTGCTGAACGAACAACTCCTTCTTTAACTCCCTGATCAGGTCTGTTTCCTCGCAGCTCCATCGCCTCGAGTAGATGTATGACATGGGCAGGTAGACCTGGCGGATGTGGATCCACCACCTCCAGGGCGCAATGGGCACCCAGTCGGGCAGCAGCCACAGCTCGGGCGGGACGGGATTCACAAGATCCCAGCTGGCGACGCCCAGCACGGCGAGCCACCACTTGGCCCAGTGCGGGCTGCTCGTGGCGCCTCCAAGCTCGTGGAGCCGGGCTCTCGCCTTAACCATGACCGGGTCCTCAGCATCCACTCCCAGGATCCTCAACGCGGTGTAGCTCAAGGTGCATCCGAAAGCTGTGCTGTCACCCTCGGTGTGTAGTCCCCATCCGCCGAGCTTCGGGTGCGCGCGCGCAAAAAGGTAGTTCTTGATCTCGGTGGCATGATAAGTCGAGATGGGCGTCTTGGTGACGTACCAGGTGATGACGATGCCGGGGAGCAGGAACATGGGGCCGCCGTACTCGCAGCCCCATTCGCCGGGCTCGAGCTGCAGCTTTGAGTAGAAGGTCAAGCCGTTCTCGGCGGCGTCGAGGGGGTTTTCGGGGGTCGGGAGGTCGGGGAGGCCCTGGCAAAGGATGGTCAGTTGATGGAACCTCAATCAAGGCTTTGGAATGAAATTTGAATTACCAGAGGTAGACCCAAGTAGTACTTGTCGGCATAGGTCTGAGGCCATTCCTTAACGGCCTCGTCATCCTCCAGGTAGACCCATCGGAAGCGTCCGTCTTCGTCGTTCAGCCTCCACCTGGTGACATCGGTCTTCTCCAGGATCTTAGGCCTCTTCGGCCATGCTTGCTCCGCAATGGCTTCGGCAACTCGCTTGCGGGAGAGCAGCGGCTTCTCTTCGGACGCAGAGGCTGAGCCGTTGGTCGAGCCATTCGCGAGCGAGCCGTTCACCGAGCCGTTGCTCGCCGAGCCATTCTTCAGCGCGCCGTTGAGCGAGCCTTTCTTCGAGGATCCGTTCATGGCGAGATGGCGGTGTTCGAAGGCGGGTAGTGCAGAAGCGAACGTCGTGCGTTGCAGTGAAACACGCAAGATTTAGGGTGGTAGTCTCGGACTTTTCTACCAGCCCGATGCCTGCCGTTGAGGGGTTCCGCGGGACGCGGGACGAAATGGAAGACTTGGGGCGGTGGAAATTTGGTGTCACATGCCGTCCTTGGCCCTTGACCGTTAGTTAACGTCGTCACCTCGTCCGACTTTTGGCAGTCAGTTGAATGGGTCGGCTTATTGCAAGAGATACATGACTGGTCAATCGAGCAATGACCCCTGGCCCCCACATCTCTAATCTCCTAGCGGCAGGAGCTCACGGGCACCGTGCCAAGTTACTTGACACGGTATGTTCCTGCAGAACCAATCCTCCATCTCACCTTCCCTCACCTCGCCCTAGGTAAGCTCCCTAGGTACCTTACCTTCCTTACCTTACCTCACCCTACCCACGATGCTGACATGCAGCTGACAGGCTGAGTGCCGATGTCAAGTTGTGCTGCCTGGTCCTCCTGTGTCGCGAATCTCAACTGCTGCTTCACCAGCCATGGCGTTCCACGTCAATTCCACTGCTACACCGCGCGAGCTATTCGGCCAACGTCCAGGCACACCGGCCTCGAATCAGGCTAATCATAACCACCAGCTGTCCGATGTTGTTTTCCTCCCCGAATTTGATCCTGACCAGGACAGAACAGCCTCTGTCGTCGCTCGGATGGGAGAAATCCTCGGCGTGGTTCAGGAAGACCTCTTCAACGACCACGTGCTCTCGATCCCCTATCGAAGTCGTCGCTCGAACCAGCGGCAAGATGACGCCCGTCCTGAGTCGGTGCTTCGATTTCCTGGGAGGACACTACATGAGGCCAACAAGTTTGGTAACGGCTCGCAATTTCTGCCGACCAACATGGAGGGTGGCTGACGCGTCATCTTCCAGCTCGGATGGTGAGGATTCTGGGGCTTTCCCATGGAGCTCTGATTGCCGGCACGATACTGACCAAACGGTGTGTCCTAATTTTCTGCTTGCGTGTGCTGCCGCGCCTCTCAAACTAGACCAGGAATATCTTCTACCAGGACGTCGAGCTTTTTGGAAGCCAGGCTGTCGTGGACCAGCTAGTGGATGACTTGGCCTACACCCTCAGGCTTGGCAGAGATGACCTCAACATTGTCGGTTCCGCCAATGTCACCCTTTCGGAAGGATGAAGCTCATTCTGACCAGGTTGCTGCTGGCAAGGGATTGATCTCAGGACCCATCACGATCAATCTGAGAACTGACGCCCAGATCGACGCATCTTCC
The DNA here is from genome assembly GCA_002851715.1 of Verticillium klebahnii. Taxonomy (NCBI): domain Eukaryota; kingdom Fungi; phylum Ascomycota; class Sordariomycetes; order Glomerellales; family Plectosphaerellaceae; genus Verticillium; species Verticillium klebahnii. The sequence continues at coordinate 1,790,732 of NMXL01000005.1, read as the reverse complement.
GGTACAAGTGTACGCTGAAGGCTGATTGTAGAATCTGGCATCGTTCTGACTTCATAGGGCGCTCTCGTACCGTTCGTGAAAGACATACTCAGCATCGACTTCGCGTCCTCTCGATGGATACTCGTGGTCGAAAAAGAAGCCACCTTTCGGTCACTAACAGCTACCCGATACTGGGACAAGTCAAGAGCGGGACGTGGGATATTGATCACGGTAGCGTGAGCACTCTGAATAATTGGAGCAGATGTTTAATGTTCATTACCAGGGCAAAGGGTACCCTGATCTGGTGACCAGATCGTTCCTCCACGCGGTACAAGCGATGAAACCCGATATGCCAATATATGCGCTTGTCGATTTCGACCCGGATGGCCTGCGGATCTTGCGGTGCTACAAGCATGGTTCCCGAAGCCTCAGCCACGAAGTCGGCATCGACTTACCTCGCCTGCAATGGCTCGGGATCAGGAGTATCGATCTCGGGACTGACGGTCAACAGAGCCGCGATGTTACGGGTGAAGTAGTTGAGGATGTAGTGCAAGAAATTGCAGCCTCGACTGATAAGTCTCTGACGACGCTTCTGTCAACCCGAGACAGAAGATGTGGACAAAAGCTCCTTGCCTCTATCGACGAGGATAGGGAAGATGTGGATGAGGCGGAGTACCGACGGGAGCTGCAGATCATGCTCTACCTTGGCGTCAAGGCTGAGATTCAAGCTGTCAACGACATGGGGGATGTGACGGACTGGCTGGAAGCAAGGCTGGTATGTGCTGTCGGTGAGGGACCCTAGTGCGGCGCAAGTCGTACAAATCCGTCGTATCGACTAAATGGCCATTCTCGGTCAGGGATTCAGATGTATCGTCGCACGATCTCGTGTGCTGCTCAAGAGGACGATTCCAGGGATGGTAGTGGAAGTGACCTTAAATTATTAACTAAGTAAGATCATACATTTAAGAGTTAAAAAAGGTGATTGAACCTCTTGATCTCTCATCAACACCTTTCGCAAAGTTGCAGCAATTTTGAGGAATCCTCGGCGAGCTCGGTGAGGCCAAAATTTACCCCGCCACGACCCCGCCTTCACCGAGCACACCGGAAACCACTTCACCCCTCCGCACGGACCACATTAATTTTTCGAAGCGTCTCTCACACTTAAACTCATCACATCGCAGTGCAACAGCGGCCGGCCGTCCGTCTCATCTCACCTCTCCCCGAGAACACCACCCGACCCGCAAAGATGGCTCCCAATCTCACAGAAGACGAGATCGACGACCTCATCTACTTCGCCCGCGCCGGCGAGCAGGCCGACCTCGCAGAGGCCCTGACAACGCTTTCCACGCGCGAATCTGTCTCCCCCGCTGCCATCCTCACCGCGGCCCGCGACGAGAGCAAAGCGACGTGTCTGCACATGGCGGCCGGAAACGGCAACTTGGGTGCGTCTAAGCCTTCTTTTTGCACGGATCAAAGGAATCATGATAGCTGACACGGCGCAGACACCGTCAACGCCGTCCTGGCGCACTTCACACCCCTCCCCGCCGACGAGCGCAAGGCGGCCCTCGACCAGACCAACGAGTTCGCCAACACGGCACTGCACTGGGCGTGTCTGCGCGGTCACCTGCCCGTCGTGAAGGCGCTGCTCGAGGCGGGCGCCAGCCCCGCGGCGACGAACGACAAGGACGAGATCCCTCTCGACTGCGCGCTGTTCGCGGAGAAGCAGGACGTCGTGGACCACTTCATGTCGCTGTCCAGGGCCCTGGAGGGGGACAACGGCGAGGGCGGACTGAGCGCGGGTGTCGGCAGCGTTGAGGTCGAGGTTGAGGAGACCAAGGAGGAGGCGGGGAAGAGCTCATGAGGTCCGGAGGAAGCCATCGCATTTACAGGAAGGATATATCTGCTCTAGAGTGTGTCCTGCCAACCAACCCAATACAGTAAAAGAGTAAAACCATAGTCTTCTGACCCCAAGTCTCCATCACCTGTCCGGACGAGGCCTGGATAGGTCTCCCTGGATAGGTCTCCCTCCAGCGCCAATGCGAAGTCTGAAAATCGTTCCATGTGTATGTCGTCGTTCAGAGCCCGAGCCCCCTTGGATATCATCATGCCGACCCGCCAGCCATCATCTCCCGGCAAGTCTTCAAACGTTCAGCCGCCTCTTGCAGAAGCTCAGCATGCGACTCCTCGAAACTCGCCTGCAGCAGTCGTAACAAATCAGGCAGCCCGTCCCCAAGCCCCCGCGCCGTCTCTTCTGTGAGCTCACGCAGACTCGCAACACGGGTCAAGTACGTTGCGGTGCTCACATACTGGGCTTGTTGCGGTGGTCGTGCCTGCCCGCCATCCAAAGCCCGGACAAGTGACCAAATACCCAGTACAGCATAGTACAGTGACCAAGGGCGATGCGGATCCGTCTCGGTACAACATGAGTACCACGCCTCCTGGATCGGCGGGTAACCCGAACCCCTACGCGCGCCACCCACCAACACCCGATGTAACAGCTTGAAGGCATGCAGCACAGCATGTCGGGTACCTGCTTTGCTAGCCCAGATCCTCATGCGCGCTACAGCGTTACTGTAGTCGCGCGTCGAGATCTTGCGGTTGACGAGACGCTTCGCGCCTGCGAACACCTGGCAACTGACAATGTCAACGTGAAGCGTGATGTGGGCGAAATGGTAGAGAACAGCAGGCGACTGGATGGGTCCGTTGGCGCTGCCATGACTCTCGCCTGGGTTGGGATCAGCCGAGCCCACATCTGCATCATAGCTCTCTTTCCACACGTCGAAGGCTTTCAAAATTGTCCTTCGCCATGTTTCATGCTCCGGAGGGCGGGTTGGCCGGTCAAGCCACTTGATCTGATTGTCGCGGTGAGAGAGGTGCCAGCCGACGCTGAGAAGGCCACACATGATGATCATGCGACCGAAAGAGTGCGTCTTGACTGGGTTGCAGTGAAGAGCGGATTTGAGGCCTTCTAAGAAGGAGATTTGCTTGATGCCGTACATGCGCCATGTGCTATCGACGCTTCGGAAACTTTCGGGATTCGGGGCCGCCCAGAGACTGTCATCGCAAGGAAGGGGCAGACGGATCTCATCGGGAGCCATGTCGGCGAGATGGCCAAACATGGTGGCGTGAGTGATGTCCATCATGAAGGCCCCGAAGACTACACGATGCATGGACTGTGTTTCGGCCCACCGAACCCACCATGTCCGTGAGTCGAGCGAACCATCATTCTCGTTCGAAGGTGGTGCTTCCTCTGGCGGCGACTCGCTACCAGCCTTCCCAATAAGAGGGCTGCCACGGCGTAGGAGAGTCAGCGTTGCCGAGTGATATATGTGCGCTCGCTCATGGAACTTTCGGAACGAGTACAATGTCTCGTAAAACTCGAGCAACAAGAGTGCCTGCGCTACCCACAACGCGACAGGCGGGGTAGCGTCCTCGGCGGTCACGATTTCCCACCGAACGCTTGAAATGATGACATCCGCGAAACCTCCATATTCGGCATATGAGCTCGTCGAGTCACGGGCGCGCAGGGAGGCAGCGCCCAGCGCAAGCATGACCATGACCAAAAAGATGGGGCATCGGTTGCACGAAAACGTCGGTTGATGAACGATAGGCATCCGAGGAGACACATCAGTCCAGTACGCATGCAGGCAATGCCGCATCATGTCAAGGCTCAGACTGGGGACATCGCCACCGCTTTCTTGAACAATTCGCGTGATCGAGGCCTCATACTTGGGTTGCTTGCTTCGGAAAAGTCGGAACCAAGACAAAATCTCCTCTCTTCGGTGGTCGGTCAGAAGATCATCATTGTCTTGGCGAGGAGGGGTGGGATCTGGCTGCGAACGGCTCGCGAGTGACTCGTAGTCATAGTGAATGTTGTTGTTGAAGGTCGATTCTAGGCCCCCCTCTAGGAACGGGATGTTGGCAACAGCATTGAGTTCGTTGTAACCAGCTTGGGCGTCAAAGAGCCACATGGCGAAGTTTTCCGACAGTTGTCCATCGGCCTGGAAACCGCTGTCAAACGGCAGCATGGTGGATGGTTCGGCCGCCATAGACACGGCCTCACGCCCATAGTATGCCGTCTTGGATCCCATGCTCAGGTCCAGCCCGTTCATTGGCGCCTGCGACTGAGGCCATGTCGAGGGTTGTGCCAATCTTGGCGGGGGCTCGGAGTCCGGGGTCAACAGAATGGCAGCATCGTGAGGCCCGCCTGAGGTGTGTGATGGGTATTGCGGTCGCGAAGTGGTGCCGGCGCTGCCGAGTGTGCTTGATTCCGGTGCACCAGATGTGGTGAGCTCGGGATGCGACGACTTGAAGCTGAATGTGCGGTTTCGTGGCATGTACGAGGAAGTGAAGTGGCGCTTCTTGTGTCGGGCGAGGAGGTCGGCGCGGACGAACTTTTGGTCGCAGCCGGGTTCTTCGCAGCGGAAGATTTCCTTGGGCGCATCTACAAGAACGAGTCAATCAATCGGTACTCGGAAAGTTTGGCGTCCGGCGCATCGGAAGCGACGTAGGACACTGGCAACGGAGTCTCACGGTTCAACTGATGTCGGTGAAGATGTTCGGCTCTCGAGTACAGCTTGTCGCATCCGGGAAAGGTACAGCTGAATTTCTTCGCCGCGCCCTTGCGACTGGCGCGCCGGTAGACGGGCGTTCCCTGTTCATTTGAGCCATCGGCAGGAGTTGGTGATGATTCGGTTGTTGGCGAGGGCCCTGGATGGCCGTGAGCGGACGGCGCGCCGCCCGACTGGGGTTGGTGGGTCGCCATGACCAGCGCCCTAGTCACGCATTTTCGATTGATTACTGTCGATGTCGTCGTGAGGTCAAAGGTATCGTCAAGTCGAAGCCGAATGGGGTTGTCGCTTGCCGTAACCGAGGTGTGAGGAGGATCTTTGTCGAGGTTGGGGGTCAACAAACAGGGCAGAGTAAGGTATGGCCAGGCCGGTAGTGGAGGGAAAGATGAGGAAAGAATGGGGAGCTCGCAGGTCGGCCCTGTCACAGGCAAGAGGAAGGCAGGTCAGGGCAAGCACGAGTGGGAACGCGGGGTCCCGGGCAAGCGTGGGCTTGCCTCGTAGGCCAAAGCGCCTGGGCAAGTGCAAGTGCGCCCCCCCAGGCGCCCCGGTTTCTCCTTCCTTTCCCCCCAAACGTCCCCCAACACGCCTCCCCAAATTCCACTGACCCCACGCTTAAAACGCCTTACAGATGCCCACACTTCTCATTGGCTCTGTTAAATGTACCAAATGCACCAGGCGCGACCCCCCATGTCCGGCCCGTTTTCCTTATCTCCACTCGGCGGGCGTTGCAGCGGCCCGGGGTGGGGGAACAATGGTACAAGCACAACAAAGTCGTCATCTCCTTTCGAGAGGACTCGAGTAATCGTCCCACGTGCGAGACGTCCCGCTCGATCGCGACATTTTTGAGGTGGACTCGTCAGTGAGCCATGAGCCAAGAATCTCCGCAATCGGCTTGGTAGATGGGCCCTGGTCGAGTGCCGGATTTCGGTGCGACAGCCCGGATCATTGGAAAGACGGGCCAGACCAGCTTCCCCTGGTTGACTCGGTCCACATCTGTGGCCGATTGACGGATGTTGCACTCGGCGTCAGTCCCGGCCCAATGCCCCATCGTGCATTGTGATTATCTTGCTCGCCAATAGCAAACATCGCAAATTCCTGCCCGGCCGTGGTTGTTCAACGCTTCTTCGCTTGCCTGGACGCCTTCCTCTTCATCTTCTTCATCTCCTCCACCACCTTGACTCCCGACGCCCCCCATAACCGACTTGCCGCGACCGCCTCCCTCTCGATCTGCTTCCAGTCTCCGGTGTATCTTTTTGCTAACGGCCCGACGAGCGGCAGCAGTACTGCATCCATCAAGCAGTTTGCACCATGCTCCGGTCCAGTCCATATTTCTCCGTCGTTGGTCCGCGCCGCGAAACCGCCATTTCCGGCCAAGACCTGCTCGATCACGTCAGGCACCGCCTGGAATTCCAGGACCTTGACCAGATCCACGACAACAATTCTCTTCGGTAACGTGAGACCGATAGCCCGCAGCCCGACAGCCAATTGCCTCGGCCTTGTTGTGCAAATACACAGCGTCGTGAACTCCTCAGCCAGGTCCGCCAGAACCTCTTCAATCTTGGTCTTCATCCTGTCCACCGGCACCTCGAACCTCTGGTCCCGATCGTATCCGTATTCGCGAGGTTGTGTGTTTGTAGCGCTGCCCATGACAGCAATGTACCGGGCTGCTCGGTATCCAACGGCCGGAAGACCCTTGGGCATGACAGAGACGAAAAGCATTGGATAACCGGTGTAGCTTTGCGGCCGGACGCGGTAGTCGAACAATAAGATCGCGATATTCTCGCGGTCCCAACATGCAGCTAGTTTGGCATTTTCGTCAGAGCGACCTTGGATCTTGTTCAGTTCGGCCGCGGTGAAGAGCTGGGGTCTGTGCATTGTTGACATTTGAAGTTAATGATAAATGGCGTCTTGAAATAATCTCATTCGATGATGTACTCTCAATTGAGAGTTGGGGGGTTATTAAATATGAGGGTAGTCCCCGTCTCACAGCCATAGTATGACTCGAAGTTGCCCTCGTATCGGTGTTGGTCTCAATACGACTCTCGGGCGGACTTCCGCCTCGGCCCTACCACTTCGCCTGCTTCGAACCGGGTGACTCACACTGGCTGTCAACCTGCTTTCCCTCTTACCAGGCCAATTCAATCGAGCTTAAAACCCAAGACACGCTCCTGCGATGCAAAATTATGAAGAACTTAGCATTCTCTGATGTCTGCCCAGTGTCGACATCACGGATCGGCCTGACGTGCAACATGAACGCATGCCTCCTCGGGTGTCTGGCTCAACGCTGACACCACGCTCTGGGGGATTCTCCAGCGGAATCCTAGGCTTGGTTTACTGCATTTCAAAACCCATCTATGTTGGCCTAGGTTTGTTTTCAGGAACCGTATCGTCCCCGGATCAAGCTTGTGGTGGAGGCTCCCCGGCCTTAACCCATTGTCGTTTTCGTAAATGGGAGAGAGACTAAGCTCCTCTCTCTCGTCGCCAGGCGGATAGTAACCCACCAACAAGATGTTTCCCGAGTGCAATAGATGACTATGTCTTCCGGCACGATCAAGACGCAAAAGATTGTGACTGCTGATGCGGACAACAACTGTGCGGAGCACCTTGTTGCCGGCAAGCATGGTCGACATTGCAATGAGCATCTCAGGCCACGTTGGTACCGCATTGGTGCCAGCAATACCCACGTCGATGTTTGCATGAAATGAGAATTGGAGAGTTGTCAAATTCTTTGCGAAGTCCATGTCGTCAGGTTTCAACTGGCTGAAAACGTGGTGTGTCGTGAATTGCCCATCAATCAGACTCAAATGGCGGAGCTTGGGAAGACACAGAAGACGGCCAATTGCCATATTATAGTTGTCTTGATGCATTGTTGACTCTTCGACCACCTGCTGTAAATGAGACTGTCGTAATCCAGACGAAGGTGGCAAGGGAGGGTTTTTGTATCGAGTTGCATTCGGGTAGCCTTCAACAACCAACCAGTGTTCGTCATCGTGGAAAACGAATGGTTCAATTATCTCCAAAGATTCGAGATTCTGAAACTTGGCGTCGAGCAACGACCGCGCCAGGGCTTTGTGGAGCCATCTTTTCGCGGGGTAATCCGTAAATTCCAGTTTCAGTCTCGTGATGCCAGGGAGAGCGTCGAGAAGAGGCGACAGCAGCGCAGGACTCAGCTGATCTCCGAAGAACTTGAAAGAGTTTATTTGGGTGGAGACAGTAAGTGTGGGAGCTGCGTCCAGGAAGGAGGTAATCCAGGCTTCCACGTCACTGCCGCCCTCGCTGAGAAAGCAGTGAACTGTTTCTGAGCACAGCTCGAAGACCTCCAAACCGATACAGAGCTGACTGTCTTGATGCAAGGGAAGGTATGAACTGAAAATGCGCGCAACAATCGAGAAGTAACTTGAGACTGCCTTCCGCATGATCTCCAGTAACACGCTGTTGTCGTTCTGGCTACCCTTTCTGTATTCAAACATAGTGCTTGAATCCCCAACGATCTGGAGTTCGAGGCTTCTGATCAGACGTCGACGTTGATGTTTCCCAAGGATGGTTTCAAAGTGCGTTACATCCTCTTCGTACTGAGATGTGATCGTGCCGAAGAGGCTCTGCTCGATGACACCCTGCCATCGACGAGAGATAGCGGCGAGAGGAGCAAGAGGCGGCTCACAGAAGGAAGCGATGTGGAAGAGAATCTCCGTTGGTAGCTCCTCCATTGCCCCACATATGGTCGTCGATCGGGCCTGGGGAAAGAATCGGTTGAACAGCGCAAGGTGTCAATAGAAGTGCTGACTTCGGTGAGAACGTCTAGTGATCTCAATCGTGGTGAAAGAAAGGGGGGTTTGGTATATTTTGCCGAAGTCTTGGAGGGCCTGGGAAGGGAAGGTTCAGAACGACTAGTACTGAGGCAGCGAGTGTTCAACTTGATGCGGGTTGGTCCACGTTGTATATAAGGTGAGGTACCTAGACAGGCCCCAGGCTGGGGGTTACCGCTAGACTGAGCCAATCGGCTGAATCCGCTGATTAGCCAATCGCGTACCCTTTGCCGCCTTTGACTCAATAGTATGCGCGCAGCGCAAGTGCCGGCTGCCACTGTGGCCATATCTGTGTCAACGGTATCAATATCCAGCATGTAGTACTGGACACTAAGCAAAAGCCCTAGGTACCTCCTACCTAAGTAACAAGAACACGATAAGATGCAAGGCGCCCGGGGCTTGGGCTCGCTGGCGGGCACCAAAGCAGGACGTTGACCAGGTCAAGTACTCGGATGCTTGCCGTAATCGTCAGCCCCAAATGCAGATAAACATGTGAAGCATTTGCCGTGCATGGAGCGCAGCATCTGTGCCAAAGCATCTCATTATAGCAGAAAGCGCCTCGTTTTCTTACTGGTTTATGTAACAGGTATAGCCATGATGGATTTTCTTGACTTCATCGAACTCGGGCAAACGGGAAGATTCCAGACCCTCAATCTACAGTATACTGGCTCCATCTTTGCGAAAGGCCCGCGGGGGGGGGGGGATGTGACGGTACGCATCGTAGTGAACTGCTCCGCCAGTCCAGAAACAGACTTGTGGAAAGGGGCCTGGAACAGAGAACAGTATCGGCGGCAACAGAGAGGCTCTACGATGCACTTCTAGGCGGCTTGAGTCACACATCCGGACTTTCAGGGCAGCTGGCACACCTACCACTGCACAGCCAATGGCTTAAGCTTGTGAATTTAATAGCCTGCTACAGACGAGCCTTTTCGGCCGCTGACGCTGCTTGCTGGATGCCCTCGTCCTGCGTCTTCGATATCCACTCCTCAACAACTCGGGCCAAGCCCTTCACCTCCGCCCTGGTGTTGGCTGCATGGAGACAGACCCTGACCCTCTCGCTGCCCTTCGGCACTGTTGGGGCCACAATGGGGCGGATGACGAAGCCTCGTTCCTGACAGTAGTGGGCCAAGCTGCGTGGGTGCGAAGTCAGCAACGGGATGATGGGGGAACTAGGCAGTCCCGCGTCTATCCGGACGAGCGGTTGCGGGGTCTGGTCTCGCGAGCATATCGAAACGAAGAGCCCATGGGTGTAGCTGATCAGGTCTCGCAAATGGCTCCTCAGAGCATCGGCCCGTTCCGTGGCCAGGAAGTCGTACGTGACCCTGATGCCTGCGAGACTCGCCGGGGACATGGCCGTGGTGTAGATCAGCGTGCGCGCGTAATTGACGAGGTACTCCCGAACGACCGGTGCGCAAAGAACCATGGCTAAAATGCCCGAACCCGTTAGCGTCAGGTCCCAGCGACCGCCGGCGTCGGCACTCGGTTGACTTACCCCCTGATGCCCCCATAGCCTTCCCAAACGTGTGCAGGCGCGCAAACACGTCGTCCTCCAGCCCAAGCTCGCAGACGAGGCCGCGGCCCTGCCGGCCGAACAAGCCCGTGGAGTGCGCCTCATCGACGATAAGCCGACCATTGCCGCTGGGGAGGTGCTGCTTGATGCAGGCGGCAATCTCCCTTAGCGGCGCAACATCGCCGTCCATGCTGTACACTGCCTCCACCGCCACGAAGACATTCTTGGTCCCTTCTCTGGCCTGTCTGCCGCTTTCACCGCGTGTCAGTGTCCTGAGGATCTCGCTCAGGCTTTGTCGCTCTGATGAGGGCCTCTCGAGGGTGCCTGGCAGCCCCGGCGTGACGGTGTTGTGCTTGAAGGGCAGTCGTTGCGCCGCCCGACTCATCCTCATGCCGTCGTGAGCGCTGGCGTGGACGAGTTCGTCGTAGACAATGATGTCGCCGGGCTGCGGGACGCAGCTGAACAGGCCGACGTTGGCGTCAAAGCCCGAGTTGAAGAGCAGCCCCGCGGACGCATTGTGGAAGGCCGCCACATCCTGCTCCAGAGCTTCGGCGAAGGTCGAATTGCCATCAAGAAGCCGAGAGCCGCTGGAACCCAGGATCGAGCTTTGAGGATTGGACGCTATTTGCTGCTCGAGAAGAGATATGTATGCCTTTTGAACTTCTGGGGCGACCGAGAGTGAGAGGTATGAGTTGGAGGAGAAGTCGACGCTGGTGGAGGGGAATGTGCTCAGGCGGCGCAGCTGGGACCGCGATTGCCTGTCCTGCAATCGAAGCTCGAGAGCCCTTTCCAGGCTTGAAGGCAACGAGGACATCTTGACAATAGTCCAGCGAGCTAAAGATGTGACTCAACGCAGATGCTCGACATGTGAAGCTGGGATCGAGGCGTACATATACGGTGCCTGTGCCTCACTGTCTAGAGGTACCTAGGTACCTACTAAGGTACCTGAGTTAGCGGCTACAGCTGTTGAGGGAATTGCTGAGGTAAGGCGAGTGAGTAGCTTGCCGCCAGGCGCATTAGCGGCTACAGAAGGTTTGAGGACCCCCTGTGGGTTGTCGCACCGCCACGCGCTCAACGAACGCACTTAAGACCTCCTCACCCCCAACGTGAGGTCGAGCTAGTTCCCTGATATTGTCAAAATCACGACAAATTTCCTTGCGACTCGCTCAATTGACACGTCTCTGTAAGGCATTGACGTGTGGAGATGGCTCCACTGTCTGGTCTGCTTTGGCGACACCTCCGCGTCCACCAGGTGTACGGCGCGAACACGGATGTTGGCAAAACCATCTTCACAACGATTCTCTGCAATGCCACGTCCAAGTTCTACAACCGTGAGCTCACGGCGTATCTGAAGCCCGTTTCTACAGGACCAGCCAATGAGGCGGACAGTTCGTGTACGTTGCAATTCGGCATCCTAATCTTGATTTCTACTGACTCAAATTCAGAAGTGCTCCAGCCAAGCCCCCAGAGCGCAGGCCTAATGATTCCAGGCATATAGCGAGCTTCGCTCCTTTCGCAGCCGCAGAAACTCTGGTTCAATACGGAATTCCCTGCAGCCCGCATACCGCAGCTCGTTTATCTGGTCAGGTACTGCAATCACCTACTCTATTCTGACCTCCTCTACTGAGCTCGACCTGACTTTGACAGGATATCCCTTCAGACGATTCTCTCCGGCGCGCGATCCACGAGCATGCCCTCAAGCGCGCTGCGCTCGGTCCTGGATGGCTGTTCCTCGAGACGGCCGGTGGTGTGCACTCCCCAGGCCCAACAGGAACACCTCAGGTCGACCTTTACGCGCCCCTCCGACTTCCCACTGTCCTCGTTGGTGATGCCAAGCTCGGGGGAATCTCCCAGACCATCGCCGCCTACGAGTCCTTGAAGCTTCGTGGCCTGGATATTGAAGCGGTGCTTCTGTTCCAAAACTCGACTTACGAAAACCATCTGTACCTGAGGGATTACTTCCATGAGCACGCAGGCATCCCTGTCGAGACGGTCTCCGCGCCCCCAGACCGTCACGAGGATCCCAGATCGGATCACCGTGCATTGTCGGCCTACTACGAGCAAGAGAGCTCCGGAGAGACTGTTCGCGGCGTTCTGGATACCCTGGATCGCCGGGGAAAGAGCCGCATCGCCCGCCTCGAAGGCATGACTCAGAGCGCCAGCAAGAACATTTGGTACCCATTCACACAGCAGAAGCTTCTCACGCCCGATCGCATCTCCGTCATTGATTCAGCGCACGGCGATTACTTTCAGGTCCTTTCCCCTGCTGTTTCGTCTCCCGCGAGCGAAAACGCCCTGCTGCAGCCGGCGTTCGATGGGTCCGCTTCCTGGTGGACGCAGGGCCTCGGCCACGGCAACCCTCGGCTCACGCTCGCAGCCGCTTACGCAGCCGGCCGTTACGGACATGTCATGTTCGCTGAGGCCATCCACGAGCCTGCCCTTGCTCTTGCCGAGAAGCTGCTGCAGGGAATGGGCAACCCACGCCTCACGCGCGTGTTCTACACGGATAATGGAAGTACCGGCTGCGAAGTCGCCGTCAAGATGGCCCTCCGCGCGGCGAGGGTGCGGTACGGCTGGGCCGCGAACGAAAAGATGGAGATCCTCGGACTGAAAGGGAGCTACCACGGTGACACCATTGGCACCATGGACTGTTCAGAGCCGAGTGTCTTCAACGAAAAGGTCGAATGGTACCAAGGCAAGGGCTTCTGGTTTGACTACCCTAGCATCTGGTGCCGTGGCGGCCGTTGGGTGGTCGACACGCCGGACGCGCTTCACAAGGACCTCGGCCCTGGGGCGGAGTTTGAATCCCTCAGCGACGTGTTTGACCTGAAGAGCAGGGCTCGGACGCAAGCCTATGAGTCGTACAAGACCTACTTCCGCACTATTCTGGAACGGCTCAATAAGGAAGGCGGGCGCAAGTTCGGTGCTTTGATGCTTGAGCCGGTTGTTCTCGGTGCAGGTGGTATGATCCTGGTGTAAGTCGCAGTATCATCATGTGTCATTACGTCTACTAACATACTTGAAGTGATCCCCTTTACCAAAAGGCTCTCGTCGACACGGTGCGGTCGTCTGCCCATCTATTCGGCTCTGCCTCCACGTCAACAACAGACCAGCTCGACTGGGAGGGTCTTCCCGTCATCTTCGACGAAGTCTTTACCGGACTCTATCGACTGGGACGATTCAGCTCCTCTTCTCTCCTAGAAACTCCCGCTGATATATCCGTCCACGCCAAACTACTGACTGGTGGGCTCCTGCCCCTGTCTACAACTCTGGCTTCCGAGTCGATTTTCAAAGCCTTTGCAAGCGACGACAAGAGTGACGCCCTTCTTCACGGACACAGTTACACAGCCCACGCAGTTGGGTGTCAAGTCGCTCTGGAGTCTCTGGAGCAGATGCAAGGAATGGAGAAAACCGGCGCCTGGGACTGGGCAAAGATCAAGGGAGGCCAACAGAAGGAGGATAGCACGGCCAGTTCTAGCTCTAAAAGCCTGACCTGGTCCGTGTGGTCAGACGAGTTCATCGACGGCCTCTCAAAACAGACAGACCGAGTAGCGGGTGCCTGGGCCCTGGGAAGCGTCCTCACTATCAGCGTGCGGAGTGCTGACGGAGTCGGCTACACGAGCAAGGCTGCTGCAAGGCTTCAAGCATGCCTTCGCGACGGAAAGGGTGACTGGGATGTACACACTCGGGTCCTGGGCAATGTGCTGTATGTCATGACTGGTCAGACGACGGGTAGGCAAACTGTACATGAGATGGAGGGCTTGATCCAGAGGGCGTTGGACTCGCAGACTAAGAGCTAGTCTCTGTAGAGGCTGGTATGGTTCTGATCCAGCAGCTAGCCTAGATGCCAGAAGAATCCAGAGCCGTCACGACTCATAAGGTGCAGTTACTTCTCTGGGACGGGCGAAGGTAGGGCGATAACGCAAGCTAAAGGGGAAACTTGCTGCTTCTGCTAGAACGCTCGTCCACTATCCGGTTCGCGGCCACTGCGTCGTCCGCACCAGTAGCCGAACATCGTCAAGCGAACCACACCAAACAATGACGTGGCATGAATCGCACCTTATCATGGAAATCACTCATGTTGTACGTGAAGACTTCGAAAATTTAGCGTTGCTCTGGTTCCTACGGGCTTATGACCATTCTGATGACTTTCTTTGGGCACAATGATGAGTGGAACTAGACATGCATAGACCCTAGTTCAGTTCCGATGAAATCCCCCAGTCGTGCCTGAGAAGCTCCTCTCTCCGCCTGGCTCCCTTCAACTGACCCAATGCCACCTGAACTAACGCGCCCGGTAAGATTCCACGAGTGTATCGAACCACCCTTCTCAGCGCCTGAACCTCAGCGGTCATGGCTTCGTACGTCGTTTCCAGTGGTCTGGTGCCATTTCAAACACTACGCCTATGAATCCTCATCAAAGGTTATCCAGAAGCGGCGAGATGTAGAGAGCGTTCAACCTGTGCGATCCGCGGAGCGCAGCTAGAAGCTCAGCTGAGACCTGCCAATCCGTCGCCAGGTTGCGACTCTTCATGGCAAGGGGGGTGACAACCCAGCAACTTTTACCCTTGTGAGAGTCATGGAAGGCTTTCAAGAGCTTTCTCTCTCGGCGCGGGAGAGAATAATTGGGTATCCAAGTCATGCTCTTTGCTTTGAACTCTGCAGAAATACCACTCTGGAAAGGGGCCAGCTGTTCGGCGATCGAAGAACGAACTTCAATCCTGGCATCCTGCATCTTCGGCATTTTGGACACTGCTACCGCCAGTGCAGTGAGAAATTCTGCCCAGCTCGGGAAAAATTCAAGCTCAATTTCTAGCCTTCTGATATTCGTACCGATGCTCATTCCGGTGTCGTTTCCTGGTTGCTGGAAGATATCAGTTGATAGGGTATGACCCCCCAAGAGTATGATGGTATTAAGCGTCGGAAGATGCAGCATGCGTTGAACTCCTCTGCTGTATTCGTCGAGCTCAGGCGCGCCATCGTCATGGTCAGCTGGGGCTGGATTGTCCTGCTGGAAGAAAGTACTGTGCAGGCGATGAATGATGAGAAACTCCAATGATCGGAAATCTGATTCCAGCAACGCTTGACCCAATGCATAGCATTTGCCCAAGCTCGAAAAATATGGGTGGCGTTGGTTGTTGAGGAGATCTTTGGCTATGATGCCGACAGATTTGAGATTCGGCATGGACCTCAAGCATGTGGGTAATATGGCCGACTCTTGAAGATCACCAACAAAATCGACATGTTCGACCTGCTTCGCTGACTTCAAAGCGATGTCGCAGGTCTCAAGGAGCTTGACTGATACGAGCGGGTCACCTTCCGAGATGGTGAAAGAATTGGCCCAGGTTAAGGGTGTCAGCTTCAGTGATCGGCAATACGGCAATGACTGGAGTTGATGGTCGAAGATCAGTTCGAGAACACTCATGTCTCCGGGCTTCGCCAGGGGCTTGCCTCCTTCCTGGGGGGACAGATAGACGTCATGGACGCCAAACTTGTAGGAAAGAGATTTGACCGCGTTACGGCGGCCAGCCCGAGCAAAGATGGGATCAAACTTGTTGTAGATGGCGCGATCTTTCTGGACGCTGAGGGTGACCTCACGGAAGGTTGCTGTCTCGATGATGGCCTGCCAGTGACGCGAGACGGTGGCGAGCGGGGCTAAGGGCGGCTCAAGATTCGAGACGATGAGATGGAGGATCTCGTTTGGAAGCTTTTCCATCGTGTTCTCTTCGGAGATGCCGATCACGATGGATTTAGGTCGAAGGGGGAGTAAAGCTGCCGATGAGAGGTTCGGCAAATTGCGATAAAGAGGTTGGGAGAATGCATTCAAGGGGAGGAAGGTATCCCTCTTGAGATGGTAGAGGACAAGTTCTGAGACTCCTCTATGGAGATAGGGAGGTGAGGTTGACAATGGCAGAGTGAGTGACGAGTTCGAGGGAAGGTGTCAAGTGGGCAGGATGAGAGGGCTCCGAGGTTTAGTTTTACTTGAGGTCATTGGAGCTGGTACCTGCCTGCGACGAAATTTGCTTATGGAAAAAATTGCCGGCAATTGTTGCTGAAGGCAGGAGCGAGGGCGAATCTCATTGTCAGCTGAGGCAGGAGCAACCTCGAGTGGGTACCTACCCAAGGTACCTACCTTAAGGTACCTTATGAATAGAATTGAACCAATAGCGCGTCGTGAGACCTGCTGACCTTGATGAAGGACCCAAGACCATGTTCTTTGTCGCTAACGTTAAGACCTGTAGCTGGATCCCTCGCGTTAGATTTCGTCTTGCCACGAGCTGCCTCCGCTAAGTGTGACAAAAAGGCATGTTGCCCAGTTATTGTGAGACACAGCAGAAAGGTCTCAGAGTTAGAAGACAAGTATTGCAACTCAGGTGTGTGAAGCGGCTGAACTGATTTTGCAATGTCTGAAATGGTCTATGACAAGTTCATGTAGTATTTAGCATTAAAGGCATAGTACTCTATAGTGTATAATATTCCCAACTCCGGCCAGATGTATTTCAATGTTCGCAAACGGGCAACTACAGCTTCGGGTTGGAGCGAGCGCGGATACGCGCGCCAAACACGAAGAAGATGAGGGGCAGCGGGATCAGTGCCGCGGAGAGGAAGCCGAGGAGACTGTTGCCCCAGCCGAGGCCGAGGGCGTTGTACATCTCCAGGCCACCGAGGGGGAGGAGGGCGCCCGCGAGGGAACGGAGGACGGCGAGGGCGGCGGTGACGGAGGCGGCGTAGCGGGGGAAGGTGTCGAGGAGGTAGTTCTGGACGCACATCTGAAAGGCTGTTAGTAGTTATCGGGGTACAGATAGTTGAAGCTCGGGACGTACCATGACGCCCATGAGGCCGGCACTGAAGATGACGACACCGATCATGGGAACGATGTAGTGGACTTGCTTCTCGGTCGTCCAGCCATAGATGAAGAGACCGATGGGGAGGACAATGGCGCAGGGCATGGCGAGGGCAGGAGTCAGACGGATCTCGGGCGTGAGCTCGCCGCCCGAGGCCTGGCGGCGCTTGACCAGCATGTCGGTCAGGGCGCCGAACGTGACGACGCCGATCATCATGCCGATGCCGGCGGGGAGGAAGGTCAGGCCAACAGTGCCCTCGTCGAAGCCGTACTGGTCGCGGTAGACGAAAGAGAAGGTGGTGATGAGAAGATAGAGAATGCCATAGACGATGGCGACGTAGAAGGCCATGAGGGTGACGATGGGGACGAGGAGTAGCAGCTTGACGGGGCGGATAATGGCGAACTTGAACTTGTCTTGGACGCTTTGACCGGTCTCGAGCTTGCTACGGAGCTCGTTGTTGCCGGTTTCCTTGCGTAGCTGCTTGACTTTGTTTTCGAGGAGAACAGGAGCGTACGTCTCCTTCATGAGGAAGAAAGAGGGCGGGATGCAGATGCCACCCTGCGGCTGTTAGCGACACAAGAGACTTCGAGGCGGTGATACGCACCACAATGCAGACAAGCCAGTAGACCCATCGCCAGCTGGCACCCTTGATAAGGTAACCACCGGCCACGGGGCCAATGCAAGGGCCCAACAGGGGGCCAAGTGCCCATGCTGACATGGCGCGGCCGCGCATCTCGACGGGCATGATGTCGGCGATACTGCCGCTGCCGATGGTGATAGGGACAGAGCCGGCAAGGCCCATGAGAAAGCGGAAAGCCAGCATCATGTCCATGTTTTGAGAAAGCGCGGTGCCGACGGAGAAGAGCACGAAGAAGATGTTGCCCCAAATGTAAAGAGGTCGACGACCCCACATCTCGCTGACAGGGGCGACGATGAGAGGGCCAAAGGCAAAACCGAGGATGTATACCGAGACGACAAAGGTGGCAGTGATGGACGACGTTTCTCCAAACTCCACCATGATGGCGGGGATACCAGGGGCAAACATCGAAGAGCCCTAGACATGTGTCAGTAAGGGGTTACATTGATCAGATGGGAGCAGGGCTTAGTGGTGTCTCACGAGTGGTCTGTCTGGGTTAGCAGTGGACATCAAATCAAGGCCGAGATGGATAACTCACGTAACAAACGTCAGCAGAGAGATGAGGCCGATGTTAAGCCATTTCTGCTTATTAGGCCAGTTCATGGGGTTCTTAGGGTCATCGGGACCATCCCAGTCAACGGCGTTGGGGTCGTTTTCTGGCTCAGGCTCATTGTTGAGGGTCTTCTCATTCGTAGTCAAGGAGGCTGACTCTGGCTCGGGATTTGTCGTCAGCTTCTGAGCAGAGGTGGGTCGGCTGAGACCCCTTTCGACATCGACCTCTGTCGTGTTTGTTGCTGGTCTTTGGTCCGCCATGGTTAGAAGAGAAAGATGACGTCGAGTCGGTGATCAAGAATGGTTTTCGATCCGGGGACAACTCTAGGAAAATAAGAAAAAGTGTCAGGACCGGGATCTGGATAGTACCATCGTCAACACGAACAACAAGAAAGAATTCTCTTGATCGCGAAACGAGGGATGCCCGTTAACCTATATCTAGGTCGAGGTTTATGCAGGCGCCTCTCGGAACGAAACTCTTGGGCGTGCCGAGCATAAAGTTGTGCAGTGTGGGGAGCTCGCAAGTGACGGCGATTGGCTCACCGCACTCCAGACCCTGTAGCGTTTGATTAGGTAAAGGGGTTCTGTCTCGGTCTCGCTTTCGGGGATCTACAGTGGCCCGTTTGGCGTCGAATCAATCCCAAAGTCATCCAACCATAAGCTCACGCGAAATGCCCGAGGTCGCATTCGGATCCGAGTCACTCGCGTGGCAGATTGGCATGGCAAGCGTGTCCTTGCCTGTCAGTGTCGGAATAGCCCCGGGCCCGCCCGCATCAGGGCCCTGGCTGAATCGTCAGAGCCGTCTCATGACGGATTGTCATGGTTCTGGAATGATTCCGTCCTCTGGGCAGCTGGCTTATCTGATGTGTCTGACATATCTGGAGGTCAGGGGAGGTAAGGAAGGTACTGAAGGTACTTGGAAGCGCTGATGACTGACCGAGGCCCACTAAGGTAGGCCTGGCCCCTCCCCGCAATCCATGACATTAGTTCGAACCCCTTTTGCGCTGCATTTGTTGGCTTTCAATCCTCTTTTGTAAGGCAGTGCCTTTCATCCAAGGAAGGCACTTCGGCAAGCAGAACTCTACAGGCATTCTCTGTAGCTCCAACTAAAGCCTCTAGAGCCCAGCCCATTTATTACTGTATTTCTTTTTTTCCTTATTGGTGTGTGGATGGTGTAAATGCTCTAGCTTTTGCTGTGGCTTAGCACTATGACAGACGGGAACGATGTGTTCGGTCACGCGCAGTCAGGCATAAGCCAAGGCGGCAAGGTCTCGAGCAATGGCGGCGAGGCACCGGCAAAGCGTCAGCCGGTTCGTCACCGAAAAACGCAGCAAATCTCCATGAGGCTCTGTCGGAACCGGCACAGCTGGCGGTACCGTCCAAGACGAGGCTGGCAAACAGTACGCGCTGACTGGTCCGGTCCACCCTCGTACTCAGCCACAGCTGAACGGCCGCATATGCAGTGCAATCCCCCCAAGTACAGGGTTCCATTGGTGCCGTCAGCACACGATGGACCCCGTCCTTTTGGCCGCAGCCTTATCCCTCCCTGTGGAATAAGAGCACGGGCGTCCCATTGCGCTTCGAGGCTCCATTTTCGCGGCTCCAGCTTCGTCGCAACCCTAATCTGCGCCGTGAACCCAGCATCATCAATTCCATCATGTCGCAAAAGCCACCGCTGAAGCGCGCGGCCACTCTTTCCCGGAAATACCACTTCATCAGGCCCGATTTGGATAGAAACACCTATGACCATGGAGATGCATACGAAGATCGGAGCCAATGGCGCGAAACGTGGGCGACGAACATGGCCAGTCCGTACGTGTCCAACTGCCAGAGAGACTGAAGCCTCCCAGCCGGCCAGTCCTGGCCTTTGCTAATACGATCCAGGGGTCCCTATCTTTCTCACGTGAGGTCAATCTCCAGTGAGAACCACCAGTGGCCGCATCTGCGCTGGTTGGCCGACTTCATGAACATCGGCACTGTTCCACAACGGTGGAAGCCGAACGAGACGGGCGACAGGTACACCCCCTCCGCTAAAGAGAGTGAGTCAAATCTTGGACCCCGGAGCTGAGATGGCTCCCATCCCCGCCGGCCCGACTCTGACGGCTGGATACAGAGGACGACTTTAACAAGCGGGCCAAGCGGACCAACGTTTGCATGCTTGAGTACCCTCTTGACACCGAGGGAAATCCCGAATGCAAACCCCCCAAATGCACACCGTACAAGGACGGTGCCCAGCTTCAGTCGGGATTGGACGGCTTGAAGCCGGACAGGGATGTAGCCCTGCGCCTCTTCGTGGTGGAAGACCTCTCGAGAGACGTCATTGAAAGCCTTGGCTTCAAGTTTGATGTCGAGCCAGAGTTCTTCCGCGAGCACCTCTTTGCCCATGCCTGGCATAATGTTCGCGATCCTTGGAAGGATGCCACGCCCCTCGAGGTTGACATCGAACAGCGACGCTGGCTCCAGATCCGGTTCCCCAGAGCGCGGTACTTCGAGACGAGTCAGAGTTATGAAAAGAGAGCGAGGAAAGAGGAAGGAGACTTCAACATCCTGCGTCGTGCCGACGATGACGAGAATAAGGAGTCCAAGTGGGATCTTCGAGGGGCTCTGACGTCTCTCATGCGATCAAAGGCATCACTCTGGATGGATAAGGGGGGGCCCTCGGGTGGAACAGTGACAGGTTAGTCCAGGAATGACTTGGATTCGCGCCCCTGACTAAAAGCGTCGCCGCAGCCATACTTCTTCTTGACCCTACGATTCAAGAAGGACATGCTCTGTGGAAAGGCTACAGGAACTGGGGAAAGCCCCCTTCAGTAGGTGCCAACCCACCCCCTGAGGGCCCCAACCAGAAGTCGCTCTTCGATGACTTCATCCACTGGGCGCAAAGGCCCGAGTGCTTTCCCCAGCCTCCAAAGGGTACCAGCCCATCCCGATTGCATGTCCCGATGGCCGCCCTCCTGCACCTCGTCGCCTCCGAATGGCTCCTCGTCATCGACTACATCAAAGCACGGCTGAACATCATCGACTGGGAGCTCGCCTATCCCGACGCCTTCGTCCAAAACCCCAACGACATCGACGGCCGCATGCGCAAGCTCCACGCCTGGCGCCGCTTCATCCCCGTCTTTCGCGAGATGCTCTCCGAGATGCTCCTCCGCGTCTTCCACACCTCGGCGCACATCGACACCATGCGCGGCGGCGACTTTGACACCCGCGCCTGGCTCGACCACCAGCCCGGCGCCGAGAATCACATCCGCCATCTCCTCCCAGACGTCGTCCTGCAGCCTTACAAGCGCGACTTTGCCCTCGCCCTCGGCGCCATGGAGGAGTTTCAGAAGCGGCTCGAGCGGCTGACCCAGCTGGCGGTGCAGACCTCCATTGTCGACGATTCGCGCCGCAGCATGGCTGACAACCGAAATCTACACCGCCTGACGTGGCTGGCCACGCTGTTTCTACCGCTGGGTTTCATCGCGACATTTTTGTCGATGACGCCGGACGTGGCCGAGCTGGCAAACACGATGCGCGTGTGGGCGGCCGTCGCGGTGCCGAGCGCTGTCATCACACTGGGTGTGGTGTTCACGTTGAGCTTTCCCAAGGCAGAGAAGAAGATGAGGGACTTTCCTTGGGTTGGGAAATGGAGGCCTTTCAAAGAGGATGGTGATGGAAAGGGGAGATAACCGTAATATACGGATGGCAGTAGTTGAGTATTTCGAAGATGGAATTACCAATCGAAAGTCAATCATTCCAACTATTCGTGGTTCCCAATTTGTGTGCACTTGGCCTTGTGCTAGGGCATTCACATAATGCGGGAGTACGAGGCTCTCCACGGAAACCTTTCCAGCAATACAACTATGGATCACATAGCAAGCAAGTACCCCAGGAACCAGTTGCTCAGCACCAAGACAGGAGTATTGGTTCTAGTCGGCATGTATTCAACACTCTGGGATAACTTCTTGCCAGACTTGATGGTACAGTTGTAATCAAACAACTCCCTAGGTAGAGAAGTCAAAAATGATGCCTACTTGGCCCTGTCGGGCTTGGCACGCCGAAGTGAGTACCGATTTGATGATGAGAAGATGTATTCTCCACCGAACTGAGCAGCACACTTAGTCCTGAACATACAAGTATGTCCAAGTCGCACCCGGACCCAGACAAGCAAAGCATCCTAGGCTAGTCGAGGTGGGAATCGAACCCACATCCAATAGCAGCTTGAGGCAGCTGCCAGATATGTAACAGTCAACCAACTGACCCATTACACCAGCTCGACTAGTTTTGTTGACGAGGCAATAAGGCCGGCTTCTTAAGTAGGTTCTGGTTGGGCAAGTGTACCTACCGTAGTTACTGGGCAGTGGGGTTAGGAGTAGTTGCCGTGCCTTCCCTTCTATCCCGAGCAAGGCATCTCTCTCCTCAACCTTCACACTGGCAAAAGCGGGCAACCACCTCAACTTTCAACTCCCCCACCACATCTTTCTAAGGTTGTAACACTTCTCTCCAAGAAACGCTGCATCTCTAGCACTCATCCAAGCTCAGCTTCATCGTCAGTCATCCGCGTAAGACCTCCGACACATAGACTACCTTGTCTCGGATCACACCTGTCGCTTTGAAGGTTGAAAACGCCTACAGCTACAACACAAATACTTCATCCCCGCAAAAAAATCCAAGATGGGTCGCCACAAGGGCAAGACCAACAAGAACATCAACCATAAGGGATCGGAAAAGCAGTCGACCAGCATGGGACTGAAGTTCGGCAATATCAACCCCGGAAACGCGTCCGGCCCGGCCACCGTCGACCCTGACGATCTGGCCTACCAGTTCCAAGGCAAGATGAGACTTCAGCCGTTTGAGGATGAGTCGATCAACTTCGGCCAGTACGACTTTCGGGCTAAGCTGGGAAACAACGGCGTGAACCCCGTTCCGTCCGCCGGAAGACGCTTCTGGGAGTTTCCTACTCGATTCACCTTCAAGAAGATGCGACCCAGAGATGGCATGCAGTACGTCGACCCGATTGGTGTCGAGAACGCATTCTTCGGCGGTCGGAGCCATGAGCATTTGGCTGGCGCGTTCAAGCTAAGCGCCGTGGTCGACAATGAGATGTACACGTTCGACTACATCGACAAAAAAATGGCAGAGATCATCAATCAGATGACCAAACACGTTACCATGTACGATCCCAAGCGTCCTATTCATTGGATCAGGTACACCATCGATAAGGTCCCGGTCCTGAGCCGTCCGAACCTGGACCCCTACATTACCTTCGAGCTCACGGTCCGCATCGTCAAGGCGCGCCAGACCTGGCTCCTCAACAACCAGCCCGGCCAGGCGGCTTGCCAGACCGCTCTGGCCGTGGACCACTTCCTTAGGGAGATGGGACGACCCCGCGGCTTCTTCCAGGCCGTCTTCCCGGACTACGGCAGCCTGATCGATAGCCTGGACGCCGAGAAGAAGGTGCTGGGTACTGTTGGGGAGGACGGCGTTCTCGTCACCCTTGACGAGGCCCCCGCTCCTGCCGACTATACCTGGGCCTCCGACGGCGAGGAGGACGGCGGCGGGGGGAGCGACGCTGGACGCGACAAGGAGACCGGGGACGCCGGCGACAGCGATGACGAGGATATAGAAGGCGGAATGGAGGTCGAGACAGAGTACGACGAGGGCATGTACGATGAGGACCCTAACGACATCGACGAGGTCAAGAATGCTTGGTGAAAGATGACAGGGGCAGCCCAAGGGAGGGCTTGCTTTAGTTTATCTTTAATCAACGGAATCACTTGTGACTGGAGCTAAGGACACGTGCGTGGATGAGAAAGAGATGGAGCCGAATCCACAACGACAGGAGGGCAGACAAACCCGAATCCGGGTCGCATCTGGCTGAGCTCGTCGGGCCTTCAGGCGTAGGCCCTCTCCTCGTCTCTTGAGCTGAGTTCCCTTTGCTGGATCTTTGTAGTACATGCTGCTTGAATCTTATTAGCCGTCTTTTCTTTTTGGTCACTTCGTTCGCATGGTCTTTAATGTAATTTCTAGCAGCGTATCCGTAAAAGGCAACCGCCGGTGGTATGTGGAAATGGGACTGTTCCTCGATCAGCGAGGCTGAAAAGATGCCTCGGAACCTGTATCGTGTAATAATTCGAATCCCGTATGCAAGATTTCGAACAGGTGTTATTTGAGGCGCAAAGTTGAAGCAGAGGTTCGGAAAGTGCCTTCCCGGCAACTGAGTTGACGCGAGGGTGCGTAAATAGAGTAGCTGGGGGAGAAGGGTGGGTCTGAGTTGCTGAGTCCTGGCAGCCCTAGTCACTGAGGGAAAGCACGCTGTTGGCGATGCCAGCCAGGACCGCCACCTTCTGCCTGAGATCGCTGCGTGCATTTTTAATCAAGCCAAAGGCTTTTTGGCGCCAGTAATTAAGTTTGGCGCAAGCGTTTAGCCTGTCTCGTGGCAAGTTGTGGTTCCATAGTTCATGTTCGAATCCCAATTGTAGAACAACTCCTGACTCTCATGGCAGATGTTGTGGGTCTGACTCTTGAAAACCCAACTCACAGTGCCATTCTGGTGTCACAAGGTGGGGCTTGCTTGACATCCAAACCAAGAGATGGCAGCCTCCATTTTTTCTCCTCATTTACATTCGTTCCCAGATCCTTAGTGTCGACTACTAAACCGGCAAAAGCGTTTTGGCCATATCACGAGTCTCTACCCTACTATTCATATTTGATGGCATCCCGGGGAGAGATTTTTTGAGTATCGAAACATAATGCCATCAGCTAGATGATGAAAGCCCCGATGGCGTATGCGTGTTGATCCTGCCGGGGACCTCCCGTATGCTTGACTGAGGGCGGCTTATTCTGACCTACGGACCGGTGACCTGGATTTCTACTGAAAACTTTCTGAAGATTGACGAGTATTGCTTATTAATGACCTTTGAAGGCTACACATGGCCGAGTAGCAGAGCCACAGCCGCCCGTTCTCAAGGTCAGACTCAAGAACTATACGCACTTGATTTCAGCCACCATCTCCTCATACAGTCGTTCAACTCGGTCACGGTCACGTTGCTCATTCATCGGTACCTTGGGGTGTATGATCGACATTCCGCTGATGCAAACATTCCATTACAACCACCACCAACTCTATCAAACCCGATCATGCCCACCATATGGCCCCCGATTCCACGTGTCATTGATCGGCAGCCACCCTGGCGGCGGCGGCTCCTTCACAGGCGTATTCGCGCCCCCACGCGACGACATGGTCGCGAGCCCATGCTCCTCCCACGGCTCCTCGGCAACCATGGTGCTGTGCTGGCCCTTCTTCGCCCTCGTGACCGCCGTGCCGATCGTCTGCGGCGCCCCGGGATCAGGTCTCGAACTCTTCCCTCCGGTCCCGCTCGAACCACCCATCCGCGCCGGGAGCAGCCGCCGCAGGACGGGCACGCAGCCGCAGATGATGCCGAGGTTGACCTCGACGGCGGTCCACATCCACAGCGCGAAGCCGTCCCAGGTGACGTCGTAGGTGTGGACGGTGACATAGTTGGTCCAGTAGGTGCGCATGACGCCGGCGACGATGACGACGACGCCGAAGCCGAAGAGGACCATGAGGCCGATGCGCTGGTAGACGGGAAGGCGCAGCTGCCAGAGGGTGGGCATCGGAAGGATGGTGACCATGAGGTCGGTGATGACTGTGCTGATGGTCTGGCCAGCGAGAGGCGGCCACTCGGAAATGCAGCTATCGGCGGAAGAGGGAGAAAGGTGCCAGTAGTGGGCGGCGGGGCTGCGGAGGGATCAGTCAAAGGTTCGAGGAGTGGAGGAGAGGGGCACCCACATGCATTGCGTCCAGAGGACGATGAGGAAGATCCAGATGAGGGCGAAGACAAGGTAGATGGTAGCCCAGGTGAGCTGGCGAAATGTGGACCCAAGAGGTGCGATGCGTAGATAGCTAGCTAACATGGATAGCTTGGTGAAGCCCGAGGCGAAGAGGAAGATGGTCTGGCCGGCGATGGATATCTAACGACATGACGTTAGCAATGTCTAGCGTCGGACATGACGATGAAAGCCCGTACCTGACGGCCTTGCTGCATCTGGGCTGGCGTCAAGTCCCAGACGTGCAGGTTCCAACCGTAGAACTGGGTCGCCAAGATAACACAAACAGTGACCCCTGAGGCGAAAACCTATGCATGACGGTCAGCCAAACTCGGAGGATTGACATGTGATAATGACAAGCCAGGGGCGTCTTACCGCACCGCACACCATCAACCAGTCGTCCCACCAACTCTTTCGAATGATGCATAGCCTGACGTAGAGACGCAACGCTAGGCATATCAGGGCAATGGGCAAAATGGTAAGCTCGACAATCATCAATGCCGGCCCTCTGTTCTCGGGGTCCACGAAGTTGGGCTCCGGCCAAGAGGCGGTCACCTCGGGCGGTGGGAACCTGCCCATCGTCGTGGTTTGCGGTGGTTTTCTGACGACTTCAGCTTCGAGATGAATGGTATCGGAAGGCTCGGACGGGGTTGCTCGGCTTCGGCGCCTGAGGTCGCGGACGGCGCAACCGGTCGTCTTCGGCGTAACCTGGGCAGGGGTCGGACGATGGATGGAGAAGCAGATCGGTCATCCACGCGGGGGAGAAAGTGGAAAGGAAAGTGATGGGGCGGGGGACGGGTCCATCTTATCGAAAGAACAAACCTGCGACTCCATCGTGCCACCTGAAATCTCCCGCATGATGACCCGTCACCGAAGACTACTGCACTTTACACTCCCAGTGGCGTCGCAGGACGGCGAGGTCCAGGCCGCGAGCCTCGGTGGTTTGGACGGATCCGTACGATGTCCGGGCAATGGCGGCATAAAGGCTGTGTGTATTACTTGAGCATTGCCCATGTGGAGAAGCCAAGTCTCTGGTCTAGAGTGCGCCGGCCCCTGCGCTAAGAGGGAGCCTTCCCGTATTCCGTTTCGCGGTATGGGGATGTGTGCCTCGTGGCGGCGGGCTAGGAGTTGTGCCTGGGTCGGCTCATGTCCCCGGTTGATGCTGTGTCGGCGTTCGGAGTCGCGTGGTCACACCACTCACCAGGCCGGAGGGCGAGAGTGAGGCGTCGCGTACTACGGGATGGCTTCAGCACCGAGGGCCGCTGGAGGCGACAACCTTCAGGTCAGTGATCGCTAGTCGACAGGTAACTTCCCACGAATTTCGATATTCCCGAGGCACACCAAAGTTAGCGCGACGGAACATGTGGAGAACCCACGCGATGTTCGAGTTGAATAGCGAATGAAGGTCGAAGAGACATGGCCCAGCCGCCCATCCGCCCTGCAACCAACAGATCACGCTCGTCGCAAGATGGCAAGGATTCGGAAACACAACACTCACAGGGCACCCTCTTTGGACCCAGTCTGCCTGTCCTTGACGCGATGTCAGACAGGTAGGTTGGTCGGACGGGAAGACGGGTAAAAAGGCGCCAAGCCGCCGGACTAGAAGCGACAAGACCCCAATGCAGGTTCTCGGAGGGCTCAGCCACGTGTGGTGGGCCGAGATGCATCCGGTGAAAATTTCTTGCTTCATGCTGACACGCTTGAGCAGCCCATTGAACGCTCGGCACTGGCGCTCGGAACGCAGAGGTCAGGAGATGCTGGGCCGAGAGACTCTTGGAACATAACGATGAAAGTGAATGAGATACTGAATTCTTTTGAGGAACCTAGTACCATCAGCATGGATCTTGATGCGTCGTAGATCTGTGGAGTCTCTAGATGCAAAGCCATGCCACATTGCCCAATGCCACACTGTAAGTAGGGCAATGTGTGGGTGCCTTCAAGGGCATTTCTGTGTCAGTTCAGTGCAGTCCCCTATGAGGCCCGTGTCCGATTGGCGATGCCTGGGGGCCTGTCCGTCCAGAACTGTCATCTCCTGCTGGACGCAAGCGAAACCCTTGTGTTTTCGACCATGTCGAACAAGCGAGTTGGACGCTGGAGCAGCCTTCCCGGTGGCCCAACCATCCTCGATGAAGGTCTTGGGTTATTAGTCGGTGGCTGCTTCGTCAGGTCGTACAAAAGCGCTGGTGATGTTTCGAGATCTCCCTCGTTCTTTTGTTCTGCCTCCATCATTGCTCCATTGCCCGGAAAACAGTCACGTTCTTGACGACACAGTCGCGGGACGAGGCGCCGCATCCCAGAGCCGTCCGCGCGATGCGATCATCCGAATGCCCTTGCATGTCCGCAATGATCCGAGCGGCCGCATTGCAGGACATTTCGTGCGGTGAAGCCGCCGTGAAGGCCGAGTGGTTGTGCTCTGTTGCCATGTATTTGGTGGGGGTGGCCACCGGCTTGACATCGGCGAATGCCTTGGACACATAGTCGTGATGCGTGCTGGCATTGGCCAAGACCGACAAGGGATCGAGGGGCAGCTGGTCGTGTGTCATGCCATGCAGAGGCGAGGAAGACGAGTTGGTCTCGGTCCTCGCTGGTGAGGGAGCGAAGGGAATGGACGGCATGTAGTGATTCGGGTTGTACCAAGGGATGCCGTCCTCGCAGTAACGCAGGTGCGTGTCGATCTCGTGGTTCGTGACGCCCCGTTGGGCCAGCAGGGCTCGGAGCCTCGAATTTTCTATGGCAACGTCTCGGGCAGCACGCTGCATCTCCAGAGAGGCCTCAATGCCCCGTTGTTCGTACTCTTGGACTTTCCTCTGCAGGTCCTCGACGAGTTCTTTTCGTTGGGCTCGCGAACGGCGCTGGTTCTCACGGATGCGGCTGGCGTTGGGCGAGTTGGCTGTTTGAGACTGCGCAGACTTTTGGGTCAGAATTTGAGGCGACAGGGATTGGCAGGATGGAATGGGATGGGAGGGGATGGCGCCCTGCAAACTTACTCGGCCACGCTTGGTCTTCTTCGCCGGAGGCTGAACGCCTTCGGTTTCCGTGGTTGACATTATGGTGGGTGAAGGTATCGCCGAGGAGGTAGAGACCCGAATGAAATGCTATGCTTGACCGCTGGTGGGATGTATGTCACTGGAAAGGTTCGCCTGGTGTTGTTGGCCCAGGTTCGGGTTGTTGATGGGGGGATCTCGACAGGCAACAGGAGCTTGGCGGTCAGTGCAATGCCGGACTTGGACTTGAAGCGTGGGGCCTTCTGCCGGGGTGGGAAAGGTCAGCTCACGAAAGTGGAGACATGTTGACTCAGCTGAAAATTGCACTACCGGGGGTGTAGTCTCCAAGGGTCCACCGGTTAAGATCATCTCGAGCGCCATGCACCAATCCAGCGTCTCCCGACCAATATTCCCCTTCCACAGCATCCCAGCTTCATCCATCTACACCCTATCACCGTCCCTCGCCTTACCCTGGCCTGGCCTGGCCTGGCCTGGCCTCATTACCATCAACGGCAAGCAGATGCCATGCACCTCTCACGCGCCTTCTGGCTTTGCGGGGTGCGGCTGAAGCCGTACACCCGACATTCTCGCCCAGGCAGATAACAAGCCCGATGGCCCCATTTTCCCTCAGCCCAACAACCCTTCCGATGTATCTCTCGTGCGCTTCGCGAAGACTCACCTTAGCACAACAGGCGCTTCCATACGCATCCCGTACACCGGTCTGTAGAGTACGGTTGAGGTCACGCGCTCGAGTATCGGACTCTCGACAGCAAAGGTGGCTGTCCGTCTTTTCCTCACGTAACATTGGAGCAACTCTCGCGATGTCGACCCCGCAGCATCATGATGGCCGTCCCTTCTCGTTGTTTGAATACAGCAGCCCGGTCCTTCCCCTGGACGGCAGTCATATACGCATTCTTAGACTTCGAAGTCCTCGAGGCGACACCCCCGAGCTTCGCTACGCCAGTCCGCTTTGCTGCAGCCTGACTCACACCCCCATCGCGAGCCCATCTCCCTTCAAGGCTCTGTCTTATACCTGGGGCACTGGCGACAGAACTCACTGGATAGACATCGCCGGATCAGCGCTCACTATCACGGCTTCGCTTGATACCGCGCTGCGCCACATTCGATCCGATGACCAGGACGTGTTCATCTGGATTGACCAGATCTGCATCAACCAAGAGGATGTCGTCGAGAAAACGTCCCAAGTCCAAGTGATGAAAGAAATCTACAGCAAAGCCAATCAAGTTATCGTCTGGCTAGGGCCGTCTGCTGATGGATCAGACGAACTCATGGATTGTTGGCAAGACATTGGACAGGCGGCGCGAGATCTGGACATCGAGTCTTACTACACAAAGGAGAGGTTGCCTGTCTTGCAAGGCATGCTGCGCAATCCGAATCCCGACGATGAAACTGGCCGACAATTTAAGGCCCTGCTCGACCGCGCTGGCCCAGTCTTTGAGCCGCTTTACCGCGCCATGATTGCATGGAACAAGCGATCGTGGTTTCACCGCGTCTGGACTATCCAGGAAGTTGGTCTCTGCCCGGAGGCTGTCTTTCAGTGCGGTTACAAGATTGTCGCAGTTGAGCTGGTTACCCTGGCTTGCCACCTGTTTGACTCCAGCATCACGCCCTTCGGTGAGGACAGCCCGGACGAAGAGACCTTGAAGTTACTGTCTGCTGCGCAAGACCGCAACTCGGTGCCCATTCTAAGCTCGCGCCGTCGCCGACAAAACTTTATTCAAGGGACCGGCACTGGGGACGAACTGTTCAACCTCATGAGGAAGTTCTTCGTCGGATGCGGCCCTGGCGTGACGCAATCTCGCGACCGGATAATCGGGCTGCTTGGCCTGGCTGTCGACTCTGATAGTCTGGGAATCGTGCCGGACTACACAGATCCCGATCCACGTCCGACCTTCATAACGGCAGCCAGAGCCATGATCCAAAGTGGTAGACTCGAGTTGCTGTCTTACGCTCAGTTCCCGAAAGAGGAGGCTCTGGAGGGCCTTCCGACGTGGGTTCCTGACTGGCGGCCGATGCTGGCGAAGTCGTTCTATCATATTCACGAACACTCCGAAGATCATCTGTTTGCTGCATCCGGCCAGTCCACAGTAGCTCTGGTTCCTACCGAAGCAACAGGCGTTCTCGGGATCAGGGGCTACATTGTCGACACTATCGAGGAAGCTGCGGCGACATGGACCTCCATTAACGACTACGGAAAGATGCTGAGAAACATGCAAGACGGCAAGCGGCTCTTCGAGTTGGCACTGACCAAAGACGACCCCATCTATGACAATCCCCGGCGCCGAGCAGAAGCATTGTGGCGCTTGCCCATCGGCGACATGTACCTGACAGCAGATCACCGGGGCTGCCGACCTCCATCTGACGTCGAGACACATTATTACCGCAATCTAGATGTACTCGAGATTGTGCTGGCGTACCCGACAGCCGGTCCCGAGGAAAATATGGCAAATTTGGCAAAGATGAGGCATTTCGAGAAGACGGCATCGTTGTACCGGAGTTCAATGTCTTCCATGTGGGGTAAAAAGCCTTTCGTGACTGAGAAAGGGTTCTTGGGCATGTGTCCCGACACAGCTGGAGTGGGCGATGTTGTTGTGGTCCTCTGTGGCTCGAGGATCCCACACGTTCTCAGGCCCATCCAAGGTGGAGAACGATTCTCTTTCGTGGGAGAGGCATACTGTGATGGCATCATGGATGGTGAGATTGTCTCACGGAGAACGGAGACGTTGTTCTGGGTCGTATGACCGGTACATGAAGTGTACCGCTTGGTGCTGCTTTCTTTGCAGCAAAGCTTCTGTGACGGTGCTTCTTTCTGTTCGTGGCACTCTTTCGAGCTAAACAGCGACTCAAATGGCCCTATTCTTGAAGTTGCCATGTACCAGCATACTTCAAGTTGGCCGTGTCTCGAGAGCCTATGCCAGCCTTCTTTTGCCATCAGGGCGAAGCAGAAAGGTCGCTATCCAAGGAAAGATCTTGATAATTGCATTGCATCGCTGTCTAAATATATTACTAAAAGACATGATGTCGTAAGGTCAACAAGTGGCTGGACCTGCACCCCGCCATTGCTTTTACCTCACGCACGCGAGCTTCGATACCAATGGAGCAAGTAACGCAGCTCATTGAAGAGAGAGATAAGCCTCACTCCGCACTATGGCAGCATCTTACTATTTTCCCAGCTTCATAACCTTGATTGAAGCTGTCGACAAGTAAGATGCCCGCCCGCTGATTCTGTACGGAAGCTGGGCTGACCCCGGACGTTTGACCAAAAGCGTCCCCCTTGACTTCGACTTCAGCACCCTCTACAGACTTTTGCTCCCGCAGGATGACAGGCCTCACGGTTTCATCATCCCGGCTACTGTCTCGAAGCTTCCCTGGACGGCCGACTTCGTTATCGACCACGAACAGCGTACTGTCCTGGTTAAAAACCCCCCGCAAGGCGACGAACTCAGCACCTGGTGCAACCGAGCGTTTCAGGCCGTAGTCGACGCCGTCGTGACTGATACCTCCACCTTCAAGTCTGTTCATGGTAGCCACAGCGAGCCATTTCGCGTCATGGGCGCGAGGTACCCCGTCAGCATCGAACGATTCCCAGCCCCTCTCTTCGGTATCGGGTCTCGAGGCGCTCACATGACAGGGTATGTGAGGACGGCTGCCGGCCTGAAGATTTGGGTGCCCAGGAGGAGTCGGCATCTGTTCACATACCCTGGCATGCTGGACACGACGGTCGCGGGCGGTGTCAAGGCCGACGATGAACCCTTCGACTGCATCGTCGCTGAGGCGGGAGAGGAGGCATCTCTGCCAACCGACTATGTGAAGGAGCATGCAAAGGCCGTGGGCGCCGTGACATACGTTCACAAGAATGAGACCAAGGGTACCGTGTATCCCACGGTGCTGTACGTGTACGACCTGGAGATGCCAGAGACGATGGTGCCAAAGCCGATGGATGACGAGGTGGAGGAATTTTTGCTCATGACGGTGGAGGAGGTCACAGAGGCGATGCTGCGGAACGAGTTCAAGTCGAACTGCGTGCCGGTCATGCTGGACTTTTATGTGCGGCACGGGATCCTGACGGCGGAGAACTCGGAGGAGTACCTGGACATTCTCACGAGATTGAGGCGACCGTTGCCAGTCGCGACTAACCCGAGGCCTGCCGTCTGACGATGAGGACCCAACAAGAAATAGACCAACACGCATTTCCCAGAGGCCACAGCATATCACAAATACGAGTATCATCGGCAAGTCGACGTCGAAGTTCGTTGCATTACACCGAGCATCAGATCGACACCCTTCGTCTATCATCTATAAACACAACCATGAATGAACGCCCGCTTTCTAATGCCACATCACCAGCCTCCGAGGCAGAGGCCTTAGTCGAGCCTCTTGCAGAGTCTGGTGTTGCCCTCAATGACCTCCCACTTCTCCGTGTTGACGGTGGCCTGGGCGTAGAAGACCATGTTGGGGTCCCACTTGTCGCGGATGCACTTGAGCTTGGCGTAGACCGAGGCACCCCAGAAGTGCTCACTAAAGTCGGGGATGAAGGGGTCGGCCTCGTTGATGTAGGCGTAGCCCTTGGGGGCAGCGGCGCGGAGGGCACCGTCCATGCGGTTCGTCAGGACGTCCTGGAGGTCGGCCTTCATGGCGGGGCTGGCCGACTCGGGGACGAGCATGGTGGCGATGATGAAGTTGGTCGAGTTGCGCCAGCGGGGGTTCAGGGCGGCGGTCGAGTCGTGACGGCCAGGGGTGAAGAAGTGGCCGATCATGGCACCGGTGTAGGGGAGGTCCTCGCGTGGGCTCTGGACGGTGCGGAAGGCCTTGACAATGTCGTCGTTGTTGGCGACGATGTCATCGTGGGTGATGCCCCAGCCGCCGCTGAGGGCGTGGAGGCCGGAGGACTCGTCCTCGAAGAGCTCGTTGTAGAGCTCCCAGAGGGTCGGGTAGCCCTTGGTCATGCTCTTGAAGGGGACGCCGGCCTCGGTGAGCTCGTCAAGAAGGGGCTTCAGGATGGCGTCGAGCTCCGTCTTGGTCTTGCCGACGGCGACGAAGGGACGGGCGTGGAAGGTGAAGGGGAAGATCTCGAAGTACGTGTAGAGGCCGTTGGCGACAAGGTGGTTACCGTACTTGTGGAAGATGCGGATGCCCTCCCAGATGAGGTTCTCGTCGGTGGTCAGCTCGCTGTTGATGTCAAGAGTGCCGCCGGCGGTCTGGACCTCGGCGTAGGTGCGGAAGGTGACCGAGGTGACGATGCCGTACGTCGAAGGACCGCCGCCGCGGAGAGCGAAGTAGAGGTCGGCGTTGGTCTTCTCGTTGGCAACGACGAACTCGCCCTTGGCCGTGACAACCTCAAACTGGAGCGTGTTGTCGGCGGCCATACCGTAGGCAGAGGTAAGAGGGCCGTGACCACCACCGGCGATGAAGCCACCAGCGAGGCCGACAGTCTTGCACTCGCCGGTGACGACAGTCAGCTTGGGGTTCTGCTTCTGGGCGGCCTCGAGGAGGGTGACACCCATGACACCGGCGCCAATGGTGACGGCACCGCCCTTGTAGGCGCCGGGGCCGGTCCACTTGTTGTGGAACTTGATGTCCTGGAAGGAGTGGGTGTTGATGACAAGGGAGCCCCAGCCGGTGCTGCGGCCGACGAAATCGTGGCCGGTGTTGCGGATGACCAGACGGAGGTTGTTCTCACGGGCAAAGTCGATACCGGCCTTGATGTGGTCCCTAGACTTGGCCATGATCACATACACGCCGTAGAAGCCGAGCGAGCAGGACTCAGTGGGGTCGTCGGTGGGCGTGCAAGTGACGTTGGTGAAGTACTTCCACAAGTTCAGAGCCTGCTGGTCGACACTGTTTCGCCTGTCAGTATCGCTTGTTCTCGGAAACTTCGTCTGGAATCTGCCACTCACGTCCAGAGCGAGCTCTCGTAGTTCTTGACGACCTCGGCGCACTTTGCCTCATCGTAGGTCTTCTGGGAGCCGAGCAGGCCGTCGAAGGTGTTGTGGCATGCAGCCTCGGGGGGCACATGGACGTGCAGGTTGCCGTTGACCTTGGCGTCGAGGCTGTCCCAGGCGCTCTGCTTGGGCCAGCACGAGTCACCGGGGTAGCACTTGCAGCCGTAGTCCTGGCCGTTCCAGGTACGGGGCACAAGGCCGGTGGGCTTGGTGGTGCCGGCGGACACGGACTGGGCCGCGAGGGCCACGGCGCCGACGAAAAGGGCCGAGAAGGAGACCATTGTGCTGTCTGGGGAGGATCTCTCTGAGGGAGTGTTGTCCGTTTTGTCGTGAGAGGGATGGCCTTCTGGAAACAAGATGAGAGGAATGCACGGCGGATCAGGCTGTACTTGTACTGACTGCGAGTCCTGGTTCTAGGGAGACCCTCGTCGGCATCGCCTCTGCCTGCAGTCCTTGGCCTGCTCGTCTCGTCTCGTCTCGTCTCGTGGGATCCGACCTACCGCATGGCGTGCTGCTACTGCAATCGGAGGAAGCCCAGTCCAATATTGCTCCACTTGAGAGGGGCAGACGCAGGCTGTTGCGGCAAAAAAGACAGAGATTACGACTCGCTGTTGGCAGTTCTTCCCTCTTACCCCGGCAGCAGGAAAAGGCTCCTTGTCTCGTAGCACTTGCCGGTCCAAGGTTCGCTCGGGAGCGGACTGTTGCTCTTCTCCAGCAAGGGCAAGGTGGGATGCATTAATATCGACCCTCGTCGCGTGGGCTTTCAATCTCCGGCCCAGGGGTTCAAACTTCTGCCCTATGACAGCCCCTCATAGCCACTTTCTACTCCACCACAACCCCATGCTTCTCCAGTCTACTGGGATGAGGGCTGTAGTGAATGGGCCCAGAGGAGCTCGCCTCCGTTGCCGAGACGCCGGGAGCTCACGCTAGATGCCTCTAGAGCGACCTAGCTCTCTCCATTTGTACCCTCTGGGGAGGGGTTCGATCTGTCCGTCAGTGGGCCCTCTTGCTGTCGCATCGCCGCGAATTAATTCGACATGGGACGATGTTCGTTGTCCCCCGCCCGTTATCAGCATCAACAAACGAACCGGCCGGCCTGAGGAGCGTTGTCAAGGGTGCGAGGTTCTCTCTGGAGCCCGTGATGACCGGGATGCGCCTGGAGAAACCTTGATGGCGCTGGGTGAGGGTAGTTTCCAAGGTGATGAGCGGGATGACATGTGCGGCGGCGACGCTGGCTGTTGATGTTTGACCTTGAGCCTGACGGGCTGAGAAAGACTTGACTAAGGCACGGACAGCCCCGAAGTACCCCTCGGGGAAAGGGAGCGTTTTACGATTTAGGGTCCAATGTAAGCTTAACGGCATGATTGACCTGTCTGCTCCGGGGGACGCCCCCCAACCCTAACAGACCCTAAACAAGCTTAACGGCGGCCTTAATGTCTGTTCTCGTCCGCTATCGTGTCTGCAGTGGATGAGTGGAACGCGAGAAACACGGCAAAGACGGCGGGAGTGGCGCACACCTCTTCCCGCACGCACGGCCGAGGAGCTTTGTTTCTTCAATGGAACCCGATATGATTGCTGGTTCGCATGTCCCGTTCATCATATGAGAGGGTCACAGTACTACAAAGTCTTCGGAAATCTCGGCCAGCCCACGTGGAGTTGGCATGCGCATTGCGCGCGCGCAGCATGCGGGCGATTCTTTTCGGCAGGTCAGCCGGCGACCATCAAATTACTCCTGTCTCCAGGGGTTGCGAGACAGCGCAGCTCCAGTCGAGCCAACAGCGCAGAGGATTGCCTTCCCAGTCCTTTTACCTCCCAGTCCCT
Organism: Verticillium klebahnii; assembly: GCA_002851715.1. Classification (NCBI taxonomy): domain Eukaryota; kingdom Fungi; phylum Ascomycota; class Sordariomycetes; order Glomerellales; family Plectosphaerellaceae; genus Verticillium; species Verticillium klebahnii. The sequence continues at coordinate 1,754,234 of NMXL01000005.1, read as the reverse complement.
TGAAGAATCTTCTTGGCACTCTTCAATGGATCCGACTCCACCGGGGGTCGGCTTGGCGTCGCCCCAGGCACACGTGGAGGTCTAGTGGGCTGAGGGATGGCGACATTCTCAGCGTCGAGGATGGCATTGATCATTGGGATCAACATTGTAGCCATGGCGCACCGGGCACAAGAATGTCTCGGGCACGCGTTGACGGGCAGGGTAGAGTGGGTTCGATCGCGAACGGCCGGATCGTCAAGATGGGTGCATGTACTCAAGACAGCCTGGAGAAGTGCAACATTCATGTTGGGTTGCTCGGAGCATGTCATGTCGTTTTTGCGGGGGTCTCGAAGCTGTCCTGATCGACGTTTCGCCAGGGAACATTCGAACATTCCGGCGCCCAGCAATTCCTTCCAGCAGTGCCTCTCGTTTATGCACACGGCACAGCCGAGCGAGATCCAAGCAAGAGTGGATATCCTATGCATATGCTCGCATATCCAGGACTCATCCTTCGTTGAACGTCTGCGTCGTTGGGCCTTGTCGGCATGTCGGGGTTATGGCGGCCACACCTCCCTCCGTACCTCGTCAAAATCCTTTCGACAAGCCGAGAAGACCCCCTGAACCTGCACCGCCCAGCTCCTCCCCTGTACGGTCCACGCCAGTAGCTCATCTGTAAGCGATTAGTCTTGCCAATAGCACGTGGAGGGGCATGACAGCCTCAGGCCCGCTAACGGTGAGATCCGCCACTGATCTTCCATTAACCGCCGTGGCACCACGAGCTGCACGCGAACTCGCCGGACGGCTCCACGATCGCCACCAAGGCCTCTGACCGGGGCGTTCGGGGAAGCGGCATCAGCGCTCGTTTTGGTTATCCGTCGCTGATAACCCTGGGAGAGGCCTCTCCCATCCTGGACGTGGCGAAGGGCGAGAGCAAACTCGCCCTATCAACCTGATCGATAGTGCTGGCTGGCCGAGTCAGTGCCACCCATGCTGAGCGCCAGTACGCCTTGCCGGCTTCCCTTTTCGTCTTTAGGCTGTCGAAGGCGGCCAATTCAGGCTCGGCAGATTGATGTTGGGCGGTGATGATACTAAGGTCGGAGGCTACCTTCTCGAAAAGGGGATATCAAGAACAACTATGAGTCTCATTTCCAAGCAACACTGTCTTGACGTCGACCTACCACTCGGCATGCACCACGCACGTGAGGCAGTGCCACTCACCGGAGCATTGAATGTGAAAAGTGACACCCGGCAAGGGAGCTTAACGCTGCAACATACGACGAAGCGAGCGGATGGGCCGACATCAGTTAATGCGCCAAATCCTGTGCTCGCCTCGCCTCAGGTGCGCCAGATACGGGCTTCGAAGCCAATAGCTGTGTAGTCCCTTGCATCAGCTCAGATGCAGGCAAGAGGAGAGTTTCCACTTCCAAGCCTGTTCGTCTGACGTCCTGCAGAAAGAGCCCGCCCAGGGCCTTGTCGTGGGGTCCGGTGAGGACTCCATTCTGCAATATCGATCCTTCAACTATTGTCCCGCAGCACGGCAATCTCAGTCGCATGTCATGCACAGCCTCGACTTCTCGCGTGCGGCTCGCTCGGCTCTTGCCTCTTCCACGTGGCAGACCGCGGAGACTGACAGAGGCACAGTCGGGCCCGCCCCCTTGGTTCATCTGGGTGGACCAAAGGTCTGTCCCAACCAACTGCCTGCTAAGGGCTTCCTCCTTGAGGCCTGCATTTCTGGATGAAAAGGATTGGTTGCATTCTCTGTTCTCCTTGATACAGCATGCTCTAGATTACTTGGCTGGAATTGACTAGGATAAAAGCAGTCAAATGAAGCCTTAGATCGGTTTTCTTGGTGCCCATTCTTGTGAGACTACTGTGCTTGATCATCGCCAACCTAGCCGGAAGGCTGCCCAGCAAAAACACGAAAGTTGCGGCACTATTGGCGTACTGCGCGTTTTAATGATCAGTTAGACGAGCCACCTCGAGCTGCACGGCCTCTGGAATACCTTCGTAATCAGCTGGTGGCCTGCTGACGGACTGGAGAGCGCGAGAGACTTTCTTTGGTACATACGACGCCCTTAGGACCGTCCATACGGGATGCAATGAGTTCAAATAGCGTAAGATCTGGTAATATCCCTCGATCCACCGAAGTTCAGGCTCCGCTGCGAGTACGACAGGTGTCCGTCTAGAATCTAGAGGGTTGGGTTCGTGGAGTCTTCGAGTGGCATTTTTTCTTCGACAGTCTGTCACCGTATCCTCGACAATTTCCAGACTCATGTGCCTTCAAACTCTAAAAGATCAATCGAGATTGGTATTGACAAGGAGCCGAAATGGAGACTCTCAGGCCGCATCTTGGGGACTGGGTATTAAAGGTCGGATGTCTTGATCCATGTAGCGTCCCGTCACCTGTCATAGCTCTGCAAATCTAGTTTACTCGGCTTTCTCTTTGCTATACTCCTCTGGATACTGGTTAAGAACGTACATTCAGGTTCTGCAGCAGGGCATTCCGACGATTTGCCAGACTACTACTGATGGGCTTCAGATTCTGTTCAGACAGCTTGGGGTACCAGGTCAGGTTTGTGATTGCAACTGATAACAAGAAGCTAGTTGTGTCAATATGCTCTCTGATTAGCTCGAAGGAAGCTATTCAATCGCATGTTATACATTGCTGGTTCAACTTCTTCCATCGAAATCTCCTGCAGCAATATGCCTCACGCAGGCACAGGCACATGCCTCCTCTTACTGATCCTCACCGGCATCCCTCCCTTCGGATGTGGTACCAGCTCTCCAGGCACTTCGGCTTGATACGCCACATCACCGTTGAATGATGGGGCCCCCTCGTCGTACGCGGGCACAATCTCCAGATCCCGCACCGTCATAGCCAGCAACATCCGTAGCTCTGTCAGGGCCAGTTCCTGCCCGACGCAGGCCCGCGGGCCCAGCTCAAATGGCCGCCACGCGTCCTTGACGGGCCGTAGCGGGTCGCCCTCGCGCGCGAGCCAACGCTCCGGTTTGAACGCGTTGTGCTCGGGCCAGTAGTCCGGGTGGCGGTGCATGACATACGAGCTCGAGAGGACCATGAATCCATCGGTAGGATAGACCTTGCGGGTCTCAGGGTGGATGAGGAAGAAGCCAGGCTGGCCCTGGCGCACGGAAGAGATCACGGCGTCGAGGCGGAGAGTCTCCTTGATGACGGCCGTTGTGTAGGGGAGTTGGTTGAGGAGGGTGGGTGTCTCGGCGATCTGAGAGGCGGTGGTCGAGGGGTCCGGGCCGAAGACCGCGTCGTGCTCTGCGCGGAGCTTAGCGAGGACGTCCGAGTTGTTATGAAGGCGGTTGTAGGTAAAGCAGAGGGTGGACGAAGTCGTGTCGTGGCCTGCGAACAGAAAAATCTTAATCTGCTCTATCGTCGTTTCGAGGAATTCGGGGTCTATCGAGCCGCTGGGTGCAGCTTCAGCGCCGAACTCCTTCATGTAGGCGCGTATGGCAAGGTTGTTTATGGTCTTGGGGCCTTCGACGCGATCGTGGTTGTGAAGCTGATCTTCGATCAAGACTTTGAGGCCATTGTAGATGATACGGTTGTTCCGCCAGAGATGCCATCTGCGAAGAGGATGCAAAAGCCTGCCCCAGTATATCGGCGCCCACGTACTGGTAAGCCAGGTGACATTCCTCTTCAAAGCGGAAAACACGGGAGCTTCGGAGGTTTGGATGTTCAAGCTTTTGCCGCTGGTCGATGGTCAGTGTTTAAGGAAGTATGGCAGGTGAGAAACCATCTTACAGCACGGCTCGACTGATGATGTCGCAGGTGGCCGCCATGGCCTGGTTCTCCAGCTTGACCTTTTCGCCCGACTGAGCTACATCCTCGAGATATTTCTTGAAGATGAGCGCCTCCTGGACGAACTCGGGAACGAGCTTCTGGATATTCTGTGCCGCAAAGCCCGGGTTGTAGATGGACCGCCACTTCTTCCAGTAACTGCCATCACTGGTTACGAGATCTTTGCACTGCGAAAAGCACTCGAACTCGTGACGAAGTACCTCGTGCTTCGGTAAAGATGTTTCCTGGGTGAACTGAGCGTTCAAGCTCGGGTTAAAGACGATGATGGAGGGCCAAGAGATAGGCCAGAAGTCGATGTAAAAAAGCCCTGGTTTGGTTACTTCAGGATACGCCCAGACCAAAGCCTGGAAAACTGTGTGGCCCGCGATGTCACTCGGGTGATTTGCCAATGCCTTGCCGATGGTGATGAGATCGCCAAACAAAAAGGAGTGGTTCGGGAAGGTTTTCTTTCGAAAACATGTTAGTTGGGCGGGCAGAATGAAGTAACCAAAGTCAGGGAAGGCTTCTCACGAGATCATATTGTTTGGCCAGAGCGCGGAATGCGGTTCGCTTCTGGTACAGCATCACAACTCCCTTGATGAGGTATGCCGTGAGAACCAAGCCTAGGGCCCGCAAAGCGAGTCCCAGCGACAAGGCGGGTACAGCGAGGGCCATGATCAAATACCGAGGGCGATGCAGCGCTGATGATATGCAGGCACAGCTGGCGTGAGTTCGAAGTCGACAAACACTCAAAACTGCCCCTGGCTGGTTGATGAGACATCAAACCAGACTCGACGATGAACGACATATTTTTAGCGACCGCGCTGTCCCTTTTAAAGCAAACGCGCCACCCCCCTGATAGGCGGCAACACGGTGAGTAGTTCCTACAGACCGGATTGTAGTGCTGTAATGGATCGCTGCCAAGGGGGCGGTAAGCACTAACGAGCGGGTCACTCAGCCGTAAGGAGGCAGACCGAAATAGCCACTCAGTGATGCCAGGGCCGTTGTCAGCTAACGTCGAGTTGGCTGGATTCTCTGTGCTATTATTCGACAATTCTGGGGGCCATCCCAAGGCACTGGGAGTTACATTTCCACTTTCGTGAAGGCGCCTGAAGGGTTCCTCGTCAACATTGGATCAACCAGATTGGAGATCCGCGACCCCTGCTTGAGGGGTTTGACGGCGGGCATCCAATGCCGTGATATTTCAAATAGTTAGACTGGTGAGATACACTGAATGCTCTGTTCCTATTCTCAATCACGGTCGCGTCTCTGGTCAAGGGTTTCATCACGTCGTGTCCATTCAGTCGTCAAGGTCGTACAGTTGGCCCCCAGCGAACTGATTCCCTCATTACAAAGCCAACCAAGCCCCCAACAGAGCCACGACCAATGCAACAGTATTTTGAGACCTCGCAATTGCTGTCCCCACCCCCTCAAACTCACCAACGCTGACTTGGTCCTCGTACTGGTCCTGCACATTGCCCGGCGGCCAGTACTCGCACACCAGATACCATCCGTCCCAATCACCCCCGCGGCACAGTTTCCTCGCGCAGCCGACATCCGTCGTGTTCCGCCAGACCATTTGGGTAAAGTGGCCTGTATCCTCGTCGAACCCCTGGTCGTCAAAGTCGTAAATGTCACGCTCGTCGCCCCACGCCTCAACGGCTGCCGACGAGTTCGCGTGCCCGATGGCTAGGTTCTCGCCGTATGGCGTGTCTGAGTGCTCGAAGTCGGGGCACTCGTCGTCGTCATCGCCCTCACTGTCGAGGTACTCCTCGGCATAATCGGCGAGCGTCGTGTTCCAGACCAGGTCGTCGACCTCGTGCTCGGAGCGGTAGACGTTGTGGGTGTCGAGCACGGCCGAGGTGAATGTGTCGTCTGATCTCCATTCCGGCTCGTTGGAGGGGAGGACGGGCGCCAGGGTTGTGGTCTGGGCTAAAGCTGTTGTTGCTGCGCCCAGTAGGGCGAGCTGTGTGATGGTGGAGGACAGCATTTGGTAGCGCTCTGTCAATACCTCAATTAACGGCTTGCTGAGCGCTTGAAGGTGTCGTGATCTGGTATCGATTGTTTCACATTGCAGAGCAGCCCGCAGTACAGTCCATCTCAGCTATATAGCCATGAATACGCGAGGCCTGGCCTTGGAATCGCGACCATGACTGCACCCCATGATCATCCCCAGGCTTGCCAGGGCGGTCGATGACGCAGTAGGCGGCGACGAGCCCAATCAGGGCTGGGCTCGGCAGCTCTGTCCACCCTCGACCAAGCTTCCAAGCCCCTGTCGATTTGTCCAGGATCACCAGAAGCTGTACCGTCGGGCGTCATAAGCATTGGCGCGTCGGAGACGCGATGGCATTCTGCTCCTAAGTCCGACGATACTTGAAATGGCAGGCATGCTCCTTTGCTCGCGAAGGCTTCATCACGTAGTGGCCCGACGTGTCGCAATGCCAACCACGAACATGATCTGCATGGGGGACAGGACTGAGGGCAGAGCACCACAGCACCGGGGAGCGCAGTAATGCACATGAATCTCCCCAAAACCGCTGCAATTTAGCCTCAGCTCACTAATCTACAGCGCTCCTGGGCCGTGTTCGCTTCGCAGGGCATTGGGTTCTGTTCAAAACGCCAACGCTCGCTGCCGTTACCTCATGTGCGAGCAATTAAAATGGAACACGCTCAGAGCTGGGATACTTGCAACTTGAATCAATTGACTGCCCATAACTTTTGTTCAGGCCCGGAGATGAAATCCCTCCATCCGCCGTTCACCCCCGAAACCCTCCTCCCGACAAGATGTTCTTCGCAGCCTCCTTGACCGCAGCCATGGCAATCGAGTAGAGGCTGGGTCCAACACTAATCCTCGCGACACCAATCTCCCCGAGCTGCTTCGTCGTCAAGGAGTCGGCCTTGTCCCCGAGCTTGACAGAAACACGTCCGCCAAGCTCCCTGACCAGCACCTCCACTTCGGACGTCCGGAGCCCGCGACCGCCGCCGCCCCAGAAGAACACAGTCGTAGCTCCAGCATCGAGGTACGCCCGTCCCCGCCGAACGGCTTCCCTCAGCGCCGCCTCGTCGCCCGCCTCGTAGTATGGCTCCAGCCGGAAAACGTCGCACCTGGCGTTCAGCACGAACCCCTCGCAGCCCGCCCTCGCCGCCGCCGCCAGCGCCGTCTTGAGCCGGCCGACCTGTTCTTCCACCCCGTACAGCGAGCCCTCGATGCCACCGCCGAAGCCCCGCTCCGGGATGCTGTCCTCGATGTTCGCGCCCACGGCGCCAAGCTCGACGACCTTGGTCACGGCCTCCTCGATGCGTGCGCCGTAACCGTCCTGGATGTCGACCGTCAGCGGCAGCCCGGCGGCCTGGACGTGAGGCGCGAGGCGGGCGATGGCGGCGATGTTCTGCTCGAAGGTAAGGTCCTCGTCCTTGATGCCCTGGGACTCGGCGACAGCCCAGGAGGCGGTGGCGATGGCTTTGACGGGTCGGGCGGCGGCGTCGGCAGCGTTGAGCGAGAGGACAGCTTGGAGGGAGGCGTAGTCCCAGATGTTGGGGAGGATGATGGGCGAGGAGGATATGTGCAGCGCCTTGAAGGCTGCTGCGAGTTGCTTTGAGGCGGCCATAATGCGTTCCGAAATGGCGACAGGGTTTGATGAAGTAAAAGTGGCGAAAAGATAGTTCGGAATGCCAGGAGCCTGATAAGTAGTTCGTTGGGGTTGCCTTCGATCAAGCTTGAGCCGACGGCATGCGGGGTGAAGCATCGCCGGATGACTCTCACGCCCTCCGATGTCGCCGCTAATGACATGTACCAATCCCTTTTGAGCGGCGCTCCTCATATGGGCGACTGTGTTTGGTACATCGAGTCACAGACTGGCTTGTGTTCGTTGTACAAGCCCTCGGTTCTGTTCAATCAGTTGCGACGTGGCTGTCTTGTCGCCAGTGTTCTTTCAACTTGACTTCAAATTGGCCAGACCTTAGGTGTCAGGCGAAACGCCAAGAACAGCTGTCGAAATTCATCACCGGTGACACAAAATCATCTTCCGGCTTCGAGTAGAAAAATAAGGAGCTCAGAAGCCTGTCAGATGACTGCTAAACTCCCCGTGCTGTCGTGCGTCAATCAAGGGCAGTCGAAGTTGTGTGTCAGGCATATATTGCCTTCGCCGCAGAAGAAGAACATTCGCACTTTCTCCGTTTTAAGGCGTCTGGAATGCATCTTCGTCATCAGGTCTCGTCACAGCTCGGGAATAACTTGGGTCAAGTCATGAATATCATTTGATCGTCGTCAATCTTCAAGCTCTAGGCATACTTCTTGACCATCTTCAGGATCGCCTCCTCGACTTCGCGGGGGCTGGTCGCATTCAGGTAATGACCACCGCCCTCGACAAACGTGAGGGTAGCCTCAGGCGCTGCAGTGAACAGCTTGATGTGCTCAGTGGGCACGATCCCGCCAAATACGGGATCCTCGGGTCCCTGGTGAACGTCAGCATTCCCTTCTACGTTGGGTCGGCATAACCGTCGATGCACTCACGTGAAGCCAGTACACGGGGCACTTGATGTCCCTCAACCGCAGCAGCAGACCATCGCGCTCCAGCAAGCACAGGAGAGCCATGCGCAGCTTCCTCCGGCCCTCGTCGCCCGAGTACACGCTCTTCAGCGTCTGGTCCCAGAAGGACAGCGTCTCGGGCCCAACGGTGCCCGAGAAGCCGAGGCTGGCGACCATGCCGCGCCAGGTCTCGTCGACGACAAAGTCTGGGGTCGGCACGGAGCTGCTCCAGCTTTCGTAGAATGGCGCGAGCTGCGTCTTGGGGTCCCAGCAGCCCTTCTCGCGGGAGGCGGCGGACTCGTAGTCCATAGAAGTGCCGAGAGGCAGGAGGCCGATGATCTGCGCTTGTCAGAGATAGATCCCGAGGAAACAAAACAGTAGCGGAGAACACTCAGGGGGGGAGTACCCGTTCAGGGGCCAAAAGCGCCATCCGCGTCACCATCCAACCGCCCTGGCTAGTGCCCAACGCGAAGGCCTTGGGCACCTTGAGAGCGTCCATGACCTGCAGGGCCATGGTGGCTGTGTCCCAGTACGTGAACTGCTCTGAGACAGAGCTGGTGGCGCCATGACCAAGGGGCTCGATGGCCAGAAGGTTGACGGCATCAGTCAGCGGCTTGCTGTTGAACTGGGCTTCGTACAGAGAGGACGTGGTGCACATGGAGTTTATGAGGACCAGGGTGGGCTTGCTGGCGTCGATGGCGTCGCCGGAAAGCCGATATCCGGCGCTGATGCCACCGAGGTGGGGTACTCGAACGGTAGTTTTGGCGGCCATGTTGAGAGCAGAGGATGTAGGTAGTAGTGAAGTGGAGGATAGACGGAGGTCTGTCTGGTCCGTGATTTGAAGAACGTATTGCCGAGCTGTAGAAGAGGGGACTGCGTCTGTTGTGCAGCGGTACAAGACGATGCGGCTGGCGTGCCCAGGGCTACATACCTATATGCTCATCGTCATGAGCGGCGTCGTGGCTAGCTCCCTAAACTTAGGCCAGGAATCATTCCGCGGTCTCCATGTCCCTGCTACGTGTGCTTCGGTGTGGATATTCTGGAACTGCCAGGTTTTAACGCTACCGAAAAAGGGGGGCTCGCCTGGCAGTTTTGGCGGATCAGGACTCGAAAAGGAGTTAAAGCCGTTGACATGGCGCCGGACTACTGGTTTCGCCTAGCGTAAGGGGCAGCGGCCCGCGTTAGACAGCGCCTCTCAACGCCTCCAAATGTCTCTCAATGCCTCTTTGCGGATGACAACCACTTATCAGACGTGGAAAAAGCCGCCGGTGCCGGGGGTTCTGGGATGTTAAATGGCTTTGTCTTGCTGGTATTTAGAAGAGCAGCTTGGCCTGAAGTGAGGCGAGAGTCGAGCATGTCCTCGGTTGCGATGTGTCACTACAGAAGGAGGACTTCCGCGCGGTGGATGCGATGGACCATCTGCTCGGTAATTCAATCGTCGTCGTCGTGAAGAACCTACAGCGTAGCATTGTGGCAAAACAAAAATTTCTTGTCGAACACACGATGCAACCAGGCCTGAGTTCCATCGGCAGGTAATGTGTGTGCGTTACCGGCAGCATTGGGCGATCATGCGCCCATTCGGGTCGTCGAAACCTCACTGCCGGCTGGTTTTGTACAAGGGTTCCCTCCAACCCCTGGACAGCTCGAGTCAGCTCCCGGCATACGCATCAGGGGCGATGGACGGTAGTGTGAAGTAATAGCACGCGCTCGTGCAGAACATATTGTCTAAAAGCTCCGAGATCTCAACCTCAGAACTGGGAATCTTGCTTTTGTTTCGTTTTCATTTTCTCTGCTTCAAGAATATCGCAGGTCGCCATGTCATCGGAGTCCCAGCTTCCAGGCCTGCCGGGCTACCACCCGGACAACCTCCAGCCATGGACGGTGCAAGTCGTCGTTTCCATGACCGTTCTGGCCCTTGCATCCGTTACATTGCGGCTCGTCAGTCGGCGATTCAAGGGCCAGGAGCTGTGGTGGGATGATTGGATGATTGTTTTCTCAATGGTAAGTCAGACCCCTTCAGTCTCCGATGCGCGTCATCATTCCAGGCGATATTGCTCGTATTAACGACTTGTCTTTCTCTCGATAGGGCTGGAACCTCGCCGTCGTCGGATTCATCTTTGCCATGTACTCTTGCGGCATGGGCATCCATGCTGATTTGGTCGAGGTCGACGACATCGTCATGATGGCCAAATGGCTAGTTGTGGCAGAAGTGCTCTACGCGTTCAACCTCGGCTGGACCAAGTTGAGCCTGCTGTTGATGTACTACCGCATCTTCCGCGTCCCCTACTTCAAGAAGATGGCGTGGATTGTAGGATCCTTTGTCATGGCTTGGGTTGTCTGTATTACCTTCCTTTTCATCTTCATTTGCGTTCCGGTCGAGAAGCTGTGGTATCCCCACCTACCTGGACGATGCATTAACCAGGTTGGAACCTGGATTGCCAACGCCGCGTCGACCATCTTCACCGACCTCGTCATTCTCCTCATGCCAATCCCGCCCATCTGGAGTCTCCAACTCAAGAAGTTGGAAAAGATTGGTCTCACTTTTGCCTTTAGCCTTGGCTTCTTGTATGTCAACCCTCCCAGGACACACTGCGGTAACGACGGCTAACATGGAACAGTGTGGTCTTCGCATCTGCATATCGCACCAGCGTCCTGTTCACCTACTCCGCCTTGGACCCAACTTATACATTGGCTCCCACAGTCGGCTGGACTGCGATCGAGATGTCGGCAGGAATTGTGTCCGCTTGCCTTCCAACCCTGCGACCAGTCTTGGTGTATTCTGCGCGGTCTATTGGGCTCAAGGGCAGTTTCAGCGACACCTTTCGGGGAGTATCATCTTCCATGGGACTGCGCTCCAAAAAGACCGGAAACTTCAGCGAGCGACTCTCGTCTCGAGAAGACTTTACGAATAAGTCAGCATCCAAGTCAGAGAGGGATGGGTCGTCTCGTCGGGCGTCAGACGATGATGAATCCCGCTTAACGAGCGGGGAGATGGGCCATACATTGGCATCAACGGCCGACGCCACTTTGAGGCCTGACGTCAAAGGCTATGGCTTCACCGTCACGAGCACACCTAGGACGGATCGGGGTGACGAAGAAGGAGACGATATCCCGCTGCATGGAATCCGGGTCGACACGAAGTTCAACAGGTCGACTACGCAGGGTTAGACGGATGTTCAATCCACTACCTTGAGTATAGGCCGATCCAATGTATTAGTACGAGAACGAAACGTAAAAGCGAGCCGAATTGACCTTAAAGCCCGGTTTATCCCGTGGCTCGTCCATGTCAAATACTGCCGTTGTCCTCAAACTTACGTACCATGATCATCAAGGAACTGTACTCAGCACGAGTAAGGCCAATGGACATTCTTCGCATGAATACCGTTTGTATCGTGCCTGACGTACCGAGAACGCTATGCTCGGCAGTTCGGTTGGCACACTACCCAAATACATCGTGACGGAAAATGCTTAATGTTAGTCCCGGAAGCCAGTGGGCCGGCCCGCGAGCCCCGTCCCACGATGGCTTCCTTCTAGACTAACCTCCGTGCGCTAGCTTCGGCCTTCGAGACTGGAAGGGGCCCATCTCGGGCTAGGGTTTTTCTGGCATGGTAAATCACAGCCTAGATTTGTTTTAAAATCGAGAGCAAGTAAACGTTGGCATTATTCGGTCGCTGTCTAGCCAAGCTCGAAGTACGGTGATGTTAGCCCCCTGGGCAACACGTTGATGTATACCTAGGTAGAGAATGAATACTCTTCATTTAACGTTCACATGATGAGTAATTGAGGATGACTGACGGCATGAGAATCTTTGTAGGTCATTCGAATCGACTCTTTTCTTGACAATGTAGCAAATGAACGGTCAACCCACCTCCCCCCCCTCTCTCTACCCTCCTCTCCAACTGCGTTCGTCGTACTGAATTTCGCTTGAAAACCCAGATCAGGTGCCCTTACGCCGCCGCATCCTCACCCGAGGTCCTTTCTGACGCAGGAAAAACCCGTTCCGTATCCACCACTCTTTCTCCGGGTCAATCATCTGTATCTCATACGAGGCAAACAGAGTGGCGATGACCTTGTACACCTCAACCATAGCAAGGTGTCTCCCAATGCATACGCGGGACCCTGCTCCAAAGGTCAAATCGGCGTTGTTCATAGCCTGCAAGCGCTCGGCAAATGCCTCCTCTGTCTCACCAACTTCTTCATATCGGAGCCACCGCTCGGGTCGGAACTCGGCGGAATCGTCTCCCCACACTTCTCTGTTCCTCCCCGTTACGTAAGGATTCATCCCGACACTGGTGCCAGGCGGGACAACTGATCCATCTGGAAGCACAAGGGGGCTGTTTTGATCTCCAGTAGGAACATAGCGCGGAAGTGTCATGGCCACTGCGGGATGCAGTCGCATTGCCTCTCGCACGACAGCCTCCAGGTACGGTAGTGACCTGGCCTCTGCGTAGGGAGGCGGAATGTTGTGCTGTGTGGAGAACTCTGCAGCCAGGAGTTCATCCTCCAGTTTCTCCTGCACGGCCGGCATCCGCAAGACATAGTAGAGCACGGCCTTGATTGTGATGGCGGTTGTGTCGGCCCCGGCGAGCATGTTTATTGCCAGATAGCTGACTATCTGCCGAGCATCCACGATGTCCGGATAATCAGTCTTGGCCCGTATGAACCTGTCCAAGAAGTCGGGCTTGGTTGCATCGTGCGTGTCCAAATCTCGGCCTTGGAATCGATCTTTGACGTATTGAAGCGTCGGTCCGAGGAGCACTGTTGCGCCACCGATGGGGAAAATGGGGTTCTTGTCGATCCAGCGGTCGAGAAAAGGAAGCTGGCTCACACTGGCAAGATAGTCGGAGCCCATTTCCGATAACCACAGGTGTCCATAAAAGTCTTGACCTTCGTCGAGGTAACCGAACCGCTTGCTGAAAGTGATCTGACCTATTACGTCCCATGCGTCTTTGTTTTCATGTCAGTTGGTAACAACAAGACGCCATCTCAGAACGGGGACCTGCGGACTTACACATTTTGATCCAGAGCCCCAGGTCAAACTCAGTTCCAAAGTCACATTGATCTAGGACCCATCGACGCATGAAGCACCCCTCGATCTGATAGCACAGGAGTTGAATTGCTTCGTCAAGGTGTGGCTCCAGCTGCAGAACGCTTGCTAGCGAATAATGCTTAGCCACCGGCCTCTTCTGCCGTGCATGCTCGACTGGGTCAAGTAGACTGAAGAGGTTGGGTACGGCCTTTTTATCGACAACATTACTCGCAGCTGGGTAGAAATCTGTCTTGCGCCACTTATTGTCTGTGGTGTAGATGGTCTTAATCAGCTCCGGCAAATCGAGGTCTAGGTTGTTCGGGCCTGTTCTGACAACAGGGCCGTACTTTTCGTGAGTGCGAAGGTTTACGAGATGGATGTCGCCACACAGCGTGTGGTAAAAACGCCAGAGGTTGGTGAATTCTGTCAACAAGCACGTGGAGTATCAGCACGTGAATCAGTCGTCCGCTTGCACGGCTCCAGCCATGTGGCTTGTTAGCAAGCAGCACTTACTCGCTATGAAAGGACCAGGATACCGACGGAGCGGAGACCGGTAGTATGCAAGCAAGTTCCAAGTTCCCCAAGTCGCGATGAACAGCGCCGCAGCCGCAATCCACGGGATCGGCATTGCGTCTAAGCTTCCGATTGTCGAATTCCTCTACTTGGCTTCGTCAAAAGGGTGCCCAGGTAGCAATTGAACGAGATCACACTCCTTCAGTGGTGCTGTCAAACTGCCAGTGCGTGATTTAAACATGGATCTTGTGTAATAGGAGGCCGGGGTTGGATGCAGGTGATGGATCGCTTAATGTCACTCGCACGACGCTCATTGGCGTCATGGTTTTTTGGGCTTCCTGGGGTCACTCAGGCCACGCCCGAGCGACAGGGCCTCTCGCTTTTCTAGCTACTCGATCCCTGGCCGAGGCTCCTACCCCGGACTACCACGCTGAGGCTGGTCGAGTCCCATGCCGCAATACTACATGAGGTGCGAGTAATGTAAAGTTTTGAAAGATAGGGCCTTCCCCCAACGATTCATTATTCAAGAGCTATCCCTACGATTATCTCGTCTTGTAGCCTTGTCATTCTGTTTGATCGAAAAGCTCCGGGCAGGATGAATACGTCATCAGGAATGACAGCGAAGACTGGTTGACACGAGCCCTTCTGCAGCTGATCATTGCGCCCCAATAGTCATAATCAGATCCATGAGGTCTGCACGCAGAGCTCGCAGACACTTCCGAGACCTTGGCAGTCTGGTAATGAGCCACCTAGTAAGGATTCGTGAAGCTGGCGAGCTGCGACCTATAATCTGATCAGATACGGCCGTCTTGACCGACCTATAACTGATTGAAGCAGGGGAGTAAGTGCCTGAAGCGTACCCGAGCTGGAACACTGTGACGGTGCTCACACATCTGGGCCAAACCCCAAATGTTGGATACTCGATGCCGAATGCACACTTGCGTCAATTCTTTCGGGGCCACCTTCTTAACAAGACTGTTTCGTGGATGGAACTCCGTTGATGTCACCGGATAGGGTCCGACATCGCAACAGGACAAGCGGTACTACTTGTCGTGCTTCTCGGCAGGTACTTTGTTGTCCGTGAAGCTCGGTACTCTCCAGTTACTCAGAACCCGTTTCAGAGCGTCTTCTGCCGCTAACTGGTGATAATATCATGGGGGCCCGCGACTCTGCTTGTGGTGGATCGTGAGTAAAGGGTCGACAGCGTATATGCGAAGAGTGTGGCATGAAGCTGGAATGCGAACCATTTGAACCGTCTTACATGTCTGAGAATGCTGGCTGTCATGGGAACAACCTTCTTGGTCGCGGTTCAGCCTCGCTGAACGGACGAATGCCATCACAGACTGCATTGCCAACTGTCGCTTGAATGGTCAACTTGTAGTAATGAGCTCACGCGCCTGTTGGCCATGCATGGCTTTGAGGTCTGGGCTCCAAATCGCCATCCACAGCTTCACATTCTGCCGCAGACAACCAATCCCCAGTCCAGATTCGCGGCCATGTCCGCCTTGGATCTGCACATAAATCGAATTAGGGTGTCTGCATCCCCCTGAGGTGCATCCGGCCCGCCTTGGCTAGTGCGCACGATTGGACCTGCTGGACTGCCCTGAAGACAGCCGCCTCACTCGAATTATCGAACATCATTGGTGGCGGTGTCACGTTTCCTAGTCTTTTCCTCGTTGGTGTCGGTGTTGCGGTTGGGGCCTCGCGGCGTTATAAAGCTCTGAGGAATAGTTAAACATCTGGCTGACTATGCTCGCACTGAAATCCAGCCATTGCATACTCTCATGCTCCTGATATTGCTTTATAAATCACTACAATGGCAACTGGACTCAGTCCGTATACCTCAACATGGTCTCTTCGATTACATGTCCGAGTGAACGGACCAGATTGCCACTACCCGCTGACATGAAGCATAGGGAAGTGCTGAAGTCGATTCTCAGGTCTATTTGGGTCAAGCGCCAGGTCAAAATGGTTGAAAACCTTCGGTTACAGCTGGCATCAAAGAACAAAATGCTTCGGCAAGAGACTGGGGTGCTTCAGAAAAATCTTCAAGATGCTAAGGATGCTTACGACAGCTTAAACGACTCGAAGGCCGAGGATCAACGAATCCAGGTGGAAGTTGACAGGGAATCGACGAGTGTGGGACTTAAGCAGAAGAACCACAGACTGGAGCAATGCATTGAAGAGTTGAATATCTACATTGGGGAGAGAGACAACACTATTGATGCGGCAATCGGTCTCTACCACCAACAGAAGACGGAGATCAACAGGCTCGGGAGACTCGTGTCCCTGGGCAGCCAGCGTGAAAGAAACCTCAAGCAGGAACTGCACTTGGCGAACGAGGAGAAAGCTAAGTTTCGGCGTTGTCGCTGTCACACGCCCGTTCTTCATGTACAAAAAAGACGACATCAAAGGACTCAGCAAGCTCGGGCACGGAAAGTTCGAGCCGGAGCAGCCTGGAGGAACATTGAGAGGAACGGGCTTGCTGCTTTAACATACAGTCCAATGAAAGCTCAGGCCTTGTCCTCGTTTGGTAAGCTTTCAGCATTGACCGAGGAGCTTCAGACGCGTAACCAGCCTCAATGCGCTCCGGCTCTCATTGCTGTGAGCTCGAGCCTGACAGTTTCGGCCGAATCGCAAGCTCTGGTGCCAGTTCGGCCGTTCACACCTCACCAAATGCCAGCCGGTCCAGAGCCAGGCATTAGAACAAGCCTGCTCGTGCTGGCGTTCATTTTGGCGTATTACTCTTGCCAACCTAGAGACGTCTTGCGAATTAGTGGCCGAAGCTCTCCACCAGAACCACCAGAGGCCCCGGCAGTCACTCAGGAGACGGATGATAACGATCAAATACAAGATCCAGATGGCCCTGTCGAACCGCTGCCACCTGACAGGTCTCTCAAGATTCCGAGTGGGAGACGCAGGCGTCGCCGAAGGCCGGCCATGGTGCGAAGACCAAATGGTGCCGCGTAAGATCTCTTGCTCCCTCCTTACCAAGCTCACCTGTTAAAATCATGATTTGACGAGTAGTGCGACTTTGCGTGCTAACGAGACTAACAGGCACGTGAGGATTGGTCGCCGCGGAAGTGACGGGCTCCCTGGGAATGGATGGCTCTGCCTGAGAGGATTCGGTCGGCAACTGCGATTGCATATCCTTTGCTTGTTGTTCGGGTCATCAATGAGAGAGCGTTGACCTGTGGGTGTAGCGCTTTCGCATGTGCTTCTCTATTTCACCAAATTGTGCTTTGGATGGTGAACATTTTCGATTAACCTTTAAGGGCTGAGAGAGATTTTGTCCTATAAGGTGGGTTCGAGGTACTGACGGTATATATTTCGCTTCGATCTCGGTTCAAGTTACGTGCGTAAACCCGGCGAAGAATCATGAAAGTCTTCGAAGAGTCTTAAAGTCGTCCGCCTATTCTTGGTTATTCGGCCCGTACTTTGGGCTATGTAAAATCGTGTAAAATTCCTGATATTTCGGAGTGGCGGAAGCCGTGCGGCGTCTGAGAGTGCGGATTCCCGGATGACCTCTGGATAAGCTAGAGGCGCCTTGACTTTGCTTTCTTGCATTTCTTTGCTTTACAGCCATCTGTATCGGTGGGAAGGTGTCAGCGGCTAGACTGGAAACCTGGAGGGCGATGTTGCAATGGGCGCTGCTTAAGGAGGGATATACGTTGTCTAGAGATTAAGGGCCATATCCTGGCGCTTTTTGATCGTTTTAAGTGTTCCCCTTGTTTCCTAGTGATGTCTCTCGCAGAATTCTGCTTGGGCATGTAGCTGTTGAGATGAGCTTGAGCGACGACGCCCAGAAACTTGTCTATCTCGGTAGGTTGTGTGAGGGAAATAAGGGGTTGCTATGGTAGCTAAGGCTTCGGTAGTGAGTTGCGTTGACGCTGAGCTTGACCTTTGAGGGTCAGGCCAAGTAATTGATAGCTCATCATGAGGGCGGCTCAGAGCCTGGCAATAAGCCTGAAGCTAACAGAATTCGGGCCATGGCCGAGTGCGAGACACTTAGACGGCGCCGGTATGGGGCTGCGTCATTTCATGTCAAGTTACCCTGAAGTCACCATGGTCACCCGCCGGGTACGCCGATTACGCGGGCGATCGCCCTGAGCACCCAGCTTGGCGACCGCCGTAGTTATTCAAAGCGCCGGCGACGTGAGCGCCGGATGAGCACTTGACACAAGTTTGTCGTGTTATAATGCCAACCAAAGAGCTTATCAGTTCGCGATCAGGCCATGAGTGCGGAGGAAGAAAACCCCGCGATGCCGCAGACACCCTTTTGTTCTCGTTTTACAACATAACCACTGAGGAAATCGAAAGGTAGAAAATCACCGACGAGGACTAACAACCACGATTGTCGGGATTGAACTAGAATGTAGTAAATTCGAAGCCTTGCGGCGTTCGAAACCCGCACCTGACAAGCGGTCGGTACAACCGGGGTTGTCTTTCTCCGCCCGTCAATAACCCCTCACACTAACATGATGGGTCATCGCAACGCATCAGTCGAAAGACCCAACTTGAAAACATAAGAACCAAAACACCGCCCAGCTTACATTCCGTACGGAAACGCACCACCGCAACATCGAATTCCGGAATCTACCCCCCTTCACCACCTACACCATCAATGGCCGCCCCACAACGTCCCACGCCCAATGTTGAAGGGCTCCGGCAATTCTACGTCGGCAAAGACATCTCGGAGGTGCCGAAGCCGGCGGCGGTTTTGGACGTTGCACACCTCAGGAGGCATTGCGAGACGATGCTAGCTGCCGCGGAAAGCCTCAGTGTGGGTTTCCGGGCTCATGTCAAGACACACAAGGTGAGTTCATGACACACTGGGTCGGAGGTCAGGGCAGCCCCAGTCACGTGCACTTACACTCAGTACAGACAATCGAAGCTGCTCGCCTCCAAATCGGCGAGACCTCGAAGGAGGTCAAGATTGTGGTCTCGACGTTGTTAGAGCTTGAGCATATTATGCCGCTGCTCGAGGGGTGCAAGAGCGCAGGCCGCCAGGTCAACGTTCTCTACGGCGTTCCCCTACCGCCATCAAGAGCGGCAGACCTGGCCGCCCTTGGGAAGCGCCTTGGCCCCGGCAGCGTATCAGTCATGATTGACCACACGTCCCAGCTTGATGCGGTTGAGCGTTTCTACGAGCTCGCAGCGTTCCCTGCGGGCATCTACGTCAAAGTCGACACGGGGTACCACCGCGCTGGCCTCCCACCTGCAGGTCTCAACAAGAACAGGCTTTTGGAAAAGATTGGAGCGCTCGAGGCCGCGGGACGGGCAACTCTAATTGGGCTCTACTCGCACAGCAGTCTCAGCTACAACGACTCCACAGCCAAGCAGGCCATGGACAATCTAGCGGATGAGATCAAAGGCTGCGTCGAGGCTCTGAAGAACAACGCGGTGCACTTCGCCGCCGATAAGGAGCTGACCATTAGTGTTGGCGCCTCGCCTCAGGTTGCGTCGATCGAAAACCTCACGCAGCCGACGCCAGAGGGGCCATCGGATGCGGATAACCTGCGCCAGACGATGCAAACAGTCACGCAGGATACCCCAGCCGGATTCCGGACGAAGCTGGAGCTGCACGCTGGTGTCTACTCGCTTCTCGATATACAGCAGATGTCGACCAGGGCGCGGACTTTCCTTGGCTCAGTCGAGGATGAAGTTGCCATCTCCGTGGTTGGCGAAGTAGTCAGCGTTTACAACAACGGTGAGAGAGAAACGCCAGAAGCGCTCGTTGGTGTCGGTGTACTCGGCCTTGGAAGAGAGCCATGCGCAGCATACCCCGGGTGGGGTGTCGTTGGGTCCAAGTCATTCTCTACTCAAGATCAAAGCCATAGGCGTTTGATTGTCAAGAGAATCAGCCAAGAGCACTCCATTCTTGCCTGGGAGACAGGGAAGGGAGATGCAGGGCAAAGTCTGCCTCCGATTCCCCTCGAGGTCGGCCAAACCGTCCGCATCTACCCGAACCATGCGTGCATCACAGGGGCTATGTACGGTTGGTACCTGGTGGTGGATTCCAGCGAAGGAAACGCTGGCCGGATTGTAGACGTTTGGGTCAGGGTATCAGGCTGGTGAGCTCCAGGTCGAACACTATCGCAAGCTCCGGTATTACACCGAGGAAGTTGGTTGACTTGGGGCACACTGTTACCCCGGGTGTGTCGGATGAGGTAGCGCGCTCCGAGTAGAAAGTTCTTTTGACAATGGAACCATGGCACAGTTGTTGGCTCGCATATTTATCCAAAACGGCATGCGCCATTCGTCGACTGACGAGACAGATCGCAAGATCAAAAGACAAAAGACAAAAAGCGATGTCTTCCGATCGGGGAATTGAACCCCGGTCCCCGGCGAATGTCGTGCTCTTGAAGGGAGCACTTGATGACAAGCCGATATCCTAACCACTAGACTAATCGGAATGCGGTGATTGGTGACAGAACGGGTCACAACTATTGATTATATCGTCAATCTTGACTGACAAGCAGCTATTGTGGGGAACGAAGAGTGGAGACGAGGCCCTCTGTCCAGCAAGTCCCGCTCCAGGCAGGCCCTCTCACAAACTCACTGATATCGTCTGGATCGTGATGTGACTCAAGTGCGGGCCTTGACTTGCTTCCTCTTCTTTGTCGATCTTGATTTGTAGTCAATTACACGTAGAACGTGTCGAACAGCCAGATGCGGCATGGTCAGCTCGAGCGTCGGCAGGGTTGGAGCCCGCCAAAGTCCGGACTTCGGGCTCCACGGACGCCGGGCGGCACTTGATATCTGTGCAGCAGCCGGGCCGCATTCCCTAGATGTCCGTTCCCGACCTTCTTCCTCTTTCGGCTGTCACCGCCCTGCTTTGCTGCCACCTGTACTATGGACATGCTCGAAGACGACCACGTTGTTGGCTCCGAGGACGACAACGAAGCCAATGGCACGCAACAGCAGAAGCCACATTCCCGTTTGGCTGTACGTATGCCATTTGGGGACATGATACGAGTTGGATGGCACACAAAGCCTTGAATTGACTTAGTGGACTCCACGTCCCTGAATATCTTGGCTGACATGATCCAATGACATTTCCAGTGCATCCAATGCCGACAGCGAAAGGTAGCGTTCCCAAATCCCGGTCTTTGGGTCCAACGCCGCCTACTTGGAGTACGAGGACTGACGTACCACAAAGATCGGCTGTAACCGAGAGGACCCCTGTTCCGGCTGCATCAAGGCACAAATAGACTGCGTGTACGGGCCTCGTCAAAGGGCCGTTAATAAGAGACAACGCCTACATCTTTCAGATCAATAGTACGTTTTGTGCAACTCGTCTCGAGCACGCGGCTGACTATCGTCTCCGTCAAGCGAAAGGCGAATCGAAAGCATCGAGAGCCAGTTGACGCACGTCATTGACCTGCTTGGGAAGCTCACAACCAGCTCCAATCCATCGTCCAACAGCTCCGTCAGCAAACCACCCCTAACCGCAGCAGCTCCAAGCGCTCCCACGAGTCTATCAACGGACAGCACAGGGCCCAGAGGAACTTCAGAGTCGACGCCTTCCTCCAGAAACGTCCCAAGTCATGGTTCCAACCCGCAGACTCCGTTCGAGGGAGACTCGTCGCTCACCGCGCATGCCACTTTCGCCAATACAGTATTGGAACGGGCCGTGAGCGTTGGGCCCATGGAGACACCCCAGCCCGAGATGGAAGACACTTTGGCCAATCTGCGGACGTTAGTAGATGCTCTCAACAGAGGTACAAGCGTCCCTGAAGACACCGTTTTCAGTGTCCCCGCCGGTCCGCCCCTGGAGCAGTACGCCATGCCCCCAATCGAGGCTGTCATGGTCACGCTACGAATGGTGAAAGGTAGGTAGTCTGGATGTTACTCAGCCAATCTCTCACCACTAAACAATACCCTGCAGAGAACCCATTGTTCGAGTACATCAGCTTCAATTTCTTCTTACCGAGCGAACAGTTCATGGACTATGTCATCAAGGTGTACTTCCCTGGCGGATATGACCTCGCCGAGTTCATCATTGTCAACGCGTGCCTGATGGATTACTTCTTCAGACGCGCCACTTTTGAACCAGAAAGCAGCACGGTTAAACAGGAGCTACAAGGTTTCGCGAAACTCTGCGAGGATAATCTCGTTGTTGCTCTGCAAAGACTACCAGTGTACATGCCGAACACGCTGAACTACATCATGGCCTTGCTGTTAGGGGTAAGCGCCCGGCATACCCCTTTACCGCCCTCTCTTGCAACTTACTGACCGGTTTACCAACAGGTCTTTTACTTCATGCGGTCTTCCAAAACGTGCATCGCCTGGACTCTCACGACCACTGCCCTTCAGATGTGTCAAACCTCTGGCATCCACCGCATCCAGTCCATGGAATCCGACACCTCGATTCTTCGCAACCAAAAGATCTGGACGTTTTGGATGCTCTATAGCATCGAGAAGGGGCTGTCGCTGCGCCTGGGCAGGCCGTCCACTGTGCAAGACTACGACATAACCATTCCTCTCCCGGATGTCGACCCCATCCACGCCGGCCCCCTCGTTCACGTCTCGCTGCGCTGGATCAAACTGTCCCAGGTGCAAGGCAAGATCTACAAGGGCCTCTACAGCCCGGCCGGCCTGGCTGAGCCGGTGGAAACACGGTCGCGGTGGGCGCAGGCCTTGGCCGAGGAGATGCGGGTCCTCTACGCGACGATGAAGGACCAGGAAGTATGTTCTCCTATTAGCTAGAGCCCCTTGCTCGCTGTGCAGTCGATGCTGATCGTGACTCCAGCTGCGGAGGAACAGTCGGTGGCGCAGCATCCTCGGCGACCAGATGGAGATGTGCGATCTGTCCGAGGAAGTCATGTTCCTCTCCACCATGACCATCGTCCAGCGGGCTGTTCCCGTTCCGCCGGGCTCGACGTCGAGCTTCACGTCCGAATGCATCGACACCGCCAGGAAGGCCCTGGAGAGCCACCAGCGGTACTTTGACAAGGCGGAGGGCATCGAGGGCCGGGAGTACGACGCCTATCTGAACTGGTAAGCCTGAGCCCCTGACCGAGAGAGAGATCGTGGCAAGACGCGCCGCTCGGAAGCTGACAGGAGGCAGGACCATTTTGTACACCCCTTTTGTGCCCTTCATCGTCATCTTCTGCCACATTGTCGAGTCGTGCGTCCCGACCGACCTGCCCCGCCTGCAGGCCTTCGTCCAGTCGCTCGAGGGCATCAGCAGCCACTCGGAGAGCATCGCCGGAATGTACCGCTACTTCAGCGTTTTATACAAGGTGGCGTCGCGGTACACGGAGATGAAGGTCCCGCGGGACTCTGCCGTGGACGATGCCTACCGCGACTTCGACGCCTACGTGCACGCGCTGGGGCTGATATCCTCGAACGACCAGGGCTTTGGCGAGAACGCGGGGTTCCCTGGCGGCGTGGAGGGGCAGGTCGACGGGGGACAGATGCAGGGGTACCAGCTGGGGGAGTGGTTCAACACCAACCAGCAGCTCATGGGCTTGATGGAGGAGAATCTGTTTTAGTGGGCAATTTCTCATTGATGGAGTTGTTTAGAAGGTTCAACTGATTTATCGTCTTGAGGCTTAGACATGAGGCTAGATGCAGACGCAATGCAGGAAGCGCAGGATACGGTGGTGTACAAAATACGTCGAAAAACACAAACTCATGAAGCGACTGTCTCAACCTCCCCCTGCCCACCATTCGTTGCGTCATCGCCCACCCACCGCTGCAGCGATGAGACCTTTTCCCTCTTCCTGTCCTTCCTCGTCTTCAGCGGCGGCAGCCCCGAGCTCCTGGGCTTCGCCAGCAGCTTCCTCGCGAATGGGATCCTCCAGATCTGGGGGCCGACCACCTCGTCGCCGGGGACCCTATTCGTCTCGATGACGGTCTTCAGCCGCTTCGCCGCCTCCCAGTTGGACGTGATGGTCGTCAGGCGGGCTTTCCAGCCGTAGAGGAAGGAAGAGACGTTCATGGCGTTGAGGCCGGAGCCCTTCTTGCCGACGACGAGGGCGACCTCGGGCAGGTCGTTTGTCTTTACGAGCTGCTGAGCGTCATCCCAGGTGATGGTGCCGACAGTGCGGATGGGTAGCTGGAGGTCGTCGGGAACGGGGTAGCATGACAGCTTGGAGAGCTGGTCGAGGCGGCGCCGGCATTCCTGCGCTTTCGCTTCGGCGTCCAGAGGTTCTTCTTGCCAGCCTTCGAAGAGGATGCGCGCGCGAGCCACTTCCGACTCGGTCCCGATGTCGTATGCGATCTTGAGGAATGTGTCGGCGGCGTCTTGCGTACAGACCAGGTCCCGCCCTGTTATGGCGGGGTACATGGTGGTCAAGAGCCGTGGACCGTTCTCAAGCTCATCTCTGGCGTCGATCAAGTGCTGGTTGGATCGAAGCAGATCAGAATCGGGCCCGATGGTCATGTGGCTGAAGTCGGATGCCAGGGCCATGAAGACCGAGCAATCGACATTGAGGGTATCGGTAAAATCTTTAAAGGGTTCCTGGTTGACGAGCAAGGGAAGAGCGACGTCGATGGATGGCGTCGGCTGCGCCAGGATGCCGGTTGCATCTGCGGCGGTCTCCAGCGTGAGATCGATCTCGCCTCCAAAGGTCCTCACGTATTTCAGCAGGCGGTCGACATGCGCGTTCTCGCCTTCACGGATTCGCGACATGACGATCCGCACAGATGGCCGGCGGTAGTCGTGGTAGGCAATCGAGGCAGCAGAGACGAGCTGCCGGGCGAAACGAGCAACCTCGATGTCATTCTCGCTGCCTTCGGGCAGAGGCGGCTCGTCCGCATGGCCGTCGTCCTCGTCGTCTTCCCAGTCCCAGCCGGCGTCCGTCATCTCGTAAAAGAGCCTCCTCTCGGTGGTGGTGACGACCTTGATCCACTCGGCACCGCCGCTGACCACGGCATCGACGATGACGGTCTCGGTCTTGCGATTGGACTGGGTGCGCGGGAACTCGCGGCGCAGGCCGACGAGGTCACGACACTTCTTGGCGGTGCTCCAAACAAGATCGTGGAACTTGTAGTTGCAGGCGTCGAGCTTGGTGCGAAGCTTGTTGTTGAGGGCCTCCAGGTCCGTGTCATCGTCCCGAATCGTCTCGCAGAGCTTCACCATGTTGTCGACATTGCGCTTCTCCGAGAGGACGAGGCGCTCAAAGTAGCCGAGACCGGTGATGGCCTGGTTCCATGGTAGTGGTTTAGAGCCGACGACTGGTCGCTGGTCGACGACTTTCTTGAGCTGCTGCAGCTCATCGAGCAAGGTGGCGATCCTGTCGACGATGGCCTGACATTGCTGGAGGATGTCGGCATGGATCTCGGCCTGGTCGGGACTCTGCTTGGGATCTGGTTCGGGAACCTGCGACTGCGCATCAGAGGCCATCTCGAAGGTTGCGCTTCAAGAGTCTCACGCGACCGGGGACCTGCCTTGGCGATGACGGCGACAGGACGCTCGTCAACGGGTGCTGTTGTTCGAGCAAAAGGTGAAAGGCCCAAACAAAGCCTTGAGTGGGGTGGAGGGGTGGAGGGGTAAAGTCGGCTTCGCAGGTGTGCTGGTCGAGTACGGCAGCTATCTTGCCTTGTGTACCTCTGCTTTGTCTTTTAAAAATACCTATTAGGGATGTGCAGAGGCCCGCCGCTTTCTTCTGCGATGCTGCTAGATAGAAAGCGCGTGAGTCTGATGCCCACAAGGTACCCCAAGGATGGCCACTGTGAGGCACCGTCATGGGTTGGAGCCTGATGAGTCATCCGGGGATTCCTGTCTTCGAGGATTAGTCATTCACTTTGCATCCAACACCGCATTCCAACCAGGTGATCGACCCTCTTCACATGAAGCTCCTAAGGACGGGAAGACATCCTGCACCATGCGCCTTTGGAAGCACAATTAGCTGTGGCCCGTACCTCACTGCCTGGGGCGCCGCACTTCCCGATACAGGGCGAAAGCCGACCCCCCATTTTCATGATTGCCTTGCGCCCTTCGACATGACAAGTCGACATAGGTGCCATAGGTGCCACCGGGTGCCTTGAGGGCTTCCACTGCAAGGTAGAAGGGCGTCGCCAACACGACTCTGGCTGCCTGTTCAACCGCTGAAACGTGGTGGGCGGGCATCTGAAGGCATTCGATTCGAAGTCTTGTGGTAACACAGATGTCACGGCACGCCTTTGGTGGCTCCAGTGGACACTCTTCCAGCTTCGATTCCTCTCCACCCTCGAGAGGATCATTCATGCCACCCCGTCAGACATGTCATCTGCATCCAGCGCCACACGCATCAACAGCATCACGCGCTCGCAACCTCCTCGACCGTCCTCCAGAACCTGTCCACATCATGCCCGAACCGCCCCAGGAATAGGCCGTCCACCCCCTCCTTCAACCTCTCGAACGTCCCAGGCCCCGCGCTCCCGCCGTACAGGATCCTCAACGTCCCCTCCCTCGTCTTCACGCACTCCATCTCCCGAATGGCAGCCACCACGCCAAGCACGTGCTCCGCAGCCGCCGGCTCCGCTGCCCCGATCGCCCACACGGGCTCGTACGCGAGGACCACCTCGGCTGCCGCCGGCACCGCCGCCAGCACGCTCTCCACCTGCGCCCGCAAGGCCTCGGCCGCGGGCGCCACGCCCCCGGACCCGTCGACCTCCCCGACGCACACGAGCGGGACGAGCCCGTTGCGCGCCGCGGCGGCCGCCTTGGCGGCTGTCGTGGCGTCCGTCTCGCCGAAGAGGCGGCGGCGCTCCGCGTGGCCGAGCTCGACGATGCGCACGCCCAGCTCGGCGAGCGACGAGGGGGACACCTCGCCCGTGTAGGCGCCGGCGTCTTCGGAGTAGCAGTCCTGCGCGCCGAGGAGGAGTGTCGAGGAGGTCGCCTGGGCGATGGCACCAGGGAGGGCCAGGAAATCGGGGATGAGGAAGATGTCGACCGGGTGGGGCCCTGGAGAGGTGGCGAGGCGGGGCAGGAGGGCGTCCAGGTAGTCTTTTGTGCGGGAGGGGGAGAAGTACATCTTTGTCGAGAGGCCGACGAGGCGACGGGGGGGGTTGGCCATGGTGGTGGGTGTAGTGGAGGTGACGATGGCGGCACCTAATTCGTGTTGAGAGTCTCCTCGTAGAGTGGATGATGATGTGGTTATGACGAGAGCGCTTGGGATTGCTGCTTTGGGTCGACAGGTGTTCGGTCGTTGGGAGTGAGAGTCTGGGTTCAGACGTATGAAATAGGCGGGCGGGCGGGTTGTCGTTGAAGTGATCCGAGAGGTTGAGAGGAAGCCGAAGTGGTGGGCCCCCCGGCCGCAACCCATCCATCTCGGATGTCCCAATGCAGACCTGAGGTGAGCTCGGTGTGGGCCCTTCACCGACCGTCACCGACGGCTCACCCCCTTTCGTCCTCCCCTGAATCCACCTCCCCCACGAAACAGCCGCCATGGTTCTCCACCCCCTCCTTCGCCTCCCAAGACAGATTGCGGGGTCGCAAGTGGATGGATGTGTAAGAATTATCGTATTGTCGCTATCAAGACGCCGCCGCTACCATCGTCCCTGGCCTAGGCCATCCCCGCCAACAGCCCCTCCACCGTCACCCTCGCGGCCCACGCGCCCGGGTCGGGGGGGATCTCCCTGCCCTCGGCGCCCCCTACGCCCACGTACGTCGCCCTGCCCAGCCGCGGCTTCATGCCCTTAGTCGACTCGGCGCCCCCCACCGCGCCCTCCACGCCCGCCGTGAACCCTCCCACCGCCATGCCCTCGGCGAACGGGATCAGCGCGTCCATGATGGTTCGGTCCCCGACCTTGGCCGGCGTGTACCGCCTCAGGTTCTGCAGCGCCGTCGACAGCGCTCCCGCCCAGAGAGCCTCCTGGCCCTGCGTCCTGGCGACGCCCGCGTTCTGCTGCATGGCCACCCGGAGCGACACGAAGAAGATGCCCAGCACGCCGCCGAGCGTGCCGCCGATCTTGGACTCGACAATGTCCTCGAGCTCGGCGAGCACGGCGCCCACCGAGCCCGCCTTGGCGACGCCCGCATCGAGCGCCGCCAGGAGCGACACGGCCACCGTCTTGACCGTCTCGCCGCAGTCGCCGTCGCCCATGACCGTGTCCCACCGCGTGAGGTCCGGCTCCGACGCCACGAGCGCCTCGCACGCCGTCCGCAGCATGGCGTCCAGCCGGCCGGGCTCGACCCTGACGTCCTGCGCCTCGGAGATGGCCTCCTTCGTCTCCTCCGCCGGCGCCCGAACCAGCTGCTCGCCGCGCTTCCGCCTCTGCGACTGCAGGCCCGTCATGGACTCCCAGTACGTCCCCGTGTGTGCGTCCGCGAACCCACGGATCTGCTCGACGCTGTACGAGCAGTTGCGCGCCGCCGCCGACGCGTTGATGACCGACACGGAGAAGGCCGGCGCGTTGAGAGACGTCTCGAGGAAGCCGGCGAAGACGCGCACCGGCTCCATGTTCCATTCGGCCGCCAGCTGGTCGAGCAGCTCGTCGACGAGTGCCCCCATCTCGAGGTGCGACATGCCGCCAAAGTTGCTGACGAGCAGGAACGTCTCGTCGCCTGGCTGAAAGTGGACGTAGCCGCGCTCCGGGTCCGTCTCGTCGAGGCAGTAGGTGAGCACCTTGCGGACGAGGTCCTCGGGCGAGGGAGGCGGCGACAGCTTCTGGTATCCGGGCTCGTTGTGGGGGCCGGTGCCGATCTCGACCTCGTCAGAGAGGAGCGCGCCGTGCTCGGAGCGGCCGGGGACGTGGCAGTGGTCGAGGGAGGCGGCGATGGACACGATCTGCTGGGAAAAGGCGACGCCGAGGTCGTACACCTCGTCGAGGGAGCCGCCGGCGCCCGCGGCGCCGCCCATGACCTTAAGGACTCCGAGTTGACCCGCGAGACCTCGGCGGCCGACGAGGCTGCCCTTCTTGCCGACGGAGACGTCGTCGCCGCAGATAATCATGCGGCAGTCGTGCCCCCTGGCTCTCGCCTTCTCGTTGGCGAGGCCGAAGTGCAGGCAGTCGCCCGTATAGTTCGTGATGACGAGGATGGTGCCCTTATCCGAGGGGACCTGCTCCACGGCAGAGAGAATCTGCCGGGTGCTGGGGCTGGCAAAGATGTCGCCTGCCACCGAGGCCGATAGCAGGTTTGTGCCGACGTAGCCTGACCACGCTGGCTCGTGGCCGGAGCCACCGCCGCTGATGACGCTGACTTTCGATCTGTCGAACTTGGTGTCGAAGACGACACGGTTTGTCTCGTCGAGAGCGAGTGAGGGGTTGTAGGAGATGATGCCGCGGAGGGCCTTGTTGACCAGCCCGTCGGGTGAGTCGAAGAGGTGACGTTTCGACATGATGTGTGAAAGCAAGGAATTGGAATAGAAAATTGGGTATCAGAGGACTTGTGTTTTGGAGTACGATGGATTTCTGCCGACCAGACCTGGCGTTCAGGCTGTGCTATAAGTTGTCTGTCGACGACGGCCAAAGAGACGCGGGGAGGTAGACCAGGCTTGGCCCGTCGGGCGCCGAGCAGCGGAGCTACTTACTCCTGCCATCCGGAGCAAGTATCTGGTCCCGATTAAATCGGTGTCTCATGGCTTTCCGCGATGGGAATGCCGTGTCATCGCTTTGGGTGATGCCGACCTGTGGCAAGACACGCGTGTGCGCCCTCGTGGGGACCGACATGGTGGTCGTGTCGGGAGCAGATCTAGCCCAGGGCGACCCCAGACTTCGGAACGCCAATGCAGTCTAGACTGTCTTAGACCTGCCCATCCGCGGGGTCATGGTGACAAGCCTCGCGGTCAGGTGTCGTCCGGGTGAGTGTGGAGGATGGAGCTCGGCCGTGGGGGAACGGACTTCCCAAAGAGGCAATCCGGCGCACCTGTTGGAGATGGGATTCGAGCCACACCGAATGGCCTGCAGCGAGATAGATATCTTGGAGGCTGGACAGTTTCGAGAGCTGAAGTCAGTACAGTTTTCTCAGCTTCAAGCAGAAACATCAATCTCCGCAAAAAACAAGCTTTACAAACCGTCACTTCACCCACAAACACCATGGCCGTTCTGACTGAGAACAAGCTGAGGATCGCCATCGGCTGCGATGTAAGTTATGCACCCCCTGAGCCCCTCTAGTCACCAGAATGACCCCTGACCGATATGGCTACCCAGGATGCCGGCGTCAATTACAAAGACACGATAAAGCAAGACTTCGAGAAAGACCCGCGCGTGGAGCTCATCGAGGACGTAGGCAGCTACAACGGCGACGACAAGACAGCGTATCCCCACCGAGCGGCATCGGCAGCAAAGCTCGTGGCCGACGGTACCTGCGACCGAGCACTGCTTATCTGCGGCACGGGGCTCGGCGTTGCCATCACGGCAAACAAGATCAAGGGAGTGCGGGCGGTGACAGCGCACGACAGCTTCTCCGTCGAGAGGGCCGTGCTGAGCAACAACGCCCAAGTCCTGTGCATGGGCGAGAGAGTTGTTGGCTTGGAATTGGCCAGGCGTCTGGCCAAGGAGTGGCTAGGATACAGGTTCGACCCGCAAAGTGCCAGCGCCGCCAAGGTCGATGCCATCGCGGCGCTCGAGAGCGATTCCGATTGAGAGCGGCCAGGATTCGATCGATCGGATTGTACGGATTGAGTATTGATGTACCGGTAATATTTTGAGCCAAGCGTGCTGTGATGGAATTAGCAAGGCTATGGAGTCAAACAATTGCAGCCACCCCTGGGTCCCGTCATGTTCGGGCCGCCCTTTTCCACTCAACCGATGACAATGCTCCCGTCCGCCGTCGTGATTCCCAAAGTTCATGCCCTTCATCCTCCTACCACGCCTCCCCGTTCTATCCGATGTCTAGAACACTGTCCCGTCGCTGTCGATGAGAATCGGTGGTTCTTTGGTATTTGGCCTGCTGACTTCCGCTATCTCGCGGCCGCCCTGCGTCTCGATTAGCACCACGTTATCTGACCCATGCATGGGAAACACCTTACCTTCCAGCTTCCAGCCTCCAGTAGTTGCGCCAGTGTCAACTCGTTCCCTCCGAGTTCACTCCTCAGGTACTTGTTCACCTCGATGCGCAGCTTATCCAAGAAGCCCACTGTCACGCCGCGCCACTCTACAATCACATCATCACTTGGCTCAAACATAGGCGCCACTTCGACCCCCTTGACCCCCGTACGGCGGCAGTGGTCCGCATAATTCTGCAGGCCACGCTCAGCGTCATCTGCCTTGAGGGTGAGCACACCCGTGTCGACGAATAAGCCGCCGTTGCGATACTCGGGCAGCCCCGTCAAAAGCTCGACGCCCGCAAAGTGAATGCGCAGCAGCTGCTGCATCGGCTGCATGAGACTGTAGCAGAGCCACTGCGTCAGCTTGTGAAACGGCAAGATTGACTCCCAGGCCGCCGTGGGTGGCTGGCCCGATGACGGGAAGGGTGAGAACGTGTTGCTTGGTGAGGAGATTTGAGGCATGCTGCTGCAGGGCCAGGCATCGCCCAAAGAGATGCCGTTCATGGCGGTGCGCGAAGGCGGCCAGATGGGTGCAAGGCCTGTCATGAGGACGTTCCACAAAGTAGGAAGAGCGACAATGGGCATTGAGGATGCCTGGGTCGAGGGGTGTGACAGCAGGTAATCTTTGAGGTGTTAGCCGGGATACTACTCGCAGGTGGTTTTGTACTTAACATACCAACCATACGGCCAGGGCGACCATCCCCTCCGAAGAACTCCTGCTTCACTTCGAGAGCATCGGCTAGTCTGATTAGTAGTTGCGTGCGGCCCTCGACACCTGCCATCTCGTTCCCGGACCTGGATTGCAGTCCGGCGGCCAGCTTCTCGGCCGTCAATGTGCGAAGGCCATCCTTGTCAACCTGGTACTTGTTGGATTTGTCGCCCGAGAACAGGCCACTCTTGAACATTTCCAAGCTTGCAACGGCAATGCCTTCTGACCGCCTGTATATGCGTCCGTTCTCAGTGCTCTTGTAACTCCATTGCGTGCCTGCGCCGGCGTCGAGTAACACGCTGACGAGGAAAAGGTCGATCATGCGACGGCACTTTTCAGTGTTGTCCACGTCGTCCGGGAATGTGGAGAGAAGGTGTGCGATACGATCTCGGCCGCCGACGCAGAAATGCTGGTGTCGGCCATGACCGGGAATCGCGTTAAATGGAGCATCGTAATCGCGCTGCAGTCCAACAATGCCTTGGTTAGCATGTGACACCTTTCTGCTTTGTTGGCTGGGCAAAACGTTGCCTTCGGAGCCATCTACACACATACCTTGATAATACCGGCGACGAAGCTCACAACATCGGGGAACTTGTTCAAATCAACATCGAAATGGTTCAGCTCGTTCCGCAAGGCCTTGTCGGTCACGATCTTGCTCCTCTCTCGAACGGCGCCGAGGCTGCGGAGGTAGCCAGCGGGATCGAGTTGAGGGTCGGGGGGCCGGGGGAGGTCCATCTTGGGAATTTGGACCGGAGAAAAAGGCGTCAGAGGGGTGTTGGGGTTGGTGCTGCCCCCAGAGGCTCTGTTGAAACCATTTCGAGTTGTGCCAGGAGGTGATTTGAGGCTGGAGGCACCAGAATGAATGCTGACGTCCGAGGTGTTGATGGATGGCTTGGAGGAGGCCGTGACCTTGGGCACTTTCTCCTTACGGGAGAAGAGGCCCATCGTTGTTGGTTGGTTGGTATTTTGAGTCTCAAGATATATGGTGGGGTTGTATGGCCGTGCTGGCTGATAAGGGTCAGGTTGTATGCGGGGGTGAGGGGCCGCTTGACTCGATCGTGTCGTCAGCGGGCAAGACCTGTACTCCTGTTGTGAGGATCTGACGGGCGAGGGCGATTTCGGGCGAAGTTGGAAAGCCGCAGCGGAGAGAGTTGGAAAGGTGAAGAAAAAGGGTTGAGGGACGGCGTCCGAGGCTCAGCTGACGGCAGTCAGGCCAGATCAAGCCGAGCTGGACCAGGTCGACACGGTAATTTTAAAGGCTGCGGGGAACTGGGGGTCGTCGTCCACGGGCCCTAGTTTATGGACGCCGCGTAGATCCAGATCAGGGATTGAGGCAGAAGCAAAGTGCTTGGCTTTCGTGGCCTTGAAAGTGGCCTGTTTGTCATTAGCTGCGACACCCGGTGGACAGCGACAGGCGCGCGCTTGAGCCCAATGGACGGGCTGGAGAAAGCTCATCCGGGCTGGCGCGTGAGGCAGAGCTCTGACTTGACGTCGGATCTACACTGCACAAGACTATGGGGGGATTGGATTGGATTGGATTGGGGGTCGTGGGAGGTGGGACATACACTGACTCTGGGCTCGAGAGACAAAGGGACTGTCGTGTGGTCGCTAGCGGGAAAAGCAGCGTGCTAGCAACAAGCTAGGCGTAGCACAGTGACTGGCGTGATTAGGTTGATAAGGTGATTCGGGTGTTCATGCAAATGAAGAGCCGCAGCTGTTGATTCGATCGTTGATTTTTTTTTTTCCTTTGTTTTTTGGCGGTTGAGCGTGGCGATGCGTACTGGCGTCCGTCTTGTCGTGTTTTGCCCAGGCCAAAGATCGTCTCCGTCTCTCGAATGAAGGATGCTCAGTAGCTATTTGCGTGGATCGGCCAGGTCCTACTAGCAGAAGCCCGGCTTGCTGGTTGCGCGGCAGTCAATTGGTCCTGTTCGGGGCAATGTAGTGGCGGGCGGGATGAGGCGCCGCTCGGAAGTTGCCTGTTGGTCGAGGTCGATTGGGAGGGTGGAAGCCAGGGGTTGACCAACGGCAGCTGGGAAAAACAGGCGTCAATGGGTCAGCTGAAGAGGTTGGGATGAGAAAAGAAAAGAAGATGGAGGGGAGAGGTTGCGAGCTGGGCGAGTGAGTTGACTTGAGGAACGAGCTGGACCGAAAATGAACTCGCCGGCCAGACGACGGGAAGACAGACCGAAGACGGCAGCAGCGATGGCAGTGACAGGGCAGGGCAATGACAACCTGGAAGGGCAGGGGAGGATGGAGAAAAACGACAGGGAGCCCATGTGAGGCAATTGCCCTGAGATGCTCTGCTCCTGGTGCTAGCATGCAGGCTGCAGACAGAAGCCGCCTGGCGTGGCAGGCGCTGCTCAGGTAGGTACATGGTCGGGTACCTTGTACAGACTCTTGGGTGATATGGCGATGCCTGTCTCCCGTCTACATCCTGGGTGGTCCTCTCTCCTTGCCTTTCAAATCACTTCATATCGACGGCAGTCTACCCGTTCCCGTCCCAGGATCTCCCCTCCTTCCCATCCTCACAAATCAAACCCACGCATGCCGGAGCACGTTGATGCGATGACTGCTTGCCCTGGTCGCTGTTCTTGCGGTCATCCTCCGCCTCCTAGTGATCGTGCCAGATTTTTCGACACGATATTCAACACTGGCTGAGCTCTTCACGACTCTGGCTTGTTCGTTGACTACTGGACCGCTATCGACATCGTTCTTCCAATGGTCGGCGCCCATTGCCCCATCCCCATCCTGGACCGACCGAGCGAGATTAATTACGGACCGCGGAAGCGCTCCCGTGAGCACTCGCCCGCTCCCAGTCCACCTTTCCAAGCTAGAGCTCTCGAACTACGGGTATCCATCCATCCTCGGGTCGCAAGCTTTTCCCGTCTCTTGCTCGCCCTACTTTGGACCCGAGGTCTTGCGAGCGCGTCGACAAGGCGAGCAGCGCGTCACAAACAGGCAGTCAAGAGACACCCTGCAAGTCTGGCAGCTCGAACATAGCCTTCGTTGCCAGGCCTTCCACGACTTCGACCTCGACCCTGCCTCGACCGACCCTGTCTCGACCCCTCTTTCCGATCAAAGACAGAACACAGGCCACATGAGATGGCCGACACCATGGTCGTGGTCTGGGCGACGTCGTACCGAGAGAGGGGTGAACCAGGTGTGCCCTGGCGCATTACAGCTTGACCTGCAAGGGACGGGAGACAGTGCGTCTTTCGTGCTCCTGGCCTCGAATCTCAGCGAATACCATCGCAAGCTGAACCACACCGTGGGGTACACTGCATCCCCAATCCTTGGGTGCCCCTTACTTCCTGCATCCAGTGGCCTGGCCGTGTGTCTTCCAGAAGACGACTCATGCCATTCCCAGGTCGGATTTCCCCTCCGACGTTTCTGCCGCCACGGCTGCTACTAGGCAACTTTTGCCCTGCTCCTTCCGGCATGGCGAAGATGTAACGAGCATCGCCTGCAGTAATGTCCTGTGGCCAAGCCAATCAAATAATGTTTCCTAGTCATGTCAACGGCCGCCTCTGGCCGCAAATGCGCCCACTTGCAGCTCATCCACCGGCGGTCAAACGACTTGGGCTGCCTCGGGATGCGGGCGTGTTCGGTGGGCACTTCCAACAACAGCAATGACAGAAGAGGGGCGTTTGGCTTGGGTGCTGGCAAGTTGACGAGCTTAGGCCGTCCTGCAATCCGATAACACATGGTTCAATCGGATGCTCGGTCGATGACAGCTTCCAGACTCTTGTCCGTCCGGTCGCCTAACCGATATGTGACAGACCTCTGGGTGCTCTGCGCTGGAGATCCCAAGATCGAGACAAGGGACGAACGCCCGGAGCCTGCGCTGGGCCTGCGCTGCATGCCAGTGCTCCGCATACACGGCGCCTCGGAGCATCTCGCCTGGAGACGATGCAACAACGCCATGCCAGCTGATTGGGGTGGTTGTGTACCGTGTAGATGATCGACCTGCCTGACGATTCAGTTCATCACGCCACTTTACGGCCATGCGCTTTGACGCTCGGTGTCTCCTCGAATCTCGCTTTCTCTCTTCCCGGTGAGATCTCTCCATCGTTAGGTCGCGTGCGGGGCTTCCGGGGCACCTGCAAGAGTGAGCTTGGACCTGAAACGACCCGGCATGTTGTTGTGGCCGCTCGGCGAATACTTTTGCAATGCTCGCTTCCAAGGCTCTGCCACACATGCCCCGTCGGACACTGTGGACTCGGTCAGCTCCAGTCAAAGACCAGGGTGAATATCGGCGACGGCTAATCTCTTTCCTCCTACTCACCTGGTCATTGTGTCGTACACAACATAAATTGATTCCGAAAGTCCAACATGCCCTCATGAAGAGGGTGCAGTCTGTTGTTACAAGTGTCCATATGCTACATCTAGAACGCAACTAGAGCCTATGGCCGATAATGTTTCCATGTACATGCAGAAAACCTTGCTGTATCCTTCCCGTTCCATAATGTACAGTGCTCTCATGCGATGGTCTAGTTCTTTCTTCTCCTCAGCTCGGCCCTGAACCTCCTCCTGTCTTCCTCTGCGCGCTTCTCCTCCCACGTCTTGCTGCTCTTCTCGGCCTGCTCCTTGCGCGCCTGGTCGACGAACGAGCCCATGCCGCCCTTGGCTCCGTGAACCGTCTGCTTGAGGTCCGAGACGGCGCTGCTGAATACGCCCTTAGGCTTCTCCTCGACGGCCGTCACGTCAATGGTGTTGGCGTCAGTGGAGGGGGAACGCTTGGTGGGCGGGTAGAACATGGCGCCGCTGATGTGGGAGGTCGAGGCAGGGGCGACGGGCTTGACGAGGATAGGGAGGCCGGTGGCGCGGCGGAAAGTGGGGTTTTGGAAGAGGAGGTTCTGGCCCCAACCGACGAGCGTGGAGCAGAGGAAGTAGAACTGGACAGCGGCCGGGAGCCAGATCGTGACGATCAGGGAGATGGGTACGAAGATGTACATCATGAGTTTCATCTGGGCCTGTTGCTGGACAGGAGCGAACTTGGTGCCGGACTGGTCGAGGGTGTTAGCTACGGATGTTCGGAGGGGGGGGACGGAGCATGCAAGCGTACCTTCAGCATGGCGACCATGGCAATGGGGGCCGCCACGGGGAGGATGAAGAAGGGGTCAGCGACGGACAGGTCGTTGAACCACAGGAGGCCGCCGTTCTCCAGCGAAGGAACGGGGATCTTGGCCATGTTATTGAGCAGGACAAAGAAGCCGTAGCTGAAGGGGATCTGGACAAGACCCCAGAGCGCGGCAAAGGGGTTGACGCCCTCGCGCTTGTGGATGAAGTTGATGGACTGGCGGGCGTCCATCATGGCGGCCTTGTCGCCGTTCTTCATAGAGTCCTGCATCTTCTGTTTCAGGGCGACGTATTGCGCGTTGCCCTGGAGCTGCTGCATCTTGGCTGAGCCCTGCTGGGCGTTGAGAGTAGGCTTCAGCAGGATGAGGCGGAGGAGGAGGACGGTGCTGCCGATCGAGGCCCACCAGGGGAGACCGGTGTAGATGTAGACGTGCTCAAGAAGCCATTGCATGCAGCTGGAGGGGCCGTAGCCAAAATCGAGCCCGATGGCCTTGAGGTAGCCGATCTGCTCGGGCATCTGGGCGATGGAGGTGTTGGTGAGGAGCTCGAATGTCGAGGCATCGGTAACAGGGGTCGGAGCGGAGGCCACACCCTCAGCAAAAGATGGAGTGGAAGAGGAAACGGCGGCTTCGGGAGGAGGAATCGATGCCGTTGAGGAGGCAGCGGTCGCGTTGTCGACGGGGGCGGCGGCCTCGGGGGCTGCTGCTGGCACCGGCGTGGCGTCGGCCTTGGGGCTTCGGGACCACAGCGAAAGCGTTCGGGTGGAGGATAGCGTGCCGGCAACCACGGTGGTGCGAACGAGTCCTGCTGTCTTTCCTGGCCTCAATCCGACCGATCCAGTCCATGGCATACCGGCGATGCGAGACGTGGTGCCGAATTGTCGTCCGTTGGATAACCTGGAGGTCTGATCTTTCGTCAGTTGCTGGCTGGGAGGTCAATCTACACATGACTTACGGTTTGTGCCTGGAGGCACGCCCTCCCTGAGGAGAGCGAGCGAAGGGCTCCTCTGCTGGGCAACATTGTGGTGATCTGGGGCCGTAAGTCGGACGGGATGCAGAACGGGAGTTGAGCCGGCGCGAGATGGAGGCTCCAGATTTTTTTGGACGCGCCGGAAGAACCTCGGTGGAGTCGCTCAAGGCGCTGGAGCCTGATGACACCACGACCTGCAAATAGGCACTGACAACACGCTGCATGGCGCAATAAATGAATAAATGCGTCTTCTGGGCTTTCTAAGGTTGTTTCAATTGTTCATGATTTGATTTTCGCTCGATTGCGTTCCAAGTCCGTTTTTCGCGGAACGTCTTCGCGTGGCTATAGCCATGAGCCACAGGGCCTCCTGTGGCCTCCCCGTCTACATTTTGTACAAGAGACGCCTGTATCACTACCACCTATCCCCGAAATCCGACTAGTCGACTGCCCGTGTTGTGGTCGAACGTCTTTCTCCCCGCGCGTGGGCTTCCGTTGTGTGCAGCATCAACGAGTGATGTCAGGAGCTCCAGGCACATGCCGCAATAACAGGACACTTGGTTCCTGCTGTCTGAATCCAACCTGCTCTGGCTGAGCATGCCTATTACTTTCACTCCCACCCACCGAGTCATTCCAGACTCGTCAGATCGTCGAGTTCCGTCCGTGGGGTGCGCTTCTCGCGAATCTCGAGGCCGGGACCGATGGCGTGGGCACGGCGCGTCGTCGGGAACACCTAAATGAATGTCAGTTGCCTGTGAAAAGACCCGGAGGAGGCATCGAAAAAGCTGGTGCAGCTCGCATCGAAACGATCTCCCGAGCAATCTATAAACGTACCTTGGTGCCTCCCCACCCTAACCGGAAGGCCGCCTCATGCGCAAACAGCTCTCCGAATCCAAGCATCATACCGTTGATGAAAGGCAGGAACAGATTAATGGCAGCGCCTCGTACGAGGGACCAGATGGTGGGCGGCTTGTATAGGATGACGGGAGATGACGAAGAGGGAGGGGACGCCGAGAGGTCCTCCCCTTGGGAATATTGTTCGCTATCCGATCGAATGGTGACGCCGGATTCGGCCAGCGGGTTCGCAAATTCTTCCGCCATGTTGGCTGTACTGAGGCGAGAGGCGAGGGGGTGATGAGAGCGAGAGAGAGCGTTGGGTGGTTGTTGGGGCGGTGCGTTGACCGACTACCGGCCGGGAGCTCCCTCACGATGCCGACTCCAAGCCGGGGTAGGTGCGTGCCTGCGTCAGGGATGACATAATCACGGAGTTCGGTGCCAGGCTGATCCGGGTTATTTTGGCGGGGTGGTCGCGCCAGCGCAGGGTCCATGCTCCTTCCCCCACGTCACCCGCGCCCACCTTGAGCTCCATTGGTGGTGATCTAGAAGGTACGACGCTGAGCTGCCTGCCCTCTTGAACACCTTCATCGTAGACCACGCATTTTATTCTTCACTTACCAGACCACTATTTTTCCGGCATCGCTCTTCTCAATCCAACTACTTCTCCACGACTGCATCGCCATCTTAACTGACTTCCCGTTCATCCGCACCCCACCACCTTCTGTCTATCACGATGTCCGGCCAGGACGACACCGCGCGCGCACAAGCTCTCCGGGACCTTCACCAGTTGACCGGATACGCCGAGGACAGGGTAAGACATTCAGCCTATCAATGGCATATAAATTAGGCTCCTATTGACCAGTGCAGTGCATCGATTTGCTTGAGGCTGCCGACTGGGACTTTGGCCAGGCCGCTCAGGCCTACTACCTCGACCAAGATCGCGAAGATGCCCCTGCCAATCCGCCCTCTGTCCCCGACAACTACACTGGCCCGCGAACTCTTGACGGAAGGCCTGCACCCGAAGCCCAGCGCCGTGCCCCAGCTCCCGCGAAGAAAACACAGAAGAAGAAGGGTGTTGCGACACTAGGCTCGCTTGCTTCATCCGGCGGCGCCCAGCATGACGACGATGATGATGACGACGACATGGACGATGGGGACGAGGGCCGCAACCCGCGGGATCTGTTTGCCGGAGGAGAGAAGTCGGGGCTTGCAGTTCAGGACCCCGCGGGACAGGGCGACGGAGGGCCCATGAAGATCATCAACGACATCCTTGCCAAGGCAAAGGCGTAAGATGCATCTGTCATATCGCGAATTGAAGCAGGCAAATTAACCATGTTACAGAAACGCTGCTCGATCGGGATCCAGTCCCGAGGCCCCCGCCGGCCCCTCTCGCCCCGCGAATACGTTCCGTGGAGCTGGCCGCTCACTGGGTGGCGATGGTGTTGAGAGCCGCACCATTCCCGACCCCAACGCCAGCCAGGAGGAGGATGCCTCGAACGAGGAGCCGCAGGAGCGCGCTCTCCACCTTTGGCGTGACGGCTTCAGCATCGACGACGGCGAGCTGCACCGCTTCGACGATCCTGCCAACGCCGCCGACCTGGCTCAGATCCGCGCCGGACGCGCCCCTCTTCACCTGATGAATGTTCGCTATGACCAGCCTGTGGACGTCAAGCTCCACCAGCACGAGGAGAACTACCGCCGCCTGCCCCAAGCCTACAAGCCCTTCGGCGGCTCCGGACAGCGCCTTGGTAGCGAGGTGCCTGGGGATGGCAATGTCACCCCTGCCGCACCTGCTGCTGCTGCCCCCAGCGCCGCCGCCACCTCGACCTCAACAGGCCCGGCCTCGACTGTTGACGAGTCACTGCCCACGCTCACCCTGCGTATCCAGATGCCTGACGGAAGCAGACTGCCGGCTCGGTTTAACACGACCCAGACCCTGGACGATGTCTACGGCTTCGTCTCACGCGCTTCCACGGATGTCGCGGCTCGCCCCTGGGTCCTGGCCACGACGTTCCCGAACAAGGAGCACACCGACCGCAGCCTCGTGCTGGGCGAGATGGCCGAGTTCAAGAGGGGCGGCACAGCCGTCGTCAAGTGGGCTTGAGGACTGTAACGAGACACCGAAAATGACTTTGGACGCGGCGTTTAGAGGCCCGGTGCTGCCTCACACAGCTCGCGGCCTGGGCATCGTTTTTGATATGGGGACACGTACACTTACACTCTGAGCAATAGACTCATCGCACTAGTTCATCGTCCTGTCACTCCTCGTGTGTGTGTGGTACCTCGTTTGCCGCGAGAGATCTTTTTGTGTTGGGTATACATCCCGTGACATTGGTATCATGTGAATTTCATCAAACTCCAGCCCGTCAACGCCGTGTCTCCTCCTGTCCGCCGCCCTCTTTCTGCCGTGCGCCTCCTACGTCGCTACCCCCTGCGCTGCCAACGTCGCGGGCCCGTCGAGGAACTTGAAGTGCTCAATGGCGATCTGGCAGTTGAGCATGGCGGCGTTGAAGCGGGCCTCACCGGGAGGCAGCACGACCATGAGGTAGGTGTTTGTGGTGAACTTGAGGATGAAGAGGTTGAAGCGCAGGCCGGCCTTGTGCTCCATGCGGACAAACTGCTCGGCGTTCCGCGGGGTGCCGGTGAAGCGGCTGATGCTCTGCTTGAAGTGCTTCATGATGTTGGACATGCGCTCGAGGCGGTCTTCGGTGGGGTTGCGCAGCCCCTCGGGGGAGGTCCAGGAGGAGACGGCGAGGAAGGAGGTGCGCTCGAAGAGGAGGAGCTCTTCGGCCTCGATGGCGGTGCCGAGATTGGCGAGGTTGCGCTCGATGGTGGCGAGGTTGGGGACGAGGTCGTGGATGATGGAGGCCCAGGCTTTGTAGAGGCTCTGGTCCCATATAGAGGTGGCGAAGGGGGTGATCTCGGGCGTGGTCCCGGCGGACGGGGCGGCGAGGGGGCTCGTGTCGGTGGGGGAGGCGTCTTCGGCGGGGGCAGAGAAGCCGATGCTGTGGGCGTACTCAGCCGTCTTTTGGCGAACTATGCGAACGCGCTCGTCGTAGACAGACTCGCGATGGGCAGGGACGACGAGGTCCATCTTGTGGATGAGGACGTAGATGCGGGCTTGCGGAGAGAACTGGAGAAGCGCGGAGAGGATGGAGACGTAGGTCGCGAGGTCGCGGTCGACGTCGCGGGACTCGATATCAAAGACGTAGATGAGAACGCCGACGTTAGAGAATACGTGGACACGCTGCTGCGAGAGGTAGTTCTCCATGAAGGCCTCCTGGCCACCACAGTCCCAGAGGTTGAGGGTCAAGTTGCCAAGAAACTTGACGTGAGAGAGGTCGATGTCAATGGTGGCACCTCTGCGGGGTGCATGTTAGCTTCAGCACGAAGGGGCGAGAGGAATTGGGTGCACTAACAGCCTGCGAGTATCGCGTGCGATGTAGTTGCTAAAGATGATGCTGCGCATGCTGGACTTGCCGGAACCGCTCTTCCCCATAAGGAGGACCTTCTTCTTCTTGGGCTTCTTGACCTCGTGCTTGGTGGTATCGCCCATGGGTAGGCTGGACGTGCTGTCGCCATAGCTGGCACGGTGATCGGCCATGGTTGAGATGTGTGGTTGGGACAAGCTCTGGCGGCTCAGTCTTGGAGTTGAGGCACGATAGCTGGGCTTCACCTCGGCGGGCTGGTCGAAGCTGTGTTGGACGAATGACGCCGACGTGGGGCGGTCTTGGGTGTGCTCGGCGCCGGCCGGATCATTATATCACCGCGCGATGAGACCTGCGGCCCCACTCGGGCATCAGGTCTAGATGGATGGCCACAGAACTCACATCCCGGTCTGGTATCGTCTCGTCTGCCCATCCAATCCACCCACCCTCTCTCCACCCCCCTCGATTAACAGTTTGGGGGAGGAGAAGCCTGGTGCGGAGTACCGCGGAGATTCTTCTCCACTTGGCCTTTCCTCGAGCCCATGTACCGATGAGTGTCAGCAAAACTCGGGCAGTCAGGCGAGCACCCACACCCAGGCAAAACCAGTCAGACATCAGGGGGCTGACTCCTCGTTCGGCACATTAGCACTTGGCACGGTCCGGCAGACCGTAGCGAGAACAGTTGAGGGCATGATATTCACACGGAGGCAACCACCATGGCGATGGTCAACACGGGGTCGGAGAACCTGGAGACTCCCAAGGTGGCAAGTCGGCAGACCATAAGCTTAATACCGGAGAAAACAGCCACAGAAACAAAAGCCAAGCCATGCTCGGCAGACTTGCCTGCCACATTGGACCACGACCAGGCCGACTCGTGGTCTGTTGACCGTCCGAATCCTGCAGACCGACGGCACGGAACAGTGCAGAATCGAGACCGCCCCGACACGGCCACGGTCTTCCTCCAATGGGACCCTCAGTCGGCAGGATTTTGACAGAGCATGGCGGGAGATCCTCGGCACTTGACGAGACTCTCGCTCAAGATGGGCATGGGTGCTCACAGTGTGAACTCGAAAACTTCGCGGCTCGCGCCGGGTTGCAGGTCCGCATGGCACCCCCAAAGCCCCCATTTTGGGCCGTGCCTCGACTCCAGGTGCCCCAAAACACTCCAGCTCGGCGACAGTTCATTCATGATTCGCGGGGTAACCTGGGGAAAGGCTGGGTAACAAAGGCCTTGATGATGGATCTGCATGTCGCGATGGCAGGTTAATAAATAGGACCCGGTGTCGCGTCCACCGAGGCCGTGTTTGGGTCCCTTCCACTCTCACCCTTCCTTTCTCTCTCTCATCTCCACTGCTCCGAGTGGTGGCCCTAGGTCAATCAGATTCGAAGTCCGCCTGTTCTTCCCAGACCGCCATCATGGGCATCAACACGGGAATCTCCGCCGACCCCGTTGTCACTCGGCTCGTGGCTGAGGACAAGGTGCCATTCTGGAGGAAGCCCAACCTCCGGTACATGTACATCTGGCTCTTCCTTTGCTGCATGGGCGTTGAGATGACCTCTGGTTTCGACTCGCAACTCATCAACACTTTGCAGTTCTCTCCCAACTTCAACAAATGTACGTTGCTCGGGCTGAGACGGCAGCTCAAGACTTTAATCGTTGACTTACTCTCCCAGATTTTGGCGATGGCTACCTGAACGAAGACGGCGATCATGCCATCGAGCCGAGTATGCTGGGCTTCATCTCGTCCTGCTACCAGCTCGGCTCCATCATCGGTGTCCCAATCGCCCCTTGGTTCAACCAGAAGTACGGCCGACGGTGGTCCATCATGGTTGGCTCGATTATCATGGTTATTGGCGCTCTCCTCCAGGGTTTCTCCCAGCACAGTACGTCCACTGCGAAAGCTCCTCCTCTCTCGGAAGAAGATCAATCGACTGACCCGTAAAC
This sequence comes from Verticillium klebahnii, assembly GCA_002851715.1. Classification (NCBI taxonomy): domain Eukaryota; kingdom Fungi; phylum Ascomycota; class Sordariomycetes; order Glomerellales; family Plectosphaerellaceae; genus Verticillium; species Verticillium klebahnii. The sequence continues at coordinate 1,710,488 of NMXL01000005.1, read as the reverse complement.
CCCCACAGTTGGCATGTACATCATCGCCCGTATGCTTCTCGGCCTCGGTATCGTCTTCGCCATCATCTCCGGTGCTGCCATGATCGCTGAGCTGGGCCACCCCAAGGAGCGTCCCGTGCTCACGTCCCTCTTCAACGCGAGTTGGTTCATCGGTTCCATCATCGCTTGCGCCATCTCGCTGGCTACGGTTGATATTGCGTCGCACTGGAGCTGGCGTATTCCCTCGCTACTTCAAATCTGCCCGTCGCTCCTGCAGATTGTGACTGTCTTGTGAGTTCTGTGGCTCGTCAAATCCACTTCTTCGCTGACCCTTGAGTAGCCTCCTTCCTGAGAGCCCCCGTTACCTGATCAGTCGGGACCGCGACGACGAAGCCTACGCCATTCTCGTTAAATACCATGCCGAGGGCGACGCCAACTCGGAGCTCGTCAGGGCCGAGATGGCCCAGATGAAGACCACCATCGCTCTGGAGATGGCGCACTCCAAGCAGTCCTGGTTGGACCTCTTCAGGACCGCTGGCATGCGCCGCCGTGTCTTGATCACTGTCTTCATTGGCCTCTTCACCCAAATGTCCGGCAACACTCTGCTCTCGTACTACGCCAACCTTCTCTTTGAAATGATGGGCTTCACTTCGACCTACGCCAAGTCGAGAATCAACATTGCCAACCAGTGCTGGGGCTTCATTAACGCGACAATCATTGCCCTTATCGTCACCCGCTTCCGCAGGCGATGGATGTACATGATTTCTGCCACTGGCATGCTCCTCGTCTTCATTAGCATGACTATTGCTTTTGAACGCCTGCGTTACGCCAAGGATAATGGCTTCACGAACCAGTCAGCGCAGTACGCCGCACTCTTCTTCTACTTTGCCTATTCGCCGTGCTACAACATGGGCAACAACGCCCTGACCTACAGTGAGTTACCCTAGTCCTCGTCTCCTGACCTCTATCTTACATGGATCCAGCCTATCTCGTCGAGCTCTGGCCCTATGCACAGCGCACCATGGGCCTCGGTGTCCAGCAGATCTTCGGCAAAGCCGGCGGCTTCTTCTCCACCAACGTCAACCCCCTGGCCCTGACCGAGCTTGACTGGAAGTACTTCGCCATCTATTGTGCATGGATCTTCTTCGAGCTCGCCTTCATCTTCTTCATGTACCCTGAGACGTACAACCGCACCCTGGAGGAGCTGGCCTTCCGTAAGTTGCCTCACGGCTGCACAGCCGCAGCTTTTCACCCGTGCGAAAGGTATGCTAATAGATATAATGACAGTCTTCGAGGACAAGGAGAACTACGACCAGGCCGCCGCGGCTGCTACCAAGCAACTGGACGGGCCCGACGTCCATCAGGTGGAGAGCCGCACGGTCGAGCCCAAGGCATTCGCTTAGGCAGCCAGTCCCCCAGCGCAAAGGGCTTATGTTTTCTGCCCCTGATTTTGCTTGCCAGGGCATAAGCTTGCCTTGTGTATGTCACCTGCCGTTCGTTTAGGATACCTTTTGAAGCTGAGGGAGGAATAAATTGGAAACAATCGGTTCTGAACATCCCAGATGCTACTGAAAATGTCTTATTGAGCCGTCGCGTGACATGTTTGAGCGTGTTTTGAATGTCACCTGGCCCTGCGTAAAATTCCGGGGCTTGAGCATGTATAGTATCATGACCCCATGTAGTGGCGTAAGCGTTCTCAGCACCTTGATGTCGTTGGTTCTACTGGTGAATGAGAGATAACGTAAACATCAGGCGTTCTTGCTGCTGTTCCCAGTGTGCTCCAAAAGGGGATCACTGACATCCGACTTTGTTGACGTTGAATGGCTACCCGGATAGTGGTCTCTCGTTGGGTCAGATTGCTGCTAGGGTGGCGGCAACGCATGAAACGCAGAACGGCAGCCAAATCTAGCTTCACGTAGGTGAATGCTGGGGTATTAGAGATGATCCATTCAAAAGAGGGCCAAGTACTGTAAGGTTGATGAACTAGCTAAATCAGCGAGGAAATCATGAATATTTACCATTTAGTATGAGTAGCTCGGAAATCAAACTCTAATGATTTCCCCTCCGTCGCCTTCTGCTCTGATGTCAACAATACTTTCAGTGCAGTAATTTACAGGGACATCATGAGGGCCGATAGATCAGGGCTCCCTCGTCAACCCTTTTACGACGCTATCTGGACACATAATCAGTAGGAAAGCATCCGTCTTTCTTAGTCTATCAATACTTGAATAACCCTAGCGATGTACGCTTTGTGAGCTTCATAGCTTTCTTGAACAGTCAAGCAACAGCGCAAATGGTCTTGTCAAATCTACTATCCATCCACTTCAAAGTTAACACATCCTCTGGAACCAGCGTTGACTACCAGCGTCTTGACCCTTTGTCGTCAGACGGTTCCAACTATTCTTGCAAAAGGTGCCATCAAGGCCTTGACAGTCCTCTAGGTTCCAACTTCAGCTCCGCGCTTGACGCCATTAGACCAGAAATCTTGGGATTTCAATTAATGCCATGATTGAGAGGCTTCTAGGACTTGTTTTAGTTGCATTTTCACTGTTTCTCTGACTATGGCTGGGATGAAATCTCAGCAGGACCAAGGCATAATCGAAGTTTCGTCAGGACTGGATTGAGAGTAATACAGGAAGAAAAGAATGAAACTTGACATCGGGAATCGGCATTCGATAGCACATTGAAAACTGACCCTTCCAGAATCGTTTTTACTGGAATACCTGACATGCCAAAGACGACGTTCAAAACGCAAATCGAATCAGCGCCAATCATTCACCGAAAAGATGGCCAACTTTCCGTCTCCGTGGCCCTCAGACGGCCGTCAAATGTTGCCCATGAAACCCAAAACCCACCGCAAAATCACACTCAGCTCTCCCTAGCTCTTCCATTGTCTTCGCATCGAGGCAAATCAGATAGCTCGTCCTGTTGTGGCCGTCAAGCACAACACTCAGAAGCACACCATCGTCTTCTTGGGACGGCCTGTCCACGGTACTCGGTCTAGGTACGAAGATGGCCTCACCGGGTGTGTGCCCAGACGGCCCGCTCCACACGCTGACGTCCCGCGTCTGCGTGTCTGTCTTCGCGATTCCGTCGTATAGGGTGCTGTACCCGCGGTCGATAAGGCTGTAGACGAAGCGGTGCCTCCGGCAGGCGTAGGCAGGGTTGATGGTGGGAAGCTCGCCGACGTGGGGGGCCGGGATCTCGTACTCCTTGGACGGCGAGGGAAGCTGCGAAACATTCTTGCCAATGTGGGTGGCTAGCTCGCTCTTCAAGAATTTGTACCTGACCAAGCTCGGAAAAGTTTCCACCAGCCGCTTGCTGTCGTAGAAGAATTGCTCGCCCTCTCCGTTTCTGTTCAGAAGTACGTCGTAGTAGAGCCGGTAGATGGGCGCCGTGCTTGGATACGCAACGAGCTCGCATATGATGTTCCCCACTTCGTCCTCAAACGAGTTGGTCGAATGGAAGAAAAAGCCGGCCGGCGTAGTAAACTCACCGACAAGCCCCTTGCCCACGCGCCGTTCGACAATGTACCAATGGCAGACCTGAGACTTGTCAAAGGGTTGGAACGATTCCACAATGTTACCCTCCCAGAGTGCTTTGGCGCCGCCGAGCTTCAGATGTGACGACGGGATGCACAGGATGGCATAATTGCGCGTCAGGAAGAAGCTATGGATGTAGGCCGGAGCGCCCGCGAAAGAGGCCAGGATGGTTGTCTTGCCGGTTTCCGCACTGGCCGAGAACACGCGGTAGATCGTCCGCAGGCCAAAGTCAGCGTTAAAGCTGATGTAATCTCCCGTCTCTGGGTCTCGCTGGCCATGGGCTGGCGCATATGGACCTCTCAGCTGTGAGTGCAGCTTGTTGTGGTTGATGACGCTTAGGGTGTCCAATGTCTTGGGGTCAACCTCAGCAAAGACGGCGGCGTCGGTCCCGATGAAGACGTTTCCTGGGAGGGCAGCGTGACCGCTGTCTTTACGGCCCTTGGCGAGACTTCTCAAGCCGGCTACATCGGCGTTGACAGTCACGCCAATATTGACTACGCTGGCAGAGTGTTCGATCTTCATGCGGCGGAAGACGGACATGAATTTCCCCAACATGCTAACACAGGGGTCACTCCTTTGGCCGAAGGACATGGCGCGGTAGTGGCCCGAGCCCTTGATGTTCTCCTCCATGGCCTCGGCTTGACGTCGCGATGAGTACTGAACCCGTACGCCGCCCTCCACGGATTCATCCCCGATGATGTCGAACCTGTGAGTGTGTGCGAGACCATCAAACCAGTGGGATATGTTGACTGTGCCGGACTTGGTGTCTTCCACTTTGCAGGCGCCAGGGCCGGTGCGGTACAAAGACCCGGCCGCCCAGGTCGGGATGCGACCCTGTACCTGAAGATCGAATGGCCCGCGGTGCTCTTTCAAGCCATCAAACTGGTGGCATTCAGCGTTGTTTCACCGTCAGTAGTGCTGTTCGCTCGCTACTCACCCCCGCCTCGTTCGGCCATTCCTTGAACAGACCTTGGGCAAAGTGCTCACCCACGACCTGACGCCCGGCTTCCTCGTTGGCACTGGTGAGTGTGATGGGAGAGCTCATGGCCGAGCACCGCATTCAATATAATCGGAATCCTGTGAAATTGCGATGTTTTAGCACTTGCGAGTCTTGGTGCGCCTGTACTTCGGTGCAAGTCAACATCACGATGTGGTTGGAAGCGGGAGAGGGAGATCCAGGCATCGGACAGGTGCGAGGTCACGGTCTTAAGGCCTCAAGGCTTCTGCGTGGATAGTACCAAAAAGCCGTTCTCTGGCCACATCATCGCCTGCTGTGTGACCAACGCTATGCTTCAGATGCGATGGCTGTTGTTGGGCGAACAAAGAGGTGGCTTATTCACCAGCACTTGCATTGGCTTCCGACGAAGCCGTACCCGTGGTAGACGCACGAAAGCTTCTCCCCGAAGGTGCGGAGACGGTGTGCTGTCGTCCAAGAGGGGTCAATGGCAACTATTCGCTGGCGCCGGCAGAGGTATGAGGCGAGGAGTTGCCACATTCAACATACTTCAACGTATGCTGGCGGAAGCAGGAGGATCCAGGACCTCGGCCGCTCAGTTCTGGCGGGCCTAGAAACCTGGAGATGACATCTACTTACTAAGGTGCTTCCTTGACTTGGGCATCTGCAGCCTGCGGACCGTTGACGAAGAACTTGTGAAACATTATTGCACTGGTCGGTCGATCACCCTATGCGTTCGTAAGACAGAAAAACTGCGGAAGCCATGGTAATAATGAGCGCCTTCGCGAGGCCGACGGGCAGCTAGTCGGACCCATGGCACACATGCCCCATCCCAATCCCCCGTCCACCAGTGCAGCATCTGACTGATGGCGCGCCCTAAATATAGAGCTGAACTGTCAGCACAAAACCTCGGCACTGCCCACCGAATCAGGTAATTCGCACTCCCCTTGCTCCGATTCGCCGTTTTCCCAACGAAAGGGTCCGCCAAGGCCCCTTTGTCATTCTCTTGATGCGCATGCGAGGGGGCCGACGTCTGCCAACAGTCCCGAGTCCCAAGTCACACGACGCGAGGCATAGGCTAGTAGTCGCCCAGCAGAGCAGACCTGGCGTAATCTCGAGACTAATTAGCGAGCTGCGAGCCCTTGAGGCCTTGACGATGCAGCAGCAGCCTGTAGTGGGCGCATCGTCCAAGGCTTCGTCCTCCTCAGGTCCCGTGGACAGCCCCGATGGCTCCGAACATGAAGCCACCGAAGGCAAGAACGCTGGCAAACTGAAGTTCAAACATTATGATGCCAATACCGGTGGTTTTCAGTACGTCCATGGCCAATCCTCTTTCCTAAATCCGTTTAAAAGATGGCCCCGGCCATCCACAACGGCGGAGCCCCGACAATTACTGACACACCACCACCAGGCGGACCGTCCCCGGGACGACTGTCTTCTCGCTGCCCAGCCGAGTCCGGTCCAGAGGTGCCGGCTTCCCGCGGACCCGCACAGGATGCAAAGAATGCAAGTGAGTACGCCCATCCGCCCACCCGCCCACTCTTTGCCGTCTCGGCTTGTCCCGAAAAGCAAGCAACTGACCTGGGTGGCACGGCGTAGACGGCGTCGGGTCAAGTGTGACGAGACAACACCCACCTGCCTGAGGTGCATACGGGGTGGCCACATCTGCGAGGGCCTGCTTCATGCCGGCACTACTCTCGTGCCCAGGGCGAGCTCACAGGTAGGTCAGCAGCAGCAGCTTGCGGCTGAAGCCGTGTCGACCGCAGGACGAATGGTCCTCCCACAAGGGGTCGACTACGTGTCTCTCCTTTTCCCAGACCAACACCATTGGGACTCGTTCCAGGCGTTTGTCCAAGTCGCCGAGCAGGGGGGCTCCCTCCCGGCCGACGGCCTCATGGAGCTCGTCCCGCAGGTGGCGCAAGACGATACGGCCGTTCGCGAGGTCTGCTGTTCCATCGGGGCCCTCAACCTCCGTAACCTCCGGGCCACGAAGGCGATCGACCGCGCCCGCCACCGGGCGTCACTCGAGCACTATGGCCGCGCCCTCCAAGCCGTCACGCGCGCTGGTCAGTCCACCGACAGCCTGCTTCGTACGATCCTGGCGTCGCTGCTCTTCATCACGCTCGAGATGCTGCGCGGCGACACAGCGGCGGCGTTCGACCACTTCACCCACAGCCGGCGCATGATGGATCAGTACCTCCGCCGTCGGTCGGCCGAGACGGGGCTCGCGTTCCCGAGGCTGCCGTTGAACGGGCTCGAGTCGAGCGCGTTCGACATGATGCAGCGGATCGCGACTCACCCGTGGGCGGCTAACGTGCCCACGGCGCCGGCCGGGTCGGCACGGCAGCCGTTCTTACCGGGCCTCCAGCACCGGCACCGCGTGGAGGACATGCCGCTACGGTTCGACACGATCGAGCAGGCCGTCCGTTGGTGGGACGTGACGCAGCACCAGGTCATGAATAAGATCCAGGCCCGGCAAGCCATGCCGCCAGACGAGACATCCGCAGAGGGCAGAGACACAGTTCAAGACACAGCCCAAGACACAGTCCAAGACACGGACACGGACACATGGGCTGAATGCCTCTCCTTGACGGACCGTTGGCGCACCGCTTTCCGGCCCCTCCGTGATGGCGCGCGGCAGAGCAAGGAGACCCGACCGACGTGCTACCTCCAGACGCTGACGCTCGAGAGCCTGGTGCGGGAGGCGGTGGCGGCACTGGTTCGGGCGCAGGGTCGCCGCCGGGACTCCAACATGCGGCCGACGGCCACGACGCCCGTGTACCTGGAGATGGCGCGCGCGACACGGCGCATGGTCTGGCAGCAGATGGACCGCGGGATGCCGGTGCCAGTGACGCTGGAGAACGCGCTGATACGGCCGCTGGCGTTCGCCGTCTACAAGACGCGGGATCCGCAGGTGGCGGAGGAGGTCCGGGGCATTCTGGTCGAGTTCTCGAAGGACCTCCAGATTGCCATGTTGTTGCTGGGCCTGATGGAGGGTCAAGGAGAAGGGCCATCGCTGGAACTGGTGGACAGGGGATGGAGGTGGCACTTTACGTGTGCTGGATGCAGCTCAGGGATTGGTAACATGCTCAACAAGTAACATGCCACTTGCTCTCTAGTGCTGACGCGCTCCACGAATTTCTCACGAGCCTGTGATGGGCCCGCCAATGCTGACAGTCCCCATCTTGATCCCGACGAAACGGTTGACGGCAGACCTTGGCCACTATGGGGCCTGTCAACCAGCGTCGAAAATCCTTCGCCCACCGTCAATCCACTGACGAGCGAGTTCGACGTACGAGGCCACCCTGTTCAGCTCTCTAGCCCGCCACATGCTGTTGGCGGCTCAGGGCTCAGGGCGGAACGATCCGGACAGGATCCCACGTGCTAGCCTTCAGCACCCACAACTCAAGCCTTGCGGGACACGCCACGCCCGGCGCCGTCTCTGTGGTGGGCGTGGCAGCGAAGGGGGGGGCGTTGGTGTTACCTGGCGTCGAAACCGGGACCAGACCAGCCGTCATTCTCTCTTCGCATTCACGTTGGGGGCGGGACTACAGGGAGGGTTGGGCTCGAACGACTGGGCCATTAGCCGCCGTACGCTTTAGGCTTCTCAGCTGGGTCTTTAGTAAGAAATCTCAAAATAACAACGTTTAATTGGGGTCGCGGCTCGCATTTTGGTCAGCCAGTAGCTTGTTTCTGTCGCCTGGGCGCACGTCTTGGCCTCAGCAAGCCAGTCTCGCCCCAACCATTTTCCCTCTTGGGTACGTGGTTCGGTCAGGCATGCCAGGTTTCTACGCAGTTCATCGCTTCGGATTCATCCCGGGCTGCAGGTGAATTGACGTGTGGGAGAGCATGCCCTCGTCCGAAGCATAGAGCGTCTCCGTGGAGATTCCACGACCTAGAGGAGAGCGAACAGGCGAATGGCAGATAATTGGGCATACAACGGGCTTTGGCGCGTCTTGGCCCTTGGCATGAGCCCCTGAGACGGTCCGTGGCACGCTATCCCTGCCTGTCTGCTCACCTTTTGCCCCTGCTAAGACACGGCAAGGTGATGGAGGAAGCTTGATGGGATAAGGCTTAGCGGGTGCCATGCTCCTTGGCCAGGTTCCTGCTTTCTCGTCTGCCTGCTGGGCAAAGGGCCTGGACGATCAGTTGAGAAGGCAAAATTTGCTGAGTTGCAGTGGCTCTTCCAGTTCTTCAACATCCTTCTTGTCATTAGTGCTACCCCCGTCGTCAGGATCATACCATCGTGAACCGAGAAGGATCTCAGAAGGGGCCAGACCAGACACGCGCCAGACCAGGGCGGGCACAACTACAACTGCCAGAGGGTGTGCAGCTTGCAGGTCGTTTCGTATGCAACAGACCACCCGTTAGCCACCCGCGCCCTCCCGCCTCGAAGGATCGCGCCTCGACTCCTCCACGCCCAGGGGTCATTGTCAGAACAGCCGCTCTAGCGAATGAAAATGCCCGCGGCGCGAAGTGATCTCGATGCCTGTCGAATAGGCTATCCCCCAGGACGATTCTGGTCCGATCGTCAACTCCTCCCTCTCCACGTACCGCGCCCGCAGCTCAGGGTTTCACTGCGCTGCTCAAGCTCCGTCGCCGCGACCACTCACGGCGCCGTGCTGCGATCCTTCGGGGCTCAGCAGCCCACCGAGCAGTATCCCCTCCCGCCGATCCTGGTCAGGTCCCACACAAGCATCGGCTCTGAGGCGGTCGAGGTCCTCGCTGGAGATTTGCTGACGTCCGGGGGCCCTGGTCATGATGGGGGCCCTGGATGCTGCTGGTGTCGAGATTGAGCTGTTCAATCTCCCACGGCCCCCAAAAGATGGCGGTGCCTTGATTCCTCTGCCCTGCTTTTGACGTTTCGATCCTACTGCTGCGATCGAGTGTCTGTCCCTTCGAATAACTCGAGTCGGCCTACCAAACACCTTCGACATTTCGCGAAGTCCCAACGACGAAGCCAGCATCCAAGCGGTACGAGGAGCAGCAGCATCATCATCACCAGCACCATGCCCGCCGAGTTTGACCCCAACGTGTGGTACCACATCTCCGAGGAGAGGGTTGACAACGCCACGGACGAGGTCTTTGGGAGCACGCTCCAGACGACCCAGGATGGTCTCCGCGTATTCGGCCTCACCAACCAGGCATGGCAGATGCAGCCCATCGACGAAGAGCCGGGCCTCTACCTGATGCGACACAACGCGTCAGGCGTCGGCCGCCAGCTCTCCGTCTGCTGGGACCCCGAGGAGGCTCACAACTCCAAGACCATCGCTTGCATGCAGCCCAGCAGCGTCGATGACGCCCAGAAGCACTTTTTCGAGGAGATTGGGACCACGGGCGCCTTTCTGTGGAAGCCCTGGGCCAACAACTCGGAGTACGCCATGGACGTCCACCCGGGGTCCAACCTCTTCTTGAACGACCAGATCCAGGGCGAGACGTCAGACGCCCTGCACCCGGCGCAACGATGGGTGTTTAGCTCGGCGCGGGACGTCAACGACGGCGCCTGGTCCACCATCTACTCGGGGGTATGTTCATCTGCCGCCCTTCCGACTTGACGCTTCACGAATGCTAACAGCACAGGAATCTGCCGTCAGCTCAGCCCCTCCCGCGGCCACCTCTGCCGCGTCCACCACCGCGAGCACCACATCCGCCGACGCCGGCGCCACGACAAGTTCGGACGGCGCCTCCCCTGCCGAGACGAGCGGCTCGGCAGACGAGTCGTCTTCGGACTCGGGTGGTGGCGGCCTCACCCCCGGCGCCGCCGCCGGTATCGGCGTCGGCGCGACCATTGCCAGCCTCGCCCTCATCGGCGCCATCGTCTTCTTCTTCTGGCGCCGCCGCCGCGCCGCCCGCGCCGCCAACCCGACCTCCAAGTCCGAAGGCGGCGAGTACAGCCAGCACCCGCCCCCCTCGCAGGCGACGACGCCGGCCAACGGCGATCAGTCCGCCTACCCGGCCGGGTCAAACGAGCACAAGGCCGGAGCCATGTGGGGAGGCGACCAGCAGTACAGCACCACGACGCACCACTCGAGTCCGCCGCACGACGTCCACTCGCCGCACTCGACGACCGGCTACTCCCAAGCCCCCCAGTCCGAGCCCGCCGAGGCGCCCTTCCAACCCATTCACGAGGCCCCCACCCACCAGTACACCGAGCTTGACGCGTCGCAGTCGCAGGCCAACAACGGGATGAACAGTGTGCAGCAGACGCCGGCGACGCAGTACTACGACACGAGGTTGTAGTGTGACGGGAGGTCTTTTGAGGAGCGGACGGGACGCGCGGGGCTTTGGGTAGAGACTAAATGGGCTAATCATACGAGCGTTGGGTGCTCGGGGCATTTCCTTTCTGCGTTGTTCTTCTTGAGATATCCTTCATAGCTGGTTGCACGAGGCAGCGTACCTAGATCAGTCCAGACATGTATTCGTTTTGTCTTTCCCCATGGCACGGTCATCAACTGTTGACTTCGCTGGACGGTCTTGAGTTCTGCGTGTGCCAGCCGCACCATGCAGACGCCCGACCTGCATGAGCCAGCCGACACCGCCTCAAAACCCAGCGCTGTCCTGTCAAACAAATTGATTGAATGCTGTTGGTTGCCGATCGGTTCCCGTGACTTTCCCTGGGTGCCGGCCACACGGGATGGGGAACGAACCTTTTCTCTGAGATTCAAGAATATCCCACCTTCCCATGGCTTTCTTCCTCTCGCTCGTCCACGTCAACCACTATGTCCTCGATTCCTCTAAGACTGTGTAGTCGGGAGCATTGCAGCAGTTCCGCAGTGCTTTCTTTGGCGATTGTCTTCTCTGTGACCTGCGTCTCTGCCGGATGCAACTGCAGCCTGAACATCACCGGTGCCCAAACCCGGCAACCCAGGAATAGATCTCCTACGGCAGGCAGACAGGGAAGTGCATCGAGCTTTTGCAAAGAACATTGAACCTTATCATGCAATTACAGTCTAATAACGTGTTAGTTCACACCTTGACAATTGATGTGAAGACCTTGAAGAAGGCGATGACCGTGACTTATGCTCCCAGGCGCGCAAGGTAAGCAGCCATCGAGAACTTACGGCCAGGCACCGACATGGATATTCGCAAGCTGAGCTTGCATGTTGAACGCCATGGCAGGCTTGGGCAATCAAATTTTCCGTATATCAGGTTCCGGTCGGTAGAGACAGACGCGAAGATGCTCCCGGCATTGTAACGTGCCGATGCGACCGAATTCGGTATCGACAACCTTGATCCCGTCTAGGGAACCATCGGACCAGAGGCTTTTCTCAGCCAAATCCATTTGAGGCAGGCGTCGCTGGCCCATGAGCGCTGTCACCATCAGTGACGTGACGCTGGAAGTAACGAGAATCACTGCTGTAGTAGGGTAGTAGGTCTTGAACGAGACAGACGAGGCGTGACACACCAAAGCGAAATACATCAGGCCAAGTAAGCTCGTGATACATTGAGTTAAACCTAAGAGGTCTGTAATTCGAGGATTTTAGTGTATTCAGCATCACTGTGCGATATGCTCTTTCCAGAAACGCCCAGTAAGCCCCTCTCTTCCTATCAATCAAAGAGACCCCGAGGTTTCATGGCCAAACGGCGCCAGGCGCATTCCCTGACAAGTACCAAAGCCCAAGTAGGTCGTATGTTACAAACCCTAGTACCCAAATAGACCTGCACTCAGGAGCCTAAGTCAATTCCCTAGCCCTCAGCATCACAATCAAATATTCTCATTCGCTTAGAAACCACCGCCACCCTCGCTGAGCGACGACCATAAGTGGCTAGGGAGATTAACATCGTGACTCTCATGACAGGAATTGAGCGACAGTAGGAGGTTACGAGGTCCTATGGAAGATTCAACTTAGCTCAAACAGGAGTTCCTGCATCGCTTAAACTTGTGATGGATCCATTGCTTTGCCCCGTACCCGCATGCCCCCATCGTCGCCCCGTCCGGCCCCATCACACAACGACACCAGAGCTAATACTCCACACGAGAATGCCCGCATTCATATCGGTTCGGTGGTGTAGTTGGTTATCACGTCAGTCTAACACTTGCTCTCTCAAGAGTACAAGTTTCACTGAAGGTCGGGAGTTCGAGCCTCCCCTGAATCACTTTTTGCATCGCGGCTAGCTTTTCATAGCAACAATCGCCATTTAAGTTACTATGAATCGGCCTGTGGCCTTTTTGTGATCTTTTTGCGATTGTCTGAGATCTGAGGGTGCGAGATCCATGGCCCACGAAGGTTGGCCTTGAGCCGTCAGAGTCACTCACATGAGATGCAACAATCGACAGCCCTCTTCCACATGCGGATATTGCTTGATTAGCTGCAAGACCAATCTGGGCAGCCGGACTCATTCCTGAAGCTCTTCTTATCTGGCTAGGCAGGTGATTGACCACGAGAAACCTTAGTTGCCTGTGGGTGCGCCGCGGTCGAGTTTGCAGATGGCAGGTACGATAAGGGCACTTTGGTAGGTAAACACGCATAAAAGTAAACCTTAGGAGGTATCCTTAGGCAGGTAGGTAGAGACCCTAAGGTAGGCAAATAAATCTTTTGTCAAGATAGGAAGGAGGGGCTGAATTAGTTCTAGAGCCCGTGCCAGGTCTGCTCGAAACTTAGCCACCCTTTTTTCCTTACACAATCGAGGCGAGAGAGTGGATTGTGGAAAACCCTCGCGACGCAAAACTAACTGACGCAACTCCCGCGACGCGATAACTTGTCGCTGTTTTGATTGTCAAAATCACACAAACAATCCTCGCGTGCTGCCTGAAGAAACTGTTCAAGGTGAGACGCCTATTATTGCCTGAAGGCTTGTCCTTAAGGTACTGCTAATAAGAGTTTGACTCTGAAAGGGGCAAGAGTAGGTCAATCTCTCATCTTGTACGACCGCAACCTTCACAGCTTCCTACTTGGTGTATCGTCAGCTCTTCAACGCCCGCGACAGCAAGAACAAGACAACCACCGCAGCCTCTCTTTAGCTTCAGCGCATTAAGCGGCCTGTTCGGACATCCAACTAACAGTTGGGCCTTGACCCATCTCGCAAAGCATACCTGTCGCAGTCCGCGTTGCAATCCACAGGTTTGCTTTCTCCAAGTCCCTCGACTTCAACTACGTCTAAGCGCAGCCAGTCCAAGATCCCCAACCTAGCATGGAGAAATTACCGACGGAGATTCTATTCCGAATCCTATACTACTATGATGGAAAGATTGCGACGCTTGCCCTTGTTTCCCGTCGATGGCAGGCAATCATCGAGTCACGAACCCTTCGCCATATCGTTGTGAATCATGAAGATTTTGACGAACTGAGCGCCCTCTTCACGGCACCTGAGCGTCGTCACAATGTCAGAGACTTCACGTACATTGTCTCAGACACTTCAGGAGCTCCAAGGCCACAAGGGATGAGCCTATCCGAGTACTGGGAAGATGCAAGCCACAGGTGCCTGGCACTTGTTTCCGACCTGTTTGCCTCCCGCTTGCCGAACGCTCAAGGAAGCAAGCTTATTCTGCCGATAAAGCTTGGCAGCTTCGTGATGAAGATGCCCGAACTGAACCATGTTTGCGGGCAGATGAGCTTCGCTCTGGCGTCGTCGCCACCCTTTCGCCAGGCCCCGCAGATCACGACGTTTTGCATCGATGGACAGGCACCTGCCCTTCATTTCCTGCCCAAGCTGCTGAAAGCGATGCCGAACATGACTAGCCTGGGCATCTATGTCAAGGACCTGCACAGGCCCTACCTGAGGGAACAGCGAAAGTTTCTTGGTCAAGCATTGCTGCATTCGGAGCTCAACTCGCTTCAGGACATCAGACTCACCGCCTCCAGCTACGGATATCTGTTTCAAAAGGATTGGAGGGAGTTTCTACTGAGGCTCATGAGGTCGAGTTCTCACAAGCGGGCCATCGCTGGGAGCGTGGAAGAGCCGTACGCTGATCTTTTTGACACTGCGGTGCGGAGTCTGCTTCAACTCCCGGACCTTCGTCGCCTTACCATGGACAGGTATCACCTCACGTCTCCATACCAGTTCCGCCCGTCTCGGGCCGTTGGAAGTCGGCCACCCGGAGCTAATCTCAGATCACTTGAGATTCACCATCATTCGAGCGTCGTCACCAGACCCTCCTGGCCCGGCCTTTTGTATGCCGTAGCGAGCCTGCTTGCGCAAGCCCCTCAGCTTCGACTCATCACAATCGTCGTTCATGCATTGGAGAGGGATGCTCACAATGAATTCCCCAACGATCTTGTCATTGAGTATTTGGCAGCCGACGAGTCAAGGAACCTCGAATACGCAGCAAGCCGTCATGAAAAGCCGCAGCTGGACTTCATTGCCCGCCATCTTCACCGGCCCCGTTGGCTCCTGCGCCTCAACTTCAGCGCAATTTTGAAGACGGCGAAGACGGGCTTCACCTGGACGATTCCAGTCGAAGTGATCAAAGCGCTTGAGAGCTCTGTCAAGGATACGGTTTTCATGTCGGCCCGTGTCGATGTTTCGCACTTGCTGGCGATTTTTGAGGCCTTCTGCTTGTAAGTCGGAGAAAAGGTTCAAGTTGTATCAGAAGCTATTCAGTATGAGGGAATGCTGGTTTTCAGCCGTAAAAGATGAGAAAACACTGATAGCTCTAATCACGGTTTTGTTCTAAAAGTTCTTTGGCTGCATGTGACACAGTACCGATCTGTGAACGACAATGGTGCTCCCCAGTGGGTTCAAGTCCAGCATGGACACTCACGAAGGGTGGCAGGATCTAGTCACCGGGCTCTGGAAGGCCTGTCCGTATAATGCAATTTAGTCCAACGAGGTGGAGCGTTGGGAATCGGGACGTTGGGCCGCGTCTGGAACTTCATGGACGGCGAGAGTCCGTTTGACACTCTGTGGCAGCGAGCTCGAGACTCCAGTTCCTCGAGCTTGCAGCGCATGATTGAACTTGGCTGCCACCTTTGTTACGTCTGGCTATCGCCGCTATCGTGCCGTATGATGGCGCCCAATCTCGATACGTGTGTTGGTGGGATTTATGCGGGCACCCGGCGTGCCAGCCTGTGATGTTGTGTCCCACGAGTGACTGCCGGTGTTCGCTGCTGAAGTTCTCAAGTGGAGAAGACCTGCAACGTGCCACTTTATTGAAGCATGCAAAGTTTTAAGATCGTGATGCGCGCACGCTGTTGGTTTCGAGGCCCCCCGGGAGCCGACGCGAGATTGGTGCCCCCATCAGGGCCCGTCAAGACCCATCGCACAACCACGGTGACGATATATCCCTCAAACTCGCGCCCCACGACACAACAGCTGGTTTGGTGGTGTAGTGGTTATCACGTCAGTCTCACATCGCATCTTGAGTTCGAATAATCGGTTCAAGGCGTTGAGTGCACTGAAGGTCGGGAGTTCGAACCTCCCCTAAATCATCTTTTGCCTTTCGACTGCTCGGTACAATTTTGCTACGCTCCGCCATGGAGCGTGAGATGACCTGGCCTGTTTGGTAGGTGCATGAAGGTAAGGCTCATGCATTTATTCTGTCACAGCTTAGGATGCGCTTTTTGGGCTCCTAGATAACCATCCACAAGTCGGGTTGACGTGAATAGCTTCAGGACACGCTGTGGCTTCCTCGTTGAGCTTCAGCAAATTTTCCATGTCGACATTCTCGTGCTGGCAGACAACGCCTTCTTTTAAAGACTCTCTGACGAGTCGTCTTTTCACCTCGGCTTCTGCCATCTTTGAGCAGCACAATTTTGGGAGGAAACCTTCCGTTTACTATGGCTCAGCTGTTTTCGCGCCAAACGCGCCGAGGTTTTCTGCTGGATGACATGGCCTCCAACTACACGATCCATGAATTCTTGCAGTAGTTTGTATAAGAATCACCAGCCATGCTGCTAAGGCCGAGGAGTGCGAGTCCGAGCAAGGCAAGGAGCTTCGAGAAAACCTCGGTGAAGAGCTTCGGTGAGTTTCGTCGGTGAGGCCCGGGGTGTGCAAGAAATTGGGACAGGATGGGTACTTTGCGCCCCACCTGATGACGCACATTACAAGAGGTACCTGTCCGCCCTTTTACCTTCCAAACCGAACTAGAAAGAAGGAACGCATCGGTCGCTTATTATTCAGCCTGCCTCAGCTTCTCGAAGCCGTCCATTTCCGACCGACACACATCCCCGACGAACCCACACGACCCTGTTATGGCCAGCGGCACAACAAACCGCCCGACTGAAACTTCGCATGAACACATCCCTTGATGGACGGGCCGGGACTGCCACAGATCGCGGACTCGGTCATGATTATGGCACCCACTGCTGACCAAGGCTCACGTTGCGCCAGGGGGGGTCCGCCCACCCTGATCGCCATCGGCGTTTAGCAGGCGCGAAAGCCGGCAGTTCACCAGGCTTTCGCTGGGCGACGGGATCCCCGACGACGGACTTGCTCAATGCGGGCCCCCCCGTATCGCCGAAGAAGGCACCTTGTGCCTGCGGACTTGATACTTGATTCGCGAGCCCTGCGGCTGGCCCCGGTAATCGAAGGTCCAAGTTTTGCATGACGGTGAAGGGGAGCCCCGCCCCCTGGCGACTGGCGGGGGATGGATCGAGAAGAGCTCTGCGAGTCTGCATCATGGCGGGGTAGCTTTGCTGGCTCCATCCAGACAGAACCCTGCACAGAACCCTTCGAAGCTCATCTCGAAGAGCAACGAACCCGAGAGACAGCTGCCGGTCGATCTATAAAGCGAAGCTCCCTCCCTCGTATTATTTCTGTCGTCATTCATTCAGCACACCGAGCATCTACATCAACATCTACGACTTCCGTCTTCAACCAAACACACCCTTCCACCCAACACAAAACTCTCCCAGACATTATAATGGCGCCCACCACCAAGCCCAAGGTCCTCGTCGTCCTGACCTCCGTCGACACCATCCCCAAGTCTGGCAAGACTATCGGCTGGTATCTCGTAAGCTCCCTCCCTTCACTTGACGCCTCCGCGCTCCGATTGCTAACTCCATCTTCCAGCCTGAGCTCGCTCACCCCTGGGAGGTCCTCCACAACCTCGTCGACTTCACCTACGCCTCTCCCAAGGGCGGTGTGGCCCCCCTCGACCCCATCTCCGTCGACCTCTTCTCCTCCGACCCCGTCTGCAAGGACTTCCTCGACAACCAGAAGGCCGTCTGGGAGAACACCGAGAAGCTCTCCACCTTCGCCGGCCGCGCCTCCGAGTTCGACGCCGTCTTCTACCCCGGCGGCCACGGTCCCATGTTCGACCTCGCATTCGACGAGGACTCGATCGCCCTGATCAAGGACCTCGACGCCCAGGGCAAGGTCATCTCCGCCGTCTGCCACGGCCCCGCCGCCCTCGTCAACGCCAAGGCCGCCTCCGGTGAGCCCCTCATCCAGGGCAAGACCGTCACCGGCTTCACCAACGAGGGCGAGGACCTCTTCAAGTACACCGAGGAGATGAACTTCTCCCTTGAGGACAGGCTGAACGAGGTCAGCGGCGGCAAGTTCGTCAAGGCCGAGGACGGCCCCATGGGCGAGAAGGTCGTCGTCGATGGCAGGATCATCACCGGCCAGAACCCCGCCTCGTCCAAGGGCGTCGGCGAGGCCATTGCCAAGGCTCTGGGTGTTTTCTAAGCGATTTTATTTTGAGATGAATGAATGACTACTTGATACCACAACTATTTGCAACAATCGCTCTGTATTGCGTGTGTCATGAGCCTTAATGATCCTCATGTGCTCAGGTTGTGAAACTGCCCTCAGTCTCCACTCTACCGTGTGCCATGCTGTCCCGGATCGATGCTCGACACCAGCCCTCGTGTTTAGCATCACCAGAGACTGATCCTTTCAAACCGCAAGTTTAATGTTCCACCCCGGTGGGCGCGGGTACCTGATATTCTTTGTTGAATGTCGGTCCTTAGATTCCTACTGTTGTGGCGGGATTCGACCCATTGAGAGTCTTTAAACGCTGGGTGCCTCACGCTTTCAGTCAGGCGGCAGCAGGCCAGGCCAGCGCTAGAGTAACCCACAGGCAGGCCGCCTGTGCTTCTCAGAGCAATATTGCTTAGATGCTGCAAGCGCGGGGTACGGACTGAACCACTTCCTCGGCCACGTTATCGCTGATTGAGACGGCGACCTTTTCTTCGACTTCGACTTCCGTTCCCCATTGTCATTTCCGATCTACTGCGCGTCAAGGCTCGCGCGGACTATGTATCACGAATCTCTCTCGGTGTATTAGATGACGACCATCGCCAGGCTTTTGCTCGTGCAATCTCCGACATCTTTTCAACAGATGTCGCTTTGTCTTCCTATGCGCAAATCATTGATGGGCTGCCCACTGGAGAAGTAGCATGGAACAACAGGTCGCCAGGCATATTCGGCGACCATCCAATTGACGAGCATGAAGAACTATGCCCTGGAGTACTTGAAAAAGCTCAGGAACTCTGCAAAGCATGGACCTTAGACATCCTGTGATTCTCGCCCCAGGTAATTGTAAATTGACAGAATGCTTTTGGCAAAACTGACACTAGACTTAGCTGGTGAAGAGCTTTCAACGAGCCACTAATGGCAGCAAGCGATACGAGTCCTCCTTGCTAGAGTTGGTCGCGGCTGCGCTGCATCAGTTCGGAGCCTTGCTTTTCCAGCTTGACTTTCGTCTTCATCGGGGCGATGTTGAAAGGGTGACGAAGTGGGTTATGCCACGCGAAGGGGAACCACCCTATGCGCCTCGGCCAACTTTGGTCAACAATCCATCATACTTGCACGATGACATCTACCCAGACGGAGTCGCAGATGTTGTTGGCTACTGGGTTGAGGATCGAATTTTGGGTGGCGTGGTTGTCTTTGACAGAAAAGGTCAAGAAACCAGCGACAACACAGTCACGCCAAATCCTTACTGGCACTCTTGCCGCGAAAAGGTTCCAAGTCGCGTCTACCAACTCCGAAACGATCAGCAAGAGGCCTTGATCAACTTTCTGCTTCATGAAGGCGAGGTTGAACAGGCAACCTGCCCGCTGCCCATTCTTGGGGATGACGAGAACACGGTGCGTGTTGATGCCTGGGAGGCTCTTGTGAGTAAGGGTTTATTTCGGGACATCTGGGAACGCAAGCCGCCAACTCAAGAAGAAGTGTGGTTCTGGGAGCGGAGACCAAGGTCCTCGCTAGACTACCCAGAGGAGCTTGCCCTGCTTATCAAGGTCAACGCTGAACTCGGCATCCCGCTCCCGAAGAGGAACCGCAGCGAGGAAGAAGAGCATGCTCCAAAGGCGGACACTTCGAAGGCGCAAAAGCGGGAGGAAGTGAAGCCAGATACGGGGTCTAGGTCTAGAACATCATATGATAATGAGGGAGACTGAAGCTAGTGATGACTTCTACGATAATTATCGTAACAATGGCAGCAAAAGTGGGCAACCGAGTGATCTGGTTCCATTCGCAAGAATGATATTGGTTGAAGACATTAACTCACCACCCTCTCTGCCTAACTCGCTCTACGTTAGCTACGGTAGATCAGCAAACGCTCTGGGGTGGGGTCAGGTACATGAAGAAGTGCTACCTAATACTGGCGTCAAGTACCTCACCAGGGGTGTTTCTATCGCCTTCGACTGTCGAATAGTCCCTTTGACAGCCCAATAAGGAAGAGAAGTCTTTCCCTGTCGTCTTGATCCCGATTTATTGTAGCATGCACAGCATTATCGACGACCTTGTAGTCAATCGTCAGCATGCAGCTCGGGGCGGTTACAATACGAAGGTCTCACCGTCCTGATTCGGAAGGTTTTTCCCTATTTAGCAGAGATAGGCCTGTCCATTCTAGAGCAAAAGAACCGGTTCGCAAGTCGTTCACCCCGCAGGCGAACCCAAATTGTAAGAGGCTTGGGGATCAGAAGTTCCAATTCCTATCGCGTAGCTCACAGCAAGGGTCATCACCACCTGGGTATACTGCGTTGGTCTTTTGGGGAAACCCTTGCCTTTCAGCAGATTTCTGTTTGTAATGGAGGCAGCATGATGTGTTACATTGCGTTTGTTGACCAAGCAAAAGTGAGGACACATTATATCGGAATTCACGAGGCAGACAAATCTGTCGCATCTTGCGTCCGTAAACCCACAGATCTGTCCTATGGAGACCTGGTAGCCATACTCAAAGTATGATTGTGAAATGGCAGTACATTTATCATGCTTGCCAAGGTAAGCAAGCTCTGCCCCTTGCTGAAGCAAGAAGTAAGGAAAAGCAACCCCCGCAGTATGAGAGTGTCAAAAATATCAGTCATATCGCGGAACAACGACAATGAACGATTTACACGAACTGATAGCATTTGATGCTCTGGATGCCTCAGACTTCAGAACTCAAAAGGCTGTCCGAAATCAAGGTAATGTATTGCGTCTACATAGTCAACAGTGGTGCCTTGAGACAACCAAGCCTTCCAGGCAGATCTTCTCTCTCCCTTAGACGGTCTCCTTCTCCACGGCATCGACCTCTCGCTTCTGATCTTTGAGACCGGCAGCGCGCGCCTCGAGAGTGGGCCCAGCATGTCGGCTCTTCCACGGCGCAATGTTCTCGTCGAACATAACATCGATCTCTTCAAGCGTCTTCGAGGAAGTCTCAGGGAAACAGAAGAACACGTGCGGTAGGATCAGGGTGCAGAAAACGCCGAATATGATGTATCTGGAGCTGTTAGAAGGGAGGTCTGACGATGGACGACGTTCAAATGTAGGACGGCTACGAGGTGGGGGACATACGTTTTCCACGTGATGTTCTCGAACGCGGGAGGAACGAAGAAGGCAAGAGCAAGATTAAATCTTTAGAATAAAGTTAGCGTGTTGTGTCCATTTGTGATGTAGAAAAGAAACGCCTCAAAGGCCTTGTCTGGGTTCAGACTTACGCCCAGTTGGATGCGGCCGCTAGACCAACACCCTTCGCTCGGTATCGCAGAGGGAACACCTCAGAACAGTAGATCCAGCCAATCGGGGCCCATGTCAATCCGTACATGGAAACTGAATGGTTAACTCAAATGGCTTTTCTTTTGGGCTGTTGAAACAGAACACTTACCGAAAAGGTACATCATGGCGATAACGGCTCGGGCAGGGTCGCCTTCAATGACCATCTTGAGGTTATCATTTCCTATTGGAGATCAGCAAAGCTTCTTGAAAAAAGGCCATACTGAAGGCCAAACATACCGTCAACAGAATCAACAGAGCGGCCATATGTAGCCATGACTCCAGCCGAGGCGAAATGAATGATGAGACCAAAGAGGGCGCCGCCGAGCAAGAGTGGGCGGCGACCAACGCGGTCAACAATGGGCAGAATGACACCAGTCGTCACCAGGAAGAGGACGTATTGGATAATGGAGGAAGTGAGAGCGGTGTCGCCGGACTGTCAAATGTTAGCCATGGTTGTGGGCGGAGCATCTCCAGGATAGTTCTCACCATGCCAGCCATGTTGAACACGTAGACGAGGTAGTAGAGCATGACGTTGCCGCCGAGAAGCTGCTGCCAGATCTGGACGGAGCAGCCCGCCATGGTGCGCTTCCACATCTTGGGGCCGAAGAGGCCGATAATGCTAATGTCGTTGGACTCGCGGGCGATGTGGGCGGCCTCCTTAACCTCCTCCCACTCAGCAACAATGAGTGGGTCGTTCCTGTCGACGTTCTTGCCGTTCAAATTGCACAAGACATCGAATGCCTCCTCCCAGCGGTCTCGACTCGCCAACCATCGGGGCGACTCGGGAAAGAAGAAGAGGGCTCCCAGCAGGATGGCACCAGGAATGGCTTGGACTCCCCACGCAACGCGCCACGCGCCAGGGCCCGAGATGGTGCGGATGCATCCGTAAGAGATCAGGTACATGATGAGAATACCTTCAGCCTGTTAGTACTGCGACATAATGACTCTCACAGAATTCGACGGGGCTATAAGCATACCCCACTCGATACTCCATTGCTGAATACCCACAACACGGCCTCGGATGCGCGCAGGCGCAAGCTCGGCGAGGTAGACGCAGCACTGAGAAGATGTGATACCGATGGCGAAACCGTTGACGACGCGGCCGACAATGAGGTGCGCGACGTTTTGGGCGGAGCATTGCAGGATGGAGCCGATGATCCAGATGATGGAGGCGACCTGGAGGGAGCCCTTGCGGCCGAGGGGATCTGCGATGAAACCGGCGGAGAGGGCGCCGACGAGACTGCCGCCGGACATGGAGGCGGTGATGCCGCCCTGCAGGGTGCTGCTGGGGTGGTTGAAATAGTCGAGGTACTGGTCGGCGCCGATCCACGCGCTCATTGAGCTGACGTCGAAGCCAAAGAGCATGCCGCCGATGGTGCCGAAGGCGGCGAGCACTGTCGTGGGACCGTCAGACAATGTCGAGAAGGGGCTAGAGTGAGAGGACCTTACCGTAAATATTGTAGATGCGATACATGCCGGGCGAACGTTCGGCGTCCCTGGTGACAATTGAGGTGTTGTTGGGAGGAACCACTGGTTCTGGGTCGCTGGGGTCGAGCTCGCCTGGGATACTGGTCCAAGTCGACTGCTGCTTCAACAGGCGTGGAGTGAAAGTGCTTCAAAAAAGAGACGATCGGTGGCAACCGAGGACCCAAGCACCTTATATACAGACCCAGCGCAACGCGGCCGGGAGCCGCACCGAGCACCGAGCGACCCAACATGCGAATGTCCCCAGGCTCGCGCCAGAGAGCTCATCTTACACGGTCAGATCCATGGCCCACCAGGCAGCGCGACGAGCTGTTCTGCGGAGTGGTGGATAGTGATCCAAACCAAGCTTCACGATGATGGAGCCAGAGTAAGGCCCGGGTCGAGGAACGAAGGCGAACAATATGCGCACCAATGGGAGGCGAGAATTCGCGGGTCCGGCACGGACACTTGGCGGGGAGAGAACGTCATTGAGCGGCGCCGAGATGCATCACACTGCCGGCCCAGATCCACCTTACCATGACGGGCCTGATTTTGTGGCGCACGGGAAGTACGGGAGTACGGGGAGACGGGGGAGACGAGGGTTGGAATGGGTTGGCCCCATGCGGGACGGATGCGGGGATGATTTCCAGAAGCATCGCGTGCCGGGGACAGTTGACCTGATTTGCTTGGCCTGTTGGCCCTTGTTTAGGGGCAGGATATGGGGCCGGCTGGCAACTGGTCTGCGGGATTACGAAAGAAGTCGGCCGAGGAGAACCAAGGCGGCTGAATGGGGTGCCAAGAAGCACGATACAGGTTTGACAAGGACGCAGCTCGTGGAGGGTGAGTTAAATGACGAATACTTACATGGTTCCGTTCGATTCTCCCTGCCTTATCCAGTGAGCCAAGCGAACTGGATGGGAAAAGAGGCCGCCCTCTCGGTTGTCTGCATCAGGACAGGATGGGCCCATACAGACGGCAGAAAACAGATGACCAACGACACAACCCAGACCACATGGCACACGCGGTGCTAAGGCGACAGCAGAGGCGAAGAATCTCAGAGGCGACACCGGAGGCCCGGTAGGTAGCGCGCGTATCAAAGACCTCGGGCGTCGTGTGTTGCTGCCGATCTCTCAACACACATGGCATTTCGTATTAATGGATTGGCGCCACCGATGTGATGTCTCGAGGCGCCAATAAAAATCGATATGGAGTTCATCCAGGCGTGTTCCACTGTTCCTCCAGCGATCCACGCTCCTGCTCCAGTTCTCCAGACCGCTGGCGAGTCAGTGGTGGGTGTCAGGCGTGAATCCCCCAGGCTGGACACCAAACGTGAAGGAAGTGAACGTGCTCTTGGCGTCACGGATACATCGATCTGTTGTCATTCGGCGAAGTCTAGAAATCCCGATTGGGCCGCAAATCGATGACTTGGCCATCCAACTGGCCTGTTGAAGTGATCTGCCAGCATATCTTGGCTCCATTCCGAACTTGTCCAGAGCCGCACAAGGGAGCGTAGCTGATTTGTGAGGAAACTTCGGTGAGGCGAGGCCGTGAAAAAAGGCACGTACCGGCCGTGGCCGATGCTTACCGTGCGCCTTGCGGCTCTACGTCACAGGCGCACCACTTTAATCCACCGTGCGTGTGACTTGCCAAGGCACGTCCCGCCGTCTGCCCGGTAGAAATGCCCGATTCGCCCGACCATCCACCGACCCCCGAAGCCGTAGCGCCCCACTCAACTTGTGGCCTGCCCCTGAAGCGACAACCCACCAGCCCTCCACATGCTTCAGCCAGCTCGTCGGGATTTGCTTGAGCTACCTTGCTCGACCCAAATATCGGCCTGAGCATCGATCCAGGAATCACTTGGTACTTTGTCAAAGTCGTCTCATGTGGCATGCACGAGAACCCTGTACGCCCCTTCGCCGCAGATCCCCGCGCTTCGACCACGCGGCCCCATCCTCTTGGTGCCGCTTCCACGGTTGCGAGCTGCTTACTCTGCACGGCCGATTCAGTGATTGAGGTCAACCCCTTCTCGTTAGGCGTTGGGAGCTCTCTTGGACTTCCTGTCTCGCCAGGTGAGAATCCCGACTAGTCTGCCTCGTTCCCGAAATGAAAGCCCCTGTTGTGGGTTTCCAGTTCCAGCCAGCTGACATCATCAGTGGCTTGATCCTGCTCATCTCGGCCACTTCCATCTCCCTCACATGAGCATTTCCGATTATGATGAATTTCCCACCTGCTACCTCTTTCTCGTATCTCTAGGTATCTGGCTCTCCGGTAAACTGCCAATCGCCTTCAACAATGCCAGACAGGGCATCATACATTCACTATAGCTCATTAAACAGAGCAAGCTGACTAAAGAAGAAGACCAGGACTCTACCTGATAGATCCTACAATAAAAGCAGCAGTATAACAGCAAAAACGACGGTGAGCAAGTCTCACCCACGCCGCCATGGATGAATATCAGGCCTTGTTGGATTTTGCAGTCCTTAGCAGTATCAGATCTTCCCAGAGCCTAAATATCTCAAGGACATCCTCGATAGCCCCCTATGCCGACCATCTACCCTCCCTGCCGCATGAGAGACTCTGGCTAGCCTTTCATCCCGGTATATCAGTTCCATGTCAGGCTTTCGTCATTGACATCCTTCTCAAAGATATGGTCGTAAAGTTTTCAGCGGAGTGATGTCGAAGTTCTCGTAATCGATGCTACTACGCAGTAAGAAGGCGGAGATGTGCGCAGTGCGGCCTCTAGGTTAGATTTAAATTGGGTTACAAGACCTCAAATGTACCTACGACATGATGGTGCGCCTGGGGCCGCTTTTGGGAGACCTCGAGCTTGACGCTGCGGGCGGCGACACGACAATAATCTGGGCTGCTAGGATGATGCAGCTAGTGACAATGGTGATGGTGTCGATGAAGAAAATACTACAGCGGAGACAATTGGGCTCACCTAGCGGGCCTTCCACATATCTTATTTGGACTAATTGGATTGCGGGGTCCAACACCTCTGCATTGACACTTTGCAAGATCGCCATAGGAACTCATGTCCAGCCCACTACGAGCTTGAAGCCACATCGGCCTTGACCAGTCTAAAAACTATCGTCAAACAGGAGAATCACCATGAGCTCCAGCCTCCTAGTTTCTAACCCCCCCCCCCCCAAAAAAAACGAGAACAGGATGAAGACTCATGATCAACCATGCAGAAGACCAACCTTAACGAGCTTCTTCCTGGCTCTTGATGTGCCGTTCTGTTGGTCCCGCACCATCAACCTCCGGTTGTGTTTGTTGGTCGGACAGCTTGGGGTTACGCAAGAACAAGGCGAAAATGAACATTGGCACAACGATACAGATCGCGGCAATTGTCAGTATCCGCTGAACGTGCCGATAGCTGAGAATGATTGCATCTCGCTCGGGCGTGCCGATAGGATATGTCGGTACAACATATAGAGGCGCAGCATAGACCGATGAGGCCAGGGTCGCATTGTTAAACTGTGCAAGGTTGTTGCTGAGCTCTTTGAACAGAACCTGCGACCAAATCGCGCCGGAGACGCAGTTGCCGAAGGCTTGTCCGATGGAGTTGACAGTGAAGACGAGGGAAATCAAGATGCCGAGGTATTGGTGGCGCGCCGCGGTTTGGATGAGGATCAAGGTCGGCCAGGAGAAGAATCCAGCGCCTGTGCCGATGACGATCTCTCCACCGATAATGCCAGACTTTGAGCCCGAGCCACCGCGGTAGTGGTAGATCAAACCCCCGCCGAGAAACCACAAGATGATTCCAGCCAAGATGAACTCTTTCAGTCGGCGAACTTTGATGACAACGATACCCAAGAGAGAGCCCACGACGACCGCGCAGAAGCTGTAGAGGGATGCCACACGAGTGGCGCCCTCGATCGAGAAGTTGTATGAAGCAATCAAAAGTGTGAAAAGGTAGTTGCCGTGGACCATAAAGGCAAATGGAAAGAGACAGCTGATTCCAAAACATGCCCAAACGGTTCGGTGCCGAAGAAGGTGGAAAGGGAGCATCGGGGTGGATGTCCTGCCTTCCCACACCAGGAAGACGGGGAACAGCAGCAAGCCGATGATGATCGGGGTCAGTATCCCCGCATCCCGCCATCTCGTGCTCTGTCCTCCTGCCAGAGTCAGAGGGATCAAGGTCATGGCTAGAGCGGCCGTCAACAGAAACACTCCGATTAGATCAAGCTCCCAGAAGAGCGACCGAAGTGAACGAAGCCGAAGCGGAGATGTGCCTTGCATGAGCTCGTTGCTGTCTCTTTTGGCTTGACGTCCAAGAATGAACATGGTGGTGATGAGAGGCAAAGCGGACACCGGGTTCATAATGGCAAACATGCCGATCCCCCATTTCCACGTGGTGACTGAAAGAACCGCGGACGTAAGGTTTCCGCTGATCCAGGTGTTGACGAGGAATGGCCAGTTGGGAACGAACGCGAAGAACAACCGTGTCTTCATAGACGTGAAATCCGCAATCATAATCTCGATCGTCAGCACCGAAAGGGTGTATCCGAGCTGATGCAGGACGGCCCCGCCGGCAAATCCCTGTACGTTGACGGAGAATGTTTCGATGATTGTTCCGATCATACTGAGCAGCACGGCGACGGTGAAGACCTCGATTCGACCAAAAATATCGGTCAATCTAGCCACCGATGGTTGGATAGCAGCGGCCACGACTCCGCGAATGACGTTGATCGTTGATAAGAGGGAATGGTTCTGGAACGATGAAGTCGCGTAAGGGACGTAAGACCCACGCACCAGAAAATCGAGTCCCAGAACGTAGCTGACGAGGAAGATGCTGCTGAAAAAAATCCATCGTTTGCCGGTGGTCAATTGAGCCGCTGCCGCCTCCATACGGACAACACCCGGCGAGTTATCATGATGCCGCGTTTGTGGGTTTCCTTCGGTGTTGCCAACATGAGCGTGAGGATCTTTGTGAGCAGGATGTCGTTCGTTTAATTCCACATCCATTTTGAACACTTGAATTGGGCTCTTTATGGCGAAATGGGGACGGAGAGGATTAGTTCCGATCAGAAATCGGAACGAACAGGTATCGAGTGAACGAGAGGCAGGTCTGTTGATGGTGAGATCAGCGCCCCTCCTCTCATTTCAGAATTTCCCATTTGTATCAAGTATTAAGTAGTTCCTGTGCGCCTCGAGTTGGCCCATAAGTGGCTTCACGTCTTCACAGCTTTTTCGTTCGTCCCAAGATTGAAGCGCCTTGGCGACCTCTGGCCCTGGCAGATTCACCTGCTTCTTTGGCAAGTAGCAACGCCCCCTCGGTTCAACTTACCGCTCACGATGAGGAAAGTCGGTTGATTTCGCCATGATCCGGATCGAACGACTTTCCGTCAAGCTAAACCCTGCAAAGATCGAGCGCAGATCTGCTTGTGAGGTTTTGTAACCGAGAATTGTCGAGTCAGGTCGCGTGGCATAATCTAATCAGATGATCAGATATGGCATAATCTAGCGAGTGGCGGCTCGTACACACGCCCGCGTGGAGGGACGGTTGCCACGGCGGAAAGGCTGGGGACCCCGCCTCGGAGAACGACTACGCCGCTCGGAGAAGTGGCCCAACATCACATTCATAAGGTAGTCATGCGTATGTTCCACGGCAGTGGTAACGCATGACAGTATGACAGACCGGATTTGTCTTCCACAAACCTACATCCACTTCCGAGACGAATAGTAC
This sequence comes from Verticillium klebahnii, assembly GCA_002851715.1. Lineage (NCBI taxonomy): Eukaryota > Fungi > Ascomycota > Sordariomycetes > Glomerellales > Plectosphaerellaceae > Verticillium > Verticillium klebahnii. The sequence continues at coordinate 1,681,990 of NMXL01000005.1, read as the reverse complement.
ATAGCGCATAGCGAAGTATTGGTGAACCTGAAGATCAATTCCCTGGCAAGGGTCAGAAGACAATTCAATGGAAGCAGACGTGTGTCAACGGCGCAGCAGCCCCTCACCCGACTCTTTATTTCTGTTCATCATTGCCAAAGCTATCAGTGCAGCAGCACAGCCTATACGCTCAATTTAACAGCGACAGACATCATCATGATACGGTCTGCGATATCCCGTAAAACTACAATCATCTGCCGTGGAGGTAGGTCCCAGTCCTAGTATGTAGCTCAGTCTGTCTTTCAGGAACTGGCCAGTCCCAAGTTTGTCGACAGGATTGAGCATTCCGCGGGGTCGTAGGGTGCAAGAGATTAATCAATTAACTACAAATGCCAAGGGTGAGAACCTAATGTTACATTAAGAGCAGAACAGTAGTCTAAACAATGAACAGCATGGCCAAGTCAACTCGTTGAAAATGAACACAAAAGTCATTGCACATGTCCGCTGCGTGTTCGAGAGGAGGTCCTAGATCATAGCATACTTTCAAGGATCTGGTTTGTCTGTATCACTTGGTGGTCAGTGACCGTATCGGACTGCGCAATGAACTCGCCACTTACATGTTCAATAACGTTGTGTCCGTACAAGAACGACCTGAACTCGGCGTCAAACATCGGTCCTGTGTCGGCTTTCCATACCCCTGTCTGAGAAAGCTGGGCCATCTCTCTGTCTCTGTTCTCCTGCTCCTCGCCATCGGGCATGTGGATCATGTCTCCATTCCGTCTAGCTTGAGCCGAGACAGCCTCGCAGCGCCACTTCCTCGCTCGCTCGTAGGCCTTGAGTACGCCTGGGAGATCTTTGACGGATCTTGCTTTGCTGACAGCCACGGCCAAGGCACCTGCGTCTTCAGTAGCCATTGCCGCGCCTTGGGCCAGGAATTGTAGCATAGCATGCGCGTTGTCGCCCATCAAGACGACCTTGCCAGACTTGCTGGTCCATCGAGGAAGCCGGGGTACCTCGGCGAGCCTCCACTTGCCGACCTCCTTGGTGTGATGCAAGATGCGTTTCACGACGGGGTTCCATCCCTCATACTCTTTCTCTGCCTGGCCTACGGTCGCGGAGCGGCTCCATTCCATGGCTTGGTCTTCATTTTCATTGTGGTTGGCGGGATGCGTGGCGCCGAGGGTATACATGCCGCCACCACATGGATAAACAATGACATGGCGGCTGTAGCCCGCCCAGACGTTCGTGGCTGTCTCTCTGAAGATAGGCGCTGTGATGGGATCGGACATCAGGTCATCGTGGTGTACATAGGCTCGGTAAGCCGATAAAGGGTTGACGTTCATGGTGGTGTCCTCTTCGGGAATGATCGCATTGCGAAGCCTGGACTTGATGCCTGAAATTTTTCAGCAACGTGGTGGGAGAGGTTAAGACGTGTAAGGTAGTGAAAGCTTACCATCGGCAAGAACAACGAGATCTGCCGCGATGATTTCTCCGCCTGCCAGCTTAACTGAAGGTCCTTGTTCATCCACCTCCTCGACTCTAGCGTTCAGCTTCAACTCCGCACCAGCCTCGAGCATGGCATCGTGCAAATGGCGCTGATAGTGAGACCTGCGCATGCTCCAATACGGCGGTGTCCCTTCCTGCTGCTTCCCTGCCTGCGCAGTGGCAATGACCTCGTTATTGTTCCATCGTCGGAATACAAATTTGGTAGGATGAATGGCATCTTTGACCATTTTGTCAAGAATACCGAAGTGTTTCAGCACAAGTGTTGCGTTAGGTGGTATGTGAATACCCACGCCGATGGGGGTGAGTTCTTTGGCGGATTCCAAGACGGTGACATCGTGGCCTTGTTGAGCGAGGCCTATGGCCGCGCAGAGGCCAGCGATGCCAGCACCGACGACGACGATTTTGAAGGGCATTTTTGTGGTGTTGAAGTTGTGGGGAACTGTGTTGGGGGATTGTGTTCAATGATGGTCAATAGGGAGAAGCATGATAGACAGAACTGCCTTTAGTGTTGTGAGTACAGCAGAGATATAAAGATCATCATGCATCAAGGAAGCATTTATGCTTCAAAACTTTCTCCAGCATGTTGCGGTTGGGGTCAGCTGACACAGGAGGATTGATGTCATGCATCCTCAGTCCTTCGTGGGGACTCAAACCTGTGACAAAGCGGTGAACAAGATGTGCGTCACGCCCTCTGCGACATCCATCCTGTCGTGGTAATGGTTTGGTTGTTAGTGTATGGTATATTGTCAAAGTTGATTCATGATGACAAACCATGGCAGATCCGAAGCGCCGAGGATAGGGCTCGGCCGAAGCCTGAAAATACACTTCTCTACGTGCATGAGCTGTGAGTGTCGATGCCATGTGAAGACGTGTAAATCCAGTGATCGGTAAGCTTCGCTCGCGTCGCGAGTTAATCGCGAGCAAACTTGGGATGAACGGGAGGAAACGCGAGATTCACTGGCCATGGACTAGCATGCATGGTCTCCGCAGCTAGCCCGGCCTGAAATCGCCATTTGCTGGACTCGAGGATCGCCGACTTAGCTCGTGCGCCGAGTAAGTTTGAAACAAAAGACTAATCAGCCTTGGCAACCGTTGCAAAGTTCCGATGCTGCTCGGAGTAAGCAGTAGAAATGCGACGCAAGTCAGCGGACGGTATTCGCCGGGCCCCCGACTTATTTATGCTACAAGCGCCAACCAGCTCGATATGGTTCAGCGCAGCTCCAGCGTTTCTTGATATCTCCTAGTCTACTTCTCCTGACCATCTATCCTCATCATGTTTGGAATATGTGCCCCGTTCGCCTTCCTGCGTGCCAGTGACCCTCCGCGCACGCCGACATTCCATCAAAACCCAATTCTCCTCCAAGACACCCACAACAGGCAGTTCTCCATCAGCTTCAGTACACCATCAAAGTCAGACTTGACCTTCTCTACCCAGATCTTTCCCAGAAAAGAAGCCGAGCACAACTTCGAGTCCAGCTTCTACCGGCCACCTCGACATTATCATCTTCTCCAGGATGAGTACTTTCACGTCAATTCAGGGGAAGGCATATGGTACCTATGGGGTGGTAAAACTATCAGACTGAAGAAAGGCGACAATATCATGGTGCCCGCACGAAAATGGCACACCTTTGACATCGCACCCGAGTCGGAGGAGCCGCTGTCAGTGTCCTACTACTACGACAGAGAGTACGCCGAGATGGAAGAGAAATTCTTCAGAAACGTCCTGCCATACTTTGCAGACTGTCGGAGAGCAGGCGTGAGGCCGTCCATCTTCCAGCTCATGGTCTTTGCCATGCACAATTGGATGCCCATCGCGCTGCCTGTGCCGGGCCCGGAGTGGTTCAACTTCACGGTCAACACGGTGTTGATGGTGGTGATTGGCTGTGTGGGACAGTTTCTTCTGGGCTACAAGACTTCGTACCCGGAGTACCAGGGCCCTGAAGGTAAAGGTGTGAAGGACGAATAATTAACGGGCGATGGTTCTCTTAATGGAGTACACATGTATGCGTGACGAAGTTTGCTTGTGGTCGCAAGTTCGTACTTATATCTCTTCCAGGCTAAGATAGCTTCACATCCCAAAGCAAAGAATTCTGAGACTGAGGGCAGATATTGGATCGTGAGCCAGGCGTGTTTTAAGTAATGATATGCAACTGTGTTAAGAGGCGACGATGTTCGTTAAGGTCTAGTCCTTTTTCGCGCTCTCCGCACCTTCCTTTTGCATGCCTTCGCATCCAAACGCCTTTCCTGCTGTCTCTTCAATTTTGCCGTATCCTTGTGTTGAGGCGTCGCGCGCCTCAGCCGCGGCCTTCATGGTGGACGCTGCGTGGGCCTTGTCCTGCTCGCCAGAGGAGGTCCACGCGTGGTTGCCTGTAATACTCCCAATTGCGCTCTACTCCTCGTCAATCTCTCTGCTCCAGAGCTTCCAAAAAGGTGGCTATCAGCTACTTACCTCGGCCGCGCCCTTGACGTACTCAGCATGACCGGCGATGAGGCCTGGCTGCTGCTGGTTCGGGTTTTGGTCAGACATGCTGGAGATTGTGAATGTAGTGAATGTAGCTTTTGCGTGAGTGTGTGCTTGGCAGGTAGGTTTTGATTCTTGGTTGTTTCCTTAAGAAAGAGGGAAGGGTTGATGAGAGCTTGAGGAGCTGGCAAGGGTCGATGACAGAGGGGTCACATGTCCGAGTTGCTGTTCGGGGTCTAATGACGTCAGGGGCTCAACGTCATCGATATCTCACCACCACTGAATCATCGCAAGCTTGCCTCGGCCACGTGATGAAATGATTCTCATTATTTCAGAGTGATCGTATTGGACTTATAGGTTGATGATGTTGCGTCGCTTACCGACTTGGACGAATCAGCCCCTCACGCCTTTTAGAAACGGGCAAACGATTACATTGATGGTGAGGTGACTGCTTTGTCGCGTCTTGCGAATTATTATAGTTCCGGCAAATCGGATATTCTGGTTACAAAGTGGCCTTAACAGTCCTTAGGGTGGTGGGCTATACTGGCGGCGCTCCGAGTGTCACTTGCAATGCTGTTTCGAGTGCTTGAAACAGGCTAGAACAGCAACTTGCCGGCGTATGGCGTCTATGGTAATCACATGAAGGTAGACGATGTTCGTGCCGCCAGTGACCAGTAGGGAGGTCGATATTCAGTCTTGTGATATTAGTTCGATGCGCAATGTACCGCCAGCTTGGTTGCAAACCCCAAACCCACTCGACCGTGGACTACATTGTTGGGGTATGGTAGGCATATAAGATCATCATCTCATCAACTAAGTGTCACCAGCACGGCACCGGAAACTTCAGCGACAAGCATCACAGTGTCTCCATCGTAACTGGAGTCCCTTCGGCCTTCAGAGGACATGACAAGAGGAACCAACGATAGACTCCAAGAAACGGCGCCCGCATATCGCCCGGAACAGTCTAAAGCAGCCATTTAAAACGGTCGCCGCCGGTGGGCGAGACACAAAATTCGTTTTGAACAGAGGAGCAGAGTGTTTTCTCAGGCAGAATATTCAACTAAAGACCCTGACGATGAGGAGCGATAGGATCTGCGAGAAACTGTTGCTGAGAAGGAGAAAGGCGACATTGGAATAACATTGGAGGTGGTATAAGTTGATCTGACTAGAGCGATAATGACCTTGCTCTCGGGCCCGACTTGACCCCTACGATAGAAGGAAGAGAGGGCCAGAGCGATGGAGGGTAAAGGCGAACGGGCGAAGCGCGACGCCAGGAGGTCGGGAAGCTCCAGAATGACGAGGGAAATCATCCAGCAGAAGGGAGCATTGAAATTCAGAAAACTCCTAAGCCCTAGTACAGATGTGAGCGAAAGAAGATAATCCAGGTCCTGAATAAAAAGCTAGCTAGTTAAAGAGATCGTTGCGTTGAAGGCATCGCAATTGGAATCTATCGATCGTGCCCGACAATGGTTTGTACTTTCCCCACATTGTGACTGCTTGGGAAAGTCCCAGCCCAGTCGCGTACATGACTAAGCATCCGAGCTACCAGGACCTCCAACTCCAACCTTCAACCATCACGGCAAGCCATTCCCACCCGCTTCCGCCAACGTGAGCCTTCATCTCTCTACGTCGCCGCTATGGCACAACCCGCGCAGCCCGAAACGAAGCTCCTCTGGAACCCGGAAAATGTTAAGGATGTCGCCGAATCTGTGGGCATCTCCGTCCTCAACGATGACGCCCTCCGCGTCCTTACCCAGGATGCCGAGTATCGCATCGGCCAGGTCGTCATTGAGGCTCTCCGCTTCATGCGCGCGGCGCGCCGCACCACATTGACGGTTGGCGACATCGCACAAGCCCTTCGCGTTCTCGACGTCGAGCCCCTCTACGGATACGAATCAACGCGCCCGCTACGTTACGGAGAGGCGAGCCTCGGCCCCGGTCAACCGCTGTACTATCTCGAGGACGAGGAGGTCGACTTTGAGAAGCTGATCAACGCGCCATTGCCGAAGGTGCCGCGTGACATGAGCTTCACTGGTAATTGCTTGCGACCTTTCGCCCCTTCCTAGCTCTCGCTAACAACGCTTTCTCTCCCTCAGCGCACTGGCTCGCCATCGAAGGCGTCCAGCCGTCAATCCCCCAGAACCCCACGACAGCCGAGTCACGCAGCCAGGAGCTGTTGCCGAAAGGTCCCGGAGCCAACCCCGCCATGGCAGCCCTCGCTGGAAACGACAATGTCTCCCTCCGACCGACCGTCAAGCACATCATCTCCAAGGAGCTCGTCCTCTACTTCGAGAAGGTACAGAACGCCCTCCTCGATGACAACCCCGACGACGAGGTCGTGCGCCTGCGCCAGGCGGCCCTGGCGTCCGTCCGGACAGATCCTGGCCTGCACCAGCTGATCCCGTACTTTGTCAACTTTGTCGCGAACCAGGTGACCCACCGCCTCGACGACGTCTTCACGCTCCGCCGCGTCATGGAGCTCACCGAGGCGCTCATCGAGAACACGAACCTCTTCCTCGACCCCTACGCCAACGCCATCGCCGCCCCCGTGCTCACGTGCCTCCTCGGCCGCAAGCTCGGCGCCGATGACGCCGTCCCGGAACAGTACGCGCTGCGCGAGTTCTCGGCCTCGCTCCTCGGCAAGATCGCCCTGCGCTACGCCGCGTCCAACCACCTCCTGCGCCCCAAGCTCGTCCGGACGTGCCTCAAGTTCTTCATGGACCCGGATAAGCTGCCGGCCGCGCACTACGGCGCCATCCTGGGGCTGGCCGCCGCGGGCGGGCCCGAGGCCGTACGCGTGCTCGTGCTCAAGTACCTCCGGGCCTACCACGACGAGGTCCTGCAGCGGCTGCGGGACAAGGGCGAGGGTCTGGAGTTTGAGCCGCTCGTCGGCGCAATCATCAAGGCGATCACGACGCTCGTGGCGGACGACAGGACGCAGGCGAACGGCGTCAATGGCGGGCCGGCGGCGGCGCAGGTGGCCGAGCTCAGCGAGTTCATCGGGCCCATCCTCGGCGAGAGGATCGCGAGTCTTGGCAACAAGCGGCTGGTGGAGCAGGTGCTCGAGGCGCGCACGATCCAGTAGCCGATGGATGGAATGATACCCGCGGGCGAGGGCGAGCGAGTGGAGGCGCGGCGCACGGCGTTCAGGACGGCAAAAGGGGACAGGATGGTCATGGTACAGTTTGAAAAAGAATTTCTATAGCACAATAGCCCGAGATTCCAGGGCTTCGTCTTCCGGCGACTGCATTATGATATCGTCGCCCGCTCTTCCCCTGACGCCTCTTCCTCCCGTTTCCTCCCATGATCTTCCCTCCCGTGATCTTCCCTCACGGGTGATCCCTCCGTCCATCCTCTCCGTCTTCCCGTACCTGCTCCTCGAAGCTCATTTACATGAGGAAACCAGTGTACAGTCCCGCGACGAGACTCGCGCCCCAGATGGCCCATCCGTAGCTGGCGATCTGCTTCTTCGCGAAGCCGAGGCCGAGGTCGTAGGTCAGGTGCCTCACGCCGTTCATGCAGTGGAACATGAAGGGCCAGGCGACGAGGAACTTGAGGCCGCCCTTGACGGCCAGCGGCAGGGCGCCGAAGGAGGCAGCGAGGGTGGCGGACTCGATGTGCCAGCCGAGCAGGGGTGCGGCGACGTAGGCGCCGAGGTAGACGTAGAGAGCGGCGGAGAGGCCGCCGCCGGTGAAACGGGTCCAGATGGAGGCGCCGAACCAGGTCTGGTCCATGCGGTAGGCTGTCAGGTGGGGGGAGGTGGGACGCTTGAGGCGCTGGGCGGCGAGGATGAACTGGCCCTCGGCGGGCGTGAGCTTCGCGGTGCCGACGGGGCTGTCGCGGCGGAGGTTAGTCGAGGGTCATTCAAGTATGGGGCGCGAGGGATCGGAGGGGCGGACGCACCGGATCTGAGACGTGGAGAGGGCCATCTTGGGGGCCTGGGTGGTGAAGAAGGTGCTGGGCGCGGCGACCGCTGGGAGCGACAAGTTAGCATGGCGGTCGTGAGGGTGGTGAAGCCTCGAGCATCGGCTTGGTGAGGCTGCTCGCGATGTTTCGCGGCTCTCGAGACTGGCAGAGGAACGCACCTCGGCGCGCGGCCGACACTCCCACCCGTTGCGCGATCATCTTGGTCGAGGGATTGGGTATCGAGGCGACAACAATTGAGTCGGTTGGTGGGTTCGTGCGGTCGGTATCGTCGTCGTCGTGGGTATCAATCGGTAGACAAGCAAGGCGATCACCAGGAAAGTGTTGATGTCAACCTCGCAGCTCTCGAAATCGGGCGGAATGCCCTCGGTTCCTCGGCAGCCGCGGCCAATCACCAGCCTCGACTTCCTAATCCAACGGCTCCACCTTGCCTGTCTCTCAGCACGTGATATGTGTCACGTGCATGGGATGCAGGCCGCGCACAGGCCAGGCGAATTGGCATCAAAGTCGCGATTTTTCGCTCTCGCTTCGCTTTTGCTTTTGTTCTTCTCTCCTCAGATAGCAATGGCAACCCGCCGCAGCACAGCTAACGGGCTCCGGCCTGATGAACCCACGCTGCGGCACGTCTTTGGACGAACGGGCGCGCCAAAGAGAAATACTGGGATGGATCCTTCGTTGATCTCGGTGCCCGAAGAAACCTACTGGGCTCCGTTTCTTTTCTGTGATCTACATACTTTTCGTGACTGATGCAATGTCTTGTGACTCTTGTCCTGCCTCCAGTCGGGTGAGCTATTTTCTGAGCAGCGAGGCCTACTTCGCTGTGATGCCCGCTGGTCCGGCTGGCCTGCTCAGTTGCCATGGGCTGGCTGACGGATGTTGTGATATGCCTCACCTCATGTGGGAATACCTCTCGGACATCTCACGGAGCACGAGATGAATTTCGCGTATCACTTGCGCTGTATTCTGTTCACGCTACCAAAGGCCTATCTGCCTAGTTAAAACCAACTGCTTCATTCCGCCTTCGCCCCCGTCGCAGCAATCACCTCGGCCTTCTTCGCCTCCCGCCGGCTGACGCTCTGGGGGTCAAAGTACGGCCTCTCGCCCAGGCTGACGGCCCTCGACCCCTGTCTCTCGCCGAGGTTTTCGAACAAGTAGTCGGGCGTCGCGGCGTGGTACACGGACCGGTTGTCCCAGATGGCCACGTCGTTGACATCGCGCCACTTGAACCGCACCTGCAGGTCGTGGTTCTCGACGATGAGCTGCACGAACCACGCGAGGAAGTGCCGCGACTCGTCGTCTGACAGCCCGTTGATCTTCTGCACGTGGTGGCCGACGGCGAAGACGCTCTTCCAGCCCGTCACGGGGTTCGTCCGGATCACCGGGTGGACCGCCTCGAGGAGCTCGCCCACGTTCTCCGGCGCACCGCGCTCGGCGCTGTAGAGCTTGAAGCCGTTCTTGTCCGCCGCCTCGTTGAACCCCGGCTGCGCGTACGTCGCCGTCAGCGTGTCGAGGAAGCCCTGCAGCGGCGCCGAGATGCGGTCGTACACCTCGTAGCCCGAGGCCCAGAGCGTGTCTGGATATCCAGCATTAGCAGGCCATTGATATGACGAGGGATGCAGCTACTCACCGCCGCCCGTCTCGGGCAGCTGCGTCAGGCGCAGCAGGGCGTAGTCGCTGGGAATGGGCTCGAAGGTGATGTCTGAGTGCCACTGCGACTTCTGGCTCTGCTTCTTGTTGTAGTTGAGGAAGCGGTGCAGGTACAGCTTCTTCGCCTGCTCGGAGGAGATGACGCTGATCTCGTCGTCCTTGTCGTCGCCGCGGCCGGCATTGTTGATGGGGTGGATGTGCAGCTTGGAGGTCGACGGCTTTCCGGAGAGCTCGCCGAGGCGCTGGACCAGTTCCTTTTGGAGGTCGTTGGTTACGTCGTCCTGCTTGCGGAAAAAGACGACGCCGCGCTGTGAGACTGGGAGATGTCAGCTCGAGTCTTCATCACATGGTAGATGGCAGGCTACCTGTGATGGCCAGGTCCCGGATGAGCTCGTCCGAGTTGGGTGCCCTCAGCAGCTCGGCAAGGTTCGTGTTGACGTACTCCCGGCCGATGACGGGCGTCACTTCGAAGTGCTCATACTTGTCGAGAGCACCGCTGGTCTTCAGAGGCTCACGATGATCGGTGCGCAGTTCGGGGAGCTGCTCCTCCTGCTGTTGCTGTTCTGGCACGGCTGGCACCGGCTTCTCGTTCAAGGTCAACTTCTTGGCCTGAATGTCATCGACCTCGACGGGGGCCGGTGCTGTCTCTGTGGCAGAAGGGGCCATGACGCTGGTTGAGTGAAAATGTTTTGCTTTGTTGGTTAGAAGATTATACGACTGTGATGTCTTTACGTAGACTGTCCCGTGGCCTTCACCAACGGGAATGGCTTCATTTATGGCCGCCGACTATACCACTCCCAGCTTCCCTCCCAGCCTCGAGGATCGACCGAGCCACCACCAAATGATTACGGAGCATCGCGCGATCAGCAGCATATATTCTGCCACTGATGCCATTCAACCGCTTCAAGCAGCGATCCAATCACAACCACCAGATCGCGAGACGCGTTCGACCAGACGAATGTCCCACCAGGTCGACGATCCCTCCCAGGATACATCTCGGCCAGCAGGCGCTGCGACCTCGGCCCCTCGATTGGCAATGATGACATTTCGCAACGCTGATAAGCACTCGGGCAAAGTAACCCCAGCTGCAGAGGCGTTCGCGGTCGGGATATGAGCCACCCACGAACACGGTCGATGGATCAATGAGATGGCGCGCTTCCGAATGGCATCACGCGGGGATAACGGTGGTGTCATTTTGGCAGCGATCACGACGGGCGACGGAACCCCGACCCCCACGTGGTGAGGGCCATTGAGGGGCTGCGGCCGTACACCACCGGCCCTGGTGGTGCTTCTGACCTTCGGTTGTCGGACGGTTGTCGGACGTTTGGGTCCGTATTGGCGGGGGCCCGGTTCCGGGATCGGGGGCGATTGGAGACGCGGGCCTTCGGGGGGTTTGTGGGTCGATGTTTGTCTCGCTCGGTCGACGCTGGAACCATTCTGTGATCCTATCATTTCCCATGTGAGATCGAGCTTCGTTCCATTCATCACCCCAACCGTAGCCCCTGGCTCCTGGCCTTCGGCGTCTTTGGTCACATCAGGCTTCCATCCAACAAATAAACGGGATGCGACAGGGCTAGTACTTTCCCCGTCGAGGACATGGACAAACGATCTAACGCCGTAAACCCCGACTTCACAAAAAGTGGACGAAGGTGTAGTGCATGCCAAAGTAGGCCTGGTAGTCATCTTGTTCTAAGGTAGTCATTATCGTGTACGTTTCTCTCAGTCATGCCTCTCGGTCGTAGCTAGAACCAGCCGTGTATACTCATTCCGTAGCCGCCATTTTCCTTCCCATGTCCCCAGAATCTTCGTTCACCTCGCAGGTGTGGTGGTCCTGGCAGTGAAATACTTTGTTCCTCGCATCGCTCCAGGACTAGCCTGCTGCTTGATGTTGCCGTATTGGGCGGCCTATCCGGAGTCGCCGCCCGTGGCGGTGGCGACGGTAAGGGCCAGCTTGGTGGTCTCGAGCTACCAGGCCTCGATTCCCAAATGCTCATGCCCCTGTAACTCCCCCCTTCTTCTAGGTCTACCAACCGGTAGCTCTCCCCGATTCCTAACGCATGTCCGCCGTGATAGGCGTAAATCGGTAACTGCACCCGGCTGCCGTTTCCTTCCGTCTCACGCTTGAACTCGTGCGTGTGAATCGAGCTGACAAAAGAGTCGCGAGGCGTACGGTGGAGCCGGGTGATTTGTGTACCGATCGTGAGAGGCCTCTCGTATCTGTGTATGGGATTCACAACTGGGCTCTTTGGGGGCCGAGACGAGAAGCGGGGAAACATCTGCGCGAGAAATGGCTTGAGGGTCGTAAGGCAGGCACAGATGATGGCGGTGTGTACCTCGATGCAGTTGAGGTTGGCGATGGGAACGTCGGTCCAGGTCAGATCCTTGTAAAATTGTGACGGGTAGCCGTGCTTGAGGAGGATCGCGAGACGAACGGCAGAGATGGCGCAAACACTGCGAGGGTTTTGTTAGCATCTGTTTCGCAACAGAACTCAAGAAGCTGCCATACCCAAAAGCAAGAAGGAAGACAAAGTAAAGACCGAGCTTCTGCCTTTGGGGGAGCCTAAGGTTGAAAATGACCGGGAGCGGGAGCAGGCATATCAAAAAATCAGTGGCCGTGTTGAGGCCCGCATTGATCCAGAAGATGACGAATTTGTGACAAAATGAAGGCGTCTTCCCCATGATCCAGAGGGACTCGAGTGGAACACATGTCGTCAGGATACTGGTGAGGATCCAAGTGTGGGAGACGACGACGAGTGCGAGGAGGACCTTGCTGAGTACTTGGACATTGTGGTACGTGAAGATCCTAATGTAAAGACAAAGAATGGAGACCTTGGTTGAAAAGAGGCTCGCTGTGTAGATGAGGCGTGCGATGATGCCTGACTTGAGGTATTCGCCAAAATAGTGCCGGACGTAGAAGAAGTGGCGGCCGAGGCCCAAACCCACTTCTGATGATTGTTAGCTGAGAACAAGGCCAAAGCTCTTGGCGAGACTGACGAGCTATCATGGTAGCGCTCGTACCCAGACCGAAGACGAGGGCGACAAGAATAAACCAATCGTCCAGGTGAACAGCGCGAAGGATCTTTACTCTCGTGTAGAACCGTACACCAACCAAGAGCGAAGCAAGAACAGCCGTGATGATAGCCACAGGTATAACAGATTCCCCGTTGAAGTTGTTGGGTCCTGGGATTGGGCTAGTCAGCCATGGCACCGTCTCGTCAGCCGTCTTGGTATTGCTGGGAGCGGCATCGTTCATAGTAGGAAGTGGCAGGGTCCTCGGAAGTCGAGTTGATCGGAGGTAGTATCATACTCGAGGACCCGAGGCGGAGTCGTCGGTGGTTGTCGCTTCGTGGTGCCGGGTGTCAAGACGTCGTCATCATGGCAGTGCGTGGGCCTCTGTTGTCCGAGGGTTCCGAGTTGACGAGGAGCTATCAAGTGAGTTTGGTCAAGCCTCTTTGGCTTGGATATCCAAAAAGAGATCGGCAGTGGATGTCGAGGACTCGAGGGCCCGACGAGGGCCAGACCGGGCTGGACAATGTATTATCAACTTGGGCAGCAGGAGGGAGAGCCGTGCGGCCCATCAGGTTGTTTGTGCCGCCCCAATCTAATAGTCGATTGGTGGCCCGGAGGCGGCACTCAGAAAAGAAAGACCGGGTGAGGCAACCTTGGTTGTTGCAAAGCTGAAGACCCAGGCAACCGGGTGGACGAATGCGCTGCTCGCAGCAGCGCCACCAAGCCCGAAATGTGATCAGCCGACGACCAGCAGAAGCATGAGACCTTCAGGGGTCATGACGCTTGGACAGGAGTGTTTGCCAGGAAGGCGAAGCTCCCCTGCTCTCTTGGGGGTGCTTGTTCACCCACGGCGTCTCGCTGCCCATGGTGTTGCCTTGAAGAAAGCCTGGATGGAGCCGGCGGCAAGTAGTTGGCGGGCTGTAGGCTGGCTGGGCTTGGAGGCGTGGGGTTGGATCGCCGGCTGAGATTGAGATCGAGAAACAGCCGTGGGACATTCCCACAGACGGCGCAGCGCGGACCAGCTGACTTCCGAGCATGTCGGCGACCAGTTGTCCAGCAAGCCTGTTGATGACCCCAGTGATGGTTGGATTGCTCGGCGACGAGCACGGGGCGGCGAGCAGGAGCGGCTGAAGAGGTCAGAGGCCATGCTGAGCATGTCTATTGTTTGTCACACCTCTGAGCTGCAAGCAGAGCATATGTGTTCCGGTGGGTTGGTGTGCTGGAGGGTGGTAGAGGAGCATTGATGATAATTGATGATGGGGATGGTGGTCGTCCTGCGGTGGATGCTTGGTCGCACCGTTGCGTGCTGTCAAGACCAAATAAGACAGTGAGTTGAGACTCGTGACGCCCTAAAGTCCGAGGGGGCAAACCGGTGGTAGACAGGGCTCACAGGGGCAATAGCACCCTGGGCACCCGCATTACAGGGCAAGAAGGCAAATGTTGCCCGCTGTATTTACAGGCGCTTGTCGCGGTATCTGGGATGATTATGGGAAGGCAAGTTGCCTGAGCTTCCCCTCGCAACATGGCTCAAGCAAGACCTATCCCTGTCATAGTTGTCCCAAGCTGACCCATGTTTGCTGCCAAAGGCGAACCCAAACAAATCCGATCTTCTGTCACATCCTTGCCATCGGTGCCTCGGAAAGCAGGGATCCCAGCTTCCGGCCCAAAACTACCTCCCACCATCGCGGGAGGTCCAGCACCCTGCCACCCTCAACATGACACGTTTGGTTCACGATACACCCGCCGCCAAGGCGGATGGTGCGTCCTTGCGAAAGTCAAATCATCAATTATCACACTATGATAGACCGGGCCGTTCCAGACGCAGCACCCCCACGAGGGTCGTGCCCGACCGAGCCTATTCCGTGATCCTCCGGTGTGGCGTGCTGCACCAGGTGCGTGGTCAGGTACTGTTGGCAATCTTGTTCCTCTTGGCCTGCAATGGGGATCTGTTAGCTCAAGTCCCACGAGCTGAAAGATGATTGCCGGTGCTGCGCAAGCGCCGGCAACCGGCAGACTCACTTCATCTCAGCCAAGGCCCCCTTCCTCCACTGCTTGCTGGCCGGCACCCCTGCGCCGGCCTCATCATTTTCCTTGGAATGTCGCGATACGCCCCGCAGACAGAGACGCCAACGCCGGTAGCTGTTAAAGACTGACAGACGGACGGGATGATCCTACTACGAGATGAGATCGGCCACGTTCATGGGCATCTCGTCGATCTGGGTCGAGTAATACACTGGTCGGCAGTTAGCAGACGCCGACACATCCTGGGTCGTGTTTGACTTACGCTCGATATCGCGCAGAATCCGCACATCCTCGCTGGTAACAAAGTTGATGGCGACACCCTTGCGACCGAAACGACCGCTGCGGCCGATACGGTGGATGTAGTTCTCACGGTTGCTGGGCAGGTCGTAGTTGATGACCAAGCTGACCTGCTGCACGTCGATGCCGCGCGCCCACACGTCCGTCGAGATGAGCACGCGGCTGTTGCCCTGGCGGAAGTCCTGCATGATGCTGTCGCGCTCCTTCTGCGGCATGTCACCGTGCATGCTGCTGACGGTGAAGTTGGCCTCGCGCATCTTGTCCGTGAGCCAGTCGACCTTGCGGCGCGTGTTGCAGAAGATGACGGCCTGCGTGATGGTCAGGGTGTCGTAGAGGTCGCACAGGGTATCGAACTTCCAGTCCTCCTTCTCGACGGCGATGAAGTACTGCTTCAAGCCTTCAAGCGTCAGCTCGTCACGCTTGACGAGGATACGCACTGGGTCGGTCATGAACTTGGTCGTCATATCGAGGACGTCGTAGGGGAGGGTGGCGCTGACGACGACGACCTGGGTCGCGGGCGGGAGGTAGCGGTACACGTCGTAGATCTGCTCGCGGAAGCCGCGGTTCAGCAGCTCGTCGGCCTCGTCCAGAACGAGCATCTTGATGTGGCGCGTGCGCAGGTGACGGCGACGGATCATGTCGGCGACACGACCCGGGGTGCCGGACACGATGTGTTGGCCGTAGTCGAGCTTGCGAATGTCCTCGCCCACGTTGGTGCCGCCGATGCAGGCGTGGCACTGGACGTTCATGTAGTCGCCGAGGGCCATGACAACGGACTGGATCTGGGTCGCCAATTCGCGCGTAGGGGACAGAACGAGGGCCTGCGACTCGCGTACGGCCGTGTCGATAACCTGCAGCATACTGATCGAGAAGGTGGCCGTCTTACCCGTGCCGGATTGGGCCTGGGCGATGGTATCGCGGCCCTTGCAGACCTGGACGATGGCGCGGGACTGAACGGCCGACGGAGATTCGTAACCGTATGCGTAAATACCGCGAAGGAGGTTCTCTGGGAAATGTCAGCGAGTGGCGAGGGTGGTGATGGCTTGCGCGTGGGAGTGCATCGCGAGGCTGCCGTACCCTTGAGCGACATGGATTCGAAGGTCGGGTGGACTGTGACCTCCTTGGAGGTGGAGAACTCCATCCTCTCCTCCGCCTTCCGGTCGATACCGCTGCCTTCAGCCATGTTGGTGTCCTTGAAGGGGTTTGGTTGTGTTTGATATGGGCTTCGTGGTGATGGAGAGTTAGTCGCAAGGCAGAAGGGCGCTCTGGAGTGTCAAGGCCGATGTGTTTGGCTCCACCCAAAATTTTGGATTGAAGATATGCGCACGGACCAGGTGGTGATGGGCGTCATGGACCATGTACCTCCACGCGATCCATCACACTTGTGAAAAGCGGAAGGAAACGTTATACCTTCTGAAATCCGAGACATAATTCAAGATATTATTTCAATAAAAGACTCGTTGGGATTCTTTTCCAAGCTTCCCACTGACATTTAGCAGTGAATCATCAAGACACCAGTACAGACCACTGAAGTACCTACGGATCGGAATTTTGTGCAGTCCGGCGCTAAACCTTGTCTAGTGGGGCCCTGCAGTACTGGGGACGAAGCACTTCTCGCCAACCGGCAGCCTCGATTTTTTGAGTCGCGTCCACCCTCACAGACAGCCACCCCAGCACGCGACAGACGACAAGATGGTTTTGGAGGAGCAGCGATACATCCACGAGGACCTCGAGCGCCTCGAGCAGGGCATCTCCGACCGCATCGATGAAGAGCCGAAGCATATTCGCGACCGATTGAACCGCGACCACGAAGTCTCCCAGCTGCTCGACCAGATCCAGTCGCAATCCTCAAAACTCCTCGACTTCTACCGCGATGCCGATGGCCACCTTTCGCGCGAGATCCAACAGATCAGTACCGGCGACCCGTTCGAGGAATTCTACAGTCAGCTGAAAGGTGTCCGCGACCATCATGCCAAGTACCCCAATGAGCAGGCCGAGAACTCGGAGCTGCGGTACCGCGCAAAGAAAGCGAGCGACGAGCCTATGCCTTACATTGTCGATTCCCTATTCTCCGGAGAGGAGGCTTTCGGCCGCTTCTTCGACCTTTACACGTCTCACGAGGCCTACCTCAACCTGCCCAACGTCAAGCGCCTGACATACCTGCAATACCTCGAGGTCTTCGACAACTTCGCTCCTGGGACCGCTGGGCTGAAGCGAAGCGACAAATTGACAGACCAGTATTTCAAGTACGTGGGCGACTTGTCAGCGTATCTCGAATCTTTCATGCGACGGATACGACCGCTGGAGAACCTCGACAAGGTCTTCGACGGGTTTGAAAAAGATTTCGAGGCGGCATGGGAGAAGGACGAGATTCCGGGGTGGAAGAATGAAGACGGGACGAACGGCGCAAAGACCGCCAGCTCTGCCGACGCGATTTGGTGCGAGGACTGCGAGAAGGAGTTCAAGAATGAGAACGTCCACAAGGCGCACTTGACAGGGAGGAAACACATCAAGGCCGCGGCCGCTCGAAAAGCGCGACAAGAAGACGGAACAGAACTTACAAGCGGCAACGGCGCCAAGATCTCAGCAACACGACTGAAGGAGCGCGCAGTGGCTGAGCGAGAGTACAGGGTGAAGAGACTGGCGGCGGCCATGAGCACGGAGCGAGATGATACCCGCGTCAATGTTGAGCGCAAGCAGGGCATGACGGAGCGTGAGCGTCAACAGGAGCTCGACAACCTGATGAATCTGTCAGGCGGCGACCACCAGGAACACGCAGAGGACCAAGACGGCGAGGATGACGATGGGGAGGAGAAGATCTACAACCCGCTGAAGCTGCCTCTCGCGTGGGACGGCAAACCTATTCCTTTCTGGCTGTACCGGCTGCATGGACTTGGCGTCGAGTTCCCCTGCGAGATCTGCGGCAACTTCGTCTACATGGGACGTAGGGCGTTCGACAAGCATTTCAACGAGTCGCTGCACGTTCACGGTCTGCGCTGTCTCGGCATCACGAATACGAGCTTGTTCCGTGACATTACGAGCATCGACCAAGCGAAAAATCTTTGGGACAAGATCCAAAGGGAGGCTAAGAAGAACAAGGTGGATGATGGCAGCATCGTGCAGATGGAAGATGGCGAGGGCAACGTCATGCCGGAGAAGGTGTACTATGATCTGCAGAAGCAGGGCCTGCTGTAAAGCCGGCGACTTCTGCGTGTATTAGGCGGGCGTTGTACCATTAGATGAGCGTTAATGCGGAGTCGTCATCTGGGAGCTCTGCGGTGGCACAGCACTATTGCCAGATACTTGAAAATTGAATAACGACTTGACTGTGATCTCCTTCCGTCGTCTTGTTGCTCGTGCCAAAGATGTTGCAATGGCGCACACCAGTTGTGGTTGATGACTAGTGCGCTGCGCGCCTAGCATTTCAGGTGACGTCGCGTCGCATCTCGAACCGATCTCACCCCGCCGACCTGACGCGCCTCTCTTCCCTCCAGCCTCAACACAACCAGCCGACTTTCCACGCCAAAGGTCCGACCACTGCGACAGACAACCGACGATACTCTGTACACACCAGGATGACATGATATTTCTGCCGCGATGGCAGTCCTTTCCAGGCCAATCCCTGCGCTCTACACAGTCTACATCCTCCGGTCCACGATCCGACATGCCTCTCTCTATATTGGCTCGACACCCAACCCACCACGCCGCCTCAAGCAACATAATGGTGTCGTCCGCGGCGGCGCAGCCCGCACCTCGCGTAGCAGCCTGCGCCCGTGGGAAATGATCGCCATCGTCTCGGGCTTCCCCAGCATGATCGCCGCCCTGAAGTTCGAGTAGGTCCACCCTCCGCCTCTTAGTCGCCCTGACAAAGCTGACCGTATCCAGATGGGCTCTCACGAACCCGCATCTCTCCCTGCATATCCCGAGCGAGTCGCGCATCTCACGCTCAGCCGGCGTCAAGCGCAATGGACACCCCAAGCGCCCGCGCCCCGGGATCACATCGATCATGTCGAATCTGCACCTGCTGCTACGCGTGCCGAGCTTCGAACGGTGGCCCTTACGTCTGCACTTCTTCGTGAAGACGGCACACAAGGCATGGGAAGGCAGCTGTGCCGCAGCTGACCAACCGGTCAGGCGGGGGCTGAGAGTCCTGACAGACTTTGGGCCGGGGGAGGATCCGGCACCGGCAACTGATACGACGGGAGAGGCCGAGGAGTCTCCATCGGCGACGGCGACGACCTGGGGAATCCATGCGCTGCCGCTGGACTATGCGCCGATGAAGGATTATGCCGAAAAAGGGCGATCGATCGTCACGTTTGAAAGAGAGGGATCATGTGTCGTGTGCGACGAGCCATTAGAGCATGGCAAGGGACTGCATGTCATCTGCTCGAACGGGTCCTGCGAGGGCGCTGGGCATTTGGCGTGCTGGAGTCGGCATCTCCTGAACCAGGATGGCGACACTGGGGCCGTGGTACCTGTGGCCGGAAAATGTCCATCGTGCCAGGGCGAGGTTCATTGGGATGACTTGATGAAGGAGTTATCGCTGAGGGTCAGGGGTGCGGCCGAGGTGGACAAGCTGCTCAAAGTCCGGAAGAAGCGCCAGGCGAAGACATGATACCCAGGAGTCACGAATGAACCCACGAATGAACCAGAACACAGTATGCCTTCGAGTGATTACCGCCGTCTCCGGCTGCCAGCAGCCGGTGTATGTGATGCGCCTCCTAAGGTACACTACTGTTGGCCTTGTCGCTGATGGACTTCGTTGAGCTGTACCGGCCATACCGCAGCGTGACTCAGCACCACAGGACGAGCCTCGGCCAAGCCGCCCGATCGGGTCACAACTCAGTTGGAGCTAAGAATTCGGGGGCTGACCGTAACGTCATGCATTTTTGATTGGCTCGGCTCGGAGCCACTAGTGCTCAACCCCTGCTTCGCCGGCGCTGAATATCAGATGTCGGAGTGGAGGCGGCTGGAAAAAACATGCGAGGGGCGTGACCTGGTTTTCGGCGGGGGCCAATGGCCTGAATACAGGAACTCTACAGCGGCTGGAAGCCCGTGGGCTGCCTGTTAGCGGCACAATCGGGGGATATTGGCACAGCTTCAGCCCCCATGCAAGCCCATCGACTGTCCCATCTGCCTCTGCATCATGATCAAGCGATTGATCTTGCTCCTGGAAGAATGCCATCTCCCGACGTCACCATGAACAACGAGGCGCAGAACAAATAATAACAGTGGTGATGTCTGCGTGACACGGGCCTCTGTGGCTCGATGTGAAACGAGAAGTTCATGGCTGCCAGCAGCATCAATTATTCGATCGTACAATCAATTGGCCTGCCTCGGATTTGATAGCTCTCGAACGTGAGGCTCGCGGGGGTGCATTGTATCAACACTGTCCATGTATCGTGCAACACCCTCGTCGTCGATTGACGCAGGGCCGAAGGGTCAACCTGAGTCATGCGCGTTGTCGAACGCTGGGGAGTTGACGTTCCAAGCGGACCCACATGCAGTTGGATTTTCCAACCTCAGATCCGGGTGCGGGCGGTCCTTGGGTCCCTGGTCGCCCCTTCCGTTCCGTTCTCCTCGCCCTCCCTCGCCCTTGCCAGTCTCCGCTGCAGCCTCCGAGGACTTGACAGTACTTCCCATAAGGCGTTGTCCTAGCATGTGAAGCGGTACTTTCTGGTACCCGCACCGCACCTGCTGCTTCTGCCACTTCGCACCTGTTTTCTGCACACCTGCCGCTGCCCTGGGTTGGGAAGGAACGCTTGTCTCTCCGGCTAGGATATCCTGCCTTGCCCGTCTGTGCCTGGTCTGTTCCTGCCTGGCTCTGTGTCGCCCTTCTGTCCCCTTTCCCGGCCAAGTGCACCTTCCCATCATCGGTGCACTCCACTCGCACTTGCACCGGCCCATTCCTCCATGTCGTCGTGACTTTCTCCCTCCTACACCTCCAACAGGCACTCTCACCACCCACCAACCTGTTTGGTGCATGACTCGCCCTCGTCCTTCATCCGGCGTTTCCTTTGCGACTTGTCTTCTGGGCCGAGTTCCCGCTCGTTCTAGGCGTCTGTATCGCTGTGCTGCGCAACTCCCCGCCGATCAGGTCAGTGATATTCGCCCAGGGCGTCGCTGGGTTTCTGGGGGGGGGGGGGGGNGGGGGGGCGTACCCGCCATTGTCTGCTGCCAACCCCGAGCCTCTGCTAAGCTTTGCCCGCGCACCAGATAACTTTTGCATCCCTCCGACCTGCCGACACCCTTTCCGCCTTTCCACCTCTCCATACGCCCCCATCTCGACGATCAAGGTCCCTCGAACGACCTTCCGCCAGCGACACACAATTTCATCCTCCTACCATGCGACATCCCCAGTAGCCACTCGACATCTGCTCGAATGATCACGGTCTAGTCCGCCGCACCTCTGTCTCCTTGCGACCCGGACATCCGACGACCGCTGTCCACCCTCCATATTTACCACGCATTCAACATGGTGTCCGCACCAACTATCGGCAATGCCGCCGTCGGTGGCACCGCCAGCACGACCAACAGCTCGCGAGCGTCTCCGGCTGTCGGCGCTGGCAAGGTCAAGGCCGGTCTGGTCAACTCCAACGGCTACCACCCGACGAATCCTCAAATCCCCCTGAGCTCCATGACGAGCCTGCCTCTCGACCTGGCTTCCGTTGAGCGACGGGGACAGCCGACTGCCGCGAAAGAGCCTGTCAAGAAGAAGAGCCGACCGCACGGGCTGGAGGAGGCGCCGACGTATTGCCCGACCGAGGAAGAGTGGAAAGACCCGTTCGAATACATCCGAAAGATTACACCCGAGGCGAAGCAATTCGGCCTTTGCAAGATCATCCCCCCGGACACGTGGAATCCCGAGTTCGCCATTGACACAGAAGTACGTGGAGGCACCTACGCCCGCGGATGACTGCTGACCCGAGATTCAGAGGTTTCACTTCAGGACGCGCAAGCAAGAATTGAACTCCGTCGAAGGAAGTAAGCGGACCCCTAGCATGCATGTTCTGCAGTCCAGATTGACTGACCTTGACAAGGCACGCGGGCAAACATGTCTTACATTGATGCGCTCGCCAAGTTTCACAGACAGCAGGGTAACAACCTGCATCGCCTGCCCTATGTCGATAAGAAGCCGCTCGATCTGTACCGATTAAAGAAGGCCGTGGAAGCGCGAGGCGGTTTCGAAAAGGTGTGCAAATTGAAGAAGTGGGCGGAGATTGGCCGTGACCTCGGATACAGCGGCAAGATCATGTCCTCACTGTCGACATCGTTGAAGAACTCGTACCAAAAGTGGCTTTGCCCTTACGAAGAGTACCTCCGACTCGCCAAACCCGGTGTACACCAGCAGCTTGAGTTTGAAAACGGAGGCCCCTACACTCCGAGCCCCTCGGCCACGCCCCTCAAGCCGTCCAACGTCAACACGCCATCCAGCGCCCGAGCCGAGTCGCCGGCCCGCCACGCTACCGATGCGCTCCAGGCAACGCTAAATTCGACGAAGAAGGAGGCGGATCGCGACACCCCAATGACAGACACGCCCCTTGCGCCACAAACGCAGCCTGTCTCGTCTGGCTTCAAGGCCATCAACTCAGGCGGCTTCACCGCGGTCAACTCAGGCTTCACGAGCGTCAACCGTCCGGCCAATGTTGAGGCGATAAGCACGCCACCGCGCATGTTTGGCAGCCCCCTCACATCAGCGAAGAACACCCCAGAGTACCGCCCTTCGGGGTTGGGAACTGCCACGGCTCTCAAGCGTCAGATGAGCTCTGATAGCCTCAGCTCAGCCAAGCAGGACCCTGCCGGGGCCAAGGACGATGGCGATGCCGCTAATAGCAGGCGCAGCAAGCGTCTGAAGAAGGACGCTGTACCCACAGTTGCCGGCTCTCATATGTCTCTGTTTCGACCGTCGGTGCCTAGGACGCCGCGTGACGAGTCTACGGCACCAGGCGAGAAATGCGAGACCTGTGGTAAGGCCGATGAAGCTGGCCCTCTCTTTGTCTGCGAGTCTTGCGATCACGCTTACCACGGCACATGTCTGGATCCCCCGCTCAAGCAAAAAGTGGACGCCGAGTGGAACTGTCCTCGTTGTCTCGTCGGCGACGGACAATATGGATTCGAAGAGGGCGGCCTTTACTCGCTCCGGCAGTTTCAACAGAAGGCTGCCGACTTCAAGCAAGGGTTCTTCGAGCGGAAAATGCCGTACGACTCTGTTCTCAAGTGCCCCCGACCAGTCACCGAGGAGGACGTCGAGACCGAGTTCTGGCGTCTGGTTGCCGACATGGAAGAGACAGTTGAGGTGGAATACGGTGCCGACATTCACTGCACCACTCACGGATCAGGCTTCCCGACGGTAGAGAAGCATCCCAAGAACCCGTACTCGACCGATCCTTGGAATCTGAATCTCCTGCCACTCCATCCCGAAAGTCTGTTCCGGCATATTAAGTCAGACATCTCGGGCATGACAGTTCCGTGGGTCTATGTGGGCATGATATTCTCCACTTTCTGCTGGCACAACGAGGATCATTACGCGTACTCGGCTAACTATCAGCACTTCGGCGCGACGAAGACGTGGTACGGTATCCCCGGCGAGGACGCAGAGAAATTCGAAACCGCTATGAAGGAGGCCGTTCCGGAGTTGTTTGAGACGCAGCCAGATCTGCTGTTCCAGCTCGTGACGCTGCTCACTCCAGAGCAGCTGAAGAAAGCAGGCGTCAGGGTGTGCGCGCTAGACCAACGAGCCGGGCAGTTCGTCATTACGTTCCCTCAAGCATACCATGCCGGTTTCAACCACGGCTTCAACTTTAACGAGGCCGTCAACTTTGCACCCTGTGACTGGGAACCATTCGGCCTGTCGGGCGTCAACAGGCTTCGAGACTTCCGCAAGCAGCCCTGCTTCTCGCATGACGAACTCCTTTGGACGGCAGCTGAGGGGACGGCGACCAACGGTTTAACCATTCAAACGGCAAAGTGGCTTGCGCCAGCACTCGAGCGCATTCACAGCCGCGAGCTTTCAGCTCGCGCCGACTTCATATCCAAGCACGTGCAATCAGATGGCCACAAGTGCGGTCTGACGGGCGCCGAGAACAGCGACTGTCCTTTGGCTTTTGAGATTGAGGAAGACGACTTGCCTGAGGAGGAGGACTACCTTTGTTCTTACTGCAAGGCTTTCAGTTATCTCTCCCGCTTCAAATGTCTCCAGACGGGCAGGATTCTTTGTCTGCTCCATGCCGGCCAGCAGGCGTGCTGTGACGTGCCAGAGCCGCAGCGCTACCTTGGCGACAAGCATGTGCTGCTGTATCGCAAAGCCGAGGATGTCATCACCGCAACATTTGCCAAGGTTTTAGAGAAGGCGCGCACGCCGGAAGCGTGGGAGGAAAAGTATGACAAGCTGCTGGAAGATGAGGCGACGCCTTCCCTCAAGTCACTTCGTGCCCTCCTCCACGAAGGCGAGCGCATCCCTTACGATCTCATATCGCTACCTCTTCTGCGCGAGTTCGTCGACCGATGCAACGAGTGGGTCGAGGAGGCGACCAACTACACAGTTCGCAAGCAGCAAAATCGGCGCAAGAGTGATAAGGGCCTCTCGAACCGCAAAAACTCTGTCATCGACCAGAAGGAACGAGATGCGCGCGACGTCAGCAATATCTACCGCCTTCTGCAGGAAGCCGAGCATATTGGTTTCGACTGTCCCGAAATCCTTCAGCTTCGCGAACGGGCCGATGGCATTGAAACGTTCCAGAAGAATGCAAGTAAGGCATTGGAGCACTTGCACACGGCTACGGCAGAAGTCATCGAGGAGCTTCTAGAGGAGGGCCGCTCGTTCAATGTTGACATACCCGAAGTCGACCGACTGTCGCGCATCCTTGACCAGCTGAATTGGAACGACAAGGCGCGTAAGAGTCGCGGTGTTGTGCTCAACCTAAACGAGGTCAAGGAGCTCATCGAGGAGGGCAAACGCCTCGACATCCCGCCGTACAACGATCACCTGACACACTATGTCGACCAGATGAACGCTGGTCAGGTCTGGGAGAAGAAAGCACGCGAGCTTATCTATGCTGAAGCCGTACACTACGCCCAGCTCGAGGCCCTTTCCACCCAGGTCGTGGTCAACTCGTTGCCAGTTTCGCAGGAGACACTAGCTGCCGTGGATGCTATCCTCCACAAGCAGCGGGAGGCACATCGTCAGATCCTCGACCTCACCGAAAGGTCGCGCCACCCCGACATTCGCAAGCGGCCCAAGTATACCGAAGTGGCCGAAATCATGCGCAAGCTTGACGACCTCAATTCCAAGCCCAACGGCACCCTCGATCTCGGCCGCGAGCAGAAGCGACACGAGGATTGGATGCGCGAGGGCAAAAAATTGTTTGGAAAGACAAATGCCCCACTGCACATCCTCAAGAGCCACATGGAGTACGTCCTCGAGCGTAACATGGACTGCTTCGATATTGTCAATGACAAGCCGCGGACGCCCGCAGAGCCTGCATCGCGCGAAGCCAGCCCAGAACCGAAGGCAAGCCGATGGGAAGACTCGCGTGTGCGTGAGGTCTTTTGCATCTGCCGGAAGGTCGAGGCAGGCATGATGATTGAGTGTGAACTGTGTCACGAATGGTATGCTTCCTTATGTCTCGTTGATGGCCTATGCTAACTCTATCAGGTACCATGGAAAGTGTCTCAAGATTGCCCGCGGCAAGGTCAAGGACGAAGACAAGTACACCTGCCCTATCTGTGACTGGCGGCTGAAGGTCCCACGAGACGCCGCTCGGCCGAAGCTCGAGGACCTGCAGGCATGGGCCGACAAGATCGCCAATCTTCCCTTCCAGCCGGAAGAGGAGGAAGTGCTGCAGCAAATCATCGATAACGCACAGGACTTCCGCAATCACGTGGCGGGCATCTGCAACCCGCTTGTGTCGACAAAGTCGGAAGCTGATACGCAGCGTTTCTACCTGCGCAAGATCGAGGGCGCGGAGATCCTACTCGCTTATGAAACGAACTTCTTCAGGCAGGAATTGCACAAGTGGTGCCCAGTCGCGCCAAATGCCCCGCCCGTGCTGGAGGTTTCCAAGAGCACACGCAAGCCGCGGCCAACAAAGCTGCAGAAGCTCCTGGCGCAGCACGGCGTTGACGATCCAGAAGACCTGCCCGAAAACATGAAGCAAAAGGCCGCCAGCCTGATTCGCAAAGCGCAAAACGCCGAGGCCGCTGCCAATGCACACGCGGCTGGCGTCGCAGCATCGGCAGCGGGCGCCATGGTTCCGCCCAACTCAGCCATGCACCCACTCTTCGGCCACAAGTCGCACCAGTCATCCGCCACACCCCCAAGTATGACGCACTCAAACGGCGAGCGCGTTGGGGAAAGCCGACATTCAACTACCAGCAAAGAGGATGCCATGGACATCGACAGCGGGCCAACGCTGCATCCGGGACTATTTATGCCTAACGGCAGCGCAGGTCCTCAGCTGGTCCACGACAACTCGTCCATGTCGCTCGAGGAGCGGCTCAACAACGGCCAAGAGGATGGCCTCAACCTACGTGATCCAGGCCAGAGGAGTAAGGCCCTCGAGATCCTCCGCAGAACCGACGTCGGACGCAAGAAGGCCGAGGAGATGTTTGGGCCGGGCGTCTGGAACGACGAGACGGGTCTGCGGCACAGCCCGACGGCGGGTGCGACTGCGGGCCCTCAGGATGAGCGCGCCGTGGACAAGATGTTTGAAGACCTGACGAACCACGACGATGACGGGCGTAGGGGCAGAGAGGCGTTTGACGGGTTTGTCCCGACGGCGGAGAGCTTCGAAAACGAGCGCAACGGGATGGACGCGCTGCTTGACGGCGAGTAGAACGGCTGTTCGTACTACTCGTGGAGGTCTGGACGTCGTTGAGATGACTAATGGGTTGTGGCCGCGGCACGGAGTTGGTTTGGGCGTTTGGGTCTATCATTGTCGAAGGAATATTTGCGCCTGGGCTGGTTGACGTTGTTGTATGATAATGGGCGCTGCTAGGTAGCTAGGTATGACATGTTATTGAACGGGCATTCGAGCCCATACTCGAGATGGGTGCCTTCTCATCCGTGATTACACGTGCCGCTCTCCACCATGTTCCGTGCAAGTAGGCTTAGGTACGACTGGCGGCTAATCGAGGTTCTTCATACCTTGATGGAATGTTCTCTCTGTCTTGGAACGAGATCGTCCTACACGTTCAAATTCGCAACAAGACGTTTATTGGTTTCAAGTGACAATGGTTAGTTGGTCCCCTCATCATCCGAGTCCGTTTTGTGCATCGCTCTCGCCCTCCTCTTCACCCACGCATCACATCCAATCTCCTCATACTTGGGCTGCTCCCCATCCTTGACGCAGCTGCTCACAACCGCACAACTCTCGTGCAGCCCGAAGCCAAAGAAGAAGGGCATGCTGATCCTCTCCTTGCCGCTCCGGTTGACGGCCCGGTGCACGGTGCTGACGTACAGGTCGTTGGTGATGCGCTGCATGTAGTCGGCGATGTTGACGACGAACGTGCCCGGGATGGGCGCGGCCTTGATCCACTGGCCGTCGCGATTGAGCACCTGCAGCCCCCCAACGTCGTCCTGCCACAGCATGGTGAAGAGCTGAAAGTCGGTGTGCGAGCCGATGGAGACCTCCGACGGGCCCTGCTGGTCTGCGGGCGACGGCCGCGCGAGCGGCGGATAGTAGTTCAGCGCGAGGGCGGCGTCTGGGTAGGCGAACTTGGCGTCGAAGTAGTCCTCGGGCAGGTCGAGGGAGAGGGCGAAGGCGTGGACGAGGACGCGCGCGAGGGCGAGGCAGGACCGCCAGTAGCGGATGACGGACGCCTTGAAGCGCGGCATGTTGGCCGTGCCTTCCCAGTGGAAGTCCTCCATGCGCAGAAACTCCCTGGCGTCGGGGGCGATGGCGTCGACGTCGCGCACGTCGGGGTCGTGGCGCGGGTCGTAGGTCCAGCTGAACGTCTCGCGAACGTCGACGCTCTCGGACTTGTTGATGCGCTGCGAGCCGGGGGGCTTGTAGCCGTTGAAGTAGCGGCTCTTTCCGACCCAGGCGTTCATCTTGGTGTCGAGGTCCTGGCGGAAGAAGTCGAGGCAGGCCGACCTCGCCGCTTCGGTGACGGAGGAGTCGATGCCGTGGTTGGAGATGTAGAAGAAGCCCGACGCCATGGCGGCAGAGCGGATCTGGCTGGCGACGGTCCGGCGGGTCGACAGCGACTCGCTGAAGGCTCCCGAGATGTCGATGACGGGGATCTCAGACGGCAGGGCGTCCCGCAATGGGGTGGTGAGGATGGTTCGCGTGATCGGGCCATTGCCTGAGGAGAGCCGGAGAAGGGTCGTCTCCGGCCGGGCGGTGGTGAGTGTCTCGGTCATGATGGTTCAAGGAAATTGAGAATGGGTTGCAGCAGATTGTGTGATTGTTCATCCACTAGGAGATGCGCATCGTTGTCAGGTTGTTGGAGAGAGCATCTTTGTAGGTACGTGATGCATCCATCTTAGTGGTGGTGCGGGGAGATTTCGGGGGGCGCCGAAGATAGGGCGGGGCCGGTTATCTTGAACCGTTTATCAGCCGCCCAAGAGAGTCCACTCCTGCTGGTCACGATGCGGTTATTGTCTGGCGCACGTATGTTGTAAACTCTCGGGTATTTGTGAGGCCAGGTATTCCTCGGTACTGTTGACGAGAAGAGCCAGACGGATGTTGTGCTCAACCCATTCTCTGCTTCCTTCGCACCCACACCTCCTTCTCCGTGTCGTCGGAAGAGGCGTCGGTCTGCTTGGTCGACGTGAGAGTCCAAGGACGCTTCACATCACGCGTCTGAACCTCCCAGACCCCCAGCTTGTACCTAGCGCGGTCTGACATGCCGGTGTGCAAGTCGAACGACCACGCGTGCTTCGGGCATGTGATCCCAGCGCTGAGCATGACCCCGAAGTCTTCAATGTCGAAGGGTGTGCCGCGCGACAGCGGGTAAGAAGAATGCGGGCAGCGCTGTGAGTGTGAGTGAATAATTCATGAGGGGCACTCAAAGGCGAGGAGGTTCCGTGAACTTACGTGGTCGACCGCGTGGAACTTGCCTCTATGCCGAAAGACGAGCACCTGGTCCTTCAGATCCTCATCCAGCGGAGGCCCGTCATAGGCATCCTCCACGATCGGCACCTCGGTCCTCTGCGATCCAGGCTCCCTCGGCGCGTGAAACACCTTGCACCCTGGCTTCAGGTCCGTACCGCAGAATCGATTCTCCAGGAGGTTGTCGTCGTCGAATCCAAGGTCGGGGAAATCCGAGGCCAGGCCGACAGAGAACCACTCATCTCCGGATCGAGACGGTCCTCCGAACGGATGCCAGCTCATCACAAGCCGGACTGTTTACTCGAGAGGGCCTGAGGGGGCTGGCAGGGATAGCACACCAGACGTGGAGTTGAGACGTTGCGGACGGCTTCGAGATGTTTCTGCTTTTCCTCAACAGTCACACAGGACAGGGAGCGGGACCGGACTGATTCTGTTCATTGGGCGATTGAGCATCCCGGTGGGTCTCGGTGAACCCACGACCGCGTCGGTGACGGATGGTCCGGTGTGCTCACCGACACGGAGGACCACGGAGCTGCGATGGGACGACGGGACGACGGGACGACACGGCGGGAATCAACAGTAGGGTGACCCTTTTTTTTTCATTCTCTAGTTCTGAACATCTCAGAGGCCCGTCGATGTGGCATGCACGCCGTCACTATTGGCGTTTTGTGGGCGTCCAGCAAGCGCCGATCCACGGCCATCTCAGAGCGACGTCATCGATATGAACTGATCCTCGGCGGGCCAACAATAGCCAACGCTGATTGACCTGTGCAGCTGGCATCTCAGTAAATCGAGCTTCATTCTCACCTCAAACATCAATTGATCACTTTAATCAGCCAAACGAATAGCAGCTGCAGCTTCGTTATTCACCTCGCCACGAACACCCCCCCTCATCAGAACTAGAATCAGCATGCCCACCGAAGAGCAAGTCCGCGCCATGCAGGAGGGTCGCGCCCCCATCCCCCAGGCCCAGGCAGCCTCCTTCGAAGAGTCTGTTCCCTCATCGCTGGGACGCGGCGTTCACGGCTCGGGCCCCGTCGACGAAACGGAGAGGAAGAACACCGAGTACGCCGCACCCGGGGCTGGCATCTCGGGGCCGGAGAACCCCAATGTGGAGGCCGAACAGCTCGAGACGTTCGCCGAGGGCAAGGTCGCGGATGCGGTGGACCGGAAGAGCGGCGCGCAGGCTGCACCTGGGGAGACGGTAACCGACCAGACATTCACTGATGATCTTGAGAGGTACGTTGCATCTGGGATTGAATGGAGTTACCAGTCCTTTCGCTGAATGATGTTGTCTGACAACTGAACTAGGAAGAAGAGAGAGCAAGCCGATGCTCGCGAAGCTGTAAAGGACCAGAGGAGAGCAGGAGCTGACGTGGACGGAGGGTTAGGTATCGGGCGTGCAGGAGGCAACGAAGATAACCGCGATGTTTGAATCGAGCCCGTCCAGGCCGATCCCTCGGTACCGATACAAAACTTCACAGCGTGGAAACGTGATTAAGAGAAAACATAAATCTTGCTTCATGTCTAAGTCTAGTTGTAAATGCGATCAGATGCCCCAGATAAACGCCATTGCCATGCTATAAGATCATGCCTTGCTCGTAACCTATGCAGAAACAGCAACCTCACTCTTCTTGTACTCCTCGCTGAAGGGGTAGTCGTTGTATCCGTCGTTGCTCTTCTTCTTGTAGAACGTCTCGCGGTTGTAGGGTGCGAGGGGGATGCCGTTCTTGACGCGGTAGACCAGGTCAGGGTTCGAGATGAATGGGCGGCCAAAAGCGATCAGGACGTTCCACTTGCTGTAGTGCTTTTCAAGGGCCTCGACGGCGCTCTCGCCCGTGTAGGCACCGGCGACCATGACGGGGGAGAAGTTGTCCCACTCCTCGAGGATGAAGTCGAGCGTGTGGGGGCGGTCCTCCTGGAAGGGCTGGACGCTGTCGCTGGGCTGCTGGGGCACGATGCCGAGCAGGACGGGGTTGCCGCGGGGCTCGACGAGCGAGAGGTAGGCGAGCTTGTGGCCGGCCTTCTTGAGCTCGCGGACGACGTACGACGTCTGCTCCCACGTGTCCTCGGAGTAGGACTCCTGGAAAGTGGCGAAGGGGCTCAGGCGCAGGCCGACGCGGGCGGCGCCGATCTCCTCGGTGACGGCCTTGATGACCTCGAGCAGGAAGCGTGCGCGGTTCTCGATCGAGCCGCCCCACTTGTCGGTGCGCTTGTTGGCGCTGTCGCGGGTGAACTGGTCGACGAGGTAGCCGTGGGCGCCGTGGATCTCGATGCCGTCGCCGCCGGCCTCGACGACGTTGCGGGCGGCGGTGCGGAACTCGCCGATCTTCTGCCAGA
Organism: Verticillium klebahnii; assembly: GCA_002851715.1. Lineage (NCBI taxonomy): Eukaryota > Fungi > Ascomycota > Sordariomycetes > Glomerellales > Plectosphaerellaceae > Verticillium > Verticillium klebahnii. The sequence goes on along the minus strand of NMXL01000005.1, from coordinate 1,650,751 downwards.
TCTCGTCCTCGGTCAGGGGCTCCGGAGGCACGGGTCGTCCGGACATCTGGATGTTGCTGCTCGAGGCGTACTTGAAGCCACGGTCCTGGACGTACCCGGGGTTACCGGCACGGCCGAGTCCCCAGAGCTGCTGGAAAACAAAGGAGCCGTTGGCGTGGACAGCGTCGTAGATCTTCTTCCAGCCGGCGCGCTGGGCGGGGCTGGAGATGCCGGGCAGGTTGGGATCGGCCTCCTCGGCCGGGGAGATGCCGGTGGCCTCGGTGACGATGAGGGTACCGGGGGCGGAGCCACGGTCGGCGTAGTATTGCGCCATAAGGTCGGTGATGGGCGCATGCTCGTCGTCGTTGCGGTAGCGGGTCAGGGGCGCCATGGCGATGCGCTGCGGCAGCGTCAGGTTGCCGACCTGCAGGGGCTGGAAGAGCTTTGAGCTTGAGGCCATTGTGAAGGTGGAAGGTGTTGTTCAGGTGGGTAGAAGAACTGTGTCCCAGTGTACCAGATGTTGATGTCTGTTGTGAGAGTAATGGCTTGGAGATTGACGGTGGGAGCAGCGGCCCTATATAGCATACATGATGAACTCCTCTTGGTTCCAGAACTGTCTGGAGAACTTCTCTAGGACTGCGGAATTCAGATCCCGGACACTTGTTACGCCATCTGGAAATGCAAGCTCCGTCAAAGCTTTTGCTAGCCAGCTTAGAAATAGAAGGGAAGCCCCACTGCCACGAGTTGGGTCGATTCTCGGCATTGACTAGAGATCGGGCCATCTGGATGATCTGACCTGGCCGTTCCTGAGAGATCGGCCGAGGCACTAGATGTCTCAAACATCAGGGTCCCCTACTGAGAAATCTCAAGGGGCATGCCATCGGCAAGTTCTGTCGGAGGGGACTACAAGGCGCTCGCACCGGATCGGGAGGTCCCGCTGTCTTCTGGAAGGGTCCTCGCAGGGTAAGGGGGGTCGGCGTACTTAGAGATGACGTCGGATCAGGGATCGAGGCAACGTGCTCAAATCAAAGTGAGGCGTTGGCCTCCAACGCGCCAGCAAATATGGGCAGCATTAAGGTTGAGCAGCAAAGGTAGAAAGCTCCGTCCTCCCTACTGAATCCACGGGCTGCCCAATGAATTTCCTGACACATGGCAGGGATCCCCACATCTTTGCTTGGGCTTGGCCTGTTCTGCCGGCTCTGGCTAGCTTGAAGTGGGCTCTTGCTGTCTAATCGCCGAAGAACTATTCACCGACAGATGCGTCTCAAGCTCATTACGTCACCTCCTGCAGACCCTTTCGAGTGTATTATTAAGCTGCAACCCTTATCGGCTTTAACCACGGTGACGAGTCAGTTTATCCCCTAAGGTGGCCGCAACATTTCGGGTTGCTATGGGATTTGTCTGGCGGACCCAGCACCAGCTTTATTCATCATAACGTTATCTTACTCCGTCTTGGTCATTCTCGGCATCAATCATGGAAGAGCTTGGTCTATGAGCGCAAGAGCCCGACGATCAGGCCATTTTGAATATCCCCATTGAAGACAGGTATGGGGTCAATGGTTTGAATTCGGCTTCCCTGCGCTATCTTGAGGCCGCAGGTTTTATCTTTGTCTTCGTCAACCTGCCCTTATCCAACCTCCCACGACAAGCGAGTTCCGACTCCAAGAAACGCTCTTCTGCGACCTTGTACGCACAAATCATCTGCTTGCAGGGCACGACCATTCTCATATCGCTTGAATGACCGTCAATCTCACTCCGTGTCGGCATTCTTGCCGTCCTTGTTCTCTTTGTCATCTTTGACCGGTTTGCCGTCGGCCAATCGCCCTGGTCGTGTCTCAGGATCGTCTAGGAACCAAGGTTCAGGCTGGGGAAAAGGCTGGTCTGGAAAAGGCAGCTCGTACGCAGGGAAACCGTCATCGCCTCCCTTGTAGCTCTCGCAGGTACAACGAAGTCGACACCACTCCGAATTCGTGACGTGTAGGCCGTGGACGGTACAGCACGACCCATAGTTGCTCCTGCAAGTGTAAGCCATGACACTCTCGCAATCGAGGTAGTAATGAGAAGACTGGCGCTCTGCAACCTTCGCGGGAGCCTTCTCATGCTGCTCGACGTCCCGAGTGGGCTTCTTGCCGGCCTTTTCGTCGGCAGGCTTGTCAGCTGAGCCACGCCTCAGTTGAATGTCGCTAAGCAAGCTTTTGTGCATATTATGCAAACGAAAATGGAAACGGTGGTTCCAAACGGTGTGCATCGTGTGCTATGGATGACAGGCACTACCAAGTGCCCTCACCTGTCGGAGGCCGGTTGGTCTGGCCCACATTGCACCCTGCTTCCTGCTCTGCGTTCCGTTTAGGTACCGAGCTCAACGTCCAAAGCTCACTGAAAAGGTGGGAACTGGTAAAGATAGGTTAGTAACCATTCATTGTTTCTTGACGGAAGCGAACGGCGCCCGGCCTGATGTTCGAGATTGTAGGCGTAAAGCTCGCGGGGAAGAGTGATGCTACATGCGCGTACGCTTCAGCTAGGAGAGTGAACAAGTCGAAGCCAGGGCGTCTCGCCGACTGGGGCCCCTTGAGACGTCGCGGAAGACTTGCTAAAGCGGCTTGAAGACTCTCGACGCGGATATAGCACGAGCGGTGACTACTCTTCCCTCTACGCTCTTACATAGCAACCGGACGCAACCCCGCCAGGTATCCACAAGGCCTCTCTCTGATGCCAAACAGGCTACAGCACAAACTGCAACCGAGCCGCAAACCGAACACGAGCTCAAACGGCGGGGGCAACGGGCGCGGTACACCTTCTCACAGCTGCCACTGGGCTTGATTTGCAGGATACTCGGAGACCCGATGCAGCCTTCTGTCGGAGGAATGTATGTAGGTACTTATAGTCTTCTGCACGCCGCATGCCCCTCGGGAGGCCTTGGCGCTCCTCTGTCTCTCTGCCTCTCTCTTCTCGCGGCCCTCTAGTGCTCGCCGATGTATTTCTCCCGCCTCGTCGTTTTTGAAAAAAGAAAGTGAGGATGTTTCGTTGAACAAACAGAGACTTCGGATACCCGGTATCGCTTGAAGATGGCGACTGGTCATCTAGATCCCCGTCTGCCACGTCGAGAAAGTCATGCAAAGTAGTCGTCCGACCGACAGCCCAGCGCGACACTTGGTCCAGTCACTGCGGTTGTACTCGGCCGATACTCTAGAGGAAGCCACAGCAACCTAAAGTTGTCTCTCGTGATCCAGGTGTTATCGCGACCGATATGATACCTCTGAGCAGAAGGAGCGGAGGTTTTGTAGGGCTCGTATGGCCCCTGGGCAAGGCCGTCCGGACCCAGGCCATCCGTGGTATACGAGTCGAGGCGAAAGATACCGCGCTTCGTTAGGAGGCGCCGGCTATCGGGTGTGAAACCTACCGACCTGATATTATCGTTATGGCCCTCGAGCGTCTATTCGTCGCCGCGGATACCAGACAACCCAGCTTCGTCGTACCCCACACGGGGGTAGCCTGACGGTCTGGAAGGGTAACGGCAGCCAACTCGAGGCCTGCGTCACGTAAACGCTTTGTGGCTCGACGGACGCGTCTCGCACAGTCCCATGCTGCCCGGGTTTGGCGGAGCCAATCACATCGTCACGATCGCCACAACCCCCTGCGTCGCCGACATTTCGAACCGGGCTGCGCAGTCAGCCATGCCGGAGGCTCCTCTGACTCCCAGGTCGCACCAAGACTACACGGTCGCCGTCGTGTGCGCCATGAGCTTCGAGATGAGCGCCGTCCGCTATATGCTTGACAACGAACACCCCCGCCTGTGGGCCAAGCCGGGAGACTCGAACGCGTATAAGTTCGGCGATCTCCACGGCCACAACGTCGTCCTCGCCTGCCTGCCCGGCCAACAGGGCAAGGGGGCCGCCGCCGTCAACATGGCCCGCACGTTTCCATTAGTGCCTCTACGGCCTTACACTTAAAGGTCGCGCGCTAAAGGTACTCCGTAAGGTTAATAAGTCTAGAGTACCTATCTACTACTTCCTCGTTACTCTAATCTTTCCCCTTCTATCTCTCCTGTAGGTTAGTAGCAGCGTTACGGAGGTTCTTACTTAGCTTATTAACCTCGCGACGGGTACGATGGCTCCTTTACTTCATCACGGCCCTTATTACTTATATTCGCTTCTACTACGCCTACTAAGTATAAGGCTTAGACCGCGGTAAGCTCCCTTACAAGGGCCTCTTTTAGCCGTATCGCGCTCAGATTACTCTTATCTTAGAGGTTCTTATTCTCTTCTTCTATAGGTATAGGTCCGTGGTTCCCGTTATCGTCAGCGGCTTCATCACCGCCTACTTTATGCCGCTCTTCGTGCCGTGCCTCTTCGTAGGCTGGAAGTCGATTAAGAAGACAAAGTTTGTCAGGGCGGTAGACGTGGATCTGGTCTGGGAGGCACCACTCATTAACGCATATGAGGTGACATTAGAGGAGGCGCCTGTCGGGTTCTGGCGCGACGTTTGGCCAATGTTCGTTAGTCATGGGCCCAAGAAATCCCAAGATGCTGAGGCGTAGCATCTTGTAGAAGGCCTTTTCAATTCAGCTTCCGACTGAGAACTTACAAAATCGCAAGAAGTCATACCCCATGGCGGCGTTGCCGCACCCCACGCGCGCTTCGGGTGTGCGCCTAAGCTTTTCCATCTCGCTTCATGTCTTCATGTGATCCGAACCATTGACATTCCTGCTGCTGACCCCCTGGAACATTTCTGAACCCCCCGAATCGGCGGCGCCGTGGCGTTCGACGGACAATGAGACAAAGTCAGCGCGGCCGGTCAGCGAGACATTCCGAACTGCCCTTCCTAGGGACGGAAATGAACTAAAGACAATGAAAGCATGTTGATACCTGCAGTGTTTGGAGGCAGTTGACGATGCTCGGTACCCCAAGCTACCAGATCTGGTCAGCAACTATCTGTTGCGATCACTTCTCTTCCCATGACCGCCTAAAACCATGTTCAAATCTTCACTCAACGACTCATAGCGATGCTCCTGGTGTTGAAAAGAATTGGAAAGGCATGCCCAGATCTATCTGTCTTCCTACCTACCTAGTTCAACGTCTTCACGAGCTCTTACCCGAGGTCACTCCGGGCGTCTCCTCGATCCTCAGGACATATTTGAACGCAGACGCCTTGCTGGCTTCAAGATCCTTCAGAGCTCCCTCGAGTCCAGCCAGACCTCCGGCAGCGACTTGGTAGGGATGTCCCGAGAACCATCCACCAGCCAGCCCCTGGCTGACGAGATTGTAGACGATGGCACCAAACTCTGCATCGCCGACCTTTGCACCTTCGGGGGTGTCCGAGTGGATCGTTCCGCAGTTAGACCCCAGCACTGTGACGCCGCCAATGACCTCGTCCTCCTTGGGGACGATGCTCATGATGTTGCCATTCTCAGCGGAGACGACATTCAGGAGAAACTTGACGCTAGCCTCGTCCGAGATGGTGTCGTACGCATAAGTGACGGTGCGGCTCTCTGTGGCCTTGCGGAGTTCTGCGTCGATGTAGTCGGCCCCCTTGCGGTAGTCGATAATGGTGTCGCCTTTGCTCTTATCGAGCAGGGTCTCAACGTAGGGGATGCCCTTTCCGGCGATGGCGATGATAGGGTGGACGTCGCCCAGAGTCGCAAGCTTGATGGCAAAGGCGCCTACCGCAGTCGCGGCGCCGTTGACCACGAAGGGTATGGGCTGGGTGGCAGGTTGCCACGGGAAGGGCAGCTTCAGTTTTTGGTAGACTCCCAGGGCAGCAGTCATGAAGGCGAGGGGGATCGTGGCAGCCTCTAAACAGGGGTTAGATCAGAGATCGAGGACATCCAAATGCAGAGGGACAGTTACCTTCGAAGGACGTGTTGTCAGGGATGTGGAAGGAGGACTTTGCCGCGGCAATAGAGTATTCGGCGTAGCTCCCATGAGGCGTGAGCATCTGATGGAAGGCGGCGACTCTGTCTCCAGTGCGGAATCCGGTGACGCCTTTGCCGACAGACTCGACATAACCAGCGATATCATCGCCCTGGTTTGACGGCTCGCCTCCAACGAATTTGGGCAACTTCCAGTCCTTTGGGTTCGTTCCAGAAACAACGACCCGGATGAGGAGCTGTCCGGGGCCCGGCTTGGGCACGGGGACCTCACGAATCTCAACGCTGAGCTTCTGGTTGATAAAAGCTTCCTTCATTGTTGTTAATTGTTGCTGATGCTGATGCTGGTGTAGATGCAGTCTTTTTGCTGATGCTGTCTTTGGTGCAGATTACTCCGAGTTGTTGAAGTGCTTGCTTGCCCTCCATTAAACGGCCAAGAGGCAGACATGAAGATGGTCTTATAAGCAGCTGGTTGTCGATGCTTCCATCGAAACCACCAGAACTTCAAAGCAATGCTTCTAAGCCCGCAAGTTTGTAACTGCTGGCTGACAAAATCACAATACTCCAGGTCGAGACAAATCGTCTCCCAGACTCAAAAGGCCAGGGGAATCACCAGCATTCTACGATTCATGGATGCGGCTCGGAGTAATTACAAGGCGGTGCAAACTCACAAAGCTGCATCCCCTAGCCGCTAATGCGTTCGGGGGGACCCGCGATTTGTCTTCCCTCTCATCAGCTAAACCCAAGTCGGATCAAGTGCGTTGCCCGCGCCAAGGCCACCGCCCCCCAGGCTTCTATTATTTGTCTTCAGTACCCCCTCGACGACCCCGGTGTCTTCAGTCAGCGCTCCACATCCATTTGTCTTCTCTCCTGTCCCCTTACCTGGCACTACGTTGCCGCTGACCAGAATGGAGAATGGGAGTCCAGCTCGCCGTGGGCGTCCCCCACTTGAGGATGTAGCAGAGATCTCCAATGGCCAGCAGGTTGGAGTGTGCCCGTCAGCCGTATCTCAGGTTTGATCGAACGCTAACGGCTGCAGACCCGACAGCAGCGGATGCGTCTCGCCCAGCGTGCGTACCGCGCCCGGAGACAAGAGGCTCAGGAGTCTGCGAGGAACCGCAACGAAGAGCTGAACCGGACCCTGGACAGAGCCTTGGCGGCGTACTCGCAGCTGCACGAGCGGATCATCTGCAGCTTGCAGTCAGGAGACCCCACTGGCATTCCACAACACCTGGACGATGCCGCGGCCCAGATGGGCGCCATAGCGTCCGGCGCAAACAAGGCTCTTGTTCTGCGACCCGTGGCAGCCATCTCCGGGCCGGTTGATCCCCATGGATCGGATGGGTATACACCTTTTGTTGAGTCGGAAGGTTCCACGTCTTCCCATGATCAACGGGCACCTGAGCACCTGGGACTCTTCTCACTGGCAGATGCGGCTTCTACTCTGTCAGACGACCTTGGCGTGACGAGCGGGCTTCATCCACCCACTCCAAACCACGCTGCTGCACGGGCTGTGATCAGTCTCCGAACCTCGACTCCTATCCCCGCCGGAGTGCCTTTGAAAATAGCGCGAGCTTGCTTCCAGCGCACCGTCTCCATGTTGTCCAGCTACTCGCACGATCAGCCCTGGTCTCCGACGTTGACCATTCCTCTTCAGCTGCTCGGCAAAGACGGTCTCATGGCCAACTCTCTGCATCTGCTCTCGTTCTTCCAAGCCTCCGTGGCCGATTTCCAGTACCCGGTGGACACTGCTTCACGAGCGCCACGCCTGTTCCGCGCCGTGGAAGGTGGCGTGGGGACGGTGCCGCGGGTGCCCGCCCCAGCCGTGCAACAGATCGCTCCGGGGAAGACACGGACGCTCATCCAGACGCACTTTTCCCCCCTCCAGGGAGAGTGGTTAGAGGCTGTGGACGTCGAGGAGTACTTGGAAGAGCGAGGCATCTCTCTACACAACGCCATCTCTACTAGCCCACCAGACTCGTCATACCAGCCGCCCGGCTCCGAGAGCGAGCATCAAGATCACGGTCCTGTTCCTTCGGAAACCGGGAGCGCAGGGCAGGAACTTCACATCGACCACGTCACCTCCAGGATCGATACCACAGGGCAGCTGCCGGTTGTAGCCCTGTCCGCCGACTTTCGCGGGCATGAGCCGGCAGACTACACGGTCTTCGAGCGGCCATATACATACCAAACCCACACCACCATTCCCATCCGATCCACCACGGGTCCATGGGACATTCCATCTCCTGCTCAGAGCAACATCATCCCAAGCGTTGGGCAACACGCTCCACGTGGTGGTCTAGTGTCAGACGTCTCTGAAATCACCATCGATCTTGACAGGCTGGTGCAGCTGCTTGCGGACAAGGCCGTGTGTCTTGGTCCTGTGCCGGGTATCAGGAGGGAGGCCGTGGACGAGTCGATTCGGGGTTCTATTGTTCCAGCACATGCGTTCTAGGGCAGAATTGGCGACCTGCCTTTCTCTCGGTCGTGGAGGATTCTATAGAAATCGGGGTATCGAGATAAGAGTCTTTGGTAATTGTACAGGCAACAAGGATAGATATTCAGCCATGCAAGTGTGACGATCGACACGGTGCCATGAATTGGTTTCAAGAATCTCGATTCAGATCTCCACGCAGATTGCCATGTCAGAGAGGTACCTATCCTATCCAAGGGCCACCTCCTCGAACTACCCACGCCCACCAACACTTCCTATAACGCTCTACGTCCACGTGCCGTTGAAAGCAGACATCATATGACTCTCGCAACAATCCCGCCAATGGACACCGCCAAGCTTTCGGGCAAAGAGATGTACACGAATCCTTTCGAAAGAAGACTAGGTAGCGAAGAGGACGTAAATTACGTGGTTGACTGTGGAGTACATCTCATAATCTACACCTAAGTAGCTTTGCAGTTTTAGCCACTTCCTCCGTAACGGCGCGAGGCGGACTTCAATGTACATGAGATGGCGGACTTTGTAGGAGAGATCTGTGGACGTCCCGGTCCCCTCGCCCAGTTTCGTGTCACAAGAGAGGGACCGAGTTCACTGCTCGTACCAGAGGTGAACCCAGTCGGGCAGGGTCAGCTCGACCTCGAGAAGATCCATACTGCCCAAGACGCGGTTCGAGGCAGCCTGCACCTCCTTCACGAGAGGATCCTGCGTGACCCGGGCAAAGGCCGTGGCCTCGGCGTAAAAGTCGTCAAAGGTCGGCCTGGCCACGCGGTTGATCATCTCCTTGGCCGCCTGGATCGAGACGAGAGGGAAGAGGCGGATACGAGAGGTCAGGAGGTCGATATGGGCGCGCATCTCCGTGGACGACTCAAAAGCCCTGTTGATCCAGCCGAGCCGCTCCGCCTCGGAGGCGGTGACGTCGCGAGCGGACAGGACGTACTCCATGGCCTGGGCACGGCCGACAAGGCTGGCGAGGAGGACGCCGCCGCCAGCGCCCGGGATGAGGCCGGCGGCGACCTCGGGGGCGCCGATGAGGGTGTCGATAGTCGTCGCGAAGCGCATATCCAGCGAGCCGAGGAACTCGGCGCCGGCGCCCCTGGCCCTGCCTTCGACAGCGCCGATAGTGACCTGCGGAAGGGTGGTGATGTTGTAGAGGAGATTGGCAAAGGTGAAGATGAACTCGTCTGCGGAGAGGAGAGGGTGAGTTAGTTTGTGTTCAATTTCAAGTCATGTTCTGTCCCGTGCACGAGATTGGATACGTACCACCGTTGGGAGCGGCAAAGATGGAGGTGTCGAGGTGGGCGATGAAAAAGCGAGGGACATCGCTGCTGAAGACGACGACTTTGGTCTCGTTGTCGGCGTGGAGCCTTTTGACGAGGTCGGTCATCTCATCCTGGGTGTTCTGGCCCCAGAAGTTGACCTGTGGCCAGTCGGGGTTGTGGAAGGTGACGTTCAGCACGCCGCCTTCGAGCGAGGTGCGGAGGGCGCGGTACTCGGGGAGGTCGAGCGCAAGGGCGGGCAGGGCGAGTGAAGCCAGGGCCAAGATATTAGAGAAGTGGGGAATCATGATGAAAGGTCGGTTGGGGAGACTCAGAGGGAGTGATTATGTAGAGGAGCTGATCGATGTACAGTTGTAGATGCTGGTGAGACGGGTGGGCATATCTCGACGATTGTACGCGCAGAGAGGGCCCTTTTATATACCTCGACTTTCATCAGCAAGACCACGGCAACACCTCAAGCTTGCTCATCAAATTTTGACGGTCATCTAACTCCACGTCGCCCATCCGGGCTCGCCGACTGCTCATGACGAGGCAGTGTCCCTTGATGGCCAAGAAACTCGTCATGGCAGAAGAGATTACGGACTGCAACTCGTGGCTGATGAAGCCGAACACCATGGATACATCTAGAAGGAGATTTCCACAATACCGGGTTCAGGGTCGGAGCTAAGATTGGTAGATGATTAAAGAGGCCTTCTTGTGATGCGGCTCCGAAGTCTGGTCTAGTGGCAATCAACAACGGAGCAAAGCATCAAGAGATCTCCAGGGTCTCGGGCTCTCGGCAGATGCCATGACAGGGGTCCCGGAGGAGGAACCAAGGGCATACTCGTACAGCTGAGCAGGCGGAGAAGCCAGCGTGAAAGATGATTTGTCTGGGTAGGTACCCGGGCAGACAAATGATGAGCCGGGCTTGCTGGGGTACCCCACAGCTCCAATATATAAGCAGTTGCCCCTCAATTTGTCTTGGAATTCAAAGTCTCTCCCGGCACTGACTAACCTTATCTTGAGTGCTACGGGGCCTCCTTTTTACCGTCGAATATGATGAATAATTGTTACCGTCTTACTAGTACGGATATTTATTTCGGCTCACCACTTGCCGCCCCTGACAAATCGAGGGTGCCAAAGACTATTCATGCCCTGATTCACCTGCCCGCTCTTCCACCGGCTACCTGTACATCTGCATTGAAATACCCCAGCGAGACCGCATCTTCACATCAACTCTGCATCCTTCTCACATCCTCTGTCGAAAGTTGACACCGGCCTCACACATACACGCTACCTACCTACTCACCCTTCAAGACTCTAACCCATCCCCCCACAATGGCCTCCGCCGTCTCAGACCACGACCTCATCCGCAATTGCATCGCCCGCTACTCCATCGGCGCCGACCTGGGGGACTGGGCCCTCTTCTCGACTGCCGTTCACGAGAATGTCCAGGTCAACATGCCCGCGCCCGCCGGCTCGTCCCACGGGCTTGCCGCCATTGTGTCCACCGCGCAGGGCGTCGCAGCCCAATTCAACACCCAGCACGCCCTGGGCACCCAGGTCATCGAACTCACGGGCGACAAGACGGCCAGCGCTACGACCTACTTCACGGCCACAGTCTTTGGCAAAGGAAAGCACGAGGGGAAGCACGCGACGAACCGGGGCCTGTATCGAGACAGGCTCGTCAAGGTCAGCATCGACGGGCGGGAGGACTGGAGGATCGCGGAGCGGGAAGGCGTCTTCCAGTGGCCTCTGACGGGCGACCTGTCCTTGTTTGCGCCGTAGGCGAGTCCCGCGTCGCGGCCTGGCGGGACTCGGCACCGTCATTGGGGACCAACAGATAGGGTACAATAAATTCCACAATCATTATCTATCTACGTATGCTTCCTGATGCTCGTCCCACCTAGATATAGATAGGAATATTGGGCGGGGCGGGTGGCGAGCTGGGCGTTACACGCACCTCGTAGCTATCCCAGGGCTTATCGAGGGCGGGGACGTTAGGAATGGCGCGCGCCGAGTCGTCCCAGGTAGCGTTCAGGCCGGTGATGGAGAGGTTGCCGAAGGTGACGTCTCATCAAGAAGGGTTATATCGGAATGGGGATTATATACTGACTTCCTTGGAAGTTACTCAAAAGGAAGGAGCCACCTTGCAGCCTACCGTTACGATGACACGGTGCAAACAAAGACTCTACGGTGAAACGGTGAAATTTGTGTAAATGTGGCTGAGTTGTGCGTGCTGAGCCACTAGCCTCAACTCAGGGCCGGCTCAGGGTTGGCTCAGGCTAAAAGCAGCGAGGCTCCGGAGCAAATCCAGTTCTGATGGGGCCCGGTAAAACCCATCTCATGGGTTCTCCTCTGGCATCTCTTCACCATCCTTGGCCTTGTGGCGCGGCCAACCGCCGGGGATCGACCAGGGGTCAATGCCCATGGGAATTCCGTTTCCAGGGGGCCAGGGCATTATCACAGTGGGGAATTCTGCCACACCATAAGGCTCACAAGTGCAGTGAGTCTGGCACCAGCGTGAGCCTTTGATGTGATTGCCGTATTCGTCGCAGTCCGACCCGTGCTTCATCTTGCATAGTTCTGTCATGTGGCCTTCGCATTCTAGGCGATATTTGATCACCTGCCGCTTCTCTGCGGGGATGCTTTTCTGCTTCGTATCTTTCTGGGGCTTGATCCCTGCGTCTCCATTTATCTCAGTGGCTGTTGAATCTCCTTTGTCGTTGCGCTGAGGTGCTGTGCGGAAAGAAAGATCGCGAGTAGGCTTGGTAGCATCATGGTCATGAGATTTGCCGGACTGAAGACGGGAACCATGGGAAGGAAGGTAAAAACCCGCAGCGACGACAGGAGCAAGAGCGGCGATCAAGCCAAAAAAGACAACGACGAGACTACCGTTCAACTGATGTGACTATTAGTAGCTACGTCTCGGGGGAAGAAACTCTCGACAAGAAATGTACCTTCATGTTGATGGCTTAGAAGAGTGGTAGATCCTGTTTTGACCAGAAGGTTCGGAGCTGGGCTAAGACTGAAGATTTTGTGGCTGATGTTGATGGTCTTGGCCGAAATGTGGTAAAAATCGTGATGCAGGTTGATGGTTTGAGGAGTTGAGAAGCCTGTAAAGTGGTGCATATTTATACATTCTTGGGGGAAGGCAAAGCTCCTTCCCGCCCAGCTCGTGCAAAATAATGCAGTTTCCAAACTCAAGCAGATCGATATGTGATTCACGGTGCTGACTTTGACATGCGCCTGCGTTTCTTACTGATCACAGTATGTTGGCAACGGAAGGTCCCTGAATTTTCGATCTTGCTTTGACTCGAGCTGATATATTCCACTTTGGCCCATACTGTGGGCAAGGCATCTCTATTATCTAGCTGGGACACCTGCACAGTCTTCTCAGGCCATGATCAGAGGGAACATAGACTGGGTCGCGAGGATCTGGCAGGGATTGACATCAAGCGCAATTGCCAACATCAAAGTGGTTGGTTGTAGAGAACTGTTATTCTGAGGCTTGATTGGAACTCCATGTTGATTCAAAGAAATCCCACATGAGATTGGGGATTGAACTGCATACAGGCTCACGATGTTTCGACCGGCATCAGCCAGAAGCTGGACCCTGACATCAGCTCCGACTCGGGGATTGGTGTTGAGGGGAAACCAAGCTCGGGGCAATAGGGGTCGGCAATCGCGCCGGCTAAATGCCCCTATTTGTGGAGTTTCGCGGGGATGACCCATTTACCCGGCTTCGGGTCCCGATGCGTAAAACAACCGCCTACTCATCAAGAAGAGAGCATAAAAGTCACGACGTCGAAACATTCTGTCTTCCATACCGTGAAGCGACAAGCAGTATTCTACCGATTAATCTATCGAGCTTGCATACCCGAGACAACATGCCACTAGTCCGCAACCCCATCCTCCCCGGCTTCAACCCCGACCCCTCCATTCTCCGAGTTGGGGATGACTACTACATCGCCACCTCCACTTTCGAGTGGTACCCTGGTGTTCAGATTCACCACTCCAAGGACCTGGCTAACTGGGACCTTGTCATCCGGCCCCTGAACCGGAAGAGCCAGCTTGATATGCGTGGTGATCCCGACAGCTGCGGTGTCTGGGCCCCATGCCTCACCCATGATGGTGAGAACTTCTGGCTCGTCTTCACCGACGTCAAGCGGAAGGACGGGTCCTTTAAGGACGCCCACAACTACATCGTCAGTGCTCCCTCTATCGAGGGCCCCTGGTCCGACCCCATTCACGCCAACTCGTCTGGATTCGATCCATCGCTCTTCCACGACGATGACGGCAAGAAGTGGTTCGTCAACATGCTCTGGGACCATCGCCGTCGCCCTCTGCTCTTTGCCGGCATTGTACTCCAAGAGTTTGACCCCAAGGCTGGCAAGCTCGTCGGCCCAAAGAAGAACATCTACACAGGGACCGATCTGGAGCTTGTTGAAGGGCCGCATCTGTATAAGCGCAACGGCTGGTACTACCTTTTGACGGCTGAAGGCGGTACCGCTTATGAGCATGCTTGTACACTGGCGCGTTCGCGTGACATCTGGGGACCATACGAAACCCACCCGCAGAAGCACATTCTCACCTCCAAGGACGCTCCCTTCGCTGCGATTCAGCGCGCAGGCCATGGCGATATCGTTGAAACACCCGAGGGAAAGACGTATCTTGTGCACCTGGGCGGACGTCCCACCACTCAGAACCGCCGGTGTGTGCTGGGCCGCGAGACGAACATTCAGGAAGCTTACTGGAGCGACGACGACTGGCTGTATGTGAAGGACGGCCCGGTGCCCTCGCTTCATGTCGAAGTTCCTGGGACTCGGGACGACACAAACTACTGGGCTGAGCAGAAGTACACTTTCGAGAAGGGACTGCACAAAGATCTTCAGTGGCTCCGAACTCCGGAGACAGATCGCATCTTCTCGACGGACGACGGGAAGCTTACCCTCATCGGCCGCGAGACCATCGGATCCTGGTTCGAGCAGGCCCTCGTAGCTCGTCGCCAGACACACTTTTCCTACGACGCCGACACGGTCGTCGACTTCCACCCGTCTGATGAGCGGCAGTTCGCCGGCCTGACGGCGTACTACTGCCGCTTCAACTTCTTCTACCTCACCGTCACGGCTCACTCGGACGGTCAGCGCGAGCTCCTCATCATGAGCTCCGAGATGTCCTACCCGGACGGCAACCTTAACACACCATTCATCGAGCCGGTGCAGATTCCCAACGAGGGCAAGGTAAAGCTGGCGCTGACGATCCGCGGCGCGGCGCTGCAGTTCTTTTACGGCCTGGAGGGCGAGGAGCTGAAGAAGATCGGACCCGTGCTCGACGCTTCGATCGTGTCGGATGAATGTGGAGGGCACCAGGCGCATGGCAGTTTCACTGGTGCGTTTGTCGGTGTGGCATGCTCGGATCTGAACGGGACGGCGGAGAGGGCGGTGTTCGACCACTTTACGTACCGACCTGTGAAGCACGAGAGCGATCGTTATGAGATTTGAGGCTATGAGTTTGTACACTACGAAGAGATAATTGAGAATAGTCAAAAAGGTTTGCTCATAGCAAGAACTTCTTTAAGTTTCCCGGATGCAGAGAACTTGCGATTGCACTGAGTTACATGGATTCTTTCTCTAGGGTTATGATCACCTGTGGCAGTCGATTCAAGCACATACGACCATACCTACTGGAGAACTCGGGATCCCGTCCGCTCTCCCCTAGATAAACCAGTAAGGGCCGGACTAGTAGTTGGGTGGGTGACCACCAGCGAATACCTGGTGTTGTATGTTTTTGTTTTGTGGTTGATGCTCGTGTGAATTGCTGTAGTCAGGCCGGCGACGAGGTATTAGCGGGGGTCCGAAGAAGTACGCCGCACTTGTGACCATGCCAAGAGACAGAATACAATAATCACCATTTGTCTTTTTATAACGCCTTGCCAAGCGGTCTTATGTTTGAGCTTGGATATGAATAAAGGTTCATCACTGTGAGGGCTTGTCGTGAAACGAATCGGGTGAATGATCTTTGGGGGACGGGGAGGGGTGTCAAATCGAGCACGTACCATCCGAGTATACCTAGTATCAGCCCTCTAACAGCCAAGAACACCAAGACCTTGATGCGTTTTAGCGCACTTCAAGGGTTGATATGCAGTGAAGACATGAATTTCGTGGAGGGTCTGGAACCCCCGCCTCCAAAGCGACTTGTTGGCTGATTGCCTAAGAGTTGGTCACAATACCTGGTGCCAGATTCAACAAATCAAGGCATCAACCTCAATGATGCGCGCTGATCGACCAAGCTACTGAAACAATGCGACAAATGAATACTCCCAGATGCATCGAAAGGTTCATACCCCGCGTTGATGTCAACGCGTCGACTGAAAATCCGCCCTAGATTCGAATCTTGGCGGAAACATCACGAGAAACATGAGCCAATCTGAGACATCAATGACTGATCGTAGTAGTGCGTTAACCAATGCGACCAACGGTCCTCCATCCCGGCTGCTGAATGGCTGCCACCAGTCAGGCCATCCTCTCGGCGCGGCCTGAGGACCCCCCGCGCGCTGGCTGGTGCAACCGCCAAGTTGATCGGCGGACGAACAGATGGCACGTCTTTGAGAACGGGCTCGACCGAGCGGTGAGGCGGGGGGGTGAACGCGATGCACCGCTAGGAGACTTGGCTTTTTCGGTATATTCAAGATCCTAGCGTGGGGAAGGGGGAAGGGGGGGAGAGATGCTGTGACTGG
This sequence comes from Verticillium klebahnii, assembly GCA_002851715.1. Lineage (NCBI taxonomy): Eukaryota > Fungi > Ascomycota > Sordariomycetes > Glomerellales > Plectosphaerellaceae > Verticillium > Verticillium klebahnii. Next base: position 1,634,459 of record NMXL01000005.1, on the reverse strand, counting down.
CGATTGCGGTCTGGACGCCTGGGCACGACGGGGAGTGTCTGCACGTCTTCCGGGGAAGGAATTGGGGGAAAAGGAAGAATGTGGTTGTTGTTGAGAAGACTGGGCGGGCGATTGGCAAAGGGCGGGCGTTGAGGGGCCGTCGACGACTCATCATCGTCGCTCGGTGCGTATTTGGGGGGAGCACCGCATCTCGTGCGAGTGCCGACGCCAAGATGCAACGGTCCGGCATTGAATGAGCGACCTATTATTAACATGGCCAAGCTCGTCATCTCCATGGTTGAGAGTGTTCTTGATAATAGCGATCACGGCACTCCAAAATGCGTCGTCCATCAATGCAAGTTTCATCTTGGCTGCTTGGCAGATGTGCCAAGTAGCCAAGATGCCGGGGGAGGTGCTGGTGCAACACGTCGCGTAGTCGCGTGGTGTTGCCACAGAGTAAGTCAGGCTGGAAAAGAATGGAGGGGTGCAATCAATCCAAGGAAATTGAAGATGTGATCACGGCTTGCATGCTGTGGCTTCTCCGGTGGGCCGATGAAGTCGTGCCACCGGCATACAGGCCACCGGTCGGAGCCGATGTCGGGGGTTCGGCATTCGCGGAGTGACATCGAGTTAGGGGGTCTTAAGTGGCTGGGGTGCTCGGTGAGGCTGAGCCGGCGTGTCGGGGCAGTGACGCCACTTCGCCGTGACGATGCGAGTCACGAGACCCGGACGGCGTGACGCCTGACGGTATGCCGACGAGGCCGACTCGGGCTCGGAGGAGAGGGGACGGCAGGTGTTTTAGGCGGGGATGCACGTTTTTCTGAGGGCTGCAAGTCGCAGACAGTGTTTCAGCGCCTCGAGAGAAAAAGCACATTGAGGCCCCTTGTGCAACGCGACACGAGACACCGACGACGACGTGGAAGAGAGAGCGCAGAGAAACTCGGACGCCAAGGAGTGATTACCCAGAGCTTGCCAAGCTGCCAAGGACACCGAATCCCCCACCATTCCACTGGATTTATTCCCCGGCCCGGCAGATTGCTACCTTTTGGCGAGGCTCGCTTTGGTCAGGTGTGGTGCCACGTGACTCAGAGGTGTACGCACGCTGGAGGCTTATCACGGGCACACCGAGCTGGGTGCGTTCACCCTGGTTCTGTTAGTCCAATGAGAATCCGTTCGGATGCGGCAAGGCGTGACGTTGTTGAGCTGGGGGCGGCCGAGTCGGAAGATGGGGCAGGGTGGCACGGCGCCGTGGGTCCACCGGATAGCACCCCCCCTTGAAGCCTGAGAGGTCCGGGTGCCGACGCCGGAGGCCAGCCTCATCTCAGACGGCAAGGTCAATGCAACCCTTCGCAGAACCACCAAATTTCCGCAGTCAGAAATTATTTGGACAGCAAGCAAAAACCTCTCTCTATCATGCAAACGCAGACAGACTGACACGGATTGAGTCGTGCCACCAGAGAAACGCGTCTTGGCAGTTCTGGCGCGGCGCCAAGAAGTCGACCGCAACCATCCGAAGCAGCCCATTGACCAATCAGGCAACTTGACCCCCCGAGTAGGCCATCACACCATGTCGCCCCGCCTTCTCCGGCTTTTGCACACCGCGGGCCCCACTTCTCCAGTGGCTGAGGTCCACCGAAAAGGGCCTGGGGGGGACGCTTTGGGGGGTCAGCACGGACATCGCCAAGAGGCGTAGGGTCTTTCTTGGCAGAATCTGCTGTTTCCTCGCCTGTTTCCTCAACATGATGTGTGCCTGCCTCGCGTTGCCCGTTCCCAGCGCTACAGGCATTCACGCGCCGGTCGCCCCTGCCCGCTCGGAGGCTGCGTCGGGCGGGGTTTGCTCGAGGTCAAACTGGAGATAAGGGTCCGCCTTGCAGGGGGTCACCCGGCAGCTCGGGTACGCCGCCTCTGTCGAGCCAAACTCGTCAAGACCTCTCGTTGAAGTATAAAGAAGTCACGTTTCCCACATCATCAGTCTCATTTTGACTTTGGTTCTCCAACTTTCTAGCTCCCATTCAGTGATAGAATACCAACTTCTGGGTACCCATCACTCTCGATCACCCGGGTACCTTCCACCGTCATCACATTGCACCCTCCTCTCAACACCAACCAACCCAAACCCCCCACCATCCCGACCTGGGATCCCCCATCACAGCATCAACCGCCAACACTCCCGCACGCTATCCTTCCATTCCATCCTAGCATCCTCCTTCCGACCGCTGGTCGCTTCGTGAATGGACAGGACTCGATCGCAATCACCCACCATCATCCGTCAACATGTCGGCTGATTACTCCAAGCACCCCTTCCTGCTGACGGCAGAGGAGGCTGCTCGTGCCCTCGGCACCGACCTCGACAAGGGCCTCACCAGCCAGCAGGTCGCCGAAGCACAGCAGAAGTATCCCAAGAATGAGTTCGAGGTGGCCAAGGCCATCCCGTGGTACACCATCCTCAGCAAACAGCTCTTCAACGCCATGGTTTTGGTATGTCCACCCAATTGAACCCCTTGTCTGGCGGTTCGATGTCTCCCTCCATCGATAATGGATGTGGGAGAACGCCTCTCTTGCTCACCTTCTAACGAGTAACAGGTCCTGGTCTTCGCCATGATTCTCTCCTTCGCCATCAACGACTACATCGAGGGCGGCGTCCTCGCCTTCGTCATCTTCGCCAACGTCACCATTGGCTTCTACCAGGAGTACCGTGCCGAACAGCGCATGGACGCCCTGCGCGCTCTGTCATCCCCGTCGGCCATGGTCCTGCGCGATGGCAAGACTCAGGTCATCTCCAAGTCAGTGCCCTTTGAGCCCCCCTCATGTCCCGGACACCCCCCACTAACAGATCCGCAGCCCTGACGTTGTGCCTGGCGACATCATCCTCCTCAAGATGGGCGACACCATCCCCGCCGATCTCCGCATCTTCGAGGCCATGAACCTGTCGTGTGACGAGCAGTCCCTGACCGGCGAGTCGCTCCCCGTCGACAAGAGCATCGACGCCGATCTTGTCATCCCGGGCACCGACAAGCTGGCCACCGGCCCCGAGGATCTCGTCGTCGGCGACCGCATCAACATGGCCTACGCCACTACCATTGTCAAGAAGGGCCGCGGCCGCGGCATTGCCGTCTTCACCGGCATGAAGACTGCCGTCGGCGAGATCGCCGCCTCGACCACCAAGAAGAAGCGCAAGCCCGGCCGCTCCATGAACGCCAAGAAGTACGGCCCCAAGGCCCCCTTTGTTGGAGGTTCAAAGCGCACCTACGATGCCGTTGGCAAGTTCCTCGGGCTGACCGAGGGCACGCCTCTGCAGCGCAAGCTCGCGGTCCTCGCCTACTTCCTTTTTGGCTGCGCCATCATTTTGGCCATGATTGTCTTTGGTGCCCACAAGTTCGACCTGTCCGGTGAAGTTATCATCTACGCCGTCTCGCTCGGCATCGCCATTATTCCTGAATCTCTTGTCGCGTGAGTTGCTATCTTACCAATTCTGGGAAAAGTCAAGTCAATACTAACATCCCGCAGCGTCCTCACCATCACCATGGTCGTCGCCGTCACCGTCATGCGAAAGGCCAACGTTGTTGTTCGCGATCTGTCTGCTCTCGAGGCCCTCGGTGGTGTCACCAACATCTGTTCCGACAAGACTGGAACTCTCACTCAGGGTGCCATGATTGTGCGCAAGGCCTGGCTTCCCACTTCGCACACCTACACGGTCCACGACTCGCAGAACCCCAACGACCCGACCGTTGGTCGCGTCACATACTCGGCTTCTCGAAGCGAAGAGGAGGCGCAACCTCGCAAAGACTACGATCAGGAGCGGTCTGCCGGCGCCCTCACTTTCGATGTTCCCGAGACCCGCGAGAAGTCTGCCAAGCCGACCGAGCCCGAGGTGCCCGCTGAGATGACCTCCTCTCTGAAGGCGTTCCTGCTGTCTTCCGCGCTCTGCAATCTGGCCACCGTTCGTTTCGACGAAGAGGAGAAGAAGTGGCAGACTACTGGAGAACCCACCGAAATCGCGCTCCAGGTCTTTGCCCACCGTTTCAAGCTCGGCAAGAAGGGTCTCGAGGGCGAGGGCTGGAAGCAGCTCGGCGAGTTCCCCTTCGACAGCTCCATCAAGCGCATGTCTGTCGTTTTCGATGCTCCCCAGGACGGATCACCTCAGCTTCTCTCCACTCAGAACAGCCTCATCTTCACCAAGGGCGCTGTCGAAAGGGTGCTCGACCTTTGCAGCCACATGGGATACGGCGACTCCAAGCAGATCCTCACCGACCAGCTGAAGGAGGAGGTTCTCGAACAGATGAACACTCTCGCCTCACAGGGCCAGCGCGTGCTGGCCATCGGCTACAAGGAGTGGGATGGCAAGTTCGTCATGCCTCACAGCAACAGCAAAGCCGAGGCTGGGGCCGAGGACGCTGTAAGGAACGAGGTCGAGCAAGGTCTCACACTTCTCGGCCTTGCCGGTATCTACGACCCACCCCGTCGCGAGACGAAGGACTCCATCTCGGAGTGTTCGACCGCCGGCATTCGTGTCCACATGCTCACTGGCGATCACCCCGAGACGGCCAAGGCTATCGCAAAGGAAGTTGGCATTATCCCCAAGAACATGGGGATTTTGCCTGAGAATGTCGCGCGCTATGCTGTTATGAAGGCCACCGACTTCGATCGAATGACCGACAAAGAGCAGGATGCCCTCGAGGAGCTGCCTCTTGTCATCGCACGATGTGCCCCTGAGACCAAGACGCGGATGATCCACGCTCTCCGTCGCCGTAACGCTTTCATGGCCATGACGGGCGATGGTGTCAACGATGCTCCCTCACTCTCGAGCGCCGACGTCGGTATTGCCATGGGCTCCGGATCTGATGTCGCCAAGGGTGCGTCCAAGATTGTCCTTACAGACGACAAGTTCAACTCGATTGTCTCAGCCATTCGTCAAGGTCGCCGCATGTTCGACAACATTCAGAAATTCATCCTTCATCTGCTAACCTCCAACGTCGGCGAGGTCATTCTGCTTGTCGCCGGTCTCGGCTTCCGTGATGCTCAGAATCTGGCCGTCTTCCCTGTTTCGCCTCTCGAGATTCTCTGGATCAACATGGTCACCTCGTCGTTCCCCGCCTTTGGTCTTGGCCGGGAAGCTGCCGCTCCGGACGTCATGCGCCGACCCCCGCACGACAAGAAGCGCGGCGTCTTCACCAATCAGATCATGATCGACATGCTCGTCTACGGCGTCATCATGGGCGCCCTCACCATGGTCAGCTTCTGCATCGTCATCTGGGGCGCAAACGGCGGCGCTCTCGGATCCGAGTGCAACAAGTCCTTCTCCGAGCAGTGCATTCCCGTGTTCCGCGCTCGTGCCTGCGTCTTCGCCGAACTGACATGGATGATCCTGCTGTCTGCCTGGGAGTTCAAGAGCCTGCGCCGATCCATGTTCCGCCTCAACCCCGACGACGAGAGTCGCTTCCCCCTGTTCAAGGACCTGTGGAACAACAAGTTCCTCTTCTGGGCCGTCATCATCGGCGGCATCTCCGTATTCCCCGTCGTCTACATCCCCTACGTCAACCACAACCTGTTCAAGCACACCGGAATCACCTGGGAGTGGGGCGTCGCCGTTGCCTTTACGATCCTCTTCATCTTCGGCATCGAGACGTGGAAGTTCATCAAGAGGACGTTCGGCCTGCTCGAGGGTGGCGCCGTCGTGCGCGGCTCGTTCAACCAGGGCGAGGAGACTTCGGGTGCGGGCTTCCGCAAGACGATGACGATGAGCAGCTTCAAAGAGTGGGCGAGCTTCTCGAGGACCAACACCCAGGGAAGGACGAGATCGCGATCGCAGTCGAGGTCGGCGCCGCGGAGGACGCTGAGCGAACTGTCCGGCGAGACGCAGCGGGACGAGAACGTCTCGCAGAAGGTCTGAAGGACAATTAGGATGGAGAATGAGTTTCGTAGGATTGAAGATACCCTAGCGTTGTGCGGTAAGGGGATGCGCAGGCCGAGGTTTGGAGGACCTCTGACTGGAGAGGATATACCCATGGAATGACGAGAGTGGCTCGTCGAAGAATGTTCGGTTTTGTTTGGAAGTCGGAAGGGTTCAGAAAAGTACCCGCCCGATTAAGATCTGATTCTAGCAATCACTGGTTTAGCTGCTGTTCAGTTGTCAAATCATTTGCCAAACCTGTCCTCCTCTCATCTCATTGTATCACTTGTACGTGCCAACCGCTTCACGGAAAATCGATTCCTATGCAAGACCAAACGCCCCTCCCTATTGTGCTGCCTGCTCGTGACTGGGAATCAGAATCATCTAGTCGTCCGTCCGTCCACCCCCTCACCTCACAGCCGGTCCTACCTCCTCCCCCGCCCGGCACCGGGCATCCCCGGCATGCCGCCACCGCCGCCCATGCCCATCTGCTTCATCATGGCCTGCATGTCGGGCATACCGCCGCCGCCGGGCATGCCGCCACCACCGCCGAGCATCTTCATGAGGCTGCCCATGTCGGGCATGCCGCCCATACCGGGCATGCCGCCGCCGCCACCACCGCCGCCCATGCTCTGCATGCGCTTCTGCATGGCGGCGAGCTGCTGGGCCTTGTTGCCGCCGCCCATGGCCTGCTGGGCGCGCTGCATGTTCTTCATGTTGCCGCCCATCTTCTTGGCCATGCCGGCCATCATGCGCTGCTGGGTCAGCAGGTCCTCGACCTCGCGGACCGAGGTGCCGGAGCCGCGGGCGATGCGGGTCATGCGCGTCGGCTGCTCGACGAACATCTTGCCGTCCGAGTCGAGCTCCTTGTCGGTCATGGAGTCGCAGATGTAGATCATGCGCTTGAGCTTGAGGGAGCCCTCCTCGTCGTCCATGCCCTGCATCATGCCGCTCATGCCGGGGATCATGCCGGCCATCTTGGAAAGGGGCCCCATCTTCATGATGTTGGAGAGCTGGTCGCGCAGGTCGCGCACGGTGAAGATGCCCTCGGTGATGTGCTTCATCGTGTCCTTCTGGTCGAGCTTGAGCGACTGGACGTGTTCGACGAGGGAGGCCATGTCGCCCATGCCGAGCAGCTTCTGGACGAACTGCTGCGGGGCGAAGCGCTCAAAGTCGAGCATGTGCTCGCCCGTGCCGATGAAGACGATGGGCGTGTGGGTCGCGGCGACGGCCGAGATGGCGCCACCGCCGTGGGCGTGGCCGTCCGTCTTGGTGATGATGATGGCGCCGAAGTCGGCGGCCTCCTTGAACGCCTTGGCCTGCGATTCGGCCTGCTGGCCGATGGAGGCGTCGAGCACCATGATGGTCTCGTCGGGCTTGATGGCCGCCTGGATGTCCACCATCTCCTGGAAGAGGTTCTCCTCCTGCCTGTGCCGGCCCGACGTGTCAACGATGATGACCTCGAAGCGCTCCTTCTTGAACTTGTCCACGCCCTCACGGGCAACGACGGCGGGGTCCGTCTCGGTGAGGGAGCCGTAGTAGGGGATCTTGGCCTTGGTGGCGTTCTGCTTCAGCTGGTCGAAGGCACCGGCGCGGAAGGTGTCGGCGCAGACGAGACAGGCCTTGAGGCCGCGCGCCTGGTAGTGCCGCGCGAGCTTGGTGCAGGTTGTCGTCTTGCCGGCGCCCTGCAGACCGACGAACATGATGACGTTGGGCTTGCCCTTCTTGGGCTTGAACGGCTCGGCATGGGGGTCGACGAGCTTGACGAGCTCGTCGAAGACGGTCTTCTGGATGAGGCGCTTCTTGTTGACGGCGGGGGGTAGGTCTTTGAAGTTGACGGTGGATTTGATCGATTTGCGGAGTTGGCCGACGAGGCGCACGTTGACGTCGGCTTCGAGGAGGGCGGCGCAGATCTCCTTCAGCATGGAGTCGAAGGCCTGGAGGGAACTGATGTCAGCATGGGGGCGCTTCAAGCTCGGTGGACGGTCCTGGCGCTCATGGCGCCGGCGTCGCGTGGCTGCTGGTGTGCTGGGGTTTGGCGGGGAGGCGCACCTTTTCGTCGAGGTTCTGTTCTCTCGTCAGGTTCGAGACAGCCGTGTTGATACGGCGCCCGAGATCTTGGAGAACCATCTTGTCGGATTGCGGCTGTTAAGCCGGCTGGATCGTCGGGGTCGTGGCTGCTTGGAGGGGTCTTCGAGGGTCGTAAGGGGGTGGTTGCGACAGGGCGACGGGCGGCTGTCTACAGGGTCGTGGCAATTTGGATTGAGGTGTAACATTAAGGTGGGATGTCATAGTGTGGGGTACTGGAGCGTGGGGCCGGCGACATCTATGTCCGCTCCGTTGATGACATAAGCACACCTTCAGCATCATGGCCACATCCTTGAACGACACTTCGATCGTATACACACCCAGACCGAAGACAAATCTGGGCAATCGTTCATTCATCTTAACTAGCCTGGTATGTAAGGCTGTGCTAAGGCTCATGTCTATCGACATGTAAGGAGTAGCCCGTTTTCTGAAGCGATCCCACCTCGGCAAGCGTCATACTCGTGACTACGACTACCCCTTGCCTCTTGTCACACTTGTGGTGAATGGAACTCCGATATCTCAACGGGTATTCTCGGCAACTTCCAGCAGGAGAGTCATCATTCCGACTGCCGCCTCACGCAAGGCAATATTGAAGGCGTCCACGGTCGGGTAAAACGGACAGACCTCCTCCAAGTTTTCCATGGCCTCGCTCTCGACGTCGCCGATCTCCATGGTGAAGCTCATGACTTTAGTCTTCCCACTGTCAACAATGTGGCGCGCATAAGCCCAGTCCATGACACCGCCAGTTTGCGGATACAGGTACGCCGGCTCGCCATACGAATGGATCATGTTGGCGACCCCTTCCATGGCGTAGGCGATGCGCTTTGCGACCGCGCTGTGCAGGTCATCGTCGGCATGATCCATGTACTCGCCGTAGGTGTCGTCCCAAATGTCGCCGCGCTGGCCGTCGTATGCCTCGTTGCGCCAATTCTGCTCTGGGTGAGTCACTTGGTTCAGATCGATACCCCAAGGGTGGAAGATGCGGCGGCCGAAGGTACGGACATCCATGAACCAGCTGACATTGGGAAACACGTCGAAGACCCAGGCAACGTTGCGGCTTTCGCTCTCGGAGAAGGCATACCGACCTTGGTAGAACTCGTTGAGGGGCGAGTTCGAGTTGCCAGTGATTCCAAAAGTGAGGTTAAGAACGCGGGTAAAGTCGAAGGCGAAGTCGAAGTTGCGGTTGACGCTGACACCGACGGTAAAGTTTCTCCAGCTATCAATCTCCTTATCGGCATCTTCCAGGTCGGCGCTATCTGTGTTGCGATTGCGGCGCCAGCAGTCGTCCCTCTCCTGATCCCAGACGACACCGTCAGCATTGACTAAGGGGTAGAAGACGACGCCGACGGAAAGAGCGCGGAGAACTTGAGCGTTGGTAAAAGTGGCGTTGACGTTGCTGCCATACCTGAGACCGGTTCCGTGTTTGTGTGCATAGAGAAGGTCGGACAAAACGTAGATAATAGCATCAGAAGTACCACGCTCGCGACCGTGAAGCGCACCAGTGAAGTAGGCGCTGTAAGTAGAAGGCATTCCGCAGCTATTGCCGGCGATTCCTAGAGGGGCGCTCTCACAGGCGATCATGCCGATGGTGGTCTCACGACCCTCAAAGGAGGTCCAGGGAGGGTGCGTCAGCATGATGCCATATTCCTTCCGGAGGCCTTTCATGGCTGAGTCGACCTCCTTGTGGCTGAGTATGGTCTCAAAACGGTTGAAGACGCCATTCTCGCCGCCGTCTTTGATGCCGGTGCCAAAAGGGAAAGTCTCTCCATCACGAAACCGATCACCCTCGCCAATTTTGGCCTCGCCTTGCGGGCCGCGGAGATGACCACCCTTAAGAGTGAGTTGTCGAAGTTCGAGGCCATGCTTGTTGGCGTGAGCAAACATGATCACCAGGCCAGCGACCAGAAGGCCCGTCAGGAGCAGGCGCTGAAAAGCTTGCATCGTGTGTTCTGAGACTTGGTAGGTTAGCCAAAAGTCACACCGCCAACCATGTGAGAGGGACCTACTGATTGCTTTCTGCCCTTTGTTGTGATTGCGTTGCTCCGGAATGTGAGCACAGGAAGGAGAGTGCGGGTTTCTTGGCAATTTTGGAGTGAAGAGTGGAAGTTGCAACGTCAACGACTCAGAAACCCTGGCCGGGTTAGATTTCTACTGTTACTGCCTGCAGTCACAGAGACTTAGCCTTCCCATACAAACCACGAAACCCACTACTTCGTCGCCTGCAGTCATTCCGCTCTCGACATCGCCCTAGTTGTCCCTTGTTGACCGCCGGGTACCTTATTTTTCTGAGTTTCTAGTTGACAGATGACGCGTCTAGCCTTGTAGAGTATATGCCGTCTGCTGGCTTCGATTGATAATCACGCATGCGATCGCTTTCTATCTTTAAGGTATACTTGACGGATTCGACATTTCGTCAAGCTCCTTCTTGGGGTGAAATCGCACCTTGACACCGGTGAGCATGGCCATGAAGTAATATCGGATCTCGTCATCCACTGGAATCGAGACCTCGACATCAAACTCCTTCATCAAAGCCGGAATAACCTTGTACACGACAAGGTAAGCTAGATGACGACCGGGACACGTTCGGTTGCCCCCGCCCCAAGTCAGATTATACCGATCCATGGTTCGGACATCCCCAGCCTCGAGCCATCGGTCTGGGTTGAAAGACTCTGCGTCATCCCCGAAGATGTCCGGGTTGCGATGCAACGACACCGGATTACATCCTACGGTAGTACCGGCAGGAAAGTGAAAGCCGTGGGCATCGAGTCCTTCAACAGGTACAGTGCGTGAGAGCGACATGCCGAGCACCGGGTGCAGGCGCTGGGCCTCCTTGATCGCTGCCTGCATGTAGGGCAAGCGGGTAGCGTTGTCAAAGCTAGAAGGGTCTTCAGCCTGACGCACTTCTTCCGCCACCTTTCTCTGGACCTCCTGGTGAGATCCGATCATAGCCATGATGGAGGTTAGGGCGGAGCACATCGTCTCGTGACCAGCGCCAAAGTTGGTGACGGCCATGCGTCGCAGATACGTCTCGTTGAACTCGGGTTTCTCCTTGTGGAGCTGGATCAGATCTGCAAGCAGGTCTTTCCGGTCATCGGTGGACGCCTTCTTAGCCTTGCCAAGCTTCGATGGCTTGACGGCTTTGGGGGCGAGCTCAGTCGTAATGCGTCGAGAGGATTGACGATACACTCCCTGCGGATGAATTAGCTTTCCGCCGATGTCAGACCCGTACCAACCACCGGGGCATCTCACCGTGAAGAATGGCTTGAGTGTCTTGGCAGCTTTGAATGTCAGCCCCCAAAGTCGGGCAAACGCGTAGCTAATCTCCCCTGAGATGATTTCTGCTTTGACGACGAGGGGAAAGAGGCCAAAAACGCTCTTTCGCCTCCACCCGAGATAGCCATGACTGCTGGAGCCCCAATCGGTCTTGTCTTTCAGGTACCCCGGGGACCATCCCAGGACGATGGCGCCCAGGCACTCGACTGCGATGATGTGCATCCATTCCTTGAGGTCGACTTCCGCTCCGTCAAGGGTTCGGAGCTGCGCAATGACCTTCTCCAGCAGGGCATCAACGGCAGGCTCGTGTCGCTTCAGAGAAGCAGTTTGGTAGATGGGCCCAATGAGACGCCTTTGTAGGCGATACCTCGCAATGTCTCGCTCGGACAGGAGGTCCAACGAGTCTGGAAAGTGTAGGTGCCCCTTCCAGTCCATCGTCGGCTTCTGCAGCAGAGTTGCCACTGGCGGACAGTCAGTCGTCCGGGGGGTCGCTGTGTCGTGGAATCTCCGGTTCAATACTCACAGTAGAACTCAGACTTCTCATAGCCGCTACCAGCACCTACGCAACAATGAGCGACGTCGCTTGGAGAGGGTCACGGCGACTCACGATAGATGCTCTTGAAGGCCTCCTTACTGTCGAACCAGACCTCATTGGGGCCAACACGGACGACAGGGCCGTATCTTTTGTGCAGCGTCTTCCCTAATTCGAACATGCGCCCATCCCGTGCGTGAAGTGCGTGCCACACATTCGACACGGCGGCCAACCTGGGCCCGGGCACCCGAGCGAGGGGGTGCAGAACCAGCCTGTAGAAGATGATGGCGCATGCCGTGAGGACGAGCGCAAGCGGCGCTGCCGGCGCGACTTTAAACAGTGCAAAATCAAGCCATGACCTGACAGACATGAGGCTTGCTGGGGTCGAGCTCTGTTGTCGCGACGTGCTGTGCTCGATGGATGGTTGGTATGGTTGAGGACTTTGCGCTGCGATCGACTTCGACGCAAAACTCTGGGATTTGTGGCCTGGTGTCGGCCAGAATCCAGTGAGCTGGTGGGTAGTGGGTGGTATCAGCTGGACAGAGCTGTCGCCAGCTGGCTCGCAGTCCGATATGATATGTGTCTCCCATCTCAATAGGTACAGTACCTGACACAGGCGGACAAGCGGTGTTGCGGCTGAATGAGTTCCATGGCCGTAATCCTCACGAAACTCTCCGAAGTCTGAAAGATGTGATTGTCATGTTTAGGATGAACCCACCCGTGTCAATCTTGATGTAGGAGAGGATGCGAGTTCCGTGTCGGAGCCACGGGCTCCACTTATCGCCGTGACTTCCGCGCCAGCAACGCGGCGGTCTCGGTGTCCAACGGCTGATCGGACGGGCTTAACAAATCTCCTGCGGCTCATTATTTATTTTTACCCGGCCAAGAGAAAATTGTCGCCAAAGACTGGCTCTGTGTGAGCTCTCGTTTGCCATCAAGCCTTCTTTTCTCGAACGGGCATGGCAGTGAGGCGCCACCTGATCCTTCATGCAGCACCGCCTCGCTACGAAGATCCCTGTTTGGTGCCAGGCTGCCTCTTGAATCACTCCGCCCGTTGACCCTCAACTCCAGGACAAGAAAAAGGCGAGCAACCTCCATATTTGAGCTCTCATCGACTGAAGCTGTGTATTCATTTCTTTTGTCAGTGCCGTCAACCTGGCAGCTTCACCTTTGCGAACCACATTGCCATGGACCCCCTCTCCATCGCAGCTAGCGTTACTGGAGTGCTGGCCTTTACGGCATCCACAGCCCGCAGCTTGTACTCGCTAGTGGAGGAGATTCGCGACGCGCCAGAGGACATCGCTGCCATCGGGCGCGATGTGCAGGCGCTCGCGGCCGTTCTGGCGTCGGCGCAAAATACATGCACCAAGCACGACATCAGCAGCGAGGACGAGGCGCTTGCGATCGCGTTGGGCGATTACCTAGAGATGTGCCAGAAGGCCATGAAAGGGATGCATGACATGCTGAAGCCGTTGGCGTTGAGCAACGGCGGGGTTAGGCGAAGTCCCATGAGGTTCGCGATCAGTTGGACGATGAAGAAGGGGGAGGTGAAGACACTCAGAGGAAGGTTGAACGAGGGCAAGGCAAGCTTGAACCTGACCTTGTCGGCGTTGAACGGGTGAGCGCTTCCATCCCCGCGCATGAAATTTCTTCGTGGCCGTGCGGAAGTCGACTGACAGCGAGACAGCTTGCTGGAGGGCAAAGGCCAGGACGACATTAGGGCCGACATTCAGAAGGTCTTTGGGGAGCTCACAAACGAGTTTCGGAACCTTGAGGCTGGGAAGAAGGTGAGGCGCCGGATCGAGGACGATGTCGCCAGTGTGTCAACCGCACGCCGGACATCCATGTCTGAGATTACCGACCAGGACTTCTCGATGCGGCGCTTTCTCCAGCCTGCAGACCAGAACAAAGTAGCAAGCGACACGAAAGCGACTCTGGTCGACAGTAACGGTGCTCCAGCAGAGTATCTGAGCCCCTGGTCGAGCGACCCAAACGCAATCCTGGAGGCGGTGCAATCCCAGAACCGACGTCTCGTCGAGACTCTTCTCGCTGAGGGCGCTTCCTTATCCGTGAGGTCGGCGCAGGGATACACGGTCCTGCACTTCTGCGCCATCACCAACGACGTGGAAACGGCAGCTCTGCTGATCGAGCACGGAGCCGACGTTAACGCCAAAGACTACGAGCTGCGAAGTCCGTTCCGCTTGGCCTTGGCTTCCGAGACTTTGGGCGTGGCGTGTCTCCTGGCAGAGAGAGGTTGCGTTATCGGGGACTCATCAACGACACTGCTTGGTCTAATAGCACGCTCCGAAGAGGTCCCCGGCACCCGCCAACTAATACAGACACTGGCGAAGCGACTCGATGCCTCAGACCAGGGTCCATTCTTAGTTCACAGCGCCATTAGTGAGCATGAGAAGAGGGTAGTTGACCTGCTTCTCGACGAAGGATTCAGTGTCTCCAAGGTCGATCACCGAGGTAAGATGGGCTTCTGACTATTGATGGTTTGGTCAAATGTACTGACCTGTGGTGCAGGCGTAACCCCATTTCATCACGCATTTCGTTGCAACAATAAGCCTGTCATGAGAACTTTAGCACATAGAGGTGCCGACGTCAACGAGAAAATCCCCAGACACGTCATCGACGAAGTTGGTCTTCCTGGTGGATGGTACGCGGCCACGCTCACAGACAACAACCACGGGTGTACGCCGTTATTTCTGGCGGCGCGATATAAGAGAGACGAGAGCATGACAAGATTAATACTTGAGCTTGGAGCTGACCCCGATGCTCCCTTGTGGGAGGGGATGCGTGGGTGTTTCTATGATTCCGCCCTCTTACGCATGAGCTGACGTTCGGACAGGTGGCCTCCCATTAGTGGGTATATGCGCGATGGAGTATAGCGCACAAGCAAAGCAACTGGTCGAGCGCGGATCGAAGATCAATCAAGTGCCCTCAGATGGCCGCGGCGTCATGTATTGGACGGCCTTTTGCAACAACGGCGATCTCATGCAGTGTCTCATCGCGCATGGCGGCGATGTTAATTACCAGCGTCCTCAAGATGGGACGACGCCACTGATGCTCGCGGCAGCTAGAGGCAACATGAAAATGGTCAAAATGCTGTTGGATGCTGGTGCAGACCCAGCTCGGGTGGATAAGGATGGGAGAAACGCTCTCGTGATCGCACAAGGCAGCGGGAAACGGGAGGTGTTCGCCACACTACAGTCAGCCATGGACTCCAAACCAGTGTAAGATCATGGCATCAAGTCTAGGGTGAAGGCCTTTGGAGACTTGTGTCGTGGTTCTGGTGGCATGGCAATACTCCCTGACATGTAAAATGCCAGAAAGTAATGTCGATCATCAGGCCAGCGAGCATGACCGACAGATCTGCAAGCTGATCATGCAAGGTCAAGGAACGCCTCTGTTCCACGTCATGCAAGGTCAACACCAAGTCTAGCGCCCAAAATACACCTAAGTATTGTTCTCATACTTGCTCTCCATCTACTCGCAGTCCGTCACATTACTTGTCCAGAAGAAGCCTAAATGATCCATCTTGATGTGACCCACAATAAGTATTCGAACATCTTGGTTGCGTGTAAACTGAGCACCGCAAGCTTTTATGAAAGTTTCGTTGCAACACTGAACACACAGCTTGGAAACACATCAAACGTGTCCAAAGTTGATCACTACATGACCTATACTCGGAGACGAGTCAACCAGAAACAGGTTTACGACAGCAAGCAGTCACCTGCGCGTAGTTGCTTGGCAGCAATGATCTCTCGTATTGAGGGAGATGCCGATTCACGAGGATCAGACACTGATCGGTCCGAAACAACTTCGGCCGCGATCTGGAAGCTTCATTACGACTCTGCCGTCGTCCATGCTGGACTCGACAAAACGCCCCGACATGGAGAGTGCACCGTACCCGTATTCAACTCGGCTTCGTTCAAGTTCCCTACTTCGGCTGCCGCAGACGATGCCTTCAGCGCCGTTCCTGATGTCCAACGTTGGGTGTACAGTCGTTTTGGTAACGTGCGGTTATCCACCTCTGCTCTGCCTCTCATTTGATACTCACCTATACTCAGCCCACGAACGACGCTTTTGAGAAACGCATGGCCATCCTAGAAGATGGCGTCGATGCTGTTTCACTGGCATCAGGAGCCGCAGCAACCCTCACAGTTGCCATATCGCTCGCCAGAGCTGGTGACAACGTGATTGTTTCCAACTTCACCCATGGGGGGACTTTCCATCAATTCAAGCTCATCATGGCGCAAATGGGAATAGAGAGCCGTTTCTGCGATACGAATGATTTGGACCACGTCCGCACACTCATTGACAACAACACAAAGTTCATCTTCACCGAGACCATCGGCAACCCTAAGTTCTCGGTGGCCGACCTAGAGCCTCTGGCTGCTATCGCCCACGGCGTCCAGATCCCTCTCGTAGTCGATGCGACCTTCACGGCAGCCGGCTTTTTCTGCCAACCTGCCCGCTGGGGTGCCGACATCGTCATACACTCTGCCACGAAATGGATTGGCGGGCACGGCACTACCCTTGGGGGTGTCGTGATTGAAACAGGCCGTTCCAACTGGCAAGCCAATGTCTCCCGCTTTCCCCAACTCCACGGCCGCCAATTTGGGTCCGAAAAGGTCGTGGGCACCAATCTTTACGAATCCCTCGGTTCTCGAGCCTACATGCAGATGTTGAAGTGGGACTTCATGCGAGACACGGGTGCCTGTCTCGCCGCGCCCTCGGCGCAGCAGCTCTGCATCGGGCTTGAGACCCTCCCGCTCCGCTGCGAGAGGCAGACTCGCAACGCTGATGAGCTTGCCCGGTGGCTGCGCGCCCACCCTCGTGTTGCCTGGGTGCGATATCTTGGGTTCGAAGACCATCCTTATCATTCGCTGGCGCGGAAGTACTTCACGCCGGGGCACGGATTCGGCTCAGTCCTGACCTTCGGTCTCAAAGGCGGTGCGGACGAAGGATTTGCTCTCATCGACGCGTTCCAGCTGATCACCAACACGCCAAACGTTGGCGACGCGAAGACGATAATCGGGCATCATTGGTCGACAACACATAAGCAGTGTAGCCCAGAGGAGATGGAAAACATGGGCGTTTATGCGGACTTGCTCAGGCTGTCGCTGGGGATCGAGCATATTGGGGATATCATCCGGGATTTTGAGCAAGCTCTGGAGCGAACAGCGCCTGTTGCTAAGAGGCTAGCTGATGCTGCTCATGTTGGCATGGAGACCGAATGACCCTTTCTGGTGAGAAGTCTATTTAGCCCATTGCTCGCTGGATCCTATAGAACATTTTGAAGGAGCGATAAATCAACATGTTGTAACCATCATGCAACCCTTGCCCCTCTTGAAACTAGTAGTTTGACCATCTCCTCGTCCTGTAACCTGACAGCCATTTCCAGTGGAGTAATCCCTGCATCGTTCCGCACATCCACGCTTGCGCCGTGACAGATGAGCATCTGTGTCAGTGAAACTGACCGAAGCCTGACGGCGCAGTGGAGCGGTCGATCGCCGTTTGACGTATCCCTCGAATTGACATCAGCTCCCCCTCCACTTATCAAGGTATGTGCGATGCCTTCAGATCCATTCTTAATTGCGACGTGAAGTAGATTCGTCTCGGGAATATGGACGAGCGAATCTGGGCGCCGCAATTGAGACATCCGACGCGGCAAGTTGATCGGCTGCTCATACGGAACCTTGGGATAATCAACACAAGTCTGTACTACGGAGGCATCGTTATCAGATTGACTGACGGGCAAATCCCCCCACTCAGTTGATGCCGCATCATCAGGGGCCGATACCCCAGCGGCCTCACAGAACGTCTCATGATCCTGGTTGAACTACAAAGTCTCTTGTTAGCTTGACCCCAAAGTATACGAAGGACACGTACGGCTAGTGAACTTGCATTTGGGGTATCTGGGAATGAAGATGCCGTGGTCTGGGACCACTGTGTGCTTAGGGATGGCGAAGATGCTATTGAGGCTCCAATATGTGCTGAGCTTCGTGAAGAGAAGTCATCCATGACCGGCATATAAGGCGAAGCTGTCTTTGAAAGCGGTGGTGTGGGATACAACGTTGCTGCTGAATATTGAACTGGCATGTCGCCGGCCACAGGCGTTGGTTCCTCTGGTCTAACTAGCAACGCTGAGAATATCTCAGGTGGCTGACCAGCCAAGTTGAAGTGGCTGTCCAGACCTTCCTGTAGTACGGTTAATGTTCCATGTCATGATAAGGTTGGTTGGGATAATGGCTGTGCCATAAAAGTGACTTTTGCGAAGCCGGGGGGAAGTAACCAACAATTTCAGCGCCATTTTCGTCGAGCTTTCCGAAATTAGGTGAAGTGTCGTGGCTCGCCCCTGTGTAGGCACATGGGCTTTCTTCCAAACCAGACTGTTTGCCCAATCTTTGGCGGGCACCTAGAGGTGGCGGCATCAGAGCAGGCCCCAAAATGTTCGGCGACGTGGTGATGGAACTGTGACCTACGAGATTTCCTCTTCGCGAGACGGTTTCGCTCCCGAACTCGTTCCAACTGACAGGCAGTATCAAATTGCCAGTCCATGCCCGCCGAGACAACGCTTCCCTTGGTCGGCAGCCCACAGCCCCGTCTCTTGTGACGCGGGGACACTCTTGCTTGATTGACACTTCTGACTGTGATCTCTGTGGGCAGGTGCGGAGCTTTGATTCTTTAGGGGCCCAGTTCCATAGCAAAAAGGCGCACACCAGCTTTCTCCGGTCACAGCAGAAGGGAAACTTGTGGCAACCGAGGCTCCGCTCAAGCTTGCTGGAAATGTGCACGGTGCATCGAATAAGGTCACCCAGAACGAGCACGTATGCTTTACCGTCAAGTGCTAAAGCGGCCTACGGGCAGTGAAGCTCTGGGGATCGACAGACCATCACCACATTTCGCTTAGCTGTGTGACACGAGAGCAAGCCGGGCCTGTGGTCTGTAGTACATAAATGCACGCAAATTTCCAATCGTGACATTTCTTGCCAATGGGAGGACTGGGTGTGCAAGACGGAATGAAACAGGATGGGACGGTACTGTCGTCAGCGCGAGCTGTGCTGGTGCGGAGGGGCTAATGACAGGCTTGTTCTCCTCGGAAACATGTGGGGGTCAGCGGAAGGGCTTCGAAAGCATTAGATGACAGAATTACGAACTACCAGAAGGAGTCAACGTTTCATTAACTAACCCAGGCATCATGTGAATACGGGGACCAGGCTTCGCTGACGACATACACCGATGCAGTTGCGGGCCCAGAAGCTCCAGTAGACCCCTCTCCAGTAGACCCCTCTTCAGGCTACCCTTTTGGTGCCAATATTGTGGTAGATTGACGAACTCCGAGAACAGGGGTACTTCGCGCGTTAATGTACGCAGCGCATCGGTACTCCTGGCGACATGATGGCTTGCCATGGTGCATAAGCACGTCGCAGTGCCGAGCGGGAAAACTAGCTCAAACTGGCTCACCAACATTTAAGGAACGCGGGGGTGGAGTCGACCCGCAGGGGCTCTCGGAACACCCGCAAGGACGGATGGCGGGCCGTAGTGCAGTAATGAAATAAGCATATTGCTACGTCTTCCCTGGTCTTCCCTGGTCATCCCTGTCTTCATGATCTTGATCGCGGCGGACATGCCCCCTCAAGGGTTTTCCGGAGATGCCATTCTCTCTGCTGCTTCTTGCAGTAGCTCCTCGAATCTCTTGGAGAATTCTTCAACCATCGTCAAGGCATGCTCTCTGCTAAGCGGCGACACAACCACCCCAGTCGTGAACCATCGCCAGCTTCCTCGATGCCCTCCGTACCAGTCACTTGGCCTCGCGATGGTGACGTGGTATGGCAAGTGATCCATGATGTCTGAGCGAGTACGTCGAAGCTCTCCCACTGGGTACGCCTCTCCATCGATCGCAATTCGAGTGTTTGGCAGAGGCCCGTCGTCGCGCGCAAACGTGGCGACCCCAGCGACGCCCAAGGCTCTCATCTGAGCCAAGCTAACATCGACTGCAACATTGGCCAGGGAAACGTAATTAGTCGGTGAATGCAGAACAGGGGCCGCGAGTGCTTCGAACCGGCTCCAGTCACGAATGGCGCACAGCACCTGCAGCGCAAAGTAGTCGACCCCTGAGGAGAACAAGCTGGCCGTCGAGCTGCCCATTCCAGGAGCCCTAGCATTGATCTCGTGCAGGAACACCGAAGGCTCGCCTCGTTTGCCACCTGCGCTCGGAGAAGCTCGCTGCAGAATTGGGAACGGCACGGCTGGATCCATGACGTACTCCATGCAAGAGTTACGTACTCTCGCTTCGCAGTGGAACACGCCTGACCGGAAGCCCTGCAGCAAGACGGCTTTCGTCATCTCCTCGATCACGGCGCTCTGTTCGTCTTGTGGCAGGCCCGATGGCGTGTGCGTCTGGGTCTCATTGAAGGTGCCCCCTCTGGAGCTAGAGGCAGTGTCGGCCGAGCATGGGAAGTCGTCGACCACCTCGGCAAAGAGAAGTCGACCGTCGTGAAGGACCAGATTGGCGTCGACCTCGGGTCCATCAACATAGTCTTCAATAACCACACCATTGGGACAATCTCGGATGGCTAAGATGCGGGAGACCACATCTCGTAGCTCGTCTGCATTGTCTGCCCTGAACACGCCCTCGCTTCCTCGACCGGTCGATGGCTTGCACACCACAGGATACTGGAGGCGTCCTCCCATATCGCCACCTGTGCCAATCTGGTTTTCGAGCTCGCCAATTGACTTGACGGCAAAGGTGCTCCCAATGTCCCGGCCGCTGAACATCCGAGTAAAGAACTTGTCTGTTGATATGATGTAAGCTTTCGAGCCTGAAGTGTTCATGTTCAGCGTCTCGCACGCTTGAGCCACGCTGACGAGATAGTCGTCGGACGAAGTGAAGATGCCGTCGACAGGTTGAGGGTATGCCCTAATGGCCCTGACGATGCGGTCGCTGAGACCAAGACCCTCTTCATCCTGCCCGCTACTCAAGTCAATCGTAATACAGGCTTCTCGTAGATGTGCTAGTGAGTCTTGCTCTGCTTGTTCGTTCGGCCACCAGTCGGGGGTGGTCAGTAGCACCAACCGTACTCCCAGAGCTGCGACTGCCTGCCACCTCGAAAGCCAGCTTCGGACGATTTGAGGGCCTATGACAAGACACACGCGGTATTGGCGGATCGCGGTAGATTGAAGCCATTCGAATGACAATCGTTGCTCCAACTCCCATTCTACCCTTGAAATTGGATCCAGTGAAAGGTCTTTCGGGGCTGGCGAGGCAGAAACCACAGGGGAGCCTGTTTTCAACAGAACGACGCCAGCAGCAGCTTCCAATGCCCTGGCTACATCCTGCCAGACGTCGACGAAGCCTAAAAACCGACAAATCTTTCCCAACGGAGTGAGGAAGCTTGAAGATGAGACCACTGGTGGACAGCCCAGTAGCCGATACTCCAAAAAGTCGGATCTGGTCACAAAACCGTCCTTGCTGGGAATGAGAAAGACACAAACGGGAGTTCCAGCACGGGATTCATGACTCTGTTCTGTGTCACGTTCGAGTGTTGTCCTCCGAGAAACTGTTGAGTAGAGGTACTCAAAAGCCTCGTCCAACATTCGAGACCTCTCGCTGGTCAGAGAGACTCCGTGACAGTGGACGGGGTCTAGTCCATCATCAACGAAAATTTCGTTGCAGTCTGCCTTGTTTACTGAACTATCCGGACCGGCATCTCCTGTGTCTGATGCCGAGATTGGTGTGACATAAAGTCGGTTCAGTTGGTGCTGGCGAGCATCGTTTCGGAGCCACCATTGGCATTGTACGGACGCTGGAACGAGAGTCAGGAATGAAATTTACTACCAAATTGTGAGGCCAGCTCGAGGCGAGTGACTTACTGCTTCCTCGTACCAGAGTCGCCCGGACACTGGTGATTTCGCGCGTAGCTGGCATATCTCCTTTTTGTCCGGAATGAGCCTTCTCCCAAATGTTTCAGGCTAGGGCAAGCTTTCGTACAGAGTCCTAATCTCGTTGTCATTGAGTAGGAAGGGCCAGAGCTGAAATGGCGACGAGTGGAACTTGTCCGCCTGCACATTTTCCAGACCTTACCAGGTAATTTCACTACTCCCAAAATCGACCCGTGAGCTAATTTACAGTGTGCTAGCCCTGCAACGCAGTGTTTCTTCTCAGGACTGGGATGCCCAAATGCCGCTGTCAGGTCAAGATGCGTCGTGCATTAGCGTCTGTGACAGTGCATACATGCATGAATAACACCAGGCCTTGACTTCTACTTTCGCTAGCTTAAAATCTTTGGTGACTTGAGAGGAATTCTGCGTGTGGTTTACTGGGGATGTGCTATGCATGGCAGGTCGCAAGGCGAAGGTCGAAGGTCGCCTTCAGGGGACCTCAGCATGCGACGATTTGTGGGACCGGAGCAAGTTGTCACCGGCAGTCCTCTAGGCAGATTGTACCGGTCCTTCGGGACTGTTCAGCTAAAAGATTGCTGCGCTATGCTTTCTCACCACTTCAGTCATGATGCTTTGGAGAGGTGATCACTTGGACAGGATGTGTGGCTGGCTAGATTTACAGCTCGAAGGGCGATGACAGTGAGAAGCACAACAACCAGCGTCTCGTATGTTTCGTCTTCATATCGCGAGTAGCTTCGACTTCCAACACTTGGCCTCGTAATCGGTATTACCACTCCAGCCTGTTGTCCTCCCTCAGCTCGACGTCGAACCGTTCGTTGCCATTCCATACTTGCTTGCCAGAATTGAGGGACGCAACAGAAGTACGAAGCTCGCTAATCATGGCACCCGGACCGCTCGCAAAAACAACTGTAGGGCCTTGGATCGTTTGCTCCACAAAGCTCTGGACGAGTTCGCTGACCTCAGGGTGCCGGCTTGCGCCACCTTCAGTACCGCCGGTCTTCAGTATCGTGAGCACATCTCTAGTCGTTGGCCCATTCGTTTCGGATAAAGATGAAGAGGAGCCTGACTCTGTGGTTATCGGAGCATGATGAGCGCCAGCGGTTTTATCGTCTGTGCTAGGGCTCTCAGCTTTGCCGGATAGCTCCTGTTCCCGGGTGACATAGACTGTGATCTTGACGTTGAGACCATTAGCAGCGGCTTTGATCATGTCAAGCTCAGCTCCAATCCACTGTGTGTCCTTCAGATGGCGAACCATCCAGACAAGCTGAATTGCACGATCATGAATGACGCTCGCTGGTGCTGCGGAAACTGATTGCAGGGCTTCGAGGATGACGGGAAGCACATAGGTAATCCCGGTGCCTCCCGCGATTGCCAGAATGTTGACCCCTTCGTCAAGGCCCCTGGTGGAGTGTTCACCATAGGGGCCTTGAAGAATGACAGGTGTGGTGGGAGGCAGAGAAGGTCCGCTGCTTTGATTCTCGGCAAGTCTGCGGGCTGCCAGCTCCGCTATCTTTCTCGTCTCACCCCCCTTGGCACGAAAGACGTAAGAGTGTGAGACGAGACCATCTTTGCCTGCAGCAGGCAGAGACAGGGGAGTGAAAGGATGCGACTGCCATACACTGCTGTCGGGGAAGCAGAGGTAAAAGTGCTGCCCAACATGCCAGGGCGACTGGTTGAAGGTAAAGTCAAGTCGTGCCACATCGCCGTGCTCTGCGTCCGGGAAGAGAGTCAATTGAGCCTGAGCCGGGTGGAAGCCCCAGTCGCCACCAATATACTGGTGGTGAAGAAGAGCCATGCGAATGAGTCTTGCCAGACGATCGAAAAACCACAGCAGCAGGCCACATAGCATCCAGTCACCGAGGAACTCCCAGTGTCCCCAACAGGTGCCAATGTAGACCATGGCCAGGACGTAGTGTGTTTTGCGGAAGAATTCGAAGCCTGTCAGTCGGATCATAAATCCGAGGCTTAGGAACCACATGATAATAAGGAGAAACATGGCGCAGAGGCCGTAGATCATGTACTCCTGCGTGACCCAGTTGACTGCGTATGTCGGCTGGGGACCGTAAAGTCCGATGCAGATGACGCACCAGACAATGGCGTGGAGTACACTCTGCAGCAAGATGATGTACCCGACCCATCTGTGGAGGAAGTTGAAAGCTTGATAAGGGATCCCTGTGAGGAGAGAGAGGATTGACTCCCTGCTAGCAAGGAGAACCGAGAACGGGGTGATGGCGTAGGCAAGAATACCAATGCGATTGGACCAGATGCCAGCAGTATTCTGTTCCTTGTAGACACCTGGGTGGTCCACAACTGGTGATATCCAGAGTTCGTAGGTCATACCCACGAACGAAAAAAGCGTGAGGTATGCAACGAGGATCGTAAGGATAAGCACCTGAAGTCTCGTGGTGCGGCCAAAAACGAAACGAATCGAGTCGGGAAGAAGGTATGAACGAGCTGTGGCAGCCGCCGCGCGGAGACGGCGAGAGACCAAGGCTGAGGACGTCGAGGACCTCGATGGTGGTGCGCCTGTCAAGGGAGCAGCTTCATCCTCGGGTTTGTTGGACTCCTGCGAGAAGACAAAGGGCCGGACTCGCCGTGAGACCATTGTACGCCGTCCCATGGCAATGATGAAGAGGACAGCCCCGGCGATGAGCCATAAGATGCCAGAATACACCATGCCTAGGTCGTTGGCCTCCCAAAGTGCGTCGAGGTAATCGCAGTTTGCCTGGTCGGCCGTACAGGGTAGCGTTCGAGGGTGATACCCATAGTGCCAGACCTTGTAGGTCTCGACCTCTGGTTCCGACATGAGAATCGGTCAGGTTGATCGAATCGAACCTAAACAACGAAGAATGAAGACGCTGAGGTGGCTATAGAATGGCCAAGCCTAAGCCAGTGGTTGTTTCTGGGATGGACCGTGTGATTGGGACTTGATGGCGAGAGGAAGACGGGAAGTGTTCGGCAGAATAAAAGTGAAGACATGTCTGAGGTAGGGAGCACCCTTGGGCGGCACTCCATGCTTATGAGATGTCGGTGGGGGCTGTTCATTGCTCGAGCTTCTGCGCGCGAGAGAGGGAGTAGACAGGCGATTCATGCGCGCACAATGAATCTCGCAACAACAGCCAAGGGCAAGCCTCGTGGACAAGTCACGGTACGAAGTCAGCTAGCTCTTGGCCATGGTCAAAATGGCTTGGTGGTAGGTGCCAAGGTCAACGGCCCACGGGGGAGAGCAACCGAACCCCCGGTCAAACAAATCAATGAGCTCCCCGAGCAAGCGAGCAAGCGATCCAGAGCTACGGAAATCAAGCCACAGAGCATGATTGAGAAGTTTCTGGTTGGCTCGTTGGTGATGTCTGAGAGCACGCTGCAGACCGGTCCGTGGGGGGCGCAATCTCGCGGCACGGAATAAGCTGCAAATGGAAAGATCGTCCATGTGCCTGGCAAGTCCCTTCACGTGGTCGAGCGGAGAGATGCAGCATGGCTCTATTGACCCCCCGTCGACACCGATGCTGACCTTTGATCCAGCCTTCAGCCAACAACGGCTTGTCCCCCCCTGCTCTCCTCGAGTCGACCATTAATTCTCAGCGTGCCTTCCAACAAAGAATCTCGTCGGCGCATTCATCTACGCAATCGATTCCCCGAATCACCGCAGGCGACATCGTTGAGACTTAATCGTTCACACCTACGAAACCCAGCACATTACCGTAAACATGAGCCATGGAGCGCATATGGACGATAGCGACCTCCAGTGTCAAATCGAGGTAATTTCAATGATCTTCTGACTCCACCTCGCTGGACGTTCAACCTGTTCATGTCGGAATCATCACTGACCGTTATCCAGATGATTTGGAACTGGAACACGGTCGGGTCCTGTAAGCATTCCCCTCGAAACCGGCCACGATTCTGGACGGATCATGGGTAGACAAACACTGAACGATGCATCGTGACAGGTTTCCTCGCGAAGTCGTGGTACATTCGCACAGAGGGCATGATGGTCGCCTCGGGCATTGGCGTCGCCCTCCTGGCTGTTGTTCTGGAGCTGTGTCGACGTGCCTGCAAGGAATACGACTCTTCCATCATATCGCAGATCGAACGCAGCGTCACTGCTGCCGCCATGGCCAACCCATCCCTTCTTCCACCATCGACTCCCAGTTCTTCTTCACCCAAGATCCTGAGTTTGCGAGTAAGCCCGCTACAACAGACGATCCGATCACTGATGTACGCCATCACCTTTTCTGTTGCATACATTGTAATGCTTCTGGTCATGTCTTTCAATGGCTACATTATCGTGGCGATATTCTTTGGTGCTGGTTTGGGGAAATTCCTAACCGACTGGATGGTGGTCAAGGTGGCTATCAATCACGCTGGGGTCCAGGGAACCGAAAAAGCAACTGGAATACAGGAGTTAACGGTCTGTTGCACTTAGAGGGCAGCTTTCTTGCGACACCTACACGTGGATCTATTTCTTGGACACACGCGTCCCCGTCGAGAGATGGTTACCCTCATCGCTGCCAGAAGGACATTTGCTTGGGAATGAACAAGACTTTGAGAACGTTAACTTCTTGTCATTGTAATATCAAATACACATCAGATAACCCTAGACACAATGATGGAGGTACTAATGCTCTTTCCGTGCTCCCCGTTCATGTGGCATGTCAAAACTGGCATGAGACGTTTCATTAACTTGGGGGAATTCATGACCATCGGCTGCGAAAGGTAAGGTACGTTAGCCCAGTCTTCCAGTTGGGACGCGTCAACGTTGGAGCTCACAGGATAGAATAACGACTTCAATGAAGCCGAACCTCTCGATACCATGACAGCACCACTGCTCATCCGAGCCGCCACCTCCAGTAGGACCATCTCCTTCTCTTCAGCAGTGGCGCCCACAGTGGCGTTGAAGTAGACGGCATCGAATTGACGCAGATCCTTGGGCGCCATCCGAGCATCGCCAGTCTCGAATGTGGTGTCCTCGCAGTCCAAGCCAAGGGTTACCATGGCCCGCTGGCTCAACTCCAACCTCGACTGTACTAGCTCAACATTGTGTACCCTGACTCTTTCTCCTCGGGCTCGAGCCCAGTCCTGGATCCAAATGCATGTTTCGGGCAGCGCACCGGCTCCGAGGATGGCCACCGTCCTCGGCGTGTGCCCAAGCACCGTCGATGCGGACGTCCACTCTAGGTTGGCAGCGTGTTCGTAGAAAGCGTGGATTGGAAACCGAGACAGAGACTGGCGTGCGGTTTCGGCGTCTTGAGCTTCGGCTACCTCATTGGCGAAGGCTATCTCAAAGGCTGCTTCGCACTCCAGAACTGCTCGCCTGGTGCTGGGCATGAGGTCGATGACATCTCGGTGTTTAAGGAGCCGCTGCTCCACTTCGGTATCGACTGTCGTGAAGCCGATGACGCCGTAGAGCTCGTTCCAGTGAGGTATGGCGGCATTGACCTTGTCCAACGAGTCAAGGGGGTACAAGGCCTTGAGATTGTCAGTGGCACGCTTGATCGTACCAACGTGATTCCGTACCACGACGGCAGGGTCAACGGAAGAGAACAGGGTCGCTGTCATGTCTGCAAAACCAAGTCCCGCGAACTTTGAACTATCTAGTTGGTTGTTTCACGGCCAGCACTATCCAATTTGACAAGTGAGCCTGTGGTAACGTGCCCAAGTAGTCATGACCATCCATCTAAATCGAACAATGGAGATCAGGGTACATCCTACCGGCCAACATGAATCTGTTGACTGTGCCGATCCTCCTGGCACTGAAGCTCCACGTGCACACGGACACCACCAGCCCAAGCCGCCTGGTCGATCGCCGAAGCATGCGCAAGCTACTCGGGCCTATGCATGGTCAATGTGACTGACCGTACAGCTCGGCAATGCACGGTCATAATGTGCTCAATTGACGTGCTTAGCGAGCGCCAAAGTCACCCTTGCCAATAATGCATCAAGTTCGCTCCCTTCAATTATCCGATGGCATGAGACTACTCTGAACAGCGTCGAAGCAAACAACACGTGGCCGGCGTGCGGTAAGCGAAGTGCCGCCCATTGTTGGAGGCCCAAAGCTGATGTAACTCCTGGCCTTGAACGTTTGCAGCCTGGCAGACCTTTGGTCTTCAACAAACCCGAATTCATGCGGCTTGAAAGGCTAATATCCCCCAACGAGACCTTATGAGACAGTGCGGACTATTCGGCTTGGCTTTGCTTCGTCGACAAGATCTGTAGCTGGACGGGGCCTGCCTCTGTTGCCCCGTCACTGGGAATTTTGGGATACATGCGCCTTGGTTCAGTATCTTCCCTACTCGTCCGAAGCCTGGCAGTGTTTGATTATTGAGCCGCATCTCGAGATAGACGCATGTCCGTAAAGTCAAGCCTTGATGCCGGCAGCACGACCTACGATGATGTGCAGAAGTTTATTCAAAGCCCGTCCGCCTCCTGAGATACCAGATCAGCGAAGTCAGACCCCGGAAGCAGAGGCTGGGTTTCTCGGTCATCTTGTTTTCTCATGGCTCAGTCCTCTCTTGGCGGTGAGTTTCCTATACTTCCAAGCCCATTTATCCTGTCCAAGCCTTTTCTTAAGACTAAGCAGCCTCATAACGATTCCATGCTGATCAAATATCCCCATATAGGTTGGATTTCGGAGGCCTTTGGAGCATGAAGACATCTGGTTGGTGTCCGACAAGCGTTCTGCCAGCTGCCTTGAGCAGAAGTTGGCCAGATCATTCGAGAGTCGAGCCATAAAGCAACAAAGTCTTGACTACCGGCCACATTGGAGCATGCTCCCTCTTGCTGGAGCGCTTTACGATTCTTTTACCTTTGATTTCTGGCTCGGTGGCGTTTGCCAACTGATTGAGTCGATTCTCCAGGCCCTCGCGCCTTTCACTCTACGCTTTCTCATCATCTATGCCAGGCAGGCCTATGCCTACCTTAATGGTGATCAAGAGCCGCGTCCGCCTATCGGCCGCGGTATGGGAATCGTGCTAGCTATCACTGCTATGCAGGTCACTCAGAGCTTCGCCTCATGTCATTTCCACTATCGCGGCGCGCTACTGGGAGGCCAGAGCCGCAGTGCCTTGATCGCGATGGTATTTTCCAAATCTCTGCGCTTATCGCGACGGGCCAAGGCTGGCTGTGGGACTGACACGGCGGCTTCTATGTTGTTGCAGGCCCAGGCGGCGGGCAACGCGAAGTCAGGATCGCTGGATTGGAGGTTCTCCTCGGAGGGTTGGTCCAATGGACGTGTCATGAGCTTGATTTCGACCGACATCTCGCGCATTGAACAATCTTGTACAACATTCCATCTCATTTGGACATCGCCCGTTGCCATTTTGCTTACCGTTGCGTTGCTGGTCGTCAACCTCGGGTACAGTGCTCTGGCAGGCGTTGCGGTGTTGACTGCCGGTCTCGCAGCGCTGACGAAGGTGGTCAAGGTCCTTACTACCCTAAGGTCAGCTATCAATGTTTTGACAGACGAAAGGGCTGGCCTGACACAGGAAATTCTTCATGGCATCCGCTTCGTCAAATACTTTGGCTGGGAGTTTGCATTTCTCCACCGGCTCCAAGCTATCCGGGCATCTGAGACTAGATCACTTCAGATATTGCACATCACCAAGAGCGCAATAGGAGCCCTATCGATGGCTTTGCCGATTTTCTCGAGCATGGCCGCCTTTTTTGTTTATTCAGCCACAAATCCTGGCCCGCTCGATCCGGCACTCATCTTCTCATCTCTGGCCCTCTTCAACAGCCTTCGAACACCTATGAACTGGCTTCCAACCGCGATAGGTCACCTGGTTGACGCCCTTTCTGCCCTGCGAAGAACAGAAACCTTCCTTCTAGCGGAAGAGGCAGATCTCCCCCCTAATCCCAATCCCGCCTTAAAACATGCCATCGAGATCAGAGACGCAACGTTCACTTGGGAGAGCTTTCCCGCGGCTCATATGGAGAAAAATGAAATAAACTCCCCAAAATCAACATGGGCTTCCCGATTGAAGAGGACACGGCGGCGACACATTAAAGAAAAGGCAACAGCGGATCCCGGGAAAGAGACTAAGGCCTCGATTATGGACGACGAAGCCCTCCCATTCCGCTTAGAGAACATTTCAGCTACAATACTTTCTGGAGAACTCGTTGCGGTTGTCGGGTCAGTCGGATGCGGCAAGTCCTCACTTCTGAGCGCCCTAGCGAACGATATGCGCCTGGTCGCAGGAAACCTAGAATTCAGCTGCAAGACCGCTTACTGCCCGCAATCAGCCTGGCTGCAGAATGCTACCATCAGGGACAACATCCTCTTCGGCAAAGCTTTCAACGAGAACTTTTACCGGCGAGTTATTCAGGCTTGCGCTTTGGAGGCTGACTTTGACTTGCTTCCTCAAGGCGACCTCACTGAAATCGGTGAAAAGGGCATCACTCTTTCTGGTGGTCAAAAGCAGCGGGTCAATATCGCACGAGCAGTATACTCGGATGCTGGCATCGTGCTACTCGACGATCCACTTTCAGCAGTCGATGCTCATGTCGGGGATCATATCTTCACCCAAGCCATCTGCGGCCTGCTCCAGGACAAATGCCGTGTTCTCGTTACTCATCAGCTCCATGTTCTACCACGATGCGATAGGATCATATGGATGGTTGATGGTCGGATCAATGCGAGCGGCACCTACGAGAGCCTGATCGAGAATGCGCCTTCTTTCGTCAAATTTGTTGAAACATCGGGGTTCCTCGGCTCCGAGTCACAACAAGTTAAAGAGACTGCTAGCAAAGTTACTGTTAGTCCGCAGGACAAAGCGGCACGACTCGAACGCGATATCAACAAAACCCAGACGAAGCTAATGCAGGAAGATGTCAAGGCAGTCAACAGTGTGCCATGGTCGGTCTATTATGCCTGGATAAAGTCCTCGGGCAGCCTGTTCAACGCGGCTACGATTCTTATTCTAATGTCTGTCTTTCGAGCAGCAAACCTACTGACGTCGTTGTCTCTTGCATGGTGGGTGTCAGACGCCCATGGCCTATCTCGTGCTTCATACGTAAGATTACCCAGCTCTCGCTCCGCTTGACTTTGGCTAAATGAACATCCAAGATCGGGATTTATGCCGGTTTGGGTGTTGCGCAGGCAGTCCTTCTTTTTGCTTTTTCCATGACCACTTGCATCGTAGGCACCAAAGCAAGCCAGACAATGTCCAATGATGCAATGTGGAAGATTCTTCGGGTCCCCATTGTATTCTTCGACACAACGCCCCTCGGCCGGATCATCCATCGCTTCACCAAAGACGTCGACACTATGGACAACAACCTAACCGACTCTGTTCGCCAATACCTCATAGTACTGAGCTCCCTTCTAGGCTCGTTTGGCTTCATTATCGCATACTTCCATTATGTGAGCAGCACTTTCAGAGTCTCATAAAAGCAATGATTTAGTTACTAATGCTGACCACTATCCAGTTTGCCATTGCATTGGCTATCGTGTCGATCGTCCTTGTGTTAGCTGTTTCGTATTATCGATGTAGCGCCCGAGAGCTCAAGCGCCATCATGCCATCCTAGATGGTGCCGTGTTTGCAAAATTCGGCGAGGCCCTCGTCGGGGCATCTACAATACGCGCCTACAGTCGAGAGCAGCACTACAAGCACGGGCTTCACCATGCCATAGATGAAATGAACAGCGCGTGCTTCCTTACGTTTGCCAGTCAACGCTGGCTGTCTCTCCGACTCGACAACCTCGGCAATATTCTATCCTTCACCACTGGCGTTTTGGTGGTCATGACGACGTTCACAGTCCCCCCTAGCATCACCGGTCTCATTTTGAGTTACAGTCTGAGCCTTGTTGGCATTATACAGATCACGGTCCGTTATTTTGCCGATGTCGATAACTCCATGTCGAGCACCGAGCGTCTTTATCAGTACACCTTCTCGCTTGCCCTTGAGGCATCGCTCGAGGACGATGATGCTGTCCCCATCAGGCCGAGCTGGCCAGAACAGGGGCAGATTCAGTTCGAATCCGTGCAGATGAGATACCGGCCCGAGCTGCCACTAGTGCTGGATGGCTTCTCTCTGGCAATCAACGGCGGAGAAAGGATTGGTATTGTTGGTCGCACCGGCGCCGGCAAAAGCACGATATTGTCAACACTTTTCCGGTTGACGGAGCTCAGCGGCGGTCGCATTCTTATTGATGGTGTTGACATTTCTAAGGTGGGTTTACACAGTCTTCGGTCGAGACTCGCGATTATTCCGCAGGATCCGACTCTATTCCGGGGCACGATCCGCTCGAACCTGGATCCTTTCGGAAAGCACAGCGATCTAGAGATGTGGAACGCCCTTCGTCAAGCCCATCTTGTTCCTGGTGAGCCCATCGCAGAGCCCGGGGCTTCAGCCATCAACGCAATGGCAGAAGAAGTCCTCGACGCGAGCAACAACGCCGTCAGCCGGACAGAAGGTGTACTTCAACAGCGCGATAAACCCCAAGAGACACGCATCACCCTCGACTCCGTGGTAGAAGAGGAGGGACTGAATTACTCACTTGGTCAACGACAGCTCCTAGCGCTGGCGCGTGCCCATCTCCGGAATGCTCGAATCACCCTCATCGACGAGGGCACTAGCAGCGTGGACAGCGCAACTGATGTGCTCGTGCAACAAACCATTGCTCGCGAGTTGGGTAACGGCAAGACCCTGATTGCCATCGCGCATCGCTTGCGGACGGTCCTGTTGTATGATCGCGTCTGCGTCATGGACCAGGGCCGCATAGTAGAGCTCGGGCCGCCACGGGAGCTGTGGGAGAAGGAGGGTATATTCAGGGGCATGTGCGATAGGAGTGGCATCACGCGGGAGGAGCTTCTCGGTCACAGAGACCACCCTTGACGACATGCGAGCCAGGTCACAGCCCTCATCAGGATGTCTCATCTCGGTATCCAATGCTTTGAATGAAAGAAAGGCTATCTGAGTGCTCTATGTGTATGATGGACATAAGATAGCAGGGAAGAAAACAGATTCTGAACTTTTGGAAGACTCTGAGGGTTCTGGGCTTTAGGCACACCGACCAGACGGATATCCATCTAGTAATATCCATCAAAAGTGTCCTCACGCTTCGCAGCGACAGCTCTCACAGCCTCCTTGATAGGCAAACCCCCCTCTCCAGAGCCCAGAACGTCAAAGGCCATGCCCGTCGTCCACTCATCCTCGAGAGCAGCAAACAGCACGGCGGCGACGTCTGCCCGGGTAATCATGCCCTGAAGCCCGACCTTGCCAGCCCTGATCGTGCCCTCAGCTTCCTTCTCCACCAGGCCGCCCGGGCGGATGATCGTGTACTCGAGGCCCCTGCTCCTGTTGTTGATGCGCAGGTCCTTGTCCGCCTCGAACTTGGCCCTCAGCGCCGGCTCAATGACGCCCCACATGCGGTCGCTGAGCTTCACGTCGGCGTCGCTGTACCAGTCGGGCGTCGGCTTCGCCCTGTCGCGCACGTCGGCGGAGCTGATGACGATGTAGCGCTTCTTCGGGATCTGGGCGCGGGCGAGGGCGTCGATGACCTTGAGGGCGCCGTCACGGTCGACGTCGAAGGGAGCCTGGGGGTTGCTGGCGGCCCAGACGACCGTGTCGGGCCGCGTGCGCTCAATGATGTCAATGAAGTCGTCGACGGTCCCGGAGACGAGGTCCTGGACGATAGGGTGAGCGCCGAGGGCGATGAGAGAGGGGATCTGGTCCCGGTTGCGGATGATGCTCCAGACGGCGTGGGCGGGGTCGGCGGCGGTGAGGAGCGACGTCAGATGACGCGCGACTTTGCCGTTGCCGCCAACGATCAGCGTCGTAGGGGGTGTGAACATGTAGGCGTCTCCCATGATTGCGGACTAGTTCTTAGACGGTGTTGTTGATGTCTTTGCTGATGGAGTTACCTTGCCTAGGCACTTGCGAAGAGAACAAACAGAGGGGCCAACGGTCGAGTCTTTACTCGTCATGACATGTCCCCCACTGACCCCGCCCCCGCAAATGCCCTGACAGCTCATCTTGTCTGGCCGTGCCCCCAAAGTCCCAGTAAACAAACGCTCCATTTTTGTCCCACCTCAGCGGGCATTGTCA
Source organism: Verticillium klebahnii (assembly GCA_002851715.1). Lineage (NCBI taxonomy): Eukaryota > Fungi > Ascomycota > Sordariomycetes > Glomerellales > Plectosphaerellaceae > Verticillium > Verticillium klebahnii. The sequence goes on along the minus strand of NMXL01000005.1, from coordinate 1,600,737 downwards.
TTCGGGGATTTACGATTCGAAGATACTTTCAAGACGAGCCTGGGTTTCTTGATCTGAGCTTTTCCACGACTCCGATTAATTGTACGCGAGCGTGGCCTGCAGTCCAGCCTCGCTGACGGCGCTTGCGGCCGTCGAGCTGGCCCTAGGGGATGACGCGGAGAAAGGCGAGTAGCTTCGAAAGACGACCTGGGGGTTTCACCGGTAAGAAAGGGTCTTTACTTTTCGTTCTCTCTTCGTAATCTGTATCTGATCATGTGTTAGGAGAGCAACGGTCAATTTTTCACTTTGTCTGTCATCGAATGGCAAATCTGATGGATCTCAATGGTATGATTTCTTGTGGACCAGCTTATCTCTTATGATTGTAGCATTTTTAGCTTGATCCAGTGTGCTGATTGACGTCCAGGCATAAAAGATCATCACGCAAACATATGTGCATAGAAAAAGGGCAGACAACAATGTCGGCAGCCGCCTCATCATTTTCCCTGATCGGCCGACCGTTCAACACACAATCAAATGCTCTTGAACACGGCCATGCTCGACAAGGCAGTTCCGGGCCAGGAGAACAGGGTGTTGGACGAGCACGAAGACCCCAGAGCTTGGTTGTTCATCCAGGCAGGCTCCCAGTAGTAGAGGCCCACGCCGCGGTTAACCTGACTGACCACGTTGGCGACCCTCTGAATGAAAGTCGTCTGTCCCGCGGCGGAGAAGGGAATGTCCCGAAGGTCGCTGGGGAACGGCTCGGCCGGCGAGGGGCAAGACGTGGGCCAGTTGAGCTCCGCGACCACGATCTCCTTGCCCCAGCGGCTGGCCAAGTTGTTGAGAGTCGTCCGCAGGGCCGAGAGGGTGGCGCCGCTGCCGTAGAAAGGGTAGTAGGACACGCCCATCTGGTCGAAGTCGCCGGCAGCGAGGGGGCCGGCGGCCAAGAGCTCCCTGTAAAACCATTCCTGGAGGCCCCAGTCCCAGCCACGGTCGAGATGGATCATGATCTTGGGCTTCGGGCTCAGCGTCGAGTCCTTGATGCCCCACGAGGCCGAGCTGAGCAGGCGGGCGACGTTGTAGAAGGACGATGTACTGCCCGTGGGGAACAGCAGACCTTGTGGGATCTCATTGCCGATGGAGATGATGGCAGGCGGCACGCCGGCTCTCTGGAAGGCATTCGAGACCTCCAACGTGTAGTTGTATAGCCTCCACGAGAGGTCGTCAATGCCGGTGGGCCATCCGCTCGGGATTGCCTGGTGGGCCGGGTCTGCCCACGTGTCGCTGAAGTGGAGGGTCAGGTAGACGCTGAGACCCTGTGCCTTGGCGCGTCTGGCAAGGTTGAGGTTGTAGTCGAGGTTGTAGTCGCCGTTGGACGGGTTCACCCAGATCCGCTGACGGACCGAGTTGACCCCGTTGGCTTTGAAGATCTGCTCGAGCGGCTGGGCAGAACCACCGTTGGTGTACCGAATCCCGGCCCGTTCCTCGAGCAGAGTCGAAGACCAGTCGACACCCTTGTAGGTGAGGGCAGCCGTCGCCGAGGACCAGAACAACAGGGCACTTGTAACGACGCGGGCCAGCATTTTGCAGATCAAGTGCCTTAGCCGTGAGAGAAGGATATCGAAATGGGGACGATCGACCTTCGGATCACTGAGTCGCGATACGAAGGCCAGCGGCTCTTATGCTCTGCACCCCAGAGCCCGTGGCTGCCGGTACTCTCATAACTCCGAGATGAGGTCAGGAGGCGTTGCGGGGTGCCACTCATTCTCGGCCGCGCTTCTCCTCACATTAATGGCACCGGGGATTGACGTTGCATCGCTTGATCGACATTCTTTGGGCGGGCAAACCGCTGCTCCAATCACCACCACCCAGGACAATCAAAATGTCCTTGAATTGGTACGCGCTTCGGCCCTTTGCTGCCGGTGTCAATGGTGGACTTGAACCGTGAGTTATCCCGTCGCGCTTGTTTTCCACGTCAACGATGCTCTGGGGCAGAAACTCCGAAGGCGGCCGGGCTGGTGGATCACCGATTGCGAGCTCACCCTGGAACAAGGGTGACAGATTAGCATCCAGTTTCATGTTTGCCCATGAAAGAACTACCGATTTCTCCTTGAATTGGAATCTGGCTGGGCTCGCAGTCGAACTACGACTCTATGAACATCAATCACAAGCTTGGATTTGGAATCTCGGAGTTTCTCCTCATGCTGGCCCCTGAACAACGATTCTGGGCTCACGCAGCGGCACACATGGCCTCCACATGCGCCGCTGATCTCGAACATCCCGGGGGACATGGGGCCGAGGAGACAAATTGCCAGCTGAACAAGGGGTCCGTCTCGTTTGCGAGTACCGCCCCAATCAGCGCTGTCTGTCGCGGGAGATCGACGGATTGCGCGAACACGTCAGACGACGCGATGCGTATTTGCGGCCAGCCCTTCTCGACCAGCGTATCAATGCTGGTTCCGTAGACGTACGCCCGAAAGCCGGCCCAGCGGATGGCGGCTGCGCACATCGGGCAGCTTTCGGCATTTGTGTAGATCGTCAGGTCTGAGAACACAGCCAAGGCCTCCACGGAAGAAAGATTGTATGGCCCCAACGGGTCTGTAAGAATCTGAGAGCAGTTGTTGATGGCTGCAATTTCGCCTGCAACTCGTCAGTGTCCAGCCCTTACCTGTCGCATATTGGGCAACCAAGCTCGGATGAAGGCTTTACCGTGGAAGAGCGGATTCCCAAGCTTCCTGCTTGTATTTTCTCCCGTGCAAACGACGCGCCCTTGACCGCCAGAGGTATGGTTCACGATGACGCTTCCGAACGGGGCGAATGGGCATGGCGAGGATAGGGCATCATTGGCTTGGCGCATCCAGTAATTTCGTATTTCCAGATCAACCTCGTCGACGACTTGAGGGATCTGTGCCGTGGGCTTTTGCTTCATGACTTGAAGTGGGTGCTTGTGCTGGTGTGCTTCAGCGAGACGAAGGCACCCAGGAAGGGAATAGAGGAGGAGTATGAGTTTCATCCTGCCGTCGTTGCCAGAGCCCTTGTTGATCGAATCATTAAAAGTGCAATGCTTCGTATGGGAGGAGACAGGCAGATGCTGGGTTTGTCTGTGCAAAGCCTTGAAAACAGGCCGGCTGCTCCAGGCCCAGCCGACAGACCGCTACCCCGCATCGGGAGACGTCATGCCCAACCACCCAGCAATCTCCCCCAGTTATTGGGCATCTCAATATCTACGACCGTTCGATTGATGTGTAATTCGGGCCCCGACGATGTCTTCACACAACCTGCATCACCTGTCACCACTAAGCCAAGTACGTAAGTTTCAGGCCCAGTCTCAGGCCTCAATTGAAGGCCATCAGACAAAATCTTGTTCGTATTACAAGCACACTGAGATAACTTACCTGATGTTCCACGATCACGCATTTGCATCCCACATTCAGCTTAAGGTTAGGGACTTGACGTGATGTAAAGCCTTCGTAGAGGAAAAATTAGAAGGAAGTTTGCACCCCACATAGGAACTTTAACAATGTAGGTACCATGGGAATAATATCAGGCAATTGCAAGAGAAGTCTCTTGCTGGTTTTTTCCTGCCAAAGACTTGCCAGAGCAATCAGTAGGAACTAGGTGCTCTCTAGTCGAGGACACAAAAGGATAGAACTCAAATAGCTCAAGGAGCTAGTGACAATGCCACAGCCAAGCGATATTCGTCTCACTGCGAGTGAGGACTGCGAAATGGATGGATATCGGCGAACCCCCTTCTGTGGAGGCAGAGGGAGGACGGAACGTCGCTTGCCACACGTGCAGTATGGACGGCAGTGCTGCATGACTTATAGGGACGACCGTAATAGGAACATCTGGCCGTCAATTGATCTAATGTCCTTCCTGGATGAATTGCATCTAGTCGAACGCCAGTGACAAGATTCTTACATTCAACAAACCATGAAGCCTCGTTCTTCACGGCTCTTTTTACCTAGTTCCTGACCTTCCCATGGTTCTGGGCCCGCAGGCTATACCGCAGCTTGTCTAGACAATCTATTCAGTCGCGCCGGGGCCCGGAGAACGCGTCAATCCCGCCATGAGGCCATCTAGCCCGCGGGCCCTGATCGCAGACTGGCATCAATCTTACTTGCCGACGACATCTCGCTCCAATGAGAATAAACTCGCTCAATTGACGAAGCAGCAGCATGGCTTCTTCGTGTGTCACCTGGTTCATGACTCTGCGGGCCAAGTTGCCCGATATTGCACGACCGGAGGATCAGCTTCCTTGGTCCGCGGCTCGGAACGGCGTAGCGTAACCGGGACCGCGGGACGAGTCGCCAATAGCCCAAAACGGCAATCGACATCGCATTCGATTTGGAGTATGCAGGTCCAGCCAGGGTCCATTGTACTATTTCGTCACGGAGCCATCGTGAGTCTGCTAGACTCAGTCGTGATCCTGCCTGAACAGAAGCTTGCACCATCGATTGCAGCACTTTCCTAGATGACACGACCCTAATAGACGAAATGGACGCGGAGCGTAGCATGCCTGGGTAGCCGATATATCCGGGCTTCGGCTTCACATAAGTAAGGCAGCTATCGCAGATCTTTCCCCCTTTCCTTTGTTGCTTTTCCAGGTGTCATAGCCAACTTGTCGAACCAGCTACCGCCGGACTGACAGAAGGTCAAAATGAAGGTCCTCTCACTACTCCTTGCTGCGGCAAGCCCAATCTACGCCGCCTTTGAGTGGGAAAATGCTCGCATCGGAGGCGGTGGCGGCTTCGTGCCGGGCATCTCATTCCACCCCAAGGCTAAGGGCGTGGCCTATGCCCGCACGGATATCGGTGGTCTCTACCGTCTTAATGCCGACGACTCCTGGACCCCGCTGACGGACTACGTCGCTACGGATTCCAAGTGGTGAGTTACCGCGGCTGCCCGTGTGTTTGCCAAGACGATTGTCCATGATACTGATCGGCGAGCTCTATGCAGGAACCGATGGGGAATCGACGCCATGGCGCTAGACCCTGCCGATCCGAACAAGATTTATGCCGCGTTTGGCATGTACACGAACAGCTGGTAAGCCAAGGCAAACTCCTCACTTCGATCAGGCCAGATCCTGACATCATTAGGGACCCGAACAATGGTGCCATCGGCCGCAGTTCCGATAAGGGCCAAACCTGGGCCTTCACCGACCTGCCTTTCAAGGTTGGCGGCAACATGCCCGGCCGTGGCATGGGCGAACGTCTAGCTGTTGACCCGAACAACTCCAACATCATCTACTTCGGCGCTCGCAGTGGTAATGGCCTTTGGAAATCCACCAACGGCGGTGTTTCCTTCAGCAAGGTCACTTCCTTCACGAACGTTGGCAACTTCGCTCCCGACCCTAACGATGCCAATGGCTATCTCAACGATCCCCAGGGTCTGACCTTTGTCACTTTCGATGATACCTCAGCCGTCTCTGGTGGCGCCACCTCCAGAATCTTTGTCGGCACTGCCGACAATGTCACAGCTTCCGTGTACGTCTCCAACAACGCAGGCCAAACCTGGAGCCCCGTTGCCGGACAGCCCGGAAAGTACTTCCCCCACAAGGCCAGACTCCAGGCCGCCGAGAAGGCCCTGTATCTGTCTTACTCTGATGGCACTGGTCCCTACGATGGTGCCTCGGGTGCTGTTTACAGGTATGATATCACCACCGGGGCGTGGAAGGACATCACCCCTGCTTCTGGTGGTGACCTCTACTTCGGATTCGGTGGCCTCTCCGTCGACGCTCAGAAGCCGGGCACGCTCATCGTTGCCACGTTGAACTCTTGGTACCCCGATGCGCAAATCTACCGATCCACGGACTCTGGCAACACCTGGTCTACCCTCTGGGCCTGGACCAGCTATCCCAACCAGGATTTCTTCTACAGCATCAGCACGCCTAAGGCACCCTGGATTTACAAGAACTTCATCTCCGTCGACACTAAGCGTCTCGGCTGGATGATCGAAGCCCTCGAAATTGACCCCCACGACTCCAACCACTGGCTGTACGGCACTGGTCTCACTGTCTACGGCGGTCACGACCTGACCAAGTGGGACACCGTCCACAACATTACCATTGAATCGCTTGCCGATGGCATTGAGGAGTTTGCTGTTCTGGAGGTTAAGTCTGCCCCTGGCGGCAGTGAGCTCCTCGCAGCTGTGGGTGATGACAGCGGCTTCACCTTCGCTACCAAGAATGCCCTTGGTACCTCGCCTCAATCTGCTTGGGACACACCCATGTTCACTTCCTCCACCAGCGTCGACTATGCTGGCAACAAGGTGGCCAACGTCGTTCGCGTTGGTAACACCGGTGGCAAGGAGCAGGTCGCTCTGTCTGGTAACGGTGGTAACACGTGGTACATTCACTACGGCGCCGGCCAGGTCGCCTACGGTGGTGCTGTGGCCATCTCGGCTGATGGCGATGTCGTTGTCTGGTCTTCTTCTAACCAGGGCGTTCTCCGCTCCCAGACCCAGGGTACTTTCGCCGTTGTCGCCAGCCTTCCTCGCAATGCCCACATCGCCAGTGACAAGCGGGACAACACGGCGTTCTATGCTGCCTCTGGCTCGACTTTCTACCGTTCCACCAACTCCGGTAGCAGCTTCAGCACCGCCGGCAGCCTCAGCGGAGCCACTGCCATCCGCGACATCGCCGTCCACCCCACCAAGGCCGGCGACGTCTGGGTCTCCACCGACGCCGGTGTTTTCCACAGCACCAACGCAGGAACCTCGTTCACCCTCGTCTCCTCCACCGTGAAGAACACCCACCAGATCGCCCTCGGCCGCGGTGCCGGCACCAACTGGAACCTCTACGCCTTCGGCACCGGCCCCCAGGGCGCCAAGCTCTACGGCAGCGCCGACCTCGGCGCCACCTGGACCGACATCCAAGGCGACATTGCCTGGGGCGCCATCGATGCCAACCGCCTCGAGGGCAGCGGCAACCACGCCGGCCAGGTCTACGTCGGTACCAACGGCCGCGGTGTCTTCTGGGCCCAGGGCACCATCTCCGGTGGCACCGTGCCCCCGCCTACCACGACCACGACGTCGACGGCTGCGCCTCCCCCGGTCACCACGTCAACGAGGACATCGACGACGGCGGCACCGCCCACGACCGTGGTTACGTCCACGAGGCCTGCTACCACCACCACTAGCACGGCGCCGCCCCCGACTGGCACCGGTGTTGCCCAGCCCTGGGCGCAGTGTGGCGGACGCAACTGGACGGGTGCCACGCAGTGCACTGCTGGTTTCACGTGCCGGGTGCAGAACGAGTGGTACTCGCAGTGCCTGAACTAAATCAGGCCGCTTGGGAGGGATAACTAGGAGATACATTGAATTGGTAGCTCAGTAAATCCTTTTGCAGCGACGTGTTCGACACCTAGTGGCAGAAAATGGAGACATCTGACTTCCTTCAAAGAAGGCCATCAAGCCACGTGTTTTCCCTGCTATCCAGTTGGCTGAATGTACCCGAGGTCATTTTTGAAGCAATAACATCACCTTGTTATGCTAGATAAGGTAGGCTGGGTGAGGATCCGCCATCGGCTGTGGCATGAGGTGACAGTCGACTGCGATCCAGTTGAAAATTGCCTTTTCGGTGAAGGGGACGGGATTCTCAGCACACCGCCAGATTGTTTTACAGCATGATTGGATCTCTCCTCTACCCGTTTTTCCTTTCTTGGCTCGCATAGTACTGTGGCTGACAACAGATCACACCATCTTTACATGGTTCACCCCTACCAAGCCCTTTTGCGAAGGAGACACCGTCATATTCGCCACATCTCCACGAGTGTTCCTCAACTCTTCTGGCTACAGAGACGTCGAATATTCGAGATACATCAAAGCGTTACTCCATGCGCCTGGACAATAGCGTTACCAGTTTTGGCCTTTGCATCCACTTGCACTTGATGAAGGCTGATGATTACTTCGCGGGCTAGTAGTTGGCAGTATTGGCATGTTCGGTGGCAGAAGATGCGTTTCGGGCATCTATTCGTCTCGTAGCTCTTCTGCTCTGCCTCACGAAAGACAATCGACAAAGTCATTATTACCTGGAGCTGATCGGCACGAAGTCTTTCCTTCATTTCACACCTTCACCTTCTAGGCTTCGGTCTCAACCATCGTGGATTTCCGCGGGTGTCTCCAGTCATCGTCAACTGAAGCTACCAACGTAGTTGGCCCCATCATGACAAGCCCTTGTCAGGTTCTCTGCCATTACCCTAACAGCGTGAGAACGCTTGACTCAATCACACACTTTTAGAAGAACCTGTTCCTAGACTCCAACGGCAGTGAAGTTGAAGATGCAAGCTTTCATCTTTTCAATCATCCTTACCTACTCCACAACACAAGTCGAATCACTCGGCACATCTGGGTCAGCCAGAAGCAAGCATTCGATATTGACCTCATGGAGAAGTACCATGACCTCGAATATGGAAAGATTGACTGGCATCGGGGCGATTGGATATGGTTCACCGCGCCATGGCGTCTTTAAATGTTTGCTCCGTTGACAAAGTACCCAGAACCTATCTTCTGCTGTGAACACATCAAAATTCGCATCAAACCAGTCGCATTCTGATGTGGCGGTGTCCGAGATATTTGACGAAAAGCTTCTTTTTCGATTACGTTCCCTACTCTAGGGACCCCAAGAATAGCAACACTTTTTCTACCATCCATGCCTGGGCACTTGCACCAGACACAGCATGGTCTGCTTCAGAGTTGAGGGCGGACTCCTTGCTTGCTATGCCCGCCGGGCAAGCTTTGATCCATCTCGCCAGAAGGCTTTGCTTGTCCACCGTCGGAGGTACCATCTCGTCTTTCTCAGCTGGCATCAACAGTACGGGCTTCTTGAACCTTCCGAAGGTTTGGGACAACCTTTCGTCGTCAAGGTCGGAGGAGAAATAATCGTCATCGCCCCTGCATTCGCATGTCAGCATCATGCCTCTGGCCAATAGCGGGGAAAGCATACCCTTTGGCGGCGAGCGAATGCCACCGGTATGCCGTCACCGGCGAAGAAAAGATGGGAGGGATCAGCTCCCGAGGCATTGCATCCTCTTCCTTGCCGTTGGCGATCATGCTCTTTGCGGTAGCGATTGTGGCCTCGAGATACTCCGGTGGCATCAGCATACTCGCAGTCTCACGGTCTGAGACCGGGGACTGGAGAATGTATCCATCGACCGGGGGGTTGCTGTACTTTTCCCTGTTCGTGTATTCGATGCAGTCCTGGCAACCTGTTGCCCAGACTATTAGCTATTCGCCCAAATACATTCCTTGACACTCTGTTAACATACCGGTTGAAGCTCCCATGAGGACTATCATTTGCTTCCCGAGACCTCGGAGGTACTTTACAAGTGACGCTGTGTCCTCGGAGTCGTTGGCAACGCTCGAGTAGCCAAAGCCGGTGTACGAGCTCCGCATCCGGAACTCCCAGACGGAAAACCCCAGCTCGGGGGCCGAAGCAACTGCGTCAGCCAGAACCTGGACACCCGGGTTGGTATGGGGGCCATCGGTGAGACCGCCAATGAAGATCAAGGCATTGGGAGAGGATACAGACCCGTGCTCATATGCGCAGGAATGGGGCGTCGACGATGGAAAGGGATGGACTGTGACGGAGTAGGGTGTTAAGGCGGCCATGCTGAAGAATACCTTAGTCTGTCTGTCGATTGTTTGTTCCAGGTTTCTGGAGAGTGGAAGCTCTGTGGTTTTGTCGACAGAACTGAGGAGACTTCGTTGTTCTATTTATTAAAAGTTGCTCCATGTGGTGGTGATCCTTCGAGCGTCTTACACTGATACGAATACGAGTTATGCCAAGACGTGACGAACATGACGTCCAAGCACGGTTTGGCGCCAACCACAGGCCTGGAGTACCAGGAGCTGGACAGCCAATTAGCAAGCCGGGGATCAAGTCGAATGGACCCTGCTGCGGAGGATATACGATGGAGACGGCTGACCCACGGCTGTGTTTGTGCATCATGTGTAGGTTGGATCCTTCGCGGTGCCGGCCCCCTGACCGTCATAGTGCTGTTGCTTTGGGAGTATTATTACCGCCCGTGGTGTTTCTAAAGCCTGCAGTGAATGACCTTATTTCGCGGCACGACTGCCAAGCCCTCTGCAACATCAATGCTGTCTGCATTAGTATCAGTTTTCATGGCTCAGCATACAAAATCTTGACATCAAAACGACATTGCCGTCAACAACATTTCAAGTCGAGTTCGGGGGATACAGCTAGCCAAGATACCATTCCCTCCACCATCAGGGAATGCTGGAATGGACGTCCTGGAGAAGAGTACCGTGTCGCCTGCAGCCTCCCCCCTCCTCTCCCCCTCCTTCCTGGACTACATTAAATCTATGTCACACCTTGCCGACTCCTGTGCTAGCAGCCATGATATTGGTGTCGCTTCCGCTTCGTGTTGGTCTGTCAAAATTACATCATGATTCCCACAAAATTAATCCATCAATATTCACACTCAAGCAGGGACATCCAAACAGACAACAACACCGGCTCGGACTGACGCTCTCATGAACACGTTCCCGGTTAGCCGTGGAGCCAATGTGGCGTGTGCGCTGATGACAATGCCCAAGCCGGCGAGCAGCTGAGCATCGCAGCACGGCAACATGTAATAAGGGAGTTAGAGCTGAATTTGAGTCGGACTCAGCAAAATGGACATGATGTTGCTAGAGCCTACTAACCCGCGCAGCCACATGCATAGGAGCTGATGTATGGCCCGATTGGTCTGACCAGACCTGTGCCATACAAGCCATCCTTGTGGATAAGATAATTGTCTTAGTACTTCTTATGCGAAAGACACCCGCTGCTGGGGATGCTGTACAAATCAACATCGAAGGCGCATTCAACGACATAAGATCCCAGTACGCCTGCTCGTTATTCGCCGACCAGCCAGTGAAAGCAATGGCGTGAAGCTAGGCCTTCTGCCACCAGCTTGTAGACGTGTGGCATTTGCCTGTGCTCTCACCCTAATATCGTCATACTTGGGGGCGAGAGGTGATGTTCGCTAAGTGATGCTCCTAAGTGAGGCTCTGTCGTGGGGCGCGTTTACCACCCATCCACCGCTCGCAGATGTATTGCCTTGACGACGAGCCATTTAGGGAGAGAAGTATTGAAGTGGCCCCTAACTACGCGCATTTATGACGATAAACGGCCTATCTATCTGCTAGATAGAGCATAATACAGCCACCACATTGAATCACAAAAGGTAAGGTAAGGTACCTAGGGTCTCAACGGTTGAGGAGGGAGAGAGGTGACTAGGCCATACCGTACCGTACCGTGCCATACGGAACGGCGGACGACTCAGCTGGTGGGGCAGGCATAGTACTCGAGAACACGGTGCGCGGCTGCGCTGGATTGAGCAAGTTCTTAACGGTTGACGGCGCTAGCCATAAAATGTCACCGTCCGTCCAGTTGATTGATTGGTCCAGGATCGCTGACTGGACAGAAGCGGACTGGCTGCGCCTGGTCGACCTCGACTGTTTGTGCCTTCCTTACGAGCCCTCAACTTCAACTCTACAACTCAGAGCATCCATCCCTATCGCCGCGTATCCTTGCCAACCTCCGACCTCATCGACCGACGCCGCGTCATTCCTGCTGCTCGGAGCCCCGTCGACCATCCCGACCGACAATCCCGGGACGGCCCAGACGCCTCTCATGGCCCCACACGCGCCACGGCGAAAAGGGGGGGACTCCACTTCCACCTTCACCCTCGCGATCACACTCGTTGTCTCATCCCATCTCGTCGCCCACTGCGCGGCTCACGGCCATGGAGAAAAGCCAGCACATGGCCTGATCGGTTATGGCATTCCCATGTACGACCCCCCGTGCGCCTTTGCCTGCCGCGACGCCATTGCCCCTCACCGCCTGAACTGCTCGACCGTCGAGCCCAAGGCCAGGCGCCACGGCGGCCACGAGGCCCCCTTCGCGACGACGCCCGAGTGCTTCGCATCCGATCCCGCGTATCTGGAGTCGCTGGCCTGGTGCATTCAGTCGCGCTGTGACGAGCTGGAGACCTGGGCACTCGACAAGTTTTGGGCTACCGACGTCATCTGGAACCAGGCTGCCGAGCATCGCGAGACGCCCAAGCTCGGCTACCACGATGCTCTGTTGCAGGCAGGCAAGGCACCGACCGAGGTCATGGAGGCGGACGAGGTGTTGGACGCTGCGAAACTCGTCCCTGACGAGGAGTGGGACAAGACCTTCGCCATGGTGAGGACCTTTGCCCGCATTGAGTCGTCCAATTCCAAGTACGGGTATGTTCAGTCGCCCTTCTTCCCCGTGTCTCAGACCACTAACGGTACCAGCATCATCGTTGTACTCATGGCAGTTCTCCTGCCCATTTTCATCACCCTTTTCAGCAGTGTAGCCGGTTCTACTAAGCTCGAGGCCTACGCCCTGACCAACTTGATCTACCCTCCTCTCTGGGGCCAACGCCACCTCGTTCCCCTGCCTCTCGACATGGGACTGCTCCCGACGCGCGGCCAAATGTCCTTCATTGCCTTTCAGTTCCTCCTCAACTTCGCCTTGTCCATCTTTGGCTACGGCTCTGTCGGTCCTGCGTGGACTGTCGACACGGTCCGCAAGCTCGAGTTTTTCGCCAACCGCGTCGGCATCCTCTCCTTCGCCAACCTCGCCGTCACCGTCCTCTACGCCACGCGCAACAACCCCCTTGTCAAGCTCACCGGCTGGTCGTACAGCTCGTTCCTCCTGTATCACCGATGGACGGCGTACCTCTGCGTCTTACAGGCCTTGATCCACTCCGGCATTTGGCTCGCCCTCCACATCCACGTCCTGCCGCAGAAGTTTGCCCAGGCTTACTGGACCATCGGCACGCTCTCGATGGTGGCGTGGTGCTTCATGGTCCCGTTGTCCGTGCTCTTCGTACGCCGGCGGTACTACGAGTTCTTCCTCAACTTCCACGTCCTGCTGGCGTCGCTGTCGATCGCGGGGTGCTATTACCACATCTACTTCAAGTTCAGCCACGCCTTTGGCTACGAGAACTGGATCTACCTGGCCTCGCTCATCTGGGCTGTCGAGCGACTGGTGCGCCTCGCCAAGCTCGCCAAGAATGGCATCCGCCGGGCCAACATCGGCGTCATCGACGACGAGTACATCATGGTCACGATCCCCGGCGTCAAAGCTACGGGCTACGCCTACCTCTACTTCCCTTCCCTCAGCTGGCGCGTCTGGGAAAACCACCCCTTCTCCATCTCATCCTCCATCCAAGACGGCACGGCCCTCGACTACGCCCCCGACGCCGACGGAGACCTCCCCTTCGAGCTTGTGGGCTCCGACTCGGAAGCGAGCGCCGACCTTGAGAAAGACCGCGCCCACGACTTCGACGACGCCCCCTCGCTGTCCACCCACCGCTCCCTTCTCCCAGACAGCATCCCCCTGACGCCCATTACCCCGCAGACTCCCCACTCCGGCACCGCTCTGCTCACGTCCCGCGAAAACGACGACGATGATGACGACGACGACGGCCCTGCGAAGAATGAAACACCGGCACCCTGCCTCACCTTCCTCATCCGCCGCGAGAAGGGCGTGACCGCCCGCCTCGCCGCCGCTTCTTCCCTGCCGGTCCTCGTTGAGACGGCGCCTCCACCGCTGTCGCTGAACCGTTTTGCCACTGATCCGCACATCGTCTGCGTCATTGGCGGCGCGGGCATCACGACCGTGAGCCCACTCCTCGCGGCCCGTGCGAGGCTGCCGCACGCGCGAACGGCGCTATATTGGGGCTGTCGGAGCGCGGCGCTGGTACGACAGGTCGGCGTGGAGAGGTTGGCGGGGCCAGGACTGGACGTGAATGTCCGGGGTGGGGCGAGATGGGACGTGAAGGAGGTGCTGGGGCGGGAGACGGCGGGACGTAAGGGTGAGGTCGTGGTCATCGTGAGTGGACCGTCAGGGATGGCGGATGAGGTCAGGAGAGTGGTGGTTGAGGTGAATAGGGGGAGGAGGAGACGAGGTGTGGAGGGTGTTGTGAGGCTAGTAGAAGAATGCTTTAGTTGGTAATGCTAATTAGATGATAGAATGAGTCATTTGCTGTTAAATTCAATCGTCGTCAAATGTTCCCAGGGGGCCACGACGCTTCACACGTACAATGAAGAACTCAAAACTCGCGTTTACGTTGGCGTATGGAAAGCCAATCCCCCAACAGATAAAGGGGTATTGAATGTTCATACCCGGTGTTACACATCACAACCCCCCGTGTAGAACGCCAAATTTTGGGCAGTCTTCAGGAAGTCGGCGCCTAGACACCATTTAGCCACGCATACCGCATCGAATGTCTTCACAGCTGTTGGCGGCTAGTGCGTCAAACCATATCAGCAAGTCTCGGGCTGAGGGTAGTAATAAAAATGCGAGAGCTCATAACTTGCATCAAATGAAGGTAAAACACGCTTTAAAATAGTGCTTCAAAGTTTCTTTTGATCAGCGCTACGGAGGTAATCAGTGTGACTCTTCTGCTCATTCTGGCTCAACCAACGCTCATCTTCTTATCTCCGACTCTCCGCCCATGAAGATTGCAAACTAAATGTGCATTTTTGGCCATTTCTTCGAGACATCGCAATACGCCTTCCAGCGTATGACTTCATACGTGGGATAAGCTAACGCCATCTGCAGATATTTTGTGACGGGGGCTTCGTGTTCACTTTTGCCCCGATTTGCGTCAGCCTGCCCGCCTCCGGGCTGAAGTCGTTCATCTCTTTGGACGTCATGTCTCTTCTGACTTTAGCCGCCTTGGTTACCTTGGCCACGTCGCGAATGTTTAAGGCGCTCATGACGAGGCCAAAGATGACCAGCGGGGCGGACTCCGGTTGCGTGATGATGGAATAGAGGCCGAGTCCCGCGTTGGCGCCTTCGGCAACGGCAACGAGGGATCGACCGAGGAAACGCATTCCTGCGGAGGCAATGACGCCGCCTGCGCCGCCGACGATCAGCAGCACGCTGGTAAGGAGGCTTGTGATGAAGAACTCCAAATCGGCCTCTTCGATCTCCTTGCCCAAGTCGATGATGACCTCCATATGGTCCAGCGCCGCGTGGATCATGGAGATGGGAACAATGAGGGCATCGATAAGGTCGTGCGCGTCGTTCTCATACTCCCCGGCCATGATGGCGAGGCTAAACTCAGCCAGCGGCTCGCGGAGGTCGATCTTACTGAGCGTCTCGGCGATGAGCTCTTTCGGGTTGAACACATCCTCAACCTTGAAGTCGCCGACCCAGGGTGCGTCATGCCACCAGTTGCTCCGCCTACAAGTTTCGGACAAGTCGTCATATTTAGTGCTCGACCCCCAGCCCGCGCAAGCTCCCACTCCGCCCGAGCCATAGATGATGCTGTGGTCGACCCATTTGATCTTCTCCTTCGGCACGCCAACTTCTTCTCCAACTTCAGCATAAAACTTTTCCTTGGCTGGTTCGCTCTTCACTGACCACCAGATGGATTCGTACAGCCGGTCATACTCATCGTTCGTGCCGCGCTTGGACATGTCAGGCGGGCAGGGCATCTCGCGAATGCGCCACTCCTGTCCATCGCTCCAGGGGGTTGACGTTGCGCAGTCTTTAATGCAGTGCTCGCACTGGAGATCCAATTGTTCGCAGGATAAGCAGCATGCGTATTTGGACCAGATGTTGCAGTCAAAAAACTCGCTGCCGTTGTTCATCATGAACGCATGCATGTTGCCGCGTGCCGTACTAACGATGTGGTTGCCGAAGATCTCGAAGTAATCATCATAGCCACTGTCGAGGATCTCGTCATATCGCTCGACAGCGTTCTCGAGCATGTGGTGCAGGGCAGGCACCATGTACCCGGGGACGCAGTGAGACGGCAGCTCGTTGTTGAAGTCCAGGTTCTTGATCTCGTCCATCGTGGTCGGGGTGTATGGGCAAGACGCCAGGGGCTCATCGCTCTCGGGGTCCGGTTCATAAGGCGGAGCCGACTCGCCTCCGTCGTCATCGTCGTCACCGCCGCCGCCATCACCCGGATCTCCACCTCCACCTCCAGTGCCGGGCAGCCACTCCATCGAGTTGATGTAGGCGTTGATAGCCCCCCCGTGAAATACAACGAGGTAGTCAGCCTTGCCGTCACCGTTGATATCAGCGTACTCGACAGGTCCCTGAGGCGTGACACCCGTTGCCACTGTGCCCATGTCGCCCCATTTGCGTCCTTCGCCGTCAGGAATCATGCCCAAGTTGCGGTAGGCCTTCGCGGCGCCTCCGGCGTATTGCACGATGTAATCAGCCTTGCCGTCACCCGTGAGATCAGCAAACCTGATCTTGCTGCCCGGCTCGCCGACTCCCGTCGCGACTTCGATCCCCTCCTTCCAGATACGCCCGCCATCGCTGGGAGGGATGTTTCTGTTATTAAGCCAGCACTTGGCCGCCCCACCATCGTAGAGAATGACGAAATCGTCGTAGCCGTCGCCGTCGAGGTCTGCGAAACGAACCTTGCGGCCTGGCTCTCCGACGCCAGGCGAGATGGTGATGCCCTGTTGCCAGATTCGATCACCCTCTTTCTTGCTGGGGAGGTTTCCGTTGTTCAGGTAGGCTTTGACAGCCCCGCCTCCGTAGATGATCAGGTAGTCGGCGCGCTTGTCGCCGTTGACGTCAGCAAACTCGATGCGGGCTTGCGAGAGATCCTCGTCAAAGCCAGGCGCGATCTCGCCAATGGATTCCCACTTGTCCACACCCTGGTTTATCCACGCGCGAGCCCGGCCTCGGGCGTCAACCGAGATGATGTCGTCCTTGCCATCTCCTGTCAAGTCGGCAAAGCGCAGGCTCGAGCCCTTGGTGCCAACAATGCCCATATTCTTCCACATGCGAATGCTTCCATCGTTGGAAACGGCCAGGAAGTCAGCTAGGCCGTCGCCGTCCATGTCTGCGAATCGTATCATATCGCCAGTGACGCCCTCGATGCCGGGAGCGATGGTACCAAGGTCCAGCCAGTTGCGGCCGCCCTCGTCTACTGTGTTGCGCAACGCCTTGACAGCACCTCCTGCGTAGACAATGAGATAGTCTGTAACTCGGTTAGCAGGGTGCCTGTCGACATCATTATGAGGGTCGGTGAGGATCAGGCCCTCAAGGTCCTTATGCTCGCTGAGCTCGTAGGTAATACGTACCAGCCTTGCCATCGCCGTCGAGGTCGCGCAGTCGTGTTCTGTTGGCGGGAATGCCCGCCGGACCAGGCGCAATAGTAACAGCGGTCTCCCAGTTCTTCTTGTTGCCGTCCTTGCCGTTGTTGTGCGTGTTACGGGCCCATTTGACGGCTCCGTTGTTGGAAATGACAACATAGTCGGCGTAGCCATCGCCGTCGACGTCTTCGAAGTAGACATTGTCCCTCGGCGCCAGACCCGTTGCCCACTTGGAATCGAGGGCCTCAAACTTGCGGCCGTTGTCGACGTTCTTCCAGACCTTAGCTGCCCCGTCCGAGTAGAGCACGATGAGGTCGGCTTTGCCGTCGTTGTCTACATCCGCCATCCGGATCATGTCTCCCGTGATGGACGACCAGTCGGGGTTGATTGTTCCGATACTCGTCCAATCGTTCGGTGTGCCTCCGTTAATCCAGGCCCGCATTGCGCCACCATTGTAGGCGACTACATAATCGGTGATGCCGTCCCCATTGAGATCGGCCAGGATCACCTTGTCGCGGCTGGCGTTCTCGACAGCAGAACGGATCGTGCCGACTGCCTCCCACGTGCGGAAGCCCTCAAAGACGGTGCCCTTCACGTCCCAGATTCTGTCACCAGAGTTGCCCACTCCGTCGGCACCGGCAGCCGCGTTTCCAAGACCCAAGCCCGGTGCGTCGGATGAGCTCATCTTGACAGGGTCCTTCAACCAGCCGCGGGAATCGGCCTCCAGGATCGCCTGGAGCCAGGCGTTCGCCATCTTCTCGTAGCCTCTGTTGTTTGGATGCTTCAGATCCGAGAGGTCGCTCACAGTGATGTCAATGTGAACGGGGAGAATGTGCTTTCCCTGCTGTTGCCTCAACTTGATGAGTGACTCGACTTGGGGGTTGAAACGGTCGGTATTGGCTTGCATGGCGGGCTTGTTGGCCCAAATGACAGGGGCAACAAGAACTGTGACATCTGGGGCGTTCTGGAACAGGCCATCAACTATGCTCGTCATGAGGTCGATCGCGGTGTCAAGGTCGATTTCCAGATCCATGTTGTTGGTGCCGGCGTGTACAAGAACCACATTCGGACGAGCCTTGATGGGATCTCTCCAATACCTGTTGATGTCGGCCAGATCGTCTCCGCTGTGGCCCTCATGGTCGTTATCAGGCATGGTGCCATGTCGTAATGTTCCAATCATATCGACGGTGATGTCGTCGCTCATGCCTTGATCCAGAAGCTTTTCTCGGAGGGGACCTCGGTAGCCATTGATATTAGAAGAGCCACTGCCTTTGGTGATAGAATCGCCGAGAGGGAGAATACGGAGGTTCGGAAGTGCAGTCGCCGGTGTTATCGCGCTCGCTATGAGCGCGGCCAAGGCACTCCATAGCTTAAGGCGAGCCATGAGAAGCTCCGAACGGAAACAGAAGATGCGATGCTTGACAAGTGACAGTATGACCTGCAGATCACAGCACAGCGTCGCGGCTTTTGGCTCGGCAGGCTTTACTCGGATTTAATGACGATTCCTCCGACGCATGAAATGTCCAACGACGGGCGCCGAGTTCTTCATATTTAATTCTTCGAGCAACCTGCATACCGAAGGCTTCCGGCATCTATCTCATCCGCGATCCTTCGAGATCAGCTAGTCTATGGACACGACCGCAGTCGGTCGCGTGAGGTAGAAAATAAATTACCTCGGTGCATTAGAGGCTCTCAACCTGGTCTATGGCCCCCAACGAAAAGGTCGGCGAGGCTAGCATGGGTTTTAGTTTCCAAATGAGCGCTTAATGCTCCCTTTCAGTTGGTGAATACGACATAGGATCGCGACGACGGGTCAACTGCTTCATTGGGACACAATAATCGAGACTTCGCGTACAAATCGCCAAGCCTAGACCTTAGTCCTTTCCGAAGCAAATTACGACTAAGATAAGCAATACTTTTCTTTACAAAGGTAGTCTACGCACCGAAACTCCCTCCCGTCTGCAACGTGATGTGTGGCGGGACAAATCATTCGTGTCGCGGCATTATCTTCACTTCGCCACCAGTAAGCAAATCAAAGTCCTTTAATTTCAGTGCCCATCTTCTTTCAGTTTCCAGTCCACAAACTGATGCCCTCGAAGTTGGCTAGACTGATCATCTAAGCACCAGGCAGTCAACTTGACCTCATCAACAAGATGAACCTCTTCATCCTTTGCATCGCCATGCTGGCTTTGATCCGACCCTGCCTTGCCATCGACAATGCCGAGGCGGCACGGATTCTCTACTTCTACTTTGCCTATGACCTCGACGTACAAGTTTGGGGTCAGGGCAAAGGCTACATTGCCGCAAAGTGCAAAGGCACCGTCAGACCAGGTGGTCGGTGCACACTGAATGAGTTCATCAACTACATCGAAACCGGCAAGGCCAGCCCAACCCCTGAATACGACGAACTTGACTCCGACATCACCTTGTCCTCTGGTGACGTTGTAGGCATAATCGATGCCTTAAAAAAGATCAAGGCCTTTAGCGACGACCAGGTCTCAAGGATAGTGCCTGGACGAAAGACAACTGTGGGCGTCGTTGATGATATAGCAATCATCATGGATAAAGATTACAAGCGTGCCGAACTGAAGAAAGTCGGGATATCTCGCCATTGGAGCAATCTCAAGGAGGCCCTCGAAGGCTTCCAAGCGTGCCAGTTGGCAAAGATCGAAAACGGCTTCACACAGCGCATGGAGAAGTGGAAGGAGGATTTCGTTTGGAAGTTTGTGGATCGCCAAAGCAAGTACGTTGAGAGCAAGTGGAAGAAAATCGACTGGGAGGCCACCATGGCGGCACACCCAGAGCTGGCTGACCGTAAGAGCGCGTTGTACCAGAACATGGTCAAGGCCATCAAGGGATACGACGGCCTGGATAGCACGTGGAGAGAGAGGACCGTAGCTAATAAGTTGGCCGGCATGTTCAGCCAATGTTTCAGAACTTAAGACAACGATATCTTGAAACAACTGCGGCAGTGAGAGGCAACTGATGAACGATGTGTTCTTGGCGCCACTGTCCAGTGCTTAAGACTAGTAGTAAGAGAGCTTGGCTCTTTCACATTTTGGGAATAAACTCTGCAGGTCTAGGAAGATAGAAAAGATGAAACAATGTCCAATCATGCAGGGTCCCATCTATGCGTTCTTTAGGAAGCCATGTTGTTACTCCGACAGTTGTCGCCAGAGTGTCGACGACATCGATCACCTCCTGAATCGAGTATTCACCTTCCGAACCCTTACAGCCTATTACTCGACAAAGGCCCGCATTCATGACGTTTGATATTGAACCGAGTGAACCGATTAAAGGTAGGGGCGCAGGGCCATCCTTGGCATCCTCACTCTTGACATCGTAGGGAATCAGTCGCTTGCAGCCTACCATTTCTTTCAATAATTGACTACGTAACGCTATTCGCTGACATGCTTTACTTAAACCTCTGAAGCATCCCCGAACCTAATGTGTGAAAGTATTCCTTAATCGCAGCCCCCTCTGGCGACTGTCTTATTGTCAATCACTCAATCCAACATGTCGGTCTAAATTTTATCCAGCGCCATGCCAATTGACACTATCTGGTACAATACAGTATGTCGGCTATGCAAGGAGATCCTAGGTATTCTTCCTCCAGCAATCGAATGATTGCCTGAAGTCAGCAGACGGCGGCCGTACATATTGTCTTTTCTGAACTTCGTGCCGCAACCAATGCCGACTGGAGAATCAAGAAAGGCCCCAGCGCCCGGCTTAGCCCCTAAAATTGGTGTTGGTGGCGGCGTCGGGTGAGACATCCCAAAAAGCAGTGTTTGCCTCGAACAGTTACGTTGTGCTGTGTACAACGTGCATTTCAAATGCTGAGGTCCGCCACTCCAAGACATGACGCGAAACGAACCTCCCCCTCGAGAGCAGAAGCCCCCCAAGAGATATTTCACATGTCTCTCCTAATACCGAGGTCGCACTCAACAGATTCCCACCCCGAGCTGCATTAGCAAGGCGTCAAAGCACGTCGAGAAAAGGTTCAGCACCTTGCATACCAACCTGCACTCCATCTCGTTTTGATTGGGTCCCATGTCGAACTCAAAGAGGGGTTATCAAGCCACCAGCACAGCATTACCGCAGCATCACCAAATCCAAGACCCAGTCCCCGACCCCCTTGGCACCCCATGTAGTGTGACCCCAACCCAACCGGCAGCAACATTGGCCCTCTTCCCCGGCCGCCAAGTCCCCCGAAAGCAGCAAGACCACCGTCGTGTTTGCTGCGGCTGGTGGGTCATACCCCTCTCACAGGCTGCAAGGCGAGGCACATGTCTGACATTGGACCTGCGAACATGTCTTTGGGGGTGATTTAGCGCAGATTCTGAGTCGAGATGCCCTGCCCGTTGGTCTTGGCATGACTGAGGTCACACCCTCGACGGTCGTGGACAGAAGCGGATGGCCCCCATCGGACAAGGGGCGACATAAAGGCAGCTTGGCCCTTTCACTTGGCGCGCGAGGTTGGTGCAGGAGATTGTCGATGATATGCCGTGCTGAAGATCATTGCACATTCGGCTTGTCGAGGTAGAACAAAATCACACACTGTCGCACGGGAGGAGGCGGCGGGTCGAAACCTGTCGTTTTTTTGGCACTCTCTCTCTGCAAAACACTGGCCGACCACAACACCCACGATGGAAGACAAGAAAGTCGAGGTCGAGCAGGTCGACAAGGTCCTTAGCAATGGCAGCACCGCTGCCGCTCCGCTGGAGACAAACGAGTTCACTCACCTCAAGCTTCGCCAGTCGCTTTGGAAATGGCGTCGCATCGTCTTCTACTGCATGGGTATGACCTCCGCCATCCTCATGTACGGCTACGACTATGTCATTGTCGGGACGGTATCCGCCATGCCCAGCTTCCAGTCAGTCTGCCCAATTTTGCCGTTCCAACTTGCTACCATCACTAGAAACTGACAAGCAGCGTAGGCATGACTTTGGGTACCAGCTCGACGGCGAATGGATCCTCCCCTCCCTCTGGCTCGGTCTTTGGAACTTCGCCTCCCCGGGCTGCTCCATGATCGGCGCCCTCGCCGGCGGCCTCTTCCAGGACCGCTTCGGCCGACGCAGCTCCCTGGCCGTCGGTGCCTTCCTCTCCGCCATCGGCGTCGCCGTCTGCTTCGTATCCAACCTGCCCGGCGACATCGACACGCGCCGCGGCCTGTTTCTCGCGGGCAAGGGCTTTCAGGGTGGTGCCATCGGCATGGTCATGGCCACGACACAGACGTACATGTCCGAGGTGCTGCCGCCCAACCTGCGGGGCCCGCTGCTGGCCTTCTTTCCCATCTTCACGCTGCTGGGCCAGCTCGTCGGCGCGGGAGTCATTTACGCGTGCCTAGACCTGGCGAACGGGTACACCATCTGCTTCGCGACGCAGTGGCCGTTCTCCGCTCTGCCGATGGTGGTAGCCTTCTTCATCCCCGAGAGCCCGACATATCTCGTCCGCAAGGATCAGCACGAGAAGGCGTTCAAGGCGCAGAAGAAGCTCGACGGGCCGGACCAGGATACGCAGGGCGCGCTGGAGGTGATCCGCGCGAACATCGAGCACGAGAGGCAGGAGGCGCAGGCGACGTACACAGACTCGTTCCGAACAGCGAACCGACGGCGCACGTTGATTGTCATGTTTGCGAACTTGCTGCCGCAGCTTTTCGGGCTGACGCTGCTGTCCAAGTCGAGCTATTTCCTGCAGATTGTGGGCATGGCGGATGAGACGAGTGTCATCATGCTGATGCTGGGTATTGTCTTCGGCTTGCTCACGAACATCGTCAGCATCTGGGTGCTGTCCAAGGTGGGCAGGAGGCGGCTCATGCTGATCTCGCTGTCGGCTGCTTCCGTGCTGTGGGCCGGCATGGGCATTGGGGGGATCTGGTCTGGCAAGGTGGTGGTCTGGTATGTTCATGGCCATTATTCTTCGCAACGATTGCAGCGTACTGACCGAACATAGGTATACCGCAGCATCCATGATCGCCGTCGTCATCGTCACGAGCCTTGGCGTTTGGCCCTGCTCCCACGTCGTCAGCGCCGAGACCTCAGCCCTCCACCTCCGAGCCAAGGCGCAGGGTATTGGCTGGTTTACCTCTGGTGCGGGCAACTCTATCTTTGGGTTTGTGCTGCCCTACATCTTCAATCCGGACCAGGGAAACCTGCGTGCGAAGACTGGGTTTGTGTTCGCGGCTCTGTGCCTACTTGCCGTAATTGTCACGTTCTTCGAGGTGCCTGAGATGAAAGGCCGGACACCGGGTGAGATTGATCGGATGTTTGAGCTGGGTCTTTCGGCGCGGCAGTTCAAGGCGTGGAGGAACCCAGACACAACTGTAGCTGTCACTGAGGACGACAAGAGAGAGGGAGCTAGTCCCGAAAGTCCAGTGTGAGAGATCTGCCAAAACCGACTGCCGCTCTAATGCATGACAGATAGTCGGATTGGTATAATACGACCGTGTCTTATTGATTATCATCTGGGTCGTATTCAACGGGGATGGGGTCACCAACAGCCGCCGTACATGAATGAATACATGTAGCACCGAATTATTTATTATTTCCAACGATCTCAGTCCTTAATTGAAGCCCTTAGACCTCTAGCACATTCTCCTGCTTATTCAATGGCTGCCACCGGCCCCTCAGCAGTCCAGGCAGAATAGCGAAGTTTCTGACCCATGCGCAGAGCCTGTGTAGCCAGCACGCGTCGATGCTTGTCTTCAGCGCCGCTGACGTTGCCTCGACACGACGCACTTTATCATTCAGCTGCTTGTTCAGCTGCTGGGCGGCTTCGAGATCGGACCGAGTCTGCTGCAGGATGACAGACTCGACGGCCAGTTTTCCCTCCGTCTCCTTGTGCCGCGTCTCTTCTGCTTGGAGCATGTTCGCCGTTTCTTCGCGCTGGTCTTTCTCCTGTCCAAGGCATTTCTCGACCTCCGCAAGCCGAGCCCCCATCGTTTCGCGGTCTGCCTGCGCCTTTGCAAGCTCTCTACGAAGGCCACCGACTTGCTCCTTCGCTTTCTTATCCTGGGCTGCGAGATCAGACCTCGCTGAGGCTACCTGCGACTCGCAGCGCTCTTCACGGTCTAGACTCTCTTGCAATAGAGACCGCGCCAGATTTGTAGCCTTGTTTTTCCTGACAATCTCGTCAAGCGCATCCTCCAGCTGTCGTCCCAACTTTCTTGATCCGGACTGGGCCGACGACACTTCACCCTTCAATGCAAATGACTCTGCCTCCCGCCTGGACAGCTCTTTGGCAGACTCGAGGAGCCCAAGTCGGAGTTGCGGTACCTCGTCGTTGGTTGCGCCCGCTCCGACAAGGCGTTTCTGCTCCTGAATAGCCCGCATGATGATGGGCCGCCATCTTGCCAGCGTTTCGGCGAACTGGCCCGCATGGTATTTTGCGCATAGACAGCGGCTAGCCAAATCTTCCACCTCCTTGCTTGTGATCGATTTGGGGCTCTTGCGAGACATTTGCGTTAATCTGCCGCGTATCGCCGCGGGATCAGGAAGAGTCCACCTGCAACGAGCGCCGTTGTTCCTCCAGGTTTGTCCAATGCATTGGATTTCTCCGTCAGAACTGGAATCAAACGTGATCTGAAGGAGGTTTGCCGGGTCCCAGTACGTGTCGGCCATTGTGGTTGATGAAGGGACGATTGCTGGGTGCAATTGATGGACTAATGCGGCGGTGTCAATGTCTCGAAGGTGTAAGTCGCGAAGATGTGAGAACTCGACTAAGTTGACGGGAATACCAACGCCATTTCTTCTGGCGGCATACCAACATTAATACTCAATTCAGCACTCTGCACCACTAGTGAGCATTCAGGGGCTTTAAACCACATTCTCTCGCTGCAGTGTTTCGAGTGCACCAACATGCATACTTCGAAACGCTGCGCCGCAGGGCTGAACCTGAGGACGTTGGTGGCTTGCTTAGGCTTGGGCGCCAACCGACCGCTATCGCCTGCAGGACATCGACGGAGTAATAGGGGTGCGTAGTTGGCGCAATTTGACGAGATGGCTCATATCATGGCTAGCAGATCTCGCCGTGAACAAGCAGCGGCAGCAGGAATTCAAAGCGATAAAAAAATCATTAGTTGACCTTGACATGTGGCCAAGATACAATAGCCAACTCTAAATCAACACTGGCAAGCTCCCTTCCCAAGAAGTGCCCAGCTCACGCCTTGGACAGCTCCTGCCTTAAACCCGGCGACACAGCGCCGACGACCTTTCCTCCCTCAAATTTGAAGTCAATCTCGTCAATAGCCAGGCCCGCGAACCTCAGCCCGTCCTGCGACAGCCACGTCTGGCACTGCTCCGCAAAGATACCCGTCTTGTTCTTCGCCGACTGCGCCTCAAAGTACACCAACCACCGGTCGTCCGCGCCGGTAGGGTACGCCCGCGCCTCGACACCCACAGTGTCCTTCTGGCGGGAGATGGCGATCCAGGCTTCGAGGATGCTGCCTTCGCCAAGAGTCCACTCCTCGATCTTGAGGCCGGGGCCGTCGTCGACTGAGAGCACAAGGGAGCCAGTCTCGGACGTGTAGCGGCCGGCGTAAGCTGCCTCGGCCTGTGATCGGGTCAGGGCTTCGAGGGAGGGGACGAGGCCGCGGACGGTGACGTCGAGGAGCTCCATGACGGCGGGGAGGGCTTCCTGGCCGGCGGCGTTGATGGAGATGCCGATTCCGTAGGCGGGCAGGAAGGCGATGTTCGCGGCATAGAAGGGAACGTTGCCCGTCTTGGTGTAGAGCTCGATGGGGCGGTCGTCGGGTGTCAGACCCTGGGGGCGGTAGATCTCCCATGGCGTGCCGACGGCGTCACCGGGCGTGGCGGTGAAGACGGTGGGCTTGAGCCACATGTCAGTGTCGGCGCGGGAGAGCTGCTCGTGGTTGAGGATACTGCGGATGAAGGTCTGCAGGTCGTTGGGGGTGGAGAAAATTCCGCCGGTGCTGTCGTAGTTGACGAGGGGCTGAGTGAACCATTCGAGGCCGCCGACGGGGATGATGCCCCTATCGACAGAGGGGGGCTCAGTGCCCGTGTCGTTCATCTGGAGGGGGGTGGTGATGCTATTGCGGAGGGCGGCGCCGTAGGAGGAGTCGGTGATGTTCTCGATGGCGAAACCGAGGATGATGTAGGCGAGGTTGGAGTAGGCGGCGTTCGTGCCCGGCTGCCATGTCAGGTTGGTGAACTTGAGACCATCGAAGAATTCTGCGAACGTCAGCGATGAGGTACCAATGATGGAGCCACCAATATTTACCTCCGCGGGTGCAAGGCGCCTCGCCGATCTGAATGGCATCGCAGGTGGGAAGGCCCTCCGGGAGGGGGATTTCGGAGAAGCCGAGCTGCTCGAGTGTGGCAGGCGGGAGGGTAGCTGAGAGGTCATACACGAAGCCTGTGACAGGACAGGTCAGCAGTTGTCTTTCACGATCAGAATCAATCATCACCCACCATCCCTGTGAACTCCAGCGAGCTGGCTCGCCAGCATTCTCAACGTGGTGTCTTGGTACTTGGCCACGCCCTCCAACTCGGCGACAAAATGCCAGATGGGAAGATCAAGGTTCAGGCCGTCCTCAAGGAGAAGAGCGAGTACCGTAAAGACCTTGGTCACAGATCCGATGCGATAAATGGTCTCGCCGTCGACCTCATCGACGCCCGTATCATTGCGCAAGGGCGCGGTGTGATGGAACTCGAAGAAGGTTTCATCGGCGGTAGTGAGCTGTACGGAGAAGGATGTGGTCGTGACATTGAAGTCCCCCTGGCAAGACTTGGCGGCCTGCTCGAGACTTTTCTGGAGAATGGCTGTGATGTTGTTGTTGGAGGTGATTTTGGGGTTTGGCAGGACGGCGCCGGTGGGAGGGCAGTAGGCTGTGATAAAGGGCACCCAGTCGAGGGCCGCCAATGCTGAGGTCGTCTTCATGATGACGCTGAGAAAGGAAGATTACGAAAAGAACACAAAAGACGGCTGAGAATCCAGAACCTAAAAGGGAAGAGGCAGTCGGACGTTTGAGGGGGCTGGAGGTAGTGTGAAGGAGGTCGTTGGATTGAGCCCATAACTTGGACGTTCAATCCCTACTTATACCACATCTTGACGACTTGGTCGCGAAGCAAGAGATTGGCAGCCTAAGCTTCATGTTCAAGCCTCATACGCGTCCAATGGTGCGAGCAAGAAAGTCCGAGGCGCCCAACGACAACAGGTGGGACATGGGCAATCTCGCACTTCGTGAAGGATCATCGCATCCTCAACGCCAAACCAAGCCCTCGGCATCATCTCATAGGGCTGAGGGGCTCCCAGATCGCTTCTCATTCGACAGCTCGCTCTCAGGGACGTCGTTGACGGAGGCTCAAATGAGCGCACTCTAGCTGCCTCGAGCAGAACCACGGGCGCAGGGCCACGACACCATGCGCCGTCAGCATTAAGTTCCGACGATCAGAAGGATTCAGCGGGGGCTCGACCCTGGGATGAACTAAGTTGGGCGACAGAAGCCGTGCACAGCCCGTCTCTGCCGTTTGTGGATGCCCTCGAGTGCGAGCCGGCAAATCACGGGCTGGCCCGACACTTTTTCAGGAGTCCGATCCCGGCATGTTGGATCCTGGGGAACCAAGGTTCAATATGCGAGTCCCGATAATTTGTCTTGGTCCCTGGATCCTGACATGGATAGGTCGTGTTTCCCTGCTTGACCTTTGAGCTCACGCTCGGCACTGCAATTTGCTTTGCTTCATATGGCGGCATTGGCGATCACTGCAATCCACGACAAGTTTTCCGGCCTCGCTTGCTATTCTTAGCTTCAGCCATGTCGAGAGTGCGACGGGAGGTAAATCCCGACGGCTTGTTTGCCTCCATCCACTGCAACCTATTCTCCCCCCATCAGAGCACACAGTAAGCCGTTGAAATCATATCTTCATATGTGCCATCTATCGTTATGTACAAGTGTTGTAGCTAAGTACCCGTCTATCTACGGCTTCCACTGCTTCGCCTCCAGCTGCACAGCGACGCTCTGGAGCACATCCGCCGCCGTCTCGCCCAGCGAGATGGTGTACTCCCCGCCCTGAATCACCCACTGCTTCGACGCCTCGTCAAAGGACGCGAAGTCCTTGACTGATATGGAGACCTCCGCCCTCTTCGTCTCCCCCGGCTGCAGGCGCACCTTCTGGAACCCAGCCAGCGTCTTGACCGGCGTGTCGGCTGAGGTCTGCGCCTTGCCCGCGTACACCTGCACCAGCGTGGCACCTTCGACGCGTCCCGAGTTGGTCACATCGACACTCACGGTGTAGGTGTCCTCTGCGTCGGACGCCGTGGCGACCTCCAGCGCGCCGTACTCGAAGCTGGTGTACGAGAGGCCGTGGCCGAAGGGGAAGTTGACCTTGTCCCGCGCGAGGCGGTCAAAGTGGCGGTACCCGACGAAGACGCCCTCGGCATACGTCACCTTGAGCTGGCCGTCGACGTACTCGCCGGGGAAGTTGCCGTGGGCGGGGGCGTCCTCGATCCGGCGGGGGAACGTCACGGGCAGGCGGCCCTCGGGGTTGACGGCGCCGGTCAGCACGTCGGCGATGGAGTTGCCGCACTCCTGGCCGGGGAACCAGGCCTGCACGAGGCCCTGCACGCGGTCCAGCCAGGGCATGGCCACGGCGACGCCCGTCGAGTTGACGACGATGGTCTTCCCGTTCGCCGCCGCCACGGCCGCCACGAGCTCGTTCTGCCGGCGCGGGAGGTCGAACGAGTCTTGGTCGCGGCCCTCCGTCTCCCACTGGGGGTCGTGGCCCGTGAAGACGATGGCCATGTCGGCCGCCTCGGCGACCTTGACGGCCTCGCCCTGGAGGTCGGCGTCGTGGACGGACTCGAGCGAGAAGCCGACGCGGACGCCGCTGCGCCCCTCGAGGATCTCGAGACCGATCTTGCGCGGGGGGTCGCTCCTGATGCGCAGGCGGTGCGTCTTGCCGCCCTCAAAGTGGTGGCGGAACTCCTCCTCGGGGGCTGCCAGGAACAGAGAGCCCATGGGGTCGCTCGAGTTGCCCGTCTGCTCCCAGATGAGCTTGTCGTCAACGTACACCCTCGTAGGGCCGAGGCCAGAGCAGGCGATGTAGTGGGCGCCCGACTCGAGGGGCGTGAAGTCGGCGATGATCTCGAGGGCTCGCCACAGCGACTCCTGCGAGCCGAGCGGCGAGTACGCCGACAGGGTCTGTCCGTGACTCGTCTTGGAAGGCTCCGTCTTGCCGTCCTCAAACAGAAGACGCGTGAAGCCGGGCTGGCCGTCGAGGCCGACGACGGTGCCGCTGCTGCCGTTCTTGTTGATGGGAGCCAGGAGACGCTCGCGGTGGGCTCCCTGCGCAAAGGTGAACTCGACGTCGTCGCCCAAGGCGGCGCGGAGGCCCTCCCACGGCGTCACCTTGTAGTAGGCGTTGACGGCAGCACTGCCGCCGCCGTGCGCAAGGGCATCCTTCGCGAAGCCGATGAGGGCGATCTTCTTCCCCCGGACCTCCTCCTTCCTCAGAGGCAAGATGTTGTCGTTCTTCAACAGCACCATGCCGCGGGCGCCCGAGTCCCGGATGATCGACCGCAGCTCGGGCTTGTCAGTCGAGGCCCCCAGCGCCTCGGGGTCTGCCTGGTCCTCAAAGGCCTTGAGCTTGAACGCCCAGTCCAGGACGCCCCTCACGCGCTCGTCGATGACCTCCTCCGTCACCTCTCCGCTGGCCAGGGCGTCCTTGACGGCCTGGGGCTTCCGGATCCTCGGCGGGCCGGGCATCTCCAGGTCCATGCCGGCCTTGAGCGCGGCGGCCACCGAGTTGGTGCCGCCCCAGTCGCTCATGACGAGGCCCTTCCACCCCCACTCGCCGCGCAGCACCGTCTTCAGCAGCCACTCGTGGTTGTCGCAGTGCAGGCCGTTGACGTGGTTGTACGCCGTCATGACGGCCCAGGGCTGGGCTTCCCGCACGGCAATCTCGAACGGCTTGAGGTAGATCTCGCGCAGCGCGCGCTCGCTGATGGTCTCGTCGACGGTCGTGCGCTTCGTCTCCTGCTCGTTGGCGACAAAGTGCTTGATGGTGGCGCCGACGCCCAGCTCCTGCAGGCCGAGGATGTACTGGGCGGCCATCTTGCCGGCGAGCAGGGGGTCCTCGCTGAAGGACTCAAAGTTGCGGCCGCCGAGGGGGTGGCGGTGGATGCAGACGGTGGGGCCGAGGAGGACGTGGGCTCGCTTGCCGCGGGCCTCGGCGGCGAGGGCGCGGCCGGTGCGGCGCGCGATGGCCGGGTCGAAGGTCGAGGCGAGGGAGCAGCCGGCCGGGAAGCAGGCCGAGCGGATCGACTCGTCGGTCGCCGCCGAGCGGACGCCGTTGGGGCCGTCGACCGACTTGATCGAGGGGACGCCCTTGGACGGAATGTCTGCCGACTCGGAGAAGCTCTTGCCCGCGAGCAGGGAGATCTGGGTCTGTCAGTAAAAGTTTCGCCATGACATGCCTGTAGACTGACTTTTTCGTCTATCGTCAGCGTCGCGAGGACGGTGTCGACGTCCAGCTGCGCCATGTAGCGACCCATGATGAATACTGTAAAGACAATGCCGGCTAGGATCAAGACGGAAAGAATGGCTCAAACTCGGGAAATGATGACAGTCTCTACGTCTCGTCTCACAATCTCAATGCCCCTCCATGTCGCCATGAGGGGTCTTGAGGTCCCTTAAGGCGTGTCGCACAGTGGGTGTGTCTTCCGAAGATCGTGGCCGTTCCGGTCCAAACCGTCACGATTACAGTGGTGATGCCAGGCTATAACGCGGCTCGGGTGTCGCCCGGAAGCCTTCGGATCTCGCTCGGAGTACAGGTGACGGGCTTCCGGCTGGGCTTGGCTTTATGCGACCAACCCGGACTAGCGGCCGCTGTCCCTCTGCGTCTTGGTTCAGTCGTGGCTATTCGGCAAGCCAACATCGTCTTTCGGTACGGCGTCCTCCTTTCACGCCCCAAGGCGAAGGGCTATCAGTCAAGGCGCTCACCCGTGGATGAGGGCCATTGTGGAGGTTCGTCTTGGCGACTCAGTTGTCGGCGAGCAGCTATTCTGCCTCTTGGGCCCACTACAAGTGTACAACTGCCGGGGTTCACGACGAAAGGGGGTGTTTTTTGGACATCAAACTTCGTCTTAGCCTTGGAAGTTGAGCAGACAGTCTACTCACATGCCTATTAAGGAACAGGCCGTAAAGGCTGGGTCTGAGCCGACGTTTGCAGGGTCTGACTAAAGCCCTCCGTTTTCGTTGCAGCGACCGATGGCCTGGGACGGGTTTCTGCTGCAGGCAGACTGACTTGAAGGAGAAGCATCAAAGTGTAGCACCGGCCTTAGCAACGACTGCTGCAACCTGTGTAACATATCTTACTCCGGCCTGAGGGCATTGCCTGAGGGCATTTGTAGTGGTAGCTTCCAGCGTCTTTACTGGGGCGTGCCAGGAGTCAGGTTGGCCGAGGCACGCGCTTCTCTAGGACACTGTTCTCCAAAGCCCATGGCCGTCTAGAGAATGTAATCACGCGAAGTCATTCTCAGTCAACAGTCGCAGGTCGTCGGTTTCCGGCTGCATTGCGAGCTTGGGGTCGATGATGCCGAGCTGTACGGGAGTTAGCCAATTTCCAGCCTCGCCTTGAAGAGGCAGACGTATACCGGAGGATCGATTGAAACTCCAGGCGGGAGCGTCACCCGTGCCCGGTTTGGCTGGCCAGTTTGGCATCGCGCGTTGGAGAGTACCCCATCGATCTGTTGACGAGGGAAATGGTTTATAAAGAACTACATGATATGTCCAAGAAAGAAGTAAAGAACCAAACCTAGCACTCCCAAGCACAGGCTCCCATCCAACAGCCCGCATCTGCGTGGAGCGACAGCTCTCACGCCCCAATCCTCTGGATCAGGAACTGCGGCGCCGGCCCGGCCGCGTCCCCCGCGTACCCGAAGTGCGCCGGCCCGACCAGCAGCGTGCCGCGACAGACGGCGTCGCCCGCGTTGCAGAACACCCTCGTCCGCTCGGCCGGGACGCCCGGCACGCGGCCCCCGTTCTGGGCGTTGCGAGTGTATCCGAACAGCACCACGCCCTGGACGCGCGCGCGCACCTCGTCCGAGGCGCCGCTCAGCGCGCCGGCCATGACGGCCGAGCCCTGGCTGTACCCGCCGGTCACGACGGCGGCGTCGGGACACTTGGCGGCCGCCATGTCGAGCAGGCGGCGGGCCTCGGCGATGGCGGCGTCCGAGGCCCCCTCCGGGAGGAGATTGGACATGAGGTCCGCGCGGTACGGGCCGCCGACGCCCTGGACCCAGACGCTGTTGGGGTACTGGGCCTCGAGGGCGCGGGCGACGGCGGGGCCGGCGGACATGCCCTGTCGCCGTCAGCGGGGTGCATTGTGCGAGAGGGGGGGATGGGGGGCCTTGGAGACATACCATGTTACCTGGCTCGCCGGAAGCGCGGGCAAAGATGAAGATGACGCGGGCGCAGGCGGCGGGGGAGCCGCGTTCGAGATCGTCACGGGTGGAGGACTGGCGGGCCTCGAGGGCGTGCGCCGGGTGAGCGGTGGTGGTTGGTAGGGCCGAGGCCAGGCTTGCGGCGAGGGAGAAGAGGGCGAGGAGCTTCATGATGGTGTTCGTCTGTACTGCAAGTCAAGTCGAGAGCTGGAAAGTGGGTGTAAGTGAATGAACTCGGCGCCAGGCCTAAGGAATGTGAGGACAGCAAAGAACGCAATGATTGAAGCTGATGGACTGGATTCAAGGTCAGAGACATGCTATCGGGGCCTCGATACTTATGTCTGCCATGTGCCTGTCAAAACCACACACGAACAGATGCCCAACGCTCGAGAGCCGAGCGCAATCGCCACGTTCCCCGTCATCAAGTCCAGATGACAGGCCCTGACAGCGAGCAGCAATCAACATGAAGGAGTCCCAGCAAAAGAAAGTACAACCCCACCCACGACGCCTAAATCAGGCGAGAATTCAGTCGCTCGGCATCCATTCTCTGCAAGACATATCCAATCCAGCTAGGCCGGTTCGCCGCTCGAGGGTCCAAGACCTCCAAGCCCCCATCTCCACCCTGCCTGCTCCTAACGAGGAGAGAAGACATCGTGAAGTGATGAAGCCTCACAACCAGCACGCCGGCCCCTCTACGACGAGTCAGTCGCGCCAAAGACGGGATGGCAGGCTGCACCCTCCAGCCTTCTCGGCCGAAAAGATGGGGCCGCAGCGGCCGCAGGCCCGTCACGAACGTCCGTGCTGGGGACGACAGCCCGGGATGCTGGCGCACGGATTGTGAAGCCCCAAGCGCTGCGTTTCAGGTGTCCGGGCTTTCATCCCAACACGGGTCGGGTCGCGAGGGCGCCGCGGTCTACGTAGTCAGATCGGACGCGTCTGCCATGAGCCGCTGGTGCTTACCGGTGGAGCCGGTCGGTCCGGCATCTTCGGAGACGCGCCGACATGGGGGTCACGAACGCGGGAGTTTTCACCAGGAGCAATAATCACTGCCCTGTCCTGAACAGACGGCTCTGTACAGACAGCTCTGTACAGACAGCTCTCGTCACGAGTAATCACACGCCGCGCCTTGGTCAATCACATTTGGGTATTCACGCTTCTGCTTGTCTTCCTTTTCACGCTCCTGTCACTCCAGCGACCCAAACACCGAAGGAAAGTCGTAATCCGTATACGCGTTCAGCTGCAGGTCGAACGGGTCCAGCGGCATCATAATGTCCGGGTCCTCGAACGGCACCGCCAGCCCCGCCGCGTTGTTCTGATGCGTCGGCACCACGTGCACCGACCCGTAGCGCAGCCCGCCGTCGTCTGGCGGGCCGTACCCGCCAACGAACGGCGTCCCGTACGCCGGCGGCGGCATGTTCGGCGTGTTCGCCGGCTGCCAGTTGGGGTTGGCTCGGGGGGGTGGCGGCGGCGGCGGCGGCGGCGGCAGATCTGTATCGAAGGAGGGCGTCGGCGCCGTGGCTCTCGACTCCGGGGAGGTGGAGTCTACGGGATCGTCTGAGGGGTCGATCTTGTCCGGGGCGAAAACGTATTTCGAGTGGAAGTGGACCTGGCGGTCGTTGGGCCCGCTGGGACTGCGGAGGTCGGTCAGTGGACGTTCGCGAGGAGAACTCTCGGCACGGGACAAAACTCACGGTGAGACGGATGGGCGGGTGCGCACGCCCAAGGTCGGGATGATCCTTTCAATGTCCGCGATCTGTCTTCTGTCAGCTGGCAGTTCAAGTCATGTGTGTCGCCTCGCACTCACGCAAGGCCGAAGCCAGGTATACGTCTCCTGGATGCGGCTCGCCATGGACAGCGCCTCGATCAGCTTCCCCCTGATGCTGGCCAGGCTGTGCTCGCCGTGCTCCGGCAGCAGCCAGAACGCGTGCTCGACGACCTTGACGCACTGATACAGCGTGATGGTGAGCGTCGGGCTGTCGATGAGGCGATGGGCGTCGAGGTGGTACACCTGCGACCACATGTCGCAGAGCTTGATGGCGCTGTCGAGGCACGTCTGCTGGCAGTACGTGATGTACTCCTGCGAGGTGGCGGCCATGGCCTCGGGCGCGACCGTCTCCTTCATGCCGGGGACCAGGAAGCGGTGCAGGTCGCAGCGGCACAGGATAAGCGTCGAGTGGAGGATGATGTAGGCCGTCGAGTCGCGCGAGTGGCACATGAACATGAGCCGGCTTGGGTTGAGCTGGAGCTCGTCGGGGAGGTCATCTCTGAACGCCTGCAGCTCGCGGTCGAGGGAGAGCAGCTCGTCCTTGGTGAGGGACGGGCTGGCGCCGCTTCGGATGACGCGCTTCGTGTACCTGTTCCCGTCAGTGCCTGTGGAGGATCGCAAGAGCAGTTCGTGCCGGCAGAGCCCACCTGAGAATCCTGTCCCGCAGGTCCATCAGCCTCATGCGGTACGCAATGGCATCCATGTCGGCGCCCGCGCTGTCCCCCTTCTCGTGCAGGAACTGGGAACGGGACGCGAGCCCACGCTGAAAGTAGTAATCGTTGCTCGGCAGGCGGATGTGGAGGCGGTGCGTCGGGCAGACGGACAGGTCTTCGATACCGCTGGAGAAGATCTTGTCGTGGAAGTAGATGGACCACATGAGGCGGCGCAGACACTCCCGGCGCACGGGCTCGACGGATGGGCGCTCGTAGTTGAGGCGCTTCGTGAAGGCCATCCTCGCGGCCACGGAGAGCAGGGTCCAGACGTCCTCGGTGAAGCGCGACGTGAAGCCGAACTTGACGTACAGCACCACGGTCTGCAGCTCGGCGATGGACGAGGCGCCCATGTTGGCGAGCATGCCCCTGCGCACCTCCCTCATCCAGGCGAACGGCACCGACTCGTCGTCCTCCTCCTGGGTCGTCGGCGCGATGAGCCGCAGCCCGGCCGCGCAGACGGCCTTGAGCAGGTCGTGGTCGAGCTTGCCCTGGTTCCAGTCCGCGATCAGGGAGGCCTTGTGCAGGAACGGGCAGTCGATGAGGTCGGTCCTCTCAAAGTAGGCATCCAGACACTGCCGGATCACATCCTTCCTCTCCAGGTCAAACACCCTGGGGCGGTCCAAGAGAACCTCGTACCGCACGGCCTCGCTCGCGAAACTGCCGCGACTCCCCGGCGTGGGAACGGATCTGCCGTCGGTCACGGCGCTCGGGCTCGTCGCCAGCGCGCCGGGCGGGACGCCGTGGCGCACGGCGATCGTAGACGACGAGGTGACGCCGTGGCCGATGGGCAGGCCACGGCCCTGCTCGGCGTCGCCGTAGACGCACTGCAGGCCGTTGACGGCGCAGCGCGAGCAGGGCTGGCTGCCGGAGCACTTGGCCTTGTGGGAGCGGCACGGCACGCAGGCGCGGCGGATGCGGCGGCGCTTGGTGCCGGCCTGGGTGAGCTCCTCCTGGGGCAGCTCCTCGTCCAGCTCCTCGAGCTCGGTGCCGCCGACGGCGTACGAGCAGGGGAGGTCGAGGCGCTCGCAGCGCAGGCAGCCGGACTGGCGGCGGTCACATTTGACCTGGGGGGCGTCAGCTCGAGGGTCCCACAGGTCGGGCGAGACGGACGGGCAGGCGGGCAGGCGGCGGCCAGGGGGTCGGAAGTCGGATTTCAGGAGCCGGAGCAATGCATACCTTTCGGGCCCGGCACTGGCGGCAGGCGAGCGGAGGCTCGGCGGGCGAAAGCTGGGGCGGGACGAGATCCGGGGGCAGGCGGCCGCTGGCGGTGGAGGAGGGAGTCGACGAGGGCTGGGTCGATGACATGGCTGCGCGGGCGCGTGCCTGTGCCTGTGTGTACCTGTGCCTGCGCCTGCGCCTGGGTGTGGTACCGTGCCTCGAAGATGGGCTGGGCTGGGCTGGGCTCTGGCTCGCTCGTTCGTTCGCTCGCTCGCTCGCTCGCTCACGCTGCGTGTGGGTTTGTCTTGGGGTGTGGGGAGTGATGGGGATGTGACGATCGATGCATGATCTGATCTGGGGACATGGGCGTGCATCCGGATGATGGCGGGGGGTGGGAATGTTGTGGAATGTGGAGGTTGGGACGACGAGGATCCGAGGATGTCGGGAGCCTTGTGTGTGCGTGTCTCGCCAAATTGGCACTGTGTTTTGCATTGTGTGTTGGTGGTGATACAGTGCGGGTGGAGCAGTTGTTCCGACCGTTCCGGGGCCGACTTCCGTTTTCTACCGTCGCTCCGTTGTTGACGGCGGTGCATCGCGTCGTGACATGACTCTACCGGGCCTCCGTTTCTTGTTCTGCTCGACTCAGGGGGTGAGGCTGAAGGTGCTGCTTGTTTCTCGATACCATGTCACGATTTGCAGCCTTAGATCACCTATCCGTTCTTACATTTCCTTCTCCAACTGAGGACTTGTACTTGAGGTTCTCACTCGAGAACCACAGTGAAGATGCATCTATATACTGGAAGCATCTTGCTCTAGAAGCATCTTGCTCTAGAAGCATCTTGCTCTTGGGTCGTCTTGATCGCCGAAGCATCTTGCTCTTGCATCTTGCCCTTGCATCTCGCTCTTGCATCTCGCTCAATGTCACTGGTCACTGGCAGGCACAGGAGCCAGGGAATCTCTCTGTCATTTGAGTACATACAAAGAACCGCTATGTACCCCACAACATTAAAAGCCAGCACAGCTTCCCCATTATCGTCATCCGAGCAGTCCAGAGCTGCCGGCCCCCCTTTCGTCATCCCGTGATGCCAGATCCCGTCCCGAGCCCAAAATGGCCGCTTCTTCTCCTCCTACTACTCCTCACCCCTCCCAAAGTTTATCATGAAACCCGTCATGAAGGCCAGGCCACCACCGCTTAGTCGGTCGAGGCGTCGAACGGCAGGGCGGTCGAGGGCTGACCGGCGGCGGCGACGTCGGCGGCGATGTTGTTCTGAAGCTTCTTCTCCTCCTCCTCGAGCTTGGCGGCGACGTCCTCGCCCTGGGCGGCCTGGGCCTGCAGCTTGAGCTTGGTGGCAGTGAGCTTGAGGATCTTGTTCTTGGTCTTGCCGTTGGCGAGGGCCTCGGCCTCGGCGCCGGTGGCGGCCTCGATGGCCGGGTTGAAGGCGCCCTTCTCGGCCTCGTTGCAGATGCTGTTGACGCTGTTGAGGAAGTCGAGGTCGGCCTTGGCGACGGTCGAGAGGTCCGAGGGCAGGCCCGAGAGGGCGTCGAGCGCCTCCTGCTCGCCGTTGCCGGCGACGCCGCCGCTGATGGAGATGGCGTCGTAGGTCGTGGTCGAGAAGACGGTGGCCTGGCGCTTGGCGAGGGGGCTGGCGGCGGCGAGGGCGGCGAGGCCGATGGTGGAGATGATGGAGAACTTCATGTTGGCGGTGTTGGTGTTTTTTGGGTTTGGTGGTGTGGGAGCTGTCTGTTGGTTTGCTGTAAAGCGGAAGAAGGCTGAAAGCTTCGAGGATGGTAATGTGGATTGGATGAAGAAAGGAGAGTCGCTGACCCGAATGAAGAGAATGATAAAAGTAGTACTTTGAAGAGATTCAGGCAGCGCAGCTGCTGTAAGGAATGGAATGGAAGATGGAGTGCGAGGGTGATGATGATGCGGATGAGGAGGGAAGAGAACAGCTGGAGAGCGGCCGCGCCCTGCGTCTTAAATATTCGGATTCAGACGATCTGGCAGATCCAGATGGCACGCCATCATGGGACGACAGGGACGACAGGCCTGAGGAGCTTCACCTCACCTCGTCTCACGACGTCGAAGCTACCCAGACGTCGCAGCGCTACGCCGTCTCGAGCGTGGCCGGCGAAGAAGTGACCCCATTCGGACATGGAGAGAACGTCAGGCCCATGCGGCTCCGGGACACCCCGGCTCGGGGGAGTCCATTCTGGGAGCGTCTCCTCCCCCGTTCAAACGGCGTGCTGGGTGCTGAGACGAGGGAGAGCCAAAAACAGGTAGCGAGGCTCGATCTCCCGGCCGAGAGGGTGGCATCGCGGGTCTCGGCGAGGCCGCTGAGTGGTGGATCTCGAGAGGGTTCCAGGAGGCTCCCAGGATCAGCCCCGGGGGGTTTCATGATGTGAAGGCAGATCAGACGGATCAGAGGCAGGCCGGGGCGGGGGCGTCTCGTCGCAGAGAGGCGCCTGGGCTGCAGAGGTCACATCGGACGGGAGCTGCGCAGGCCGAGCGGGTTTATGCGATGGCGGAGGGCGCGGTGATGATGTGGTTGATGGTGCGGCACATCATGCGAATCAGCAGTGATCTGGTGATCGCAGGGCGGTCGACCGTGGGATGCGCGAGTTTGGGTCAGAGGGGGGGAACCCTGTCGGCTGTCGACCGCCTGAGAGGGTGCTCGATCAGTGTGTATTTCGGGACGAGGGCCCCCCAAGCTTTGGTGGTGGTAGCGCCCGCTGCCTGCTGTCGCTGTCGCTGCACCTCTGGCGCCTGGGACAAAACCCTCCGGCTCCGGGGGCCTGTGGCACTCGGAGACTTAGGGAGGCACAGGCAGGGAGGCAAAGAGCAGGGAGCCACAGGCAGGGAGCCACAGATAGGGAGCCACAGACCAGGGAGCCAGAAGGCCGTTGCCGTTTCACCCAGCCCCAGCGCCCCAACCCCAGCCCCAACCCAACAGCCCCCAAAACACCACGACATCAGCTCTCCACCACCGCCATGCCAGGATCTCCCTACTCCTTCTCCTGACCCCTTCGTCCCCCCTTCTGCTCCCCTTCTTTTCCCCCTCTTCACCTCCTGCGACATGCTTCACAATACGACGTGTGTCACCCCTGTTTGGATCCCGGGCTCGGGGCAACTGGCGCGCCGCGTTCTCTCCCGATCCGACCCCCCCTCGCCTCGCCTCGGCCGACATCTCGTCACTCGACACCGTCAACACGGGTGCATCACCGTGCCCGACTCACAGACGTCACACGAGTAAGCTTCTTCAGGCATTAAGAAAACCAGACCGCTGGGTATCGCATCGCATCGCATCGTACCACACCACCGTCTCACATCGCCAAGCTGCCAACCCGCCCCCCCCCCTCCCCATCGGTTCTCCTCCTCCGTCCGACCATTACCGCCTGACTCGATTCTGCCCTCCATCGCGTCAGGCCCTCGTGAAGCTCAGCTCGCGTCTCAATCTCGTCCCATCACTCCAAACTCATCCCAAATAGCATCATCACACCGCCAGCCCGACAACCCCCACCACCGCCCCCACGACCCCCATCGCGATGCCCGCCTGCGCCCTCAACGACCCGGCTCCCGAGCACCTGTCGCCCTTGCCGTTGCCGTTGCCGTTCGGCTTGGGCGGGCTGCTGCCGTCGCTGTCGCCGTCGCCGCCGCTGCTCCCGTGACTGCCCCCCTTGCTCCCCGTCGCCCTCTTGCAGATCCCGCCGTCGCTCGTCGCCGACGGGCTCGCCGCGCTCGCGCTCTTTGTCTGCTTCTGCTTGCCCAGCTTGTCCGCGCCCGAGACGACCGTGATGGCCGTGAACGACGCCGCCGTCGACGATGCCGCCGTGGCATCGCTGAGGTGGCACACGTCGCCCTCGTCGGCGTCGCAGGTGAAAGTGTCCGACCTGTGCCGTCAGCCCCGTGACACGCAGCCGTGATGAAAGACCACATCAAGAAGATAACCACATAAAAGAAATTATGAAAATATAACAGAGAAAAAAAGGCAAGCAACATACCCAAACTCGATCCGCATCGTCTCGGGCCCCTGCGTCAGCGTCACGCCCCGAAAGTCGCCGCAGCTCGCCGGGTACGGCGACCGGAACACCGACGTGCACGCCAGCAGGTACTCGGTCGAGCTCTTCTCCGGCACCGCCGTGATGACGGACGCGTAGATGTGGTCGCCCGCCCTCGTCGTGCGCGACGGCAGCCACACCGAGGTCGTCGTCGTCGCCGCCAGGCCCTGGCCCGCCGCCGCGAGGGCCGCCAGCATCCAGAGTGAAGTCATCGTGATGATGTGATCTGATAAGATTATTCTTTAGTGTTTCGATGGAATGCTTGTCTCGTCCCCGTGGGCCTCGTTCCGGCTCGGCGTCTGGGGCCTGCAGCAGCATACATATATCCCTTCATCCTCTCCCCTGCTGCTTTTCCTCCGCGGACGTCTTCCAATACGGAGGCCTCGCTCAGCTCGTACACCGCCCCAGGCCTTTTTGATCCTGCGAGCGGCACAGCTCGACGCGGGCTGGGATGGAGGCCTGTCGCCGACGGCTGATTGGCGACGCGGGTGCACTGCAAATTGACGGCCCGCTCGCTTGTTGGCTCGTTTCCGGGGGACGGGACAGGCATCATCTCACCTCAGCCACGGGGCATGCGGGCAGAGGGCGGAAGACAATGCGGAGTGGGATTGCTGTGCAGCCGTCTGGGTTGCCACGAACGTCATGGCTGGATCGGGCGCCTTCACTGCCTCTGGCGATCGGGCGATCTTCGACCGTCCCGCGGATCTGGGCGGCAGGCAGCAGGCCGCGAGCAGGTTTTGAAACGGAGATGCACAAACAAGACATGTCGTTTGAATAAGCCCTGGAGGCCTGGGTATCGTTGTAATTTACGAGACAGAGCGTCGGGGCATCGTCTATCGAACAAAGCATCCATCTATCCAACAGCACGCGACTTCCCTCTCACAGAGCTCCGCCGAGGATCTTCACGATCCGCATCGCGGCCCGGACCTTCCACCCCACGTGCCTCTCCTCCTTCTCAAAGTCCTCCAGCTTCGTCGGCGTCGCGTACTCCTGCAGCCACGCCTGCTCCTCCCCGAGCCTCTTCTTCAGATCCGCGTCGCGCGTGACGACCACCGCGCCCGCCTCGAGATCGT
Organism: Verticillium klebahnii; assembly: GCA_002851715.1. Lineage (NCBI taxonomy): Eukaryota > Fungi > Ascomycota > Sordariomycetes > Glomerellales > Plectosphaerellaceae > Verticillium > Verticillium klebahnii. The sequence goes on along the minus strand of NMXL01000005.1, from coordinate 1,559,488 downwards.
GCGTGTAGCTGCGCTTCGTATAATTGGAGCTGCCGATCGACGTGACGGCCGGGTCCTCCTCGCCGGGGAGCGTTACCCAGATGCCCTTGGCGTGGTAGCTCCACCCGCCGGGCGTGCCCACGACGCCGCGCCGCCACTCCTTGAGCGCGATGGCGTCCGACAGGCCGTTCCTGTGGAGGAACTTGGAGAAGCCGTGCAGGTAGTACGTGTACGCGCCGGGCAGGAGGCCGGCGACGCCCGGGGCGTTGAAGAAGCCGTTCGCCTCGGGCCCGGCCGTGATGACGACGTGTCGTTTGGAAAACGCGTGCGCGGCGATGAGGTCCGCCTTCAGCTCGGCGCTCGGGTTGAAGTAGCCCGCCGTGAACGTCCAGGCGGAGCCCTGGGTGCCCATGAACCGCGTGAGCAGCTTGATCACGGGGTACTCGGTGGACGCCTTGGGCTTCAGCAGCTGGGCCATCTGCGCCGTCATGTAGACCCGCGTGTCCTTGCTCTCGTCGTAGCTGACCGTCTTCCTCGGCGCGATCAGGGCGCCCAGCGCCGTCGAGGTCGCCTCGACGAACCGATCCGGATTATCCAGGGGTGATGGGGCTGCGTTGGTTGCCGGCCATGCCAGCTCGAACCCCGCCTTCTCCCGCGTGGGCTCGACGAGGAAGCTGAAGGAAGAGACCCCGCGGTGGATGTTGTAGAAGTAGTCGGTGACCGCCTTGGAGGAGAAGAGGTGGTATCGGTCCTGGCGGTTGGTGAAGTAGTCGTTCGACAGGTTGGCTCTGCTCAACGTCAGCAACCCGATGAATTCCCTCGACAGTCTCGAGCAGATCCACCTACCCTGACAGGATGATCTCGTCGTCGACGCCGTACAGCTTCATATGCTGCAGCCCCCAACCCTCGTTGACCCGACGCGGCATGACCTTCTTCCGCCAGCCCGTCAGGTTAGGCGTGTGGTACATCCGGATCTCGACTCGCTCGGGGCCGAACTCGGTGACCAGGGGCGCCAGCAGCGAGGCGCATGACTGCTTCGGGGCCTCGCGCGTGCCGCGGAGGGCGTCCGTGAGGATGTGCAGCTTGAGCTCGGGGTTCTTGCGGAGTGCCTCTTGTATCGTCGCGATCTGCCGCCGTTCAGCCAGTGTTCAGTCAAGCGTCCCAGACATGTGTTCCCTACCAGCTCTCGTTCCGTCTTTCCGATGTACAGCGTCGACAGGAAGATCCGCTTTTTCGCATTTCGTATCCTGCCCTGTTCCGTCGTCAGCGCTCGTCTCGCAGGATAACAGCAGTCCACGCACCTTCAGCGCCTCGTAGAAGTCGGCAGGCTCCCGGATGATCTCGATCTGGGACCCATTGATGTCGAAACTCGGCGCCAGCTCGTCCATCTTGTTCATGAACGACACGATCGGTCCCCCAAACGGACTGCTGGACGTCGTTGCAGCCGCCGCAGGCACCGAGTAGGCGCGGGACTGCGGCCTCGCATACGTAGGCCGCGCCCTCGCCAGACCGGCCCTCGCCTTGGTCACGCACCGCGGAGCCCCTCGAACAAACATGTTGCGACAAAAATGGCAAAAGAATGACTTGCCCAATCGGCAATGTGACACGCCGTAGAATGCACTTGACGCCTGGTAGCTCCCGCCCGTACCCCTGGCTCCGTAAAGCACGTCCGCCCATTGGCCCAGGCCCGCCAACCCATCTTACATAATCACGCTCGTCCAGGACCCGGCATCATCGTCAACCTCAACCTCGACATTCAATCCGCACCATCAATCGCCCTCCGCCCCCAACCACACGGTCAATTGACCCCCGCCGCCACCATGTCGACCATCACTCGTACCCTGTCGAACCTTCGCAAGGTCGGCATCAAGGTTTGCGCCCCCACGAACGCCCCGCGAGCGCTACGGCAATGGCAGCCCGGCTGACGAGAGGTGAAAATCACAGGACTACTTCCGACAGATGCTGTACATCGGCGACACCAAGGCCGGCCGCCTCGTCGGCACCGACCGCGCCGGCAACAAGTACTTCGAGGACATGGACGAGCTGCCCCGTACGTTTGCCCCCCCCAATTGCCCGTCCCTCGGGCGCGACGGCACGAGAGCGAGGGAAGGGGAAAGCCCGGCGGGCGCAGAACCGCCGCGGAACGGCAGCAACCTCGCGTCGCACGAGAGATATGGAGAAGAAGAGCCCGCGCTGACGCCAGCCAGTCCGAACCCGCTGGGTCGACTACAAGAAGCACGACTACGACGCCGCCACCATCGACCCCGGCTGGCACGCCTGGATGTCGTACATGATCGACAAGCCGCCGGCCGAGGACCCCCTCATCCGCTCCGGCCTGCGCAAGTTCGAGAAGCCGTATCCCATCCCCAACCGGACCGCCACGCGCGGCGCCTTCGTGACCTACAACACGTGAGTGCCGGCCTCGCCTGCCCGGCTCGAGCGGGACCCTGGAAGTGCTGACAAGTAGCTGCAGGACGAAGCCGAAGGTGCGGTCGTGGGAGCCCAAGGCCATTGCGAGGCAGTGAGGGATTACTGGGTGAATGGAGCGGTGTACATAAACATTCGTGGATGCGGATGAAATTGACTTCCCTATGTTCTGTCACGCCCTGCTGCGTCTGCATTCATGATGTGGTCCTGGAATTGATGATCTCCTTTGGAAGTAGTATATTGACAGCAGCTTGCAGAAATCAACTACGAACGAACACCAGCTTCAACCTCGACAAGGCACCAACAAGAACATAAAACGGATGGACAGCCTCGTCCTCCATTGCCACTCAGCACTGCGGGCAAGGAAACAACATTCATAGCACACGGGCAGCCAGCGAAACCAAAAATAAGCGTCAAGCTTCGAAAACCAGACAAGGACCACCAAAATGCAGCAGCTCTACGAACGGAAAATGGTGCGCAGCTCTAATGCTATGCGTCTAGCATTCGATGCGCCTGAAAATGCGTCCCACGATGGGTAGCAATCTGGCAGTCCCGCGTCTAAACGCGCGACTCGACCGCTGCTTTGATGGCTGCAAAATGTCAGAATCTGTTCGGCACGGCACCTAAGCAAACACTTACCGTCGCAACTGGTCTTGGCGTCTCCGAAGAGCATTCGCGTGCCCGGCATGTAGAACATGGGGTTCGGCACATCGGCTGGAAATTGTTAGTCCAGGACTACTAGGTCGCAGGGTTACGAAACTCACCGTATCCGCTGGCCATGCCACGCTTCATCACGATGACCTGTTTGCTCTTCCAAGCCTGCAGAACCGGCATGCCCGCAATGGGGCTGCCTGGCTCCAGCGCAATCGGGTTGACGGTATCGTTCGCGCCAATGACGAGAACCACGTCTGTCTCGCCAAAGTCATCGTTGATTTCATCCATCTCAAGGACAATGTCATACGGCACGCTCGCTTCGGCCAGCAGCACATTGCACTGGCCTGGCATGCGTCCCGCGACGGGATGGATCGCGAAACGCACGTTGATGCCCTTCTTTCGAAGCATCCCCGTGATCTCGCTGATGGCGTACTGCGCCTTGGCAACTGCCATGCCGTAACCGACCACGATGATCACGTTTTCGGCGTTGACGAGCGCTTCAGCCGTGTCATCGACGGAGGTCTGCGTGATGGCGCCTTCGATCTTGTAATCGCTCGCAGGCGCAGGGGCAATGCCACCAAAGAGCACGTTGGTCAGGGACCGATTCATGGCCACGCACATGATGTACGACAGGATGGAGCCAGAGACACCTATCAGGGCTCCAACGGTCGTGAGCAGTGAGTTGTCGAGCATGAAGCCCTCGGCCACAAGAGCGAAACCAGAATAGGCGTTCAGCACGGTAATGATGACCGGCATGTCAGCTCCGCCGACCGCGGCTGTCGTGGTGTACCCCTTGATGAAGGAGAGCAGGGTGTTGGCGCCAAGGGCGGCGGCAGCTATCATGGGAGATCCGGGCGCCATGGTGATGAAAGCCCCCATCGTGGCAACGTTGGTGGCGAGCATGCCGGAGTTGAGCAGGTGGCGGCCCGGAAGCATGAGAGGCTTCGAGGACATCTTGCCAGACAGCTTCATGAAAGCCACAATGGACCCTGTGAAGGTGATGCCACCTATAAGCACGCCGAGGTAACTAGTGACGAGATGCAGTGTCGAAATATCGGCTTCGATGTGACCCATGACGCTGCCGATAGACGTCAGGACAGCTGCGAGACCGACAACAGAGTGCAGGGCCGCAACGGTCTGGGGAAGGCCGGTAGGTGTGATCCGCTTGCCAATCAAGAAACCAGCCAGACCTCCAATGGCTGCCAGGCCGCTGAACTGGATCAACACATCAGGCGAAAACCCGACAGCGAAGAGAGACGCTAGGACACCGGATCCAACACCGAGCATGCCGAGCATATTGCCCATGCGGGCGGTCGCCTGGGAAGCGAGACTCGAGAGAGAGCTGATGCAAAGGACGGAGCTGACCATGTAGCCCGCCTGAACCAAGCCCGCGGCGCCCGTGGCGGCGGCAACCAGGTAGCCACCACCAAAGACGGCGGCAGGCACAGCGTACAGCCAGGGGTACTCAGGGGGGTCTGTGGGTCGTTTGAACATGTCAAGCATGCGCTTCGTAATGACAAAACCGCCGGAGATGTTGACGAACGCCAAAAGCACGGACAGAGCGCCAAAGACCTGAGGGATCGTCTGTGGGAAGATGCCGCCACCCAGCACAAAGAGGCCACCAACGCCGACCATTCCTTTGGCACATGTCAGCTAATGTTGTTCCGTCTCTGCAAAGTCTCTACAAAAAGTCTTACCTGATATAGCATTGGTGACACTCATCAGAGGCGAGTGGAGAGCGGGAGCGACACCCCACACGACGCGGTAACCGATGAGAGAGGCGAGCGAAAAGGTGAACAAGTTGCTCATGAAAAGAGGTCCGGTGACCGTCCCGAGAGCCAACGCAGTGCCCATGCCGGCAGTCACGGTGGCAACTTCTCGGGAGGTCTTTTGGAAAGGCGTCACTGCAACGACCTCGGCTTCTTTGGCAGGCGATGCAGCTTGAGCTGGGGCAGGTGGAGGCGCCGGGCGAGGAGGAGGTGGCACGATTTCTCCTTTCTGTGTCACGATGGCACCGCGGACAACTTCGTCAGAGAGGTCAACGCCGAATTCCTTGTCTTTCGGCGCCATTGACAGCAGGAACTTGGTGATGTTGTTCGAGTACAGGGTAGACGATTGCGTAGGGAGCCTGGAGGGTAGGTCGGTGTAGCCTAAGAGAGTCAGTCTGCTGCAGTCAATCGTGCAATTTTTTGTTCTGCATACCAATAATCTTGACGTCTTTGTAGACAGTCAGCTCTCCTGGCTTCGTCTTCTCACAGTTGCCGCCTGCCTCGGCAGCGAGATCAACCACGACAGAGCCGGGCTTCATGATCTCGAGCATGGACTTGAGGATCAGCTTCGGGGCAGGTCTTCCGGGAATCAAGGCAGTGGTGATGATGATGTCGACTTCGCGGGCCTGCTCGTGGAAGAGCTTCATCTCGGCGTCAATGAATTCCTTGGACATCTCCTTGGCATAGCCGCCAGCGCCCGAGCCGTCCTCCTTGAAGTCCACCTCAATGAATTCGGCACCGAGCGACTGAACCTGCTCGCCAGCGGCGGGACGAGTGTCAAAACCTCGGACGACGGCACCAAGCCTCCTGGCAGTCGCAATGGCGCTGAGACCAGCAACGCCGGCGCCGATGACGAGTACTTTGCAGGGTGGTATCTTGCCAGCCGCGGTGACCTGTCCGGTCAGGAACCGTCCAAAATTGTTCGAAGCCTCCAGAACGGCCTTGTAGCCGGCAATGTTGGCCATTGAACTGAGGGCATCGAAGACCTGGGCGCGAGAAATACGAGGGATGAGATCCATGGCAAAGGCGGTGGCTTTCTGGGCAGCGAGCTTCTCGACAATTGGCTTGTTCTGGGCGGGCTGCAAGAACGAGATGACGGTCTGATCGGGCCTCATGACCTCGATTTCGGCCGGGATGGGGCTCCGGACCTTGAGCACAATGTCGGCGCCGGTCCAGACATTGTTGGCCGAGTCGACAAGGGTTGCGCCGGCCTTTTCGTAGACGTCATCGAGGAAGTCGGCTTCGGCGCCTGCGCCGCGCTCGACAAGGACCTTGGAGAACCCCTTCTTCAGAAGGAGAGCAACGTTCTGAGGGGAGAGGGCCACGCGGCGTTCGTTCTGGAAGATCTCCTTGGGTACGCCGACAGTAAGCTGGCTGTATGGAACAGAGGGCGTGACAGGCGTATCAGGTTCGGCCGCCTGGTCTGGCGCACCCGTACCCGTGACGACAGAGGCATGGCGAACGAGGTGGAGGGGCTTCGCAATGGCAGGAACAACAGCAGTCGTTCGGCTCGGCCTCAGGGTGCTCTGCCACCGCCTTGGGCGGGCGCATTGTACATTGCCAGAGCTGGCTGTCGCCAAAGTCGCGTCTACGGCGCAAATGTCAGTTCGGCAACGGACGCCAGGTCAAACGCGGTGATAGAGTTCGCTAGCCTACCCGTGACACTGGGCCACGATCGCGACGCGAGAATGCCGGCAGCAGAAGAAGAGCAGACAGTGTGGGCCGTCGCTGGCCGAAGGAGCGCGAGGGATATCATGCTGGGCTACGAAGACAAGCGTCCAGGCTGGAGGAGCCAGAGAGACGAGACAGAGGCGCTCATGTGTGGTTCATGCGAGCTCCCGTCGACAGACGCGGGGATCGATGGCACTTGGTGAGTTGGAGAAGAAGAATGGAAGAGGGAGAGAGAAGAAGGAAGGGGTCTTGGAGGGGTTTGAGCTTGGGTAGCACGAGGGAGGACTGCTCGTCATCCACCTGGCAGATCTGCTACCCCTCAGGCCAAGGACAAGGAATCGAGGGGTGTGGTGTGTGCCTGGGCCGCCGCGCGAAGGGGAGGGACGTTTGAAGCTTGGATGTGACGGGCTCGGGGTTCTTCGAGCGCGATTGGACCGACGGTGTGGAAAAATGGCCGGGCCACCGGGAGAGCGCTCGTGCTTGAAGATAGGAGGGGGGTCGACCGTTGGAGAAGGACGAGGCGAACGGGAGGCGCGGGAGCTTTCGAGTGCATGTCCTGGGGAACAGGGAGGGAACGTAGCCTAGGGGTGGGTAGCGGTCTGGACGTAGCTACATCCATCGAGAGACAGCCGCTCCCAAGGGATACAGGACACAACCACACAGGCACCAGGAGTCGCTGGTCACCTGTGCCGTGGGTAGGTACATTACTGGACTGGGAGCTCCCGAGCTCCCCGGGAGGTAAGGAGCGAGCGGCGGGTGGGGTAACGCTCTTGGCGCTGCACTGTGGATGTGCGGGGTGGGCAGGGGCAGTGCCCATGTGTGGGGGAGGAAGGGAAGTACGGATGGTGCTGCTGCCTTCTATCATGATGCTCTCCTGCCTGCCCGCTTGGGATGATGTTTCTGAGGACGTTACATCCAAGCTTGCCTGCCCAGTTTGCCCTGCATCACCTGCAACGATCAGAAGCCACCATGTAGCCACCATGTACGCCTGCCTGTTGTGGTACCCCAAAGGCACGTCCGATGATGCAGGATACTTGCAGCCGCTGCATGCGACCGAATCGAACGCAGCGATGCGAATGGCGCGCCCTGGTGGCTGCGAAGCCTCGGGGGCAGGTGGCCCAATGCTTCTGCCCCATCTTACGATTTGGGCTCACCGTCTTCCTTGAGTGGGCCGAGAGGTTCGCCTTCGCCTCATTCCATGGCTGACGAACAGAGTAGGCACCATGTGAGAGATGACCTGAAGGTGCCGCCCAACGCAGTGCCACGCTTGAATATTGGTTGCCTCACAGCCTGGTGTCAACGTTCAGAGTCAATTCGGACTCGGTTCGCAACGACTGATGAAGCCACCGACGCTGAGGAAGCCTGTTATGGTGCCGACCTTGAGCGCGAACCATGGACTGGCTAACCATCAGTGACACCGGAATCATGCTCCTGGTAGTCGACAAGGCTGGGTTGTGAACACATATATATACAGGCCAGAATCCGCCTCGAAAGAATTCAACCAGGATTCAACAAGCTTATCTACTCACCATTCTCCACTTGATTCATTGCACATAAAATACAAAAGTATTGACTTCACCCCATCCACAATGGCTACGCCGGTATGTCTGATTTATACCAACCACCAGCCGAGAACCAGAAGCAAACCTGACAAGCCACAGCGATTCCAGATAGGCGACAGGGTTAGGAGCACATACACCACCACTGTCTGGGAAGTCGTCGAAATCACAAGCTCCTGGGGACGGTTCAACTACACGCTGAAGTACCCCACTGGAGGCTTCACTGTACACGAAGAGGCTGAGCTCCTAGCGGCGTGAGTTGGGCTGCAGACCAGAGGCAGTCGATTTTCTGAATGCTACAGTGCTTTAGTCAATTGTCTAGGAATACGCAGCTTGTATCTGCTTTTGACTTCATGATTTCGCTTGGGGCTGATCAGGCCGTGGTGATCTGTCGGGCCATTTGATTTCGCTTCACTCCCATTCGCCTGTCATGACCCACCAGCGCCCACACCGAGCTCACCTCGGTCAGGCAGCCGCCCGCGACGCCCTGGAAAAACACTTTTCGCGCAGTCCCGCCCGCCGAAGCAGACCAGCCAATCGATCCGAGCTCAATTGAACCTCACCACCACCAGCTCACGACCACAACCCGCGAAACCACCCACCCCCGAACCGCAAGCCGGCGACCCTCGCGCCCCTCCCAATCGAGACCCAAATCCCTCGCCCCGACCCCCCAATCAAAAAATAAACGACCGACAAAAGGCCCAACATGGTCTCCCGCATCCTCTTCTGGTCCGGCTTCGGTGCGTCACCCACAGCTGGAGGCTGCCTCCCCCCATCATGAACCGTCCCGACCCGCCGGGGAACATCGCAGCGACTAACATTGGGAACAATCCGTAGGCTTCGCCGTCCGCTTCTGGCAGATGGGCATCGAGATGCGCCCCTTCTTCACCCGCAAGACCCTCTGGCCCTACCCCTTCTACACGGCCGGCGGCGCCGCCTTCGGCTACTGGCTCCAGGGCGTCGACGACAGGCAGACGGCCACGCTGACGGAGCGCAAGGCCGTGCTGCTCGAGAAGCGCGCGCGCAGGGCGGAGAAGGAGGTCGAGGCCCCTCAAGCCGCGGCGCAGTCTGTTTGAATATTGGGGAAGAAGCAAGAGGCATTGGCGAGGGAGAGAAACATGTTGAGGGAAACGGTGGGATGATGCTGCTGCACGGCAGGAATTTGCTACTCGACGGATCGATATCCGGGTCAAACGGCGGCTCGAGAGACGAGTGTACATATGGCTTTGGGGGTGGAATTGAATCGTGAAAGACATGATGGCCGGATTCCGCCGTGACTTTGTAGGTTGTTGGTCGTCATTACGGGAATACCCTGACTATGGTAACACGGGACATGGCGGCTTGCTGACGGTCAAAAGCCCGGCAGGGCTAACTGAGCATTGGTATCTACCACAAGATGGACGAGACCTATCTACCCCCCGGACAGCTCGGCCCGTCTACCACCAACAACGCGAACCCCCAACGCCCCCAATGCATCTTCACACGCTCGCTCAGAGTTCCTCCAGCTTTCGCAAGATGGCCGCCACCGACGACGTCGCCGTGTTGCCCAGCTCCGTAATCACCGCCGTGACGTGCTTGTCCTGCGTCGTGTCAAACAGCAGGCGGAATCCGTCGTTGGAGTTGTTCTCCGGGTCAATCTCGTTGTACGTCAGCGAGTCCATCGCCACCCTCTCGGTGAAGTTGATGGTCTCCGAAAGGCCCACGACCTGCACGCCGAGGTCCCGCGCCGCGATGGCCACGTCGCACGTGCCCGCCCGCGCGTACATGGCACCGTTGCTAAACATGGCCTCGGCACCGACGAGGACCGTGTCCGCCTCCTGCAGATGGGCGCGCATGGCGCTGAGGCCTGGCACGTAGATGACCGAGATGCCGTCGGCGCGCAGCGACTTGGCGAGTCGCTTGCCCGTGAGCTCGAACGGGTCGTCGATGATCATGGCGGTGAAGTTCTTGCCCTGCTCGACGTGGGCGTAGCGGAAGGCCCGCTCAACCAGGGGGTGGTACGCATAGGTGAGGATGGTCTCGCCCTCGGCGATGAGCGCGGCGGCCGTCTCGATGATGACCTCGTCAGCGAGGTGGACACGCTCGCGGAGGAAGTTGTCAATGGACTCGTGGAGGAGCTTGCGGGCCTCGTAATCCGGGAGGTCAATGTCAATCTTGCTGATCTGTAGCTTGAGCCATCGCACGGCATTACCCATGGAAAAGCACATCGGCCGACAGGCTGACAAGTACTCGACTTGGGGGTTGAGGATGTGGGAAGTGAAATGCCTGGAGAAGGTGTTGCCTTGGGGCGTCACGTAGGAGTCGATGACCTGAGCGGGTGTGTTAGCGGGGTGCTTCGTGAATCGAGGTGATACGTGTATAGCCTTACCTTCTTGAAGGCCAGCAATGTGGCTTCCAACCGCGCCGTGCTGTCGCTCACGGCGAAAGCGGCCATTTGCTGCCCAAGCACCAGCATGGCCGGATGCACATCCTTATCGGCATGGGTCAGCGGTGTCCTCTTCGCCATGGACAGATGGCTGTAGCACTCTGGTATCGTGGGCTTGTCATCCTTCACGGCGGGGACCGCAGCTGTGGCCTGCTTAGCCTGCTGCCCCCTTGCGCCCGCGCCTCCAGCGGGCTGAGGGCCATCTTGCTTCTGCTTCGACTTCCCGCCCTTCGCATCGCCTCCAGACTGTGCTTGCTGGCCTCCAGGCCCACCGGAGGGAGCAGCTGCTGGTTGGGCTGCTTTTTGCTGCGCTCTCCTCGCCTGCTTTTCGGCCTTCGCCTTGGCCTTCAACTCAGCGCCTGAGAGCTTCTTCTCGCCCTCTGCCGCGGGTTGCTGTGTGTTCTTGGAGTCCTTCCCGTCCTTGCCCGCGGGCGCATCCTTTGGTGTGTCCTTCGGCTGCTCTGCAGAGGCGGTGGCCGCCGTGTTTGCATCTGGCTGGGCGCTGGTCGCCTTCTCTACCCCCTCGGTCGCCATTCTGAGCCTATTTGGTGGTGTTCTGTTCTCTGGAGGCCGTCGTTGCGTCGATATGGTCGGAGGCGTTCGAAAGCGAGGGGTCCCTGGAGGAAGTCGCACGCTGAGTTCTTTCGTTCCGTTCGGGGCGTTAGGTGTATTTTTCGCACAGTGCGCACGAGTACATTCGCAGTTCCAATTGATCCAAAGAGGTAACAAGAGCTCCGTACGGACTATGTCGTCGTGCTGTACCGTTCAAGAGGTGGTCGTCAAAGTGAAATGGGATTTTTGGAGGCTGACTCACAGGGATTTGTCGCACCCAATGCTTTTGTCGGTGGGAGGGGAAGCAAGTGCGGCAGAGCACCCCGCGCTAGTGGAGACGCTAGCGGGAGGCTTAACAGCAGTGAGCTGAGTGACCTCACCCAGCCCAGGGGTCCTCGCTGTGGGCCACCTCTTGTGGTCGACATTTGGTGAGCTGGATGCAGACTGGAAGAGGGATACAAGATCCTTAGGGTCTTTCTTGATTGGTAACTTGGCCAATAGAGGGTTGCAGTATAGCTAGACTGGCCACTGATGGTGATCGTATGTCTTCTGTTTGTATAACCGAACAGACATTTTCGAGATTGAAGGGTTAGAACCTAAGCTTGCCTCAAAATTCAGGACAGCATCAACAGGATTCCAAGAATCGGGTTTGGAGATGAGAGGAGCTGGTTGCTGTTTGAGGTGTTTTCCCGAGAAGTCTGTAACTGTAAGCACCTGATTGATCGTGACTAGGCTAATACTCATGTGAGTGTTGAAAGCTGACCTGTTTTTAGCGTTCCATAACCCTTTCACTATTCGAAAGCTGCCGGTCTCATGGATTCATGAAATTAGTAGTTGAAGAGGCCTCAGGGCTTCGTGCGTTTTCCAACAACGACCGGACAACATATTTGATCTTACGCTCCATGCCATCAGCAAAAGATGAGGTGAATGATAAAAAGTCGAATTGTGTCGTACCAGAACAGAGATTATGACTGGCCGTACCGTAGAAGACATCTAATAGATAGCATACTTGCCGCCCAAAAAAAAAGGTGAGCAACGCAAAAAGCAAAAGAAACATCTTAGCAACTGGACGTTTCGATCGTCCGACCTCCGGGTTATGAGCCCGGCGCGCTTCCGCTGCGCCAAGTTGCTTTGATTGATGATTAGTCAACACCACTGATCAACCATGTATGCCCGCCTTGCTGGACCACAGTAGGGAAGGTCACTGCCAGCTTCGCTGATATCCTTTCAAGTCAAGTAATTCAGATGCAATATGGCATCAAGCTTTGAGCTTAGATCTATTTCAACACGTATTCCTACATTTATACACACAGTTTCTTTTTCTTTCGTCCTCAACTTTCCACATCGGCCACGGCCTCATCCTTGACCTTGCCCTTCGGCTTGGCCTCCTCCTTCGGCACGGTACCCTCCACATAGATGCGGAACGACTTGCCCACCTCCCCCTCCCTCGGCTTCCTCTCCCTCGCGCCCGGGATCTCGTTTACAGCCGCCGTAACAGCCTTGACGACCCCCTCCATCTCCTCCTGCGTCGCCTTGCGCGCCCCCCTCTTCTTCGCGAGCGTGATGTCGACCCGCCACCCCTTGCCGAGGAAGTCCCGCAGCTTGCCCATGCGGATGGCGAGGTCGTTGGCCGCGATCGCCCAGTTGAGCTCAATCTCCTTGAGCTTGCCCGCCTGCCGCTCCTTGGTCTTCTTCTCCTTGGCCTGCGCCAGCACGCGCAGCCGCTCCTCCTCGCGGTGCACAATCTTGCACAGCGCGAACGCCGGCTCCGACCGCGGCGGCGGGCGGCTGCCCTCCGGGCCGGGCTTCTTGCCCGCGTCGGGCGGCGCCGCGGCCTTGATCATGCGCAGCGAGTAGCCCTCCTCGAGGTCCTCGAGGATGGCTCGCGTGTGGAACGGACCCTTGATGCCGGTGCGGTCGTCGACGAGCATGATCCTCTTGTCCTTGATCTCGAGGTCTTGCGGGAGGCGGTCGGGGGCGACCTTGCCGCGGCGGCCTCCGGGGCCGGTCGGTCCTGTTGGGCGCGGGGGCGCGGAGAGGAAGGATGTCGTGGAGAGAGCTCGGGAGGTCGGCGGCTGGAGGGCAGATGGCGACCAGCTGGGCCTCATGCGTGATCGAGCGAGCGTCAAGCTGCGGGACGCCAGGGTCGTTTCGAGAGACTCGAGAGGTGAGACGAAGACCCGGTAGAGGGCCGCCTGACTATTGCAGACACATCTTGCAGCCTTCATTATGCTGGATCCCAGTGGTACTTCGGAACGACGAGAGGTATGCTGGGAAAGACTGTGGGTGTAGGAGCAAGGCTTGAAGATGAAGCGATGCAAGACGAAGCTCCATCCATCTGCAGCCGCGCATAGTTCTTTGTCGAAGGGTAAAACGTCAGAGTGGACACTGAAAGGAAGAACCCCCAGCCAGTCACGTCCGCCAATGGCAAAAGCTCACCTGGTCCAAGCTCCTTGACCCTCGACTTCACCTTTCCATACCCTCGACCATCCATTCAACATTGCCTCACCACCATCATCGCATCTGCTCTCCCCTCGGCCCATCCACCCCAGGATGTAAAGCGCAGCCATGGCCCCTGGCCCCTTCGCTCGCTTCGCCGCTCGCCGCCCGGGCCAGAACTCCCTCCTCCTCTTCCTCGGCACTCTCAAGGCCCTCGCCGCCGCCCATCTCCTCATCGACTACGGCTATCGCACCGGACCCGCCCAGGGCGCCTCTATGCTCCCCACCTTCTCCATCTTCGGCGACCATTTCCTCATCTCTCACCACCACCGACGCGGCCGCGGCATTCGTGTCGGCGACCTAGTCGAGTATAGCATCCCCCTCTTCCGCAACAGCCGCGGCATCAAGCGTGTCCTCGGCCTGCCCGGCGACTACGTCCTCATGCACACGCCGGGCGCGGCCGTTCAAGGCGACGAGCCCTACATGATGCAGGTGCGTGGAGGAGCGACCCCTATGCTGCGTGATCACACTTATTGATGCGTTCAGGTCCCGGAAGGCCACTGCTGGGTTGTGGGTGACAACCTGCCCAGCTCACGAGACTCTAGGACTTTCGGACCCCTCCCCCTGGCCTCCATCCATGGCAAGGTCATTGCCAAGGTGTTACCATTGCGAGAAGCCGAGTGGATAGAAAACCCCCTAGATAAATCAAGTTGAAATCAAGTGCAGTCCCTCACATGACGACACGTGTGCTGTGGAAACCATCATGAGACGACATATGAGTCGATTATTCTGGCTCCCGCTGAGCCACTCTAATTACAACTGCCTATCACGAAACAGCGCCAGTTATCGATGAACTGGGCAGTGAGACCCAGGGCCACCCCTCAGTAAGGAGAAAGACGACGAGCCAACCTTGGCCGCGGTCATAATGCATGTCGCAAAAGACAGATCGCGTCACTCCTTCAACAACCTCCGCCGCGGTGCATATTCAGCTCCATAACTCGCATACAAACAAACCAGTCGCTCCTCCTAAAATGCCGCCTCACCGGAAAACGAAAAAAGTCCAAAACAAGAGCTCACGCAGTCGGTATAGTGATAAACGCCGGGAACTCCTCGCCGTCTGGCGCCTTGGCCCTACGCAAACACATCGCCAAGTTTCGATGAAGGAGATGAGATGTGATGGTTTCGAGGGACTGTCCTCAGCCCTCGATGTGAGTCTTTGAGGTGCTCTGACCCAATAGCTCCAGGCAGCGCTGGGCGAGAGTGACGACCTCACCCTCGTCGTCGTCCTCGAACTCGTGATCGGGCTCCACCTGGCGGTTGGCCGTCTCCTTGATCTGGTCGACGACGTCCTCGGCCTGCCCGATGAGCTGAATGAGGTTCTTGTCTTCGGATTCGAGGAGCTGTAGCAAGGTCCAGATCGCGATGTGCTGGAAGGTCGCGTCCCCGCTCTGCAGGAATCTGGTCAAGTAGCCATGGATACCGCCGTGGGGTTCTTTCCAATCTTGCACGAAGACGGAGTAATCGCCAACTAAACAAACCGTCAGCAAGACAAAATCATTGAATAGACACGATTGGACAACAAACCTTTGCTGGAAAGATTTCCGAGGGCGGCGGCACTGTTGCCCTGAACCTCGATGCTGGGCGAGCTGGTGAGGGGAATGAGCACGGCGAAAACGCCGAGGTTGAGTAGATGAGACTTGAGCTCGTCGCTGAGAGCGAGGACAGCAATCGCCGCAGTCATTTCTGACTGAACTGTGACTGGCACGTCGAGCACCAACTGCTTGCACTTCTGCACCGCTCCGGCCTCCAGTACCAGGGCCTTATTGCGATCAGAACTAGCGGCAAGATTTCTCAGGGTTGAGATGGCGTGGCACTGAATTTCTTCGTTGTCGGTGGATCCAAGCAGGTCGACCAGAGGCTTCAAAAATCCGGCCTCGATGATGGGCGACTCGTTCATAGGGTGAATGGAGATGTTGCGGATACAGGCGACAGCCGAGAGGATCAGAGGAAGGTACGATGATTGGAGCAGGCGTAGCAAGGGAGCCAGACCATTTGAGCGGACGATGTCGAGCTGGTACTTCTCGTCTGACGCGAGGTTTCGGAGAGCAAGGGCAGCCTGGCACTGCACCTTGGGCGAGGACGAGTCCATCAGGGCGACCAGTGACGAAACCAACTTCGTCTCGCTTTGGGCCAGCTTCCGTCGGTTGTTGCCATCGACGGCAATGTTGCTCAGAGCGGTCGTGCAGTAGTACTGGACGTCCACGTCGGAAGAGGAAAGCAGCTGAACGAGAACAGGAATGGCACCGGCGTTAACAAGTTGTTGTCGGTTCTCGTCTATGCCATGTCAGCCACTGCCAGGCGGAGGACGCCTCGAGGGGAGCCTACCAGAATGGGTCATGTTCAGAAGAGCGCCAGTCGCGTTGCGCTGAACCCGCATGTCCTTGGACTTTGCTAGTCTCGTCAAAGGGCCGAGGGCACCTGAGCGCGCGATCTTGGCCTTGTTGTCCTCATGTGTCGCAAGATTTGTGATACACCCGACCGCGTTGCACTGAACTTCGACATTTGTAGATAGCATCTGACGGATCAGCGGTTGCAGGCCGCTCATCTGCACGATCAGAACTTTGTTCTCGGCTGGCAAAAGGGTCAGTGCGAGCGCGGCAGAAGGTGATGTCCGTACTCACTGTTCACGGCCAAATTGCCCAGGGCAGCGCTGGCAGCACGCTGCACTTCGATATCGGAGCTCTGAAGCAGGAAGAGAATAGGTTCAAGAGTGTCGCGGTCGACTTCTCGGACATCTAAAGAGCATCCGTCAGCAAGTGGTCCAGTCCGCAAGACTGAGGAAGCATTGCGGGGACAGCTCCAGTTAGACCGAGCGGTCCTGCGATAACTGCCTGCACGAAGGCACCCGGTAGGACGTACCTCGCTCCGTGATTTCAGCAAACGTAAGGCTGGCACTCCGTTGTAGGTCGATGTTCTCGGAGAAAACTAGGGTACTCAAGGCTCGCAGAGGCTCGCCAGAGAAGAAATCGGTTTCGCCCCGCTAGACCAAGATCAGCACATGCATGGGATAGAAAGGCAACGCGATATCGGTGTCCATACGTTCTCGAGGTATTGCAGGAGGTCGGCGACCGCCTCCCTCTCGCTGTCGGCCAAAACGGGCTCATAGAGGCCATCGCGGGGTCTTCCTGCAGGTCCGAAACCATCAGCAACCATCATCCGAACGCATCGTGAGGCGGCATCGAGTATTTACCTCCGCAGCAAGAGCTACAATTACCCATGGCGGGCGGTGGGCAGCGATGGCCAAGGTGTGAAGGATCTCGGGTTCAGCGACGGTGGGTGACGGGTGTTTTTGTTGGGGGGGCTCGCGCGTGATGCCCAGGAATGCGTCGGGAGGCGGAGTTGATGACGGGCTGCAGGTGTCCGTCGAGGCCTCCGCAGGGACCTGATCAGGCTGCTTCTTCGAAAATACACGAAAGGAAGGGAAAGGCGGCGTGTGGCCTGTGGGATTCGCGACGCCGAGGTGTCGGACTGTGTGGGATCTCGAGAGTGGTGTTGTTTTGATGTGGATGAATGGGCTCAAGGCGAGATTTGGGATGAAAGAAGGAGCAGCAGATGCATTGCTTCGTTGCGTTGTCAAGGCTGCCTCTCCACCACAGCAAAGGAGCCTGAGCAAGGAGCAAGGAGCAACGACGTGGAGTGGAGTGGAGTGGAGCAGGAGCAACCGCGCACCGGACTCAAGGGTGGATCCGTCTTGCCCCAAGCCTCGACGATTCGGCGGACATGTGATTGGCGGGCGGCCACTGCACCCTGTGGACGAGGAGAACCCAGCAAGCGCAAGCCCGGACTGGACCTGCAGCACTCTGCACGCCCCGGCTCTTGTCCACTTTTCTGGGGGGAGGGGGGGAGCTGCCCTCCGACCTCACCGATCTCAGTGTTTGTTTTAGTGCTTGGCTCCCTGGACTGCAGCCTGTAGAGACGCTGCGAGCACGGGCCATCTGTTGTTGCCCTCGCATGCCTGTCTTTCATTTGCAAGGGCCGCCTCACTGTGAGGGGATTCGGCCTAGATCTGCATTTGGCAGAACCTGGCCATCACGACAAGAGGCTCACACGCGCAAAAAATGGACCAGCGTCACCGCTGCAGTCGGTTGAGCTTCGAGCTTCTCTGTCCAAGGCGTCTAAAGTCCGTCCTGGAAGCACATGCTAGTGGCCTGCAAGCTTCCAGTGGACGACGGGTCACGATGAGCTCATTGTCGCTGTCTTATCCTTATCTCTCGCATCTGTCTCTATCTTTTGTCTTATCTCCCTCACCAAATCCCTCCTCCAGCCAACCACAGCACGTACACCCCCCTCCCCCCCCTCTGGCTTCGATCGCCTGGCTTCCTCCTCGCCTGTCTGCCTGGTCCGGTTTGGTCTGACCTGATCTGCGCCCATCAATCGCTTGTGCCAACCGAGAGCCCCCAACAACGACAGATATCCTGCAGCAGGGTCTTGCCAAAACCTCTGCACTCCCATCATCCACTTAACCCTTTGACCATCGAGGGAGGGGTAAAAAAAACATCGTCAGTTTGTTTTAACGCCCACATTACACGACAGCCCGGGAGACGGGCGAATGCGCCAACCGCTAGCTCCCACAAGCCCCCTCCGGCTCGGTGCGACCGACGATGCCTGACCACGACATGGACCACCTGGAAAACAACCCCGCCACGGCCGCCGATTCTGGAGCTGGAGCGGGAACTGGCACTGAATCTGGAGTTACGGTTGCAGCACCACCACAAGCAGCAGAAGCAGCAGCAGCAGCGGCGGCGGCGGTACCACCACCAGCACCACCAACATCTGGAGGCCCAAAGGCCAAAGTTACTGCCCCTAGTGGTAGTGGAACGCAAGCGCCTCCCGTCTTCGCTACCGCGGCCTCCATCGCCAGACCGAACGCTTCCTCCTCTGCTTCCGCGCCTTTGTCTGCCCAGTCCCATCCCCACGCCCATGCCCCCCCAACCCCAGTCCAAGCGCCAACTCACGCCCAAGGTCACGAGCTTCCCTTCGTCACACCCTCCTCCTACCTTCGCCCAAAGCCCGCCCCCTCGGCGGCCACCGCGCGCACAGAAATGACGGCAAAACCCCCGAGCCCGCTCGACAAGGAGCAGATGCAGGGTCTGGTGAGAGCTTACCCTTACCTTCCATTTCCCCTCCTCCGTGCACCGTGCCGTACCCTGCCCGAACAGCCGCTCGCAATCGCGGGGCCGCATCTGCGCGAGACACTCGTTCATCGGGTGCGACCTGCGTGATTGTCACGGCTGCGGCTGAGGCTGGCTGCAGTGACGCTTCCCCGAGTATTCGCACCCATCGCTGACCACCGCCGTACGCGTCGCAGAGAGCCATTCGGGAGTTCCTCAAAGTCCGAACCAGCTACGACGTCCTGCCGCTGTCCTTCCGATTGATCGTCCTCGACAACGACCTCCTAATCAAGAAGAGCTTGAACATTCTCATACAGAACTGTACGATCCCACCTGTCTTGCCGCTGTCGCACGCGTGGCCCCTGACCAAACCTCCTAGCAATCGTCTCGGCTCCGCTATGGGACTCGCACTCGTCGACCTTTGCCGGTCTGTTGACGGCGACCGACTTCATCAACGTGATCCAGTACTACTGCCAGTTCCCCGACGAAATGAGCAAGCTCGATCATTTCCGACTGAGCAGCCTGCGGGGTAGGAGTCTAGACGACCGCGCACAACCTCGGCCATGCTGACCTCGCCACAGACATTGAGAAGGCCATCGGCGTCTCTCCGCTCGAAACCGTCTCGGTCAACCCTATGCGCCCTCTGTACGAGGCGTGCCGCCGTATGCTCAAGACGAAAGCCCGCCGAATCCCGCTCGTGGATCTTGACGACGAGACGAGGCGAGAGACGGTTGTTAGTGTCATTACGCAGTATCGAATCCTCAAGTTCATCGCCGTCAACAACGAACACAACACAGTCCTGCTGAAGAAGGCGGTCAAGGACATTGGGCTCGGCACGTGGAACAACCTTGCCACGGCTCAGATGAACAGCGCGGTGCTCGACGTCGTGTCTTCCATGGTCAAATACGACATCTCATGTGTCCCCATTGTCGACAAGCACAACCGGCTGCTCAACGTCTTTGAGGCGGTCGACATCATCCCGTGCATCAAGGGTGGCGCGTACGAGGAGCTGTCGTCCAGCGTCGGGGAGGCGCTCTGCAAGCGGCCGGATGACTCGCCGGGCATTTACACCTGCGGGCCCGAGGACAGGCTGGACTCCATCTTCGACACGGTGCGCAAGTCTCGAGTGCATCGGCTGATAGTGGTGGACGATGACAACAGGCTCCGGGGCATCATTTCCCTCTCCGACATCCTCAAGTACGTGCTCCTCCATGGAGAGGAGGACGACACGAGATAGAGAGGGACAGGGCCCGCACGTCAGCTGTTCGGCTGGACACGACACGAAACGACCATGACCGATGACCCATGAAGGCCGAAGAAGGACGAAGGAGGGGGATCGAACGACACAGGATCTGGAAGGACGGCTGGGAAGAATTTGATGCATTTCGCACGGCGCTTGAGAGGATGGGCTCAATGGGAGGAACAATACCAGATGCACGGTTGCATCCGCCGTCTTTCGCCCTTCTTTTTGTCACTGATATAGAGGACCTGTCTAACCTGCATGAGAAAGAGCGGGCCAACTGGCTGCTCGATGCAACGGACCTGGGGGGTGATCCGTGGTACTCAACCACTGGCTCAGTTGAAACTATTCTGATCTGGTAATCCTTGTGCTCTCTGTTATAAAGTACGCTGATAGTGTACAGCCTCATTTGAATTCGTGAACATTCCACGGGATGAAGCCCCGTCTCCTCGTCAATCACCTGCCTGCCCTGCGTTTATGGCAGCTGAGCCATGTGTGTTGCCATGGAACACAGCGACAATCCCAACACGCAGAGGAAGGTTGGACCCCGGATCACCAGCCCTATGCCTTCTCTTCTGTAGCCATTCCCATGGAAGGAGTTCCCAGTGCCCCGGTCGATCCCGGCATTTCGTGGCCTGAGTGAACAGGGAGCACCTCGAAGCGCCTTCATGAGACCGCAGGCTCTGTGTGATGATCACCATCCTTCCAATCCACATGCCTTTTCAGTCCTCCCCAACCCTGCACCCTCGACACTCAGCGTTTTGACTTACTGCAGAGGGCGACTTGAATACCATCTTGGTACCGCTGCCTTTCCCTGGCCTTCACTCGTGTTCACAATCTCCTGACGCTCTCGACCCAAACCGTTTGCCATGCAGCCTTATGCACGCGTGTCCGGCTACAGCCGTGGTCCGGAACCATCCTTATCCTCGAAGCCCTCAAGAGAACAGGACTCGGCCACTCAACTGAGCCACGCCGACAGCAGCGCGCCTACCAGCTTTCTCGTCCCACAGACGATGCCTGCGTCCCGACCGTCTTCCGCATCATTCCACCCTGTTGCCACCAACTCGGACGGTGTTCCGATTGCGCCAAGCCTGGAATACCGACGAAGCAGAGCAATCCCCAGCAGCGCGACGTGGACATCGTCCAGCGGGGACCTGGCCATGTTTTCGGACACCGACGAGATCGAGGACCGTCGACACTTTGTGATTGAGTACAACAGGCTCGCCCGAAAGGTTCGCTTAACGCCCGCTATTGCTGGATATAATAGAACCTTGGCTCACCGATGTAAAGCACGGCATACGAGTGCTCGTCACAGACGACTTTTCAAAGTGCAAAGTAAGGATTTTGATGCAGCCGCTGCTCCACGACGCTGACTGAGAGCAGCAAGACGCGGCCCCTCCGACCATGACAGAGAAGAGAAGGTGGTGGTCGAAGATTCTGAGAACCCCCTCCATGGAGCAGCGGGTACGTACGGAACAGAATCCGCAGCCTGTACGCCACAGGCGCAGTGTCAGTGATCTCGCTCTGCAGATGATGCACGGCAAGAGGGAGCCCGCCAAGCAGTTGAGTCTACAAACCATGGTCAGACTTGGTGGGAAGAGCATGTTCTATCTTCCTGCCGACTACGCTCCTGGGGCTCTGGTCCTCCCGACCTGCTTCCGGGCCACAGCGCAGTACCTCGCGCAAAAGGGTGTGCATTTTTGTGTTCCGGGCACTGGTTTTCAGCAAGCTCTGACGATGTGTAGGCCTGGTAACCCGGGGGGTTTTCAGAATTCCCGGGTCACAGCGTATCGTTAACGCCTTATTCGACTACTATTGTTACGAAGGTCCAAAAGAAGAGGTTGCCCTCACCGTTCGTTGTCCCAACCTTCCGAGTCACATCAATGCCGGACCCCACGATATCGCATCGGCGTTCAAGAGGTTTTTGGGTGTCTTGCCTGGAGGTATTCTCGGGTCTCTTGGCCTGTTCGACGCGCTTGTCGCGATCCACAGCCAGTCTCGCACTGAGCCCGAGTTCATCCGGACGAGGCAGACAAAGATACGAAGCCGACTGATTGCTCTAGCCATTGGCACCCTTCAGTCACAGTTTCACCGCGAGCTGTTATGCGCCGTTTTTGGTCTGCTTTCTCTAATTGGCCGGCAAGCAGAGACGGCACCGCACGAGGACGGTCATGGGCACCCTCTACCGACATCTGACCTCATGGGGTACGGCGCTCTCGGCATCATCTTCGGACCTCTCCTTGTCGGCGACCTTCTCGACACATACACCATGAAGATTGCCCACCCCGCCTCGGGACTTCTCCTGTTTCCCATGACTCCCCCAAAGCTCAGAAAGGAGCGGGCTCGAAGCAAGACCGTCGCCTCGGAATATCCACCGACAGTGGACAAGATACGGGTTGCGAATGAGATCGCCGAGATGATCATCACCCACTGGCGAGATGTCGTCCGACATTTGCGGAGTCTGTCTGTCTTGACAGGACGAGGCCGAGGCAAGAGCGACGGCGTCGGGGACTTTAGCAGCAAGACAAGCTTCTTGAAGTCATCGGTGTCGGAACCTTTCACTCTGAAGAAGCCCCATGGATGGGGAGAACACAGCCCTGGTGTGGCCGGGGTAGATCGGGGTGGATCACCAACGTTTGATACACCCACGCCAGCTCAGAGTGTGTGATTCCCATCAGGCTCTGAACGTTGGTCGTGTCATGGGCAATGCTGATAGTGTCACAGAACTGGGAAAACTGAAAGACCACAGCATCTCCAATAGCATGACTGACTCGTTATCTATAAAAAGAGTTCGTCCCAAATCAACGCAGCCCGACTCCATCAGCCAAATCCCCCAGAGACAGTCTCTCAATCCTCTCTCGCCAACAGCCGAAGAAAGTGCTTCTGAGTTTGGCCTGCAGGACCAGATGGCAAAATCAGATACGGCAAACATCGGTCACGATCCTCAAACCCGAGGTTCGTTGGGCCCCACAACGCCTCAGCAGGAGTCGCCATCTGTTCTTGCCAGCGCCGTCGCTGTTCAGCTCGGCCCTGCTGGCAGAAAGTCTACGCCTGTGATCAGGACTCCACGACGGTCTATTGACGCCACCCGCCAGAGCCATTCGTCAAGCAAGACTCGCCCAGCGTCCGTCACCAAGCCGGCCACCACACCAACTGGGAGGATCCGTCTATCCCAGGACACGGTACACACCCGATCGTCGGCGAAGCCAAGCCCCTCCTCCATACAGGTGCTGCAGTCCCGTGTGCTTTGTCAATCGACCGGGAGCGAAGGTGGTGACGAGTCAGAAAATATCCCTCCTGCACGGCGTTCCCCTGTTCGATCTCCATCTAGCAGTGGCAAGAAGAGCAGTCTTCCGTCATCCAACTCGGGGTTCGTGTCTGCTCGTCTCCGCCGTTTCATGAAGACCGATCCTGACGACAACTCAAATCGTGCGAAAGCAAGCCTCAGCTCCAGTGATCGCCAGAACAGGCCCCCTAACGGAAACAACCTCACGGCTGGTCAGTCTGCGAGTCCGGCGAAATTTCACATCGCTGGGTCGACAAGATCGGGCTTAGAGTCATCACCGAATCGAACCGATGTTGACGATCGTAACTTGGATACGAATTTATTGAGCCTGTCCGAGCGGCGAGGTGTTCCTGTTGCTCAGATTGAGATCGAGTCGCGCACGTCTGGTCAGCGATATATTAGTTTCGGCGCCGAGTCTGATCAGACCGTCCAAGTCAACAGCAATACACGTCTTGAGAGTGGAACTGGAGGAGAGCATGAGCGCCGTAGCTCGATCCAGATCACTCCCAAGGACTTTTTCAAAGAGTTCCATGTAGCCATGAAGGAGCCTGCGCGGCCAGACATGTCGAGGACAGATTCGTTGGAAGCACAATAGGAAAATGCTTCCCCAAAGACCAACATCGTGGCGTCAACGAAGACGAGCGCCGCGCCGGCCAACATGGATGCAATGCGCCCTCATGATCAGAATATTACGGCAACTGCTTTCACAAAAAAACCAAAACCGGCGACGAGGCTTAGCAAGGACCGAACAGACAGCGTTGCGTCACAGGTAGCCGAGATTGCACAGCGATCGAGAGCCTCGACCATGCGAAGCTTCATCACACCATCTCGGTCTGACAACCTTGGCACACCCGCCGCGAAGCCTGCACTCCGCAAATCGGCTTCGCGGCCTGGTGGTGTCAGAGCCATGGCGGCAATGTGGGAGGGGGCGTCCAAGGACTCGTCCTTCATCCCCACACCAGCACCACCCCTTCGGAAGCAGATGGAAGCCGTATCTGGATCCATCGTTTCGCCTTACGCAGCAAATATCACGCCGCCCAAGTCTTTGCCACCAGTCAAGCTGACTTTCGATCGTACATCAAGTAGGGGCTCTGCCAACGCGCTCAGCAGATCGTCGCTGAGAACAGGGAGCGCTGCAAGAACGTCATTGAGGCCGTCAGCCAGCGACAGCGTGGCTCTACGAGCAGCAGCACGCGCCGAAGATCCCTCTCCATCGAGGGCAGTTGCTGCTTTCCAGGAGATCCAGCTGCGACAAGCTCCCGAGACGCCGAAGAAGGAGCTTGCGGCTGCGGAAACCCCAAACCTCAAGGATGGTCCTCCCCTCAAACTTGGTACGATGGTCCCGCAAGAGGAACAGCCACCAGTGGACAAGCACATCAACTTCTCAAGACCGCCATCTGCTATTTCGGGTGGCCCTTCGCATGAACATGATCACGATGATGGACAAGACCAAGCTCACGATCCATTCTTGCCGGTACCGACACCGAGCCCTGCGCCTGGTGGTGGCAACTGCCTCCTGCACGCTCAAATTCGCAGCTTGCAGAAGCAGCTCGTTGCCCGCGACGAAGAATCGGCTTCGCTCCGTCGCCAGCTTGAGACGCGCGAGAACATGGATATAGGCACACTGAGCGAACAGTTACGGGCGGCTAAGAGAGAGTCGACCATGTGGAAGTCGCGCGCCGAGGCGGCAGAGAAGCGGCTGGCTGTTTTTGAACGTTTCACGTCGCGACTGAGGGGCATGCAGGGTCTCACGGCAGGTGCGGACACGGTGGGTGTGGACGGTCTGACCAAGGTGTCAAACGACACGGCTCATCAGTCCGACGGCAGCATTGACACAGCAAAGACGGAAGAGGTCGGTGCCTTGACTCATCGGATTCGGCAGTCGCTCAAGGGGTTGGACGGGGCCAGGAGCGCGAGCGCCACGAGCAGCACGAGCAGCGACGGGGGTGCCTCGGCATGGTGGAACAAGCAGAGACAGGATGTGCGAGAAGAGGAGGGTTCTGCAGACTCCTGGCATCTGCGAAGACACGCGTCGGGAGGTGTGACGGAGATTTGGACGGCAGCCCAGGAGCTGTTGAGAGACTTGAGCCTCAGGTCGGGACCGCTCACGAGTGACGAAGGTTTGCCATGATGCGGGAGAGAGCGTAGAGTCCCCATGAACATGGTCAATGCAGAGCCTACCGAGTAGAGCTTTCAGAGCTCGAGGGAGGGCCTGAGTAGATGTTGTTTGATTAGGTGTTTCGTAGCTGTTATGTATCGTCAAGTCATGGTGCAAAGATGAAGGCTCGCCTGCAGATGAATGTACTCCCAGGCCCGCATACGGCGCGCTCGTCGTACGTAGAATGCCGTGTGCCTGTCGGCATCAGTCACGCGCGGTCCTCGGACTCGCCCCTCCTGCAGAAGCAGGACGAAGTAATCTCGACGTCCGCCCCGTCCAGCAGCTCCTTCAGCGGGCCCTCCACCTCCTTCGCCTCGTCAACTCTCCCGAGCCGCACGAGGCACTCGTGGTAGCCGTGCAGAGCCCACACGTTCCCCGGGTGGCGCAGCGCGCGCGGCAGGGTGGCATCGTCGTCGCCGTCCTTGTCTGCGAGGTCGAGCCCCAGGTCGGCGGCGTAGACGGCGCGCGCCTCGTCGACGCGGCCCTGCTCGAGGAGGAGGGCGCCCAGGGCGTGACGCACGGGCTGCATCCAGCCCCAGGGCTCGTCGTAGGGGAGGGCGTCGGAGAGGCGGACGGCGGCGCGGAGGCGGGCGAAGGCGTCGTCGTGGCGGCGCTGGCGGTAGGCGATCTCACCGGCGAGCATGGCGTCGGCGACAGCGAGGAGGTCGCGGGCGGTGTTGTTGAAGAGGGTGCGCGAGGCGGGGACGCGGTCGACGGCGGCGCGGAAGAGGGCCTGGTGGTGCAGCGCGGCGGGGACGTCGGCGAGGGCGGCGTGGGCGAGGGCCTTGGCGTAGAGGAGGGTGGCCGTGGTGGCGCAGTAGAGGGCCGGGTCGCGCGGCAGGGGGAGGGCGAGGAGGGTGCGCCACCGGCCGAAGCGGACGAGGACGTGGGCGCGGATGCCGACGAAGGCCTCGAGGCGGTCGGCCATCGGGGGCGACTCGATGCGCAGGAGGGCATCGGGGAGGGAGGCCTCGAGGCGGTCGCACGTGTCGAGAGCGAGGCAGGAGCGGGCGGAGAAGAGGGCGGCGTAGACGAGGAAGTGGTAGTCGTGGCTGCGGTAGAGGGTGTAGAAGTTAAGTGGCCCGGCGTGGGCGAGATACTTTTCGTCGGCGGCGGCGGCGAGCGTGTTGGCGGCGGCGGCGGCGGGGTAGGCGCCCGTGAGGATGTCGAGGTGGGAGGGCATGTGGAGGAGGTGGCCCGCATCCGGCACGAGGGTGCGGAGGTTGTCGGCGGCGGGGAGGCCGACTTCGGGGTTGGGCGACATCTCGAGGAGGTGGATATACAGGTGGAGGAGGCCCGGGTGGTGAGCGGCCGAGGCGACCGGCAGGGCCAGGGCGCGGTCGAGGATGGCCTTCATCTCGAGGGTCTGGGCGTCGGGCGTGGGTTGGCCGGTCTGGAGATCCCACATGGCCCAGGGATGGAGGTTCATGACGGCGTCGACATAGATGGTGATGACGTCGAGATCATCGGGGAACTGCTCATACACGGCCCGCATGGCGGTGGCGAAGGTGAGGTTCCAGGGCTCGCAGTCAGCGGGGGGCGTGTCGTCGGGGTAGCGGCGAAGGACAGCCTTGACGAGGGCCTGCTCGACGGGCGTGAGAGAGTCTAGAAGAGCCTGCCCCTGAACGGCGGCATCATGGCCTTGGCGGACAACGCGGGCAAGCTCATCGGCGTCGAAGAAGGCCCAGGGCTTGTTGTAGTTGGGACCGATGCAGTAGGCCAAGCCCCAGTAAGCCATGGCGCACGAGGCATCATGAGCGATGGCGTTCTGAAAGCACTTGGCCGCTTCTTCGTGGTTGAAGGCGTACGACCAGATGAGGCCTCGGTCGAACCATGTCTGGCACCGGGGCGAGCTAGTCGTGACGGGGCGGGTGTAGGTGCCGAGGTCGAAGGGGTACTCTTCTTCGGTCATGACTATGGGAGGTCAGCGTATGTCCAGTATCGTGAGTTCGATGGAGATGTTACCTAGAAGTAAAAGGAAGGATGGAGATGCAGAAGGATACGAGATCGTGCGTGAGGAGTTTGAGAATTAGATCTTGGTACCCTCAACCGCCTGCCTAGTAAGTGCGAGCCTCAATCTACCTATGGAAGGCTAGATCGAGTCGTGGCTTCCCAAACATGTGGCTGAGTTCCCACAGCCGCCTCAGTCACGTGCAGTGACCACTGGTGAAGGGCCACGATGAAGACTGAACACAGCGTCAAGGGTAACTCGCCGACGTGAATGAAGAAAAGAGTCCATTACGTCGTCTCGAAAGAATTGACCCGGATTATCAATTCTGAAGCCACACATTGCCCTCACTTGGCGCCCGATGCTTCCTCCTGACCCAGTTACCGTAGTGCTTACATGAGATCGGTCTCTGGAGAGTATTATCCTGGGAGAAACATACATTGAGGCCGCGATTTTCTTTGTTCTGCAAAACGCGCATGATGTCGAGGCATATATGTTTTGATGTCGTACTGATCCATCCAACTTAGAAGCGTACGCCCGCCCGCCGCCCTTGTTCGATTAGGCACCCAAAGCTCACAACCCGACTTCAGATCCTGCACGGCCAACTCTCCAACAGGCCCCCAACACCAATCCAAGACGCGCGGCTGTCGTGAGACAAGCCAACGGCACGCACGCACGCCCTGCGAATCTTCACTGTCGAGACTGAGACCGACCGGCCTCGCCCCACTATACGGGCCGTTTGGCCCCACTCTCCCGGTACCCTCCGGTCTGCAAGCATACAAGAAGGCCGGACGCGGGCAGCCCGGGCGCCGAGCACGGGCACCAGAATTCCATGCGTCATCCTGCCTGAAGACCAAGCCTTTATTACACAATGCACATGGTCTGATCCCTCTACAGGCGTGTCCATGGGTGGGCGGAAGTACTCAGTCCAGACTACGGTCAGATTCGGGGTTTCCCAATCGGGACTGGGCTGTGACGTGTGCCGTCGGGAATTCCAAAAGCAGATCCTCCGAAAAACAAGGTTGACGGGCGGCTCGAAGGCCGGTCGTTGGTAGCCAGTCAGGAAACAGCCCGCTTCAGCTTCAGCGGAAACCCGAGCTCGGGATTCACCATGCTTTCCCCCATTAGACCTCGTGGACCCCGGGGACTCGGGAGACACCACGCCTGGAGTTCTCGTGAGACCGCTGTCTGGCTTTTTTTTCTTGCCGATCGGTCGAGAAAACATGTCTTGGCCGTTCCTCTGACGTCGTAAAAACACAGCCTCCGCCTGTCAGGCACGCCCAACCAAGCTTGCTGTCTCACACCTCTGTCTTGACCATTGAAACCCAAACGGCTGGCCTGGCTGACATCTCTATCTTCCACCCGACATTGGCGCTCATCTTTCTTGTGCCACAATCACCCGTCCATCAAACATTTTCCGAAAAAGCAAAGGATCCCCAGACTCAGACCTACAGCCCAGCTTGATCAGGCATAAGAACACCCCCGAATCCGGGTCTCGACCTTCAAAAGACGAGACCAGCCTTACACCCGAAGAAAAAATCTACCCAGTTCGACATCTTGAGACATTCATCATGCCGTCCTGGCTCACGAAACTGACCGGCGGCCACTCCGACGCCTACATCAAGATCTCGTAAGCTTCAACTTCCATTACAGACATCCGGGCAGACAATCTAACCGAGGAACCTACCTCGCCCTCCAGGCCCCAAAGCGACTTTATCATCCTGAGTGGCGGCGAAAATGAGGCTTCGGGTCAATACATCCGAGGCAAGGTAACCCTCTGCCTGCCATCCGCCCAGCGGGCCAAAGGTGTCCAGCTCCAGTTTGTCGGCTATCACAGGACTTCGTGGGTCATACCAACCGCAACAGCCCCTTGCCGTGGGAATAAATACTGACATTGATCAGAGACCACGAGTCCAGTCTGCATTCGGCATCCGCCTCCGCCCATGTCGTGTACGAGCATGCGTGGGAGCCGTTCCTCATAGACGACGTTCCGGAAACCTCCCTCGGCGGCCCCCTACCCAAAGGCAACTACGAATGGCCCTTCGAGCTCCTCGTCCCAGGCGGCATCTCCGAGACGGCCCGAGGCTGCCCGCGGTGCAGCATCACGTACCAGCTCAAAGCCTACACCATCAGAGACACACCCGATACCTGTCCGCAAGCCCAAAAGCCCGTCAGGATCATCCGCACCCTCCCAAGCTCGGCGTTCGAGCTCATGGACGCCGCGACTGTGGAGGGAACGAGGGCCGGAAAGCTAGACTACTCCATATCCATCGCCCACCAGGCCATCGCCCTCGGCACGGTCCTCCCCGTGGATCTCCGCTTCACAGCTCTCACGAAAGGGATCAAGTTAAAGTCGATTAGGTGCTATCTACTCGAAACACACACCCTCAAAGCCCAAGACGACGCGGCCGTCCCGGCATATGAGGGCCACAGGGAGGCGATAGAGTGGGAGCTCCTCTCGGATGATAAGACAAAAACCAACAAGGATCGCGAGGTGACCGACCTGTGGCGCATTACGCGACGGCTGCCCCTGCCGACTACGCTCATAAAATGCTCTCCCGACGTCGACACCCGCGGTATCAAGGTCAGCCACAAGGCGCACTTTGAGGTGACCATCGAAGAAGCTGACAAGACCTTCACAAATGTGAGCTACAACCCCTCTCCCTTTCTTTTTACCCTCACTACAAACATCTCCCCATCCCTGCCGCGGCGTACACACGTGCTGACAGCTGCGCAGTTCCGCGCGACGATCCCCGTCAGGCTTTACATCTCGCCCAACGCGCCGGTCGCAGGCTCGGACTACTTCATCTGGATGCGGCCCAACGTGGGCGTCTGCGGCGGCGGCGGCATGAACAGCAGCATGGAGGTGCCGCCCTGCTACGGGCAGCACACGGGCGACGAGCTCCTCGAGGACGACCGGCCGTCGTTCCTGCAGCGGTACGACCCTGTCGTGCCGGCGTATGTGCGGTGTGCCGGTGTGGGGGCGTGATGGGCTGTGCCCCTTTGGCTTGGTCAGCTGGTGCTCCCAGGCGAGATGACATATCACGGAGTTGTGGTCTTACCAGATATAGCGTTTGTAGCGTTCCGGGCGTTGAGTTTAATGAATTTACTGGTTAGTCGATACGTTGGTCTGATGTTCAAGTGTAGTTTTGCTGGCAGTACGAAGAATAGAACCACGTGCCGCCCGAGTAGACGTGCTGCCCGGCGGGCGTGAGGTCCGCGGGCGCCAGCGTCGTAGGCACCATGTTCGCCGCGGGCTCGTATGCGAAGCCGGGTGCTTGGGAGATGGGCACGTGGGGCCCCGGGGGCTGCGACATGTATTCCGTCCCGGCGAACGCGGGCGTCTCGCCCTGGATGACGAGCGGGGCGCTCTTGGCGATGTCGTCCGAGAGCTGTGTCTGTTGCTGTTTCTGCTGCCCCATGTCGACGGCGTCCTCGTCTCGCTTGATCTCGCAAGCGCGGAGTCGTGGCGTTGTGCTGCTGCTCCATCGCGCGTGCGCGCCCGCCACAGTACTCTTCGACATGTTCGGCTTGGGCGGGATACCGCCGTACATGGGGATGTCGTCACAGAGCTCGGGGAAGCGGTTGAGGAAGTCGACGTTCATGGTCCAGGACTTGATGTCCCGGATGCGTTCCTCGAAGAGGGGCGCGAGCTGGAAGCGGCCGGTGGCCGAGTTCTGCATGAAGCAGTCGTCGAAGCCGTACTGCCAGAGGATGGTGAGGTTGGACCGGAAGAGCTCCCAGAAGATGTTGGTGCAGTAGCGGTGTTGGGAGAAGACAAAGCGCTCCCGGACGCCGGGCCTGTCGGCTGTGAGCTCACGAATATCACGCGAGCACGGTTTTGCTGATCAGAGATCAGCTGGGGTTGCGAGACGTACCAGACAAAGAAGTCAATTGCGTATGAATGAGGGATTGCTGACTGCGATGGCCTTGGGTCGTATTAGCAAACGCGGTGTGTTAGCCTCGGAGAGGGCATGTGGCGGCGTACCTCGTTCGGAACCACCGCGGCAGGGCGGCCAACCTCTCAGGCGTGGGGTCACCGTGGTAGGAGATCAGAATGTGCATCATCTTCAGGGTAGCCAGCCGCTCTACCGGACCGCATCTGGAGAAACAGATCTCGTCGAGCATTCGCAGCTTCCGCCATGAGTCAGTCATCATGCCGGCTCTCTCCACGCTGTCCCATCCCTCCACGATGGCTCGGACGGGCGTGTCCTGGCTGGCGCGGTCCTCAGCTTCCATGGCGCGCTGTGACAGCTTGACGGACCTGCCCAGGGCATGGTTGGCTTCTCGCCAGGTGTTGTGGTCAGCGTTACTATGGGATCCTCGTTCGATTACGGTTTCACAGTCACACGGCTGGGGAGGCGGCGGGATGATGTAGCCGTCTCTGGAACTGCTGGTCTCGGACGAGAACTCCGAGTCGCTTCTCGGAAACATGGCGGGGTTTGGTGGGATCTCGTCGAGCTCCAGAACTGCGTCCCTTAGGTACGGCGGCATGGCAGCGCTGCTCTCGTCCCGCTGATGCATCTCAGTTGCGTCGAAGCCCCAGCCAAAGCCGTTTGGTGGAGGCGGGATGTTGTGGGTAGAGGGGTGGTACTCATCGCGGCGTCCATGGCTGATCGTCAACGGCCCGTGGTTGTGCGTCTGCTGGAAGGACTTCATGCCCCCGGGGTGTTCTTGATCAGTCAACGCTCGCATGGCAGACACGACAGAGCTGGAAGAGCTCCCAGCTTGTTGGGTCGTGAGGGCATCCGTGTGGTGCTTGATCGTCGTCCCGAGCGAGGTCAGCACGCCTACGAGCTTGTCCCGCTCCTGGGTCGTGTGGAGGAGCCGATCCATCAGCTGGGAGACCTCAGCGTTGGTGTCATTGTGGGACAGGTGACCGACGAGCTCTTCGAGATGGGCGATGCGGCTTTTGGTGCGCTCACGCGCCATGCGCTGGGCCTTTCGGTCGAGCTCGCGTTTCTTGAGCCGCCGGGCGGTGACTTCGGGCGTCTCATCTTTGACTTCTGTCTTGGGCGCTTTCGACATGGTGATTGTTGGTACATGCATAAGGAACAACTGGAGGCTGGAAATCAGAGTAAGAGTGGTAGGTTGGCTTGAGCTTTCGGGGTGAGCTCCTATTGTCTGGATTCGCCGGTCGAGATGAGCGCAGGGGTGCTAAGCGGAGTTATACAACCTCACCGTCGCCGTTTAGCCAGTTCACCCAGGCGGCGAGTCCTGGCTCGCTACCCAGGGTTGGCTCTAGCTCGAGCATGTGCCGGCGGGCGTCAGTGCGGAGGCGAGGAATGGGGGTGCCGGCTAGCCCATGTAAAACTAGCTCCCCATAGTGTTTTGCTTGTTCTTCGACCAGGCAGAGGCGACATTCGGTGATTGGGCACCCCTGTCCATGGGCAACGCCAGCTGGATGCACCGACGAAGTCTCACACAAGCGCCTTGGCGCCTTCGCCCACTGACCCGAGCCGCTGAGTGTCGATCCTTGCGCTTAGCAGCTGAGGGTCTTCTCGAAGTGAAGTCGCAGAGTTGCGCCGCGCCCTGGATCCAACGCGACGGCTCGGCCTCGCCTTGCCAAGGATGACGCCGTGTACATTCCAGCAGTTGTCCCAACCGAGGCCGTTGGCAGTGATGATCCGCCGGTTGATCTGCTCTCCCGTCCGCGTCCCTTGCGCAGGATCATCTGATGTGGGACCCGGCATCTCCCTTGGTGTCTGCTCAGTGCACATCAGATGGCGAGCAAAGAGGTTTGGATCCATCCCAAACCTTAGAGCGTTGACCGTCTCCGAGCCACTTCCAGTCGAAGCAGCCTTCGGCGATAAAGTTAGTGGTCGACAGACACATAGACCATCGGATAACAACTTCACTTAGTTCGTGCTGCTGTCTCACAGGCTGCCGGGCAGAGGAGCGAGTCAAGTGCTCTCAGGGTGTCTCTTTTCACGACAATGGCAACCTGCTCGCAGCCGAATAATCTACAGACACTCTACCGAGCCGAGGAATATGCTGACCCCACCAATGGATTCAGTCCTGCATGCACTGCACGTCGCAGCACCGGACAGCGCTCCAACGCACGAGGCCGAATAGCTTGCGCTGAAAAGCCACATTCTGCAACTGGGACTCGGGTGACTGTACTGGCATAATGGTCATGTACGTGCGAGCGAGCCACTCCGTGTTCAGGTGAGTGTGCAGATAAGCGCGTCCTGATATGTACGTGCAGCTGGAATCACCAACAAGAGGAACCGAGGGGGTCGTCCAAGGGCTGCTTCCTTGGTCTGTTCGTGGTGTTGGCCAGAGGCTTGGCCTTCATTTCCGACACGAGTTAAAATCCCCTTAGATCGCATCTGAATTGCGTGGCAGAGATGGGAAAGCGCGTCAGAAACTTGCTCAGAATGTTTGAAGAGGCCAAACTCGATACTGATGAAGCTATTCCCAGGTCCTTGGCATGCCGACTACTTGGTGGCCAAGGATATACCCCGCCTAAGAACGCCCGCAACAGAGTACGTGGGCTTCCTAAACAGGTTCGAGTTGTACTGAGCCGGGCACCAGTCCATGGGGCTGGTGACAATGAGCCCACTACACGTGCGCGACTACGACGTGCTAGTTCAGAGCCGTTTGCGCCCGGCAGGTTATCTTCGTGTTGTGGCATAAGCTAACGGCCCCCCTTGGCCGTAGGGCCCCATTGCCAAGCAAGCTACCTTAGCCGCCTTGTGAAATGCGAACATGAGGCGACGGTGGCGAAACCCCACGGCAGTGGTACGCATCAACAATCTACGTGCTCTACTAATCTGAACGGGGTGCCTGGGCGAACAACCCGCCTGCTAAGCTACGGCAATTGAAACAATTCCTTGGAACATGGGTGCCGCAACAATAAAGTGACCTGTCAAGTCTCATGGATTCGTCAGTGGATGCCGATCTACCAGTGATAGCCCTCGAAGCGTCAAATGGCACGATTGTCAGGGGACAGGCCTCCGTGTTAGCTTCGGGCCTGCCAGATTTCAGCTGTTCCACTCCCTAACGTGACTCAAAATTTCACCTTGGATACCCCCCTGGCATGGAGTTTGAAATGAGGAAAATGTGACGTGCTGGCTCTGTACGTGACGTTCCCATCAGAAGGCAAGCTTTCATCTTGTCATAGAGAATCGACATGGTTAACCCCACCCATCGCCGGTAGGCACCGATGGCCGGATCCAGCCTCTGAACCAGATTCGGCGGGCAACCACCACACTGCCTCATCTGCTCATCTCCTAGTCCTAACGCCGGCTGCTGGGCAAATACAGGGGTGAGCTCCTCCGCAACTTGAAGTGGGGAGATTCACAGGCTACCCTGCCGCAGACCTGCCCTTATGTGGCGTCTTCTAACCCAACAACCTCTAAGCGACCTTGCCGTCACCTCCACTCTGGGTGGGACACGAAGATGACTGCGAACTGTCATTGGTATTTCTGCAGGAAGAAGCATGGCCAGCGGGTGGCTTACCTTCATCACGCCGTCACATGGGACTAGGAGAACATCGGCGGTGACTACCTAGTTGGCACTGCAAGTACTATCGAGATCGATGGGGTTGCAGGCGCGGAGACGGGGATCAGGCCGCCTCTCGCCGCGGATCAGGCATACAGGAGTGGTCAGATGACATTCGTTGGGGCTTCAAGAGGGAGAAGAAAGACGCCGTCGGTTCTCATTTGCGAGTTTCGCTCGTCACACAGATGTTGCTACAGCTCTTGCCTTGTGTTGGATGCTGAAAACTCACCACGCAGGCAGAAGCATCATGTTTGCCTTTCGAATACCTCCCCAGCCCCAGGGTCTTGGAAGTCGACATCCCCTCCGGCGCGCTGCTGAAATGCTGCCAAGAGGCCTCGGCGTCATTCTTGTTCCGCCGTTCCTATGCGACGGCCCCAGCGACCCAACACAAACAACGCAAAGGGGTAAGCTAGCTGCCCTGTCCTCGAATGCGGCCGACACGGCAAAACCTTTTGTCAAGATCACACAGACAGCCCGTCTACCGAGGGCCGCGAGCCCCGGCTTAGGATCCGAGTGATCCCGCAACCAAAAAGTGGCTCATGAGCAGGTTGTACACGTCACCCGTATTCGAGGCAGATACTTGGCTACAAAATCTGCAAGCGCCAGAACCAAGGGGTACTTGAGCTGCTAGCTTGTAGAGGCTTGTTGCGCCTGGAACTTTGAATTTCGATAGATACCGCGGACTGGCCTAGGACCCGTTCATAGGGAACACACTTCTCGCACAGTATCGTGCTAAACACAAGCCGGCGGTTCGCTCCAAGTACGTCAGCAAGACAGTGACAAGGTCGGTCCGATGCCAACAATCTTGCTGCATGAGTCTATCAGACAACGATGGCCCGGCTGGAACACCAGCGAGATCTTCGACCGTCCGAGTGAGGCAGGATTGTTGTTCGTAGACAAGTGCCCCATGAATCTTGGGGGGTTGGTGTCGGTGCGTGCGAAGGGTGCTAGGGAACAAGTTGCCGCAGTCCTTGGCCTGCAACGTCACCGTCAATCAGTTGTTCCAGATACCTGAGCAAATGTTTGTGATCCGTGATTTGATTTGCGATTCGTCTCGTCCGTGTCAGAGTCTCGAGGCCTAGCTGAAGCGCACACAAGTCACTGCAGTTGAATCCCAGGCCACACGTGGGCGTTGGGAAAATTTCCCCACAGCTTTGACTCGCGGTGGCAGTTCGGCCAGTCGACGCTTGCAATACCAGCAGCTCCTCGAGAGGGTTAGACTTGAGGTTGAGGCGCGTGCACATGTCCGAGGTCCGACCTTGGACACCGCCCATTGCATCATCCCTGGGGCTATCCCAGGAAACGTGATGATCGACGCGGGCTCGGTCAGCTTGATCCTCAACCCTCCAATGAGTCCAGCCCAACCATGATCTGGGGGGTCGACAGACTGACAGCGGTGGCTTGGCCTAGTGGCAAAGTGGATGCTGTCAGTCACCCAGCAGGGGGGCCAGACTTTCAACGTCGAAGAAGCAAAATGACAATGCGTGATAGCTGCCAGTGTGGAAACCCTGCCCCCGTGGACACACTACGGTGAGCCTCACCCAAAACCATATCGTCGGACAAAGCGCGTCGATCAAGTCCGGCGCACGGTCGACCATGTTGTCTGACGCAAAAGCCAAGTTACTGCTCTGGGACTCACACCTACAGATTCACCTTGATTTCTTGGTTCCACCTCGCCAGCTGGTTTCAAGGTTGCCTGTAGAGGAGAAGGGTAGAACCACAGCTTCCTTGGAAGTTTTTTTTGTTCGAATCTTGGTGTTCGAAAGGTGATGCAATTGATGCGTCGTCACTTGTGCGTTCTCGAAATTTCCAGCTCCAACCCATTCATTACACCCGAACCCGCTCGCAATGGCAATGGGTGCCTCCGTACTGAGCACAGCCAAGTCACCTACCACGATACTTTAGGTGGGCCAATCTCGGATTGGGCCCCTGAGTGTACGTGGGCAGAAGCTGAGCTTTCAACGGGCTGCGCGCCAATTCCTTACCCGGGCAGCTAGACGTTGACAAGCGTGGGCTTGACGGCTCGGAGGGGCCGACGCCAATCACCAGGTCCGGCCCTGCACAAGCGGCATGTCTGTCATTCATACCAACGACCCACCTCCCTACCCACGAAACTAATGAAGGCGCCGCCGTAAGGCATCCCCCATGGGCCTCCAACCGTGCCTGGATTGCTTGGTCACTATTTTGTCATTGCGTGCGGATACCAAGACACCGTTGTGTTGGTCTCCGAGGAATTCTCCGAATACTTTGTTTGCCGGGACCGATCCCTCCCTTTTTTGTCTGGCGGCAAGGACTCTCCTTGCTGGATGTTGCGCCTTACGAGCTATGATACCACGGGCCTCATGATGAGAACGGCCATGGCAACAACCTGAACGATACATGGGAATGGCGCTGGGGTGTGGCGACTGAGTCGAACATCTGATCCAAGGATCACCGTCCCCCTACCCCGTGGGCTCTCACGGCCCCTTATCCGATCCCCACCATACACTGAGCACATTTCGCGGCGAATGACGCCGCATACCTTTTGAATGGTGTCTAGGCCATGCCTTGGGAAACCTTAATGTTTAGTTGCAAGGCTGTCAACCTTGTCGGTTTCAAGACCGGAACGCGTCCGGTCTTGGAGCTACATCTGCGGGTCTCGCGGCGGCGTGAGGTAGACAGCCTCGAACGTCGACAACTTCGACTTTTGCTCGAAAATTTACCGAGGCCTGACAAAGAGATTGGCACAATCTCCGCCAGCGACGAAAGCTTTTGCCTGGAAACAATGCGCGGACTAGAGTCCAATGACGTGGCCCATCACGAAACGTGGTTCCGTCGTCGGAGATGTCGTCTGCGTCGAAGATGTGCCGGCGGCCAAGTGTTGTGCTCCGGCGAAGGGCACGGAATCGCCGAGTTCACCATTGCAGTCCATCAATAGTTCCAATGGCATCTCCCTGTGCAACTGTTGGGGGCTTCCCGCCCGCCGAACGACCAGTCCGTGAGATCGCAAGGATTGCCTGAGTTTGAGATCATTGTGTGCGAGCTTGAGAGACTTCGGTACTTCAAGTATCTGTGCTTTTGCGGAATCTCAAGAGGAAAGGAAACTTGGGAATGCGTGGGAAAACAAGTGAACTCGGCCTCTGCACACCTGCTTGACTTTTCTCGCAGCCCCTTCTTTTTCGGTTCTGATCTGGCGACAAAATCTAGCAGTCTATTAATCTCGCGTGTTTTGTCGCTCCCAAATTAAGGGAGCCTGAGCTACCTGGCAGAGAAAAACACCTCTGAGTGGTTACAACTGCGCCTCCTGGGTTCTATAGATCTCATTATACCCCTCCAGCGAGGTCTTTTCCAAGCTCGTCAGGTCCCCCCCTTTGAATCGCTCCGGGTCCAGAGCCTTCTGGCATCCCTCATCAACGCCATGTCCATCGATGATACTTGTAAGAAATTTGGCTGTCCCAGCAGCATGTGTCACCCAAACGGCAACCGCCATATACAAGCCGCCAACGGACGACACGGCTCCTGCCAGGGGCATGTTGTCAGGGGTCATCGAGAAAATCCCGTTGAACCTGACACCTGCTTGTAGTTGCTTGGAGGTTTCGCCCGGCAGGAGGCT
This sequence comes from Verticillium klebahnii, assembly GCA_002851715.1. NCBI lineage: Eukaryota > Fungi > Ascomycota > Sordariomycetes > Glomerellales > Plectosphaerellaceae > Verticillium > Verticillium klebahnii. The sequence goes on along the minus strand of NMXL01000005.1, from coordinate 1,521,112 downwards.
CAATGCAGCGCGTAGCGGCCCTTCAAACCCTTGTACCCAGTCGCCGATCGCTGTCCCGTTCGTGGGTTTGCAGCCTAGTGGTTGATGATCGTATGTGCCCACACCGTATCGGTCTCCATGGTCTCGTGCATAGACGTGGTGTTCTGGCCAGCGAACGAAGGGCATCTTGCGGCCGAGTGGCTGTCTTGCTTCGCCGTGCAGATAGGGGTGTCCCACAGGCACGACGGGAAGGGGGAAATCGAGTTCCTGCGCCAACGTCTGCGCCCAGATTCCCGTCGCCAAGATGACGATGTCGGCGTTTAGCTGCCGGCCGGAAGGCCCTTCCCTGATCTTGAGGCCCGAAACTCGGCCATCGGTGATAACGAGCTGCTCGACGTCCGCCTCAACGAACTGCGCGCCGGCTGTCTTAGCGCTCTCCTGGAAATAAGCGGTGATGTTGCTGGCGTCGGCTGTCCCGTCCGTGGAGAAACTAAGGGCGGCCCCGGACTCCGCTGATCGCACCAGGTCCGGCGCCAGCTGACTCGCCTGCTGCATACTCATCAGCTGAGCAGGCAAGCCCAGTGCTGTTGCCTTGATTTGTCGCGACTCCAAGCGGTCAATTCCAGATGTGCTGTGCGCAATCTCCAGGCCACCCACCCCGTCGAATCCGCCGGGGATCTTTCGATATTCGGAAACGGTGTCAATGGCCAGACGCGTGAGAACCTCCGAGTCATTGAACTGTCCGATGAACCCGGGCGCGTGGCCGGTAGACCCGACAAGCGGGCGTAGAGATCGGTCCACCACGGTGATCCTGCGATTGACATCGGACTTGGACAGAAAGTGGGCCAAAGCGGAGCCGACAATACCAGCGCCCACGATCAGGATTCTCTGGGGTGGTTTGGTGTGAGACATGGTTGGCAAAGAAAGGTACGGCAGCGGCGCACTCTGATATGCGATGTTGATAAGGTGGTTTTGCTTGTTGGAAATAATTCCTACCGCGACAACGAGAACCCCGGCGGTCTCATTTATTTAGTTGCAATCATCAACATGTCGTGTCGAACAACACTTGGGATCCACTCAGCTGTTACAACAAGGGCGCGCCCATTTTGGGCTCCAGTCAAGCGGCGGGGAGGAAAAGCGCGCATATCGTGAGAGACCGATTCCACCGGAAACTACTTCGCTCATGATGCCAGCGTACTCATTCACATGCGCTGAATTGCTGACGACACCTAAAGCCATTTGTCCAGATTTCACTTTTGTGTTCTCATGTCATGAGCTCCTCTTGGTGTCCTAAATGCATCCTAGATTGGTATGTAATTGACCTATTGAGCGGGTAAGACCAATCACCCCAGCTTGCATTCAGCTTGAGGGCGTTGAAGTGCCATCATCTGTCTCTCTAGATGCGTTTTTACTCATGCAGCCGGTCTAGCCTCTCAAAGAATGCACTTGGTCTTGCACCTACCTGAGTATGTCATTCAATGACAATGGTGCTCCAAACTCATCGGAGCTCGATAAAATCCGGCTCTCAACCCTGGCCATCGGCTGCCAGGTCGCATCTTCAAACATGCACTGAACAATGGAAAGCGTTGGCCGTCACGGCTAGCTATACCATGGCATTCAAGCCGAAACCAGGAATCGATCATTTCCCACAAGATTTTGTATTTTGCGGAAACAATCATCGACGTAGCTAGGCACTGACAGAAATGCATTTGCTCAGGGCGAGTACGCACGCAGGTTGGCGCACTGCAGACTGCCAAGTTCAGCCAACCGTGGCGAAGCAGTCCTGGCGTCACCGACGTGTTCGTCCACCCAATCTTCGCGTATTTCAGGTGCACGAGAGCGCCGTGAGCTCGTAATTTCAGCCAGTCATGGATGGCAAAATACGTGCAAGGCACTTTTTCCTTGCCTCGTGGGCGGTGGCCACGAATACCAAGAGGCTCGGCTCCTGCAGCGCCTCCTCTCCTTCGACCCAGCCGGACAGTCTTCAACAAAATCTGGCCACAGCCTGACGATTTCTGGGCCACCAAAAGCCTCATCCAGCTTGTATTTAGACGTCTTTTACCCTAGCTCCGCGTCGCTCAATTAAGCCCGCACCCCGGCGTATTTTCAGCTTACAAGTTGAACATTGACCGTATCCTGAACAAACCGTCCCGGTCAGAGGCGGCATTTCATTTTGAAAGCAGCATATGACGCCAACAGCATTATGGAGTCGCGAAAGGTTCATATTTCGGACTCGAGATGGGAGCAGCACAAGCCGCGGATATTAGAGCTGTTCCACAAGGGTTTCCCTCTCAAGAGCGATAGAAAACCAACAATCCAGCAAATTCTGCTGGATCAATACGGCTTCCAAGCAAGGTGAGCCTGCGATTTCTCAGGCATTGCCTCCGCACCTCCTCGTTTCATGTTCAGGTTTCTGACGGCGTACATCCTGGATTATAGTCGATGGCAGTTCGAAACGAAGTTGAAAGCTTGGAACGCGCGGCGCTACTCGACAAAGGAGGAGTGGAAGCTCGTCCTCAACGTACATGATCTCCTTGTTGAGCAGGGTTTTACCTGCTCAATAACGACACGAGGCAGAGCGGTTTCAGCTGCCAAAATACAGCGGAACCGACAGCTTTACGGAAGAAGAGACTCTTCACAGGACCATCGGGTTCAAGAATGTGCTGGTAGGAAGCCCACAACTTTGAGCATGGCGAACCGCAAACTGAATATTCGAGACCTGATCGCGGCTGGCATCCAACCGACGGATCTCCCGGAAGGCTTTGACATAGAAATTGGGGGTCTGGACGTGACAGAGCACCAGGCCGTCGTCCCCAATGACCCGGGGCTTTGCTCATCTACTGCTGATACAGTAATGCATACCTCCGGCCCCAGATACGCGTCTACAAACTCGACTTATGCGCCGGTTCAGAAGCAGAAAAGTGCCAAGGCCAGTACTATCATGATCCCACGTCACGTCCACTGACATTATCCAGCGCATTACTGCCGTGCCCGATGGGCAGCGCCGACGGCATTTTAGAACACCGAAGCGCCCAGAAGTGCCCGAACCTTTCTTGGACATGCTGATCTCCCAGATACCGAATATCAACCAGCACCTCGAGAATGGTCACACCTACCTAACCATGGTCGCGAGCACCGACAATACCGACCTGGCGTTGAGATTGATCGCAGCCGGGGCGGATATCAAAACCCCAAGTCAGCCGAGAGGACTAACGCCACTTCATCTTGCAGCAGAACATGCACATGAAGAAATGGTAGGATTTCTCCTCATGCTCGGTGCCCCCGTGTCTGCACGTTCCGAGTCCGGCTCGACGCCATTTTACAGGGCCGCCCGGGGCGGATCGCTCGAGACACTCAGGCTCCTCTACTCACACGGCAGTGAAGTAGATGCCGAGACATGGGACGAGTGGACGGCGTTGTTTGAGGCTATCCTCAGTGGCAGGGAAGAAACAGTGGTGCAGCTGTTGGAATGGGGAGCTGATCCCACGCAGAAAGCCATATCGGGTACCACTCCGCTGAGCCTTGTTGAGTTTGACGATGACTTGGATCACTTACAGCCCTTGATAGCGAAGGCAGTGGCATATCGAGGCTCATAGCACTTGGGACCCGGCCGGCGTGTTGCGATTATTGAATACCTCGATCGATCGAAACGGGCGAGAACCTGCAGTGTGCCACTGCAAGATTTCGAACGAGAAGGACCTTCTGGAATGAAGAACTTTGGAGTTCTTAAAATCTCGGGGCGTACTGCGTGATCGACAAGCACCAACCGTGTCTCACTGGCTTCTTGACCCACGTTGACCGCTCTGGCCTCAAGATCAACTGGGCTGTGCCGCATATCAATCCTGCGCTTTTCTCCGCAGACTGTGATCGAATTGTGGGTTCTTTTCTGGATCCGCGGTTTAAAGAGAGGGGCCCGACATCACAACGCCATTCTCTTTCCATCATCAACGGTCATCTATTCCAAGCTCCCAGTGTGGTGTCGAATTCGAGGTACCCCTCTAGATATTCGCCAAATCAGGTCAACCCATCAGACATACGCAACGCAACGTCAGCAAAGCTGAGGGCGAACGAGTCCCGACTTGTTATTTGACTTCTAAACGATGGGTCGTCCGGAGTGCGGCAAAACTGAGGAGCTGGGAAAGTCAGCTCCAGCAGATGTGCCCGAAGAGGCACCACCGCCATACACCCCCGACGCTGGCTCTTCGGCAGGGAATTCGTCAGAGGCATTCAAGGGCGCAACGCACACGGCGCCAATTCGGATGAGTGTGCTGGCCACTCCTCACGGCCGGTTTCCGCCCGTGGTGAACGCGTACTATCAGTGGAAGATCACCCGCACATATCATCTCGGCGACAGCAACAACCACAAGATGTTCGCCATCTCCAACTTCGCCGGCCTGACGGGCAAAGGGCCCGGGAAAAAGAGCCTTGTCCTATACAACGGGCCAAGCACCGACAGTCCAGCTCTGGCCATCGCCGGCGAGGTGGGAGAGGACGCAGACTTGGACATGTACCACGTCACCACAGCAATCACTCTGCCGCCCCTGGTTCTCACCTCCGGCTCCAGCGTAGAGGCTGGACCCAGCACCTCAGATGATACCAGGAAAAAGCCAGATGCAGTGGTAGAAATAATGGAGACTTTGAAAGCCCGCGGTCTGGGCACGACAACCTTTCGATTTTCCATCGAGGTTGGCAAAGGCGACCCTACCGGCCTACGAAGAGAGGCCTTCGAATGGAGAAGACAGGACGGCGTCGATCTCGGGGGCTTCAAATGCAGTTACCAGCTTGTGCGGCTCGAGACAGAGGGTGAAGAAGGAGGCCTGGGATCGCACTCTGTCGGAAAAGCTACCGTGGATGATGGAAAATCTCATTCCGGCGCCCCCGACTCTCCCGAAGCAAAGAACAGTACTGTGGCAGTGGCGCGGTGGAAATCCATGGTGTCGCTGAACAAGCCCTTCTCCTTTTGGTTCAAAGGCCAGGGCTTGACAGGGGAGCTGGGAAACAGATGGGAGGTGATGGCTCTGGTGTCTGCACTGAGGCTCTGGTTTGTCGATATTCAGCAGAGACTTTGAGTTGGGTATTGCCGACGTAGCCACTGCCAGGTTCTGTCAGTAGGGTTATTTTGACAGCGCGGTTTTCTTCCAAACTCCGGCATGTATTAACAAGGTGCAAATGGATCATTCGACGCGTTGGATCATGTGTATCATTGCTGTCTAACCTCATACTTATGGCGACCAGGAGTCACAGCCAAGGCAAGCCTAGATTGAGTCTTTTGAGGGGATGCGGAACTCTCACGTGGCACGTCGAGCACATGTGTTGGCCCTGCACATGCGGCCATGGTAATCCACGTTCCATGACTCACTCCCCACCCCGGCAACCACATAGAGCAGGCCCTTGGGGTCATACTCCTTCTTGATGCGAAGAAGCTCAGGATAGTTGTCTCCGAAGAACGTCTCTTGCCAGTCTGGCTGCTGGAAATCGGCCTCGTTCATATAGGCCCCAGCACCGGGCGTGGCGGCCTCGATGACCGGTTGCACCTCGTTGGTGATGCGGTCCTGTACGGCAACCATGTCCTCAAAGGGTGCCTCAAAGTCCCACGGCAGGGTAAGTGAGACTTGAACAATGGAGTCGCGCCACTGTGGAAGTACTGCGTTGGCATTGTTCTTGCCGAATGGAGAGACATTCAGGCCGACTCCGATGAATACCACGCCGAGTTCAACGAGCTGTCGGGCTGTGGGTGAGAAGTCAGGAAGCACTGAACGAGGAAGCAATCGGCCTCCGAACAAATCAGTGCCGACCTGGATGTTGCCAGAGGGCAGAGGACCCCAGTAGTGGTCGTAGTGATCAGCATAGCTGTCGAATTCGGTGTAGGTGACTTCGAGGTTGATACCCAGACCAACGAGAGAGTTTGAGAATGGTTCCAGAATCTGTTCGGCCTCCTCTTGGGTCTTGTCATACGCAGTCATGGCTGCGACCTGGAGGAAACCAGGGCCGAAGAAGTAAATAATCATGACCCCAGCGTCAACGATATCAGGGAGGGCTGCGTGGAAAGCATCAATGACGTCGTAAAGCAGCTCCGACTGATTGGCTGGCACAGGCACAGCGAATCGAGCACCGCTTACCTTGGCGTCCGGATGGGCTTGTACGACCATGGAAACCACCACGCCGAATACACCGCCTCCTCCGCCGCTCAATGCCCAGTACAGATCTTGGTTTTCTGACCTGGAGGCAGTGACAAGGTCTCCGGAGGGGGTGACAACGTCAAAGGACAGGGTATTGTCCGCAGCCAGGCCAAAACTCGAGCTCAGGGCGGAGTGCCCTCCACCCTGAGTGTAGCCGCCTGCGAGACCAACGGTGGGGCACTCGCCGGTCACAATGGCCAGGCCTTGATGGCGAGCGATCTCGATCGCCTCGAATCCCTGAACTCCAGCCCCGAGCCTGAGGGCCTTGCCGGCGTAATGCTCGTCCTCCCAGTCGATGATCTCGGTATCCTTGAGGTGGTGTGTCCAAACGGACAGAGCTCCGGCTCCAGTCGATCGCCCGTGGTAGTCGTGACCGGTGTTTCGGATGACGAATCGAATGTTTTTTTCCTCGGCGAACTTCAGAGCGGCAATGATATCTTCGGGCCCTGCGGCATCAACGGCGTAGACCACGTAGTTTCCAAGCTCGCAAGGCGAGTCGCGCGGCTGGAAAGGATCGCAACTCTGGTTGGCGAACAGCGGAGCCATGACTGAAGAGGACGACTCCATGCTACGGCGGTAATTAGCATGATGCAAAAGTATTGTGCCGACCATAGACAGTCTTGGTCGAAACCTACTGTACGGCCGAGAGGCGCCACTCTTCGCGCAGTCGGGCACACTCATCCTCGTCGTAGCTGTCGCCATGGCAAGGGGCTGCCAGCGGCACCGTGGCTACCAGTCGGCCATTGACCGTGGCATTGAGCTTCGCCCATTCTGACTGCACAGGCCAACATTCATCGCCGGGGAAGCACTTGCAAGTGGTGGTCGCAAGAGGCTGTTGATGGAAAGACGACTGAGCTGTGGCGCTCACGGCAACAGCCAGGGAAGCGCAGCCAAACAGTGAGAAGCGCATGTTGACAGGCTTCGACAGAGGTGTCTGTCACTGATCGATGGCGCTGCTCCTTGGAAATGGTGTTCCTTGTTGAGTACGAGTCAATGACCGATGAGACACCGGGGGGACTGGGGATGGGCAGTTTTATTTCGTTCCCTCCGTCATGCTGGCAAACTCTGGTGGCAAGGGTTGACTCAGATGCATGCACAGTGGACAGTCTAGCCTAAAAGTTAACGATCAACGGGGTCCTGGTACGCGTATCATGCGCGAGACCGATCCAACCCCTGTGAAGCGGAAATCGGAATTCAACGCCGGACTTCCTCGAAACGCGACCACCTCCACAAAGCACGCAGCCAACCTGTATATCTGTACGTTCTAGGCAGGTCTGTCGTCGGCCGAGTCTTGTGAGTCGGTCCGGACGGTGGCCAGCTCTCGCGGCAGGGCTCATGGTTCAATTGAACCCTTGCACCAGCACGATTCGTCTGGTCGGGCAGCAGGTTCTTGGTCAGCCCAACGACAGGGGCGCTCACATCTAAACTGGTCTTACGACAGAAACTCATCTGTTGACCGCTCAAGGACCCTATGCTTCATGCAGCCGAACCCTGCCGGTATCACCAATGAGTGGGGCCGGAGCAACCGGGGCCCCGGCATACAACCACACATCAGCGGGGCCGGCCGCAGTAGTCCGCTCCCCGCGATCTGATGTCCGTCTGGGCTGGCTGAGCGCGAGTCAAACACGAACACAGCCCTACTTGGCATCCGATCTTCAGTCATATCGTAGGTCGAGATCGTGGGTGAGGGCGTTTACTCTCAAGTGAGTAGGGCTGTTGTGGTCAGATGAAAGCAGGGACGTCAGGATTCGCGCACGGAAACGCGCATAGATCTCCAGCTGCCATGGAAACTCGGTCGCTGTTCAAGTCAGGCAGTACATCTGAATGGTTCAACAAAAGCCCTGGCTGCTTAACAAGGCACCTGATTGTTTGACTCCTTACTTGCAGGTTTCGTAGTCCTGTTCCAAGGCAATATGCGTACAATCTAATCAGCGTTGCATTCGGGTAGCTCCCATCCAGAGTATGGTTTCATAAGACAGCCACCAACGCGTCCTCGAGCCTCTCCTCATTGTGAAGAAGATACGGAAACCGACCCGCTTAGGTACATTGGCCGGATTGTGTACCACAGTCGGCAACAAAAGGCCAGGCCCGCGTGATGAGGTTGCCATGTTTGATTACGGCGCATTCACGCTGACTCGAACCCAGGAGAATGACAGGCGTGCCGAATAAAATGCAGGGCTGGACGATCTGCGATTGGAGGATCAGGGTACAAGGGCGGTTCTGCAAGGTACATTGGATAAGGTATCCTTGCCACCTATGTTGCTGGTTTTGGTCGTGGCCATCCTCCCATAGCATGCCTCGCTTCCAAACATGAATAATACTGAAGGCCCAAAAACCCTCTGAGAACAGATCGACCTGTTCAACGCTTTTTGTTGCATCGGTCTCACGTTTTCATCAGCTTTCCACGGCCAAAATCATGGGGTGGGTGAACAACACACCCGACGACGTTTCAACTGGTGGCCCAAGGATCACAGGTGTTGCTCTCGCCTTCACGAGTCTGTCATTGGTAGTTGTCTGCCTCCGATTGTATGTTCGAGGATACCTCATAAATGCATTTGGGCACGGTAAGCTGCTGTCTGCTGGGGATATGGGCGGCAATCCGCCAGTCTACAGATAGCTGACGAGGCATGAAATTGAGCAGATGATTGGACGATCGTTGTCGCTTGGGTAAGTACTATGGCTGGATCCTTCATACCAAAGTCGATCAATGCTAACCCTGACTTGGTGCAGCTAGGTGCCTGTGGCTATACATCGGCAACAGTCTTGCGTATGTTGTATCCTGCGTCGACTCGCCCCTCTACTTATGAACCGTTCAGAAACAAAATGGGGCCTTGGTCTCACCCGACTCAATGATATGCCTGATGAAAACGTTCGGACTTTTGGGAAGGTAAGTGCGATGATTCACGATGTGCCCTCCATCCTTGATATCCCGCTGACGAAGATCCTCAGGTGCAATATGCAGGCGCCCCGTTGTATGAGTCCACGGTGCCCACCACGATGTGTCCTGAGCGTGCAGCTAACATCACACGAGCTACGTTCTGGCGATCTGGGGCTTCAAAATGAGCCTTCTACTTTCTTACCTTCGCTTTATCGCCGGCCGGTATCGGTTTGTCATTATCGCCGTCCTGGTAGCCTGTGTTATGGCCCACTTGGCTTTCTTGGGCGTTTTTCTGTTCCTCTGCATTCCGGTAAGAAAGGCCCCCTTCACGAAGATCCTTTGAGTTGTAACTTGATGCTCTAGATCGAGATGCAATGGGATCAGTCTGTCGAAGGCACTTGCGGAGAGGCAGTTCCTTTCTACCTCAGCTTCTCGGCGCTGACTATTGTTTTCGACGTCGTGGTGTAAGATGACCCCATCCGATTTGCTCGTCATTATTCATTCACCGGGACACACTGACTTATGGTGCTTCACCCACTCACAGGATGCTCCTCCCATTTCCCGTACTCCTCAGGACTCAAATCCCCAGGCGCAAAAAGCTAGTGATTCTTGGCCTCTTTGCCCTGGGTGTCTTCGTCACCGCAATCCAAATCGTTCGGATACAAACCATCAAGAATCTCGTCAATTACCTTGACTCGGCCAAGTCTATCACCTGGTCAATTGTGGAATGCGACATCGGCATCGTCATTGCCTGTGTCCCCACATTGGCTCCTTTGGTTAAATATTTTGCTGAGAGGACTCGAGTCGGCACGGGTTCCGGCAGCCATGCAAAAACAGGCTCACAGTTTGCCATGCAGTCGTGGCGGAGTCGGAAGAATGACATGCGGGGTTTTGGAGGTAGTCATGAGAACGCGCCTGGGGTTGTGAGAAACAAGAATCTGACTGACAGTACGGAAGATATCCTGGGGCCTGGAGTTATCACCAAGCGAACAGAGGTAATTGTCACGACACAAGCAGCGGACGAGGTCAGTTCTGGTCAGATATTCTGATGGAGAGTCGACGCTCGACAGCCGAGATACAAAACTACCCACCAAGCCAACTAAGATACGTTGCATCGTCTGCGCGCTCAAACACCAAGAAACCACCCAAACAATCAGAAGGCGTTCAGTACAATTCAGCCAACTCACAACATGGTGTTTGCTGTGCGAGCATTGCAAGCATCCTTTCGGGCGCTGGCAAGATCAGAACCCACCATTGGGGTGAATCAAAACCTTCGTATATCCATCGATTCTCTTGTCGAATTTCTGGTAGGCGACCTCAACATCATCGATACCAATCTCATGAGAGACGACAAAGCTGGGCTTCGCTTTTCCTGCAACAATGAGATCTCGCAGGTAGCGGTTGTAATGCTTGACGTTGCATTGTCCGGTGGAGAGACTGAGGCCCTGGGTTATGTCAGTTCGGCTCAACACATCATGCGGCAATCGTTTCCGGGGCTCAATCAAATGCCCTGCAAACACAACAAACATTGTGTGCGAGGATAGACCTACCTTTTCAAAAAGTTTGCCAAAGCTAAGGCTGATCATCCCCTTGCCTGAAGCATCGTCGGGCGCGCCAGGATCGCTAATTGACAGTGATGTCAGTGACACATCATGTGAATTCTTGGTGACGGCGACAAACCTTGGGACGTAGAGACCGGGGATTCCCATGCCGCCACAAGCTCTTGTGACGCGGATCATGCTCTCGAGCACGATGTTCGGCTGCTCTTTCGAGCCGCCCTTATCGACGGCCTGATAGCCAACAGCATCCACCGTACGGTCGACCATCCCATCGTTCAGCTTGATAATCTGATCAACGGGATCGCTTGAGCTGAAATCGATAGGCACGCATCCGATTTTCTCTGCTGCCTTGAGACGTTCGGCCACGCGGTCAACGACGAAGACTCGCGAGGCTCCACGGAGAACAGCAGAATAAGCAGCCATGAGACCGACAGGACCGGCACCAAAGACAGCAATGCTCTCTCCCGGCTTGAATCCGGAGAGTTCGACGCCGTGCCAACCTGTTCATGTCAGCAGATATTTGCATAGCCAGACGGCCGGAGCTAGGAGCACCAACCAGTGGGGAAGATGTCTAGAGCAAAACGTCAGCATGATCCTGGTGCGTACGACATCGCTGCCTTGCGTGTAGTTCTCACCTGCAAGCAGAATGAAATCTGACTCATGCTCCTTGCCTGCCGGCAGCTTCAAAGCATTGAAGTCGGCATAAGGAACTCGAATGTATTGCGCTTGGCCTGTAGATTGGAGTCAAACATGATCGCATCATGGAACGAGTCAACAACGTACCTCCGCGATAGGGGCCCATCGCCACGTATCCTGTCCAAGTCAGCGTCATTGGCACATACTCCCTTCGATGTACCGACCGTAAGCACCGCCAGCAAAGCCGGGGTTCACACCGGTGCAAAAGGCTGTGCGTCCTTCCTCGCAGTTTCGGCAGCGGCCGTCAGCAACGTTGAATGGCATGACAACGCGGTCACCCTTCTTCAGCAGCGTGACACCCTCTCCCAGCTCCTCGACGATTCCCATGTTCTCATGGCCTGAGCAGTCAGGGTCAGCATGCTACGTCACGAGAACGCGCCTGGGATTGCCCACCAAACGTGATGCCTGGCTCAGCAGCCGTTCTTCCTTCGTACATGCTATGTTGCTGATGAGACTCTCCCTCATGTTTACTCTGTAGAGGGCCTTTACTCACTGCAAATCACTGCCGCAGATTGCCGCCTGTATGTCGGTCAGCCTCGATCAGTAAGCCCAAGGCAGCAAGGATAGTTACAGTGGTGACTTTGACGATTACATCGTCGGGATGCTCCAACTTGGGTTTCTCGACATCCTGGACCTTGACCTCAAAGGGTCCTTGGTAGTTCACAGCCTTCATGGTCGCCATCTTGATATGTAATGCACGAATTGTTCGGGGCGAGTAGGGAAGAAGTTGAGGGAGGAACGGAACCAGGAGCTAACAGCAATGCCCGCGAGACGCTTTTTATCGGATGATTTCAATCTACCCCGCGCTGGCCAACTGGTAAGCATGACGGGAAGCCCGGGGCGCATTCTCGGGGTTCGCCCGGTATTCGTTCCCCGCGATGACGATATCGTTCCCAGAAGGGTAACTTGGCTGCGCCATCGCGGGGAAGAAAGCGCGGGGAAACAAAGGCCAAGACCGAAGGAGGTCCCGGCAATTGGTATCGCACGCGGAAGTGTGGGGAATCCCGCGATGACACCCAGGCCACGAGGTCATTGAGCGCACATGTTTGCTACCGAGAGGGTGGTTCGATCTCATGGACTGGTCCAGCCTTGAGGCGCGGCTCGCTAGGACCAACGGGCGAAGCGTGACTTTACGTCAATTAACGATTCGGAACACAGCTGAGCCAAAGAAGCCAAACGTCGACAATCTCGATGATCTTCTATCTAAATGAGTCTTTCTATGTTATGAGATGTGTCGAACTGATGCTGACTACCAGTGCGAAAGTCTCCAAATTCAGACCCTTGACCGGACTCTGATCTTGGAGGATTGTCAGACACTTCATGCCTGTGTCCGCAAATTCTCGGTGTTCGCCGTGATAGCATCCTCGAGGGATGTCCATCCAGGCCTACCAAGCCGTTTCAGCAGGGCTTCGGCCTTTTCCCTCGGTGGGACCTCGCACTGAAGCCGTTCTCCCGCGAAGTTCTCGGGGAACTTCCGTCCTGGGTTTTGTCGCCGGAAAATCTCCAGGACGTCATCCCAGTTGCACTTGTAGGCAAATGCGAAGATGCGCTGGCTGCGGACGTCGTCAAAAATGGTGGCCGCAACGTGCAAGCGCGCGCTATCCTGCACATCGACGTAGTAAACTGCGGGCTTGTTAGTTCTGTGGATGTTTTCATGGGTTTATTTCTTCATACTTGGCACCTGCATTGCCTCAGCGAGCGGCTGGCTGTTCCACAGAGCAACCACAAAGCCAGAGGTCGAGGGATACCCCTGATTCACGGCATCCAGACTCTTTCCAAAGTTTGTGTAAGGCAGAACTAGTCCCTTTGATGAGTACGTGACAGCATGGCATACGAGCTGGCGGACTTCATGACAAACTTACCGGTGTTAACAACCAAGTCAGGGCGCTTGGCTTTGTTTTCGTCGAACAGCTTCCAGACTTCCTGCTCGGCCTGTACCTTACTGGCGAAGTAGACGACCGCACCGCGTTCAGGGGTGTATGGTGGGGGCGCCCAAGCGAGGTCGACCGCATCCTCGCTCCAGGTGTTTTCGTCGGTGATTCTCTTGCCCAAGTACTCAGACCGATCAACGGGCTGAACTGCAGCCGAGGAAGAGGTGAAGATAAAACGCTTGACGCTTGGCTCATTGACCGCAGCTTTCAGAGCATTGGTAGCTCCAGCGATGGTGGAAGGAATGACGTTGTTTGGGTTCGGATCAAACGACATAACACTTGCCACATGTACAACAGCAGTGACTCCTAAGGAGCGAGTTGGGTTTCATCAGTAATAGTCGTCTCGCAGCGTTATCGCGGTCTTGGCTTTCCTCACCTTTGATATGCTCGTCGTAAGCATTTTCGGCGTTCATGTCCTTCACGACAGCTAACTCGAACAGGTCGCCATAGTTCGCTCGGAAAAGATCTGAGACCCAGGCATTCTTCTCAGCGTCCCGGACAGTGCCGCGAACCCTGAATCCCTGTTGAAGGAATTGGTCGGCGACATGAGAACCAATGTAGCCATTGACGCCCGTCACTAGGACCGTGGATCCTTTGGGGATTGCTGTGCTCTCAACATGTGCCATTGTGTCGATTCGTCTGGTTTCGTTCTTGTAGTCGTGTGGATGTGAGTTAGTAGTGATCAAGATGAGAGGCACAACGAGGATGCAAGCCTGCTGGGAATGCGATGAATTTAAATACTTATCATGTAGGGTATTAGATGCGACGCTTGGACTTAGAACAGTCCAGACAGTCTCCGTCGACCGCATAGAGTCCACGGCACTTTTGTCAGGAGAAGTTCCACCGACTATCACCCCTTATGTGGGATGTGGGATCGGAGAAACTATCAACGATTCATGTTGACAACTACAAATAACTCCTTTTACGCTGCTAAAGGTTTTAAGCTTCAATTTCTCCGACTTGTATCGCGTCATGCGTCTGGGGTAGATCAGGAACGCCGTGGCGTCCACGGCACTCACCGTGGGTCCACCCCAACTCACTCCCAGTGTTCGCAGCTGCAATCATGAGCCTATGACCAAGCAGCCCACGATACCGCAGCCTAGCTAAACAAATCCGTTTTGATCGGCCCCTGGAGTAGCCATGAGCGGCGGCCGAGTCCGGATTTAAGGTTCTCCGAGGGCTTTGCATGATCTTTGTTGTGTTCTTTCTTCAAATCAAGTGAAAGTAGGTTATCACACAGGAGACAGATAGACGGGATCACGCGTTAGCTGTCTTGCAATAGAAAAAATACCAAATGCTGAACTTAGAGAATGATGAAAATTAGGAAACAAAGAAATTCCTCGTGCAGTGCCTCATCCAACCCCGACCCCGGGCTGAACTGCGTCGTGATCATTGGTCCATGTCGTGGGTCCCCTGGACCACGTTGGTGGACGTCCCAAAATTCCTTTCGTACATAAATGCATGCCCAGCGAGATCCTCATCAAGCTTCAGCCTTCTCGTCGTGCGATACCATGCCCTTTATCTCGTTGTCATCGGATGCCCGGTCCCTCTTCCTTTGCGCTGCCACTGCGCTGGCCAGGTCCGGGTAGAGGAAGACGGTGCCCTCTTTCACATCTTCATTAGCAGCAGAGTCGGCGTCGAGCACACGCCACTGCCCCCTCTCGAAGCGCTGGCGGACGTACGGGGACATGCCCACGAAGCGCAGCTCGACGTTCTCGCCTCCGTACTTGCGAATGCTTGCCGACAGGTTCTTGAGATGGCTGATGGCGGTGTAGTCGATGTGGTTGACCCTCCCGAAATCCAGAATGACCAGACCAATCTCCGGCAGCGTGGACGGATCGTGGATGCCGGCCTTCTTGCGGAGCCTCGCGACGCGCTTCTCGCCCACGACGGACCAGTTGCGGTCCGTCTCGGGTCCGTGGCTGCCGTTGTAAACTGGCGCATGGAACGTTTGGACGTCGTCCAAGACACGAGACGTGTTGCTGAAGGCGTTGGGGAAGAAGAGCGACTCGTTGAAGCGGAAGATTCGCGTGTCGTCCTGGAGGTTTCTCGGGATCGCGCTGGATGCCTGCAGCGAGCGGGCCAAGTCGGACTGAGAGCTGACGGAGCCAGTTGAAGAGAGTCGCGTGAAGACTTGGCGTAGCAGCACATAGATTATGTTGAAACCGACCGCGGCGCCGATACCAATCTCTGTGGAAACAAACAGTGATACCCAGAAAGCGATCATGGAGGAGATGAAGTCGGCCAAAGAAGTCTTCCAGTACCGGTAGAAAGTTGAAGGCGGGGAGATCAGGGGCCACACAGCAGTGATGATAATTGCAGCGAGTGTCGCCTTGGGGATCCAGAAGAGGGTACCGACCAACTCGTACACGCAGATGAGAACGACGGCCATAGTGATGAGCCCAGAGAGGGGTGATTTGACGTTGCAGGACGAGTTGACGGCTGTTCGCGACATGGCGCCGCCGACACCCATGGCATGGAAGAAGCTGTTGAAGAAGTTGGTCACACCAAAGTAGCAAAGCTCCTGGCTCTGATCGGTGGTGTACTGGTTTCTGACGGCAAAGGCGCGGGCGATGGCCGTGTGCTCGACTGCAGCTCCAATGAAGACTGCTATGCTGCGTCCAGCCACTTCTGGAATGAGATCCTGGTTTGGGAACTTCGGTGCCTCCTGACCGTTGGATTTGACTTCAACAACTTCGAAGAGGTACTTGTCTCGGTTTTTGTTGACCCCGTAGCTGATACCTGTGAAGAGTACCAGAGTCAAGAAAGCTCGTGTAATAGAGAGGAGCCAGATGGTCTTGTTCTTCTTTCCCCATCGCTTGCCAGCTTGATCCAAGAGGGTCAGGAAGAGGATGCCGGAGAAGCCGATGAGACAGGCCCAGCCATTTGCATTGGGCAGCTCATTGAAGATGTCGTGGATCTGAGTAGCGGTTCCGTCACCAACGTTGTCCTCTCCGAGAAGGGAGTCCATCTGGTTGAGAATGATGGTAATGGCAACAGCAGAGATGAACCCACTGAGTACCGGCAGGGAAATGAACTCCAGGAGGAAACCAAGCTTCAGAAATCCAAGAATCATGCCGTAGACGCCCATCATGAGAGCCGTTGCAGAAGCAATCTCGGAAGGTGTGAAACGGTCTTGCAAGGCGTGGACATTCTCGGAAGTAAGGAGGCCAATGAGGGAGGTTGGTCCAGTTGACAAGTCTTCACAAGCAAGGTTAGACGAATTCTTGAAAACTTTCTGGATGGTAGAGCGTACCTTTGGTGGTTCCCATAAAGGCATATATGCTGGCAGGTAGCCAGCTAGACATGAGCCCATACTCAACGGGAATGTCGGCAATCTTGGCGTAGGACAATCCCTGAGGAATGAGCATAAGCCCGATGGTCAGGCCCGCGATAACATCGTTGATGATCCATCGCGGATTGTAGCGAGGAAGCCACCCAATGATGGGGAACTTCTCGACCACATACTGAACCGAAGCAGAAGGGAGCGCTCGAGCGCCGGAAGCTCCCAGTCGAGCTGCTCGGTTCCAGGTCACGTCGGTTCTGACGTCCGACTTGATCTTGTCAAACACTTTCATAACGAACTGATGGTGATGCAATATTTTACGGCAGGTTGTATGTGAATAGAATGAAGGAGCACAAGGCAGAGAAACCAGCAGCCTGGCAGTTCAAGAATCACTTGAGAACTCAGGTGAGCCCTTGGGCGATATATGAGGTAGTAGCTTCCCCAATCAGCCGAAAGCGGGTTTCCGGCTGCTTACTGGTGCAGCATTAGCTTGTCTTACTCAAACGAGAGCGACGGAAGGCCAGGCATACATTGTGACGTTGGAACAACTCGTTGCATCAGTCATCCCTCGTCGCTTGCATCTCGACATACATCTCTGCGGTGAATCTCGGACTTCGGGATCGTCGAACGCTGAGAGAACAAGATATCAGAAGGGTGTGACGGATGCATCACTTTGGAAGAGACAGCAGAGAAGGATGCCACACCGGTACCATCGCAGGATGCATGGCTTCTGGGGGTGTAGGGTGAGTGGCCGTCAGGGTGGCCCTCCGTGAAAGCCGCCGCGAGAGGGGTAAGCAACTCAGCTTGTACAACTTCCTGAAACGGGCGGATGATAGGTGATGCATCAATCTGCTGCCCAATGACCAGACAGACTGCCTGGAGTGTGGCCGAAGTGAAGTCATCCATGATCCGGCCTACAATCAGACCAGTCCTAAGTGCCGCGCAACCGGGGGATCTCCGCACAGGGCTTCGGTGTGCGACCCACATTGGGACAAAGAACACAACGGTAGAATTAGGCTCGATCCTAGTCGCCCGGGATCTATCTGGCGTCCGTGATGATAAGTACCGGTCTTCGCAGATCTAGCCCAACGCAGCAAGTACCCTATTTTTGGCATGCGTGGGTGTAATTGGTCTGTTTACATAGACGAGGCTGAGGTTCGGCAAGTAAGGACGCAAACGGCATATCAGAACGGTCAGCATCCGGTGAATGTCGCTTCGGAGAGATGAATGTTTCAATAGGAAGCTCGGCATATGAAAACCCTAAGTTAATATCCCGCCCCATGTGTACTAGACGTCCGCTTTGCGACGGAACAATGTTTGAGCCTCCGCTCTCCTGATGTGAATTGTGCTACTCCTCGGCAGGCCAGAGAATCCAGGCCAGGACGATGAGAAACTTCAGGCCCGCCGCTATCCACAAAGCTCCGGCTGTGCCGAGAGCACTCTTCGCAATGACACCCCCAACCAAAGCGCCACCTAGGAGAAGACTCGGCGCTGCCAGCCTTCGGTTCCGCTCGGCGTTCGTGAAGATGTTTTCGAACAGCTCAGCATCCGAAAATAGATCGCAGTAGATACTGGTCAAGACGACGCTCGTGAGAGCGTTGTATTTCAGAGCTCTGCTGGCAACTGCCTGCCCACAGCTCTGGAAGGCAACCAGCGCGATGGGCACAATGACGTACCACGGCACATCGTCGGGGCCCGCATCCTTCGGGCCCCAGGTCACGATTGAAGCAGCCGCTACAATGAAGAGAGTCTGGATGGTGAATGAGAGGCAGAGAACCCATCGCTGCTTGGGAGAGGGGGAGAAGTATCTGTGTAGGCGGCTGAACAGGAAAGACCCTGCACAGAACGAAAGAATAGAGATTCCGGATTTCTTCCATCGGTTGCTCTGTGCAGTGGGGCCAAGTCCAAGGTAGACCGTGTTTCCTGTGAGCATCATGGCATATTAGTTGCCTGAGGTTCTTGAAATCGCCTTTTGGTCTGGGACTTGCCTGTCTGCATTGAAACAAAGGCACCCCAGGTTGATATCGAAGCGCTGTCCAAAAGTCCCGTAATGATGTAACAGGCCAACAAGACTAAATCGGCCCAATCGCGTCGGACGTCGCTTGTGAGCTTCTTCTTGAAGGTAGACTTTTTGCCAAGTGGCCCCCCTCCCAGAAGGGGCTGTTGTTCATCTCGGCCGGCGGTCGCGACACCATTGTTGCCGACAGGTGTCGAATTGTCGAGGGTCCCGTATGGATTCGATGTTGGTACCGAAGCCATTTCGTTTGAGGGTTTGAGATTCAGTACAGCGGTTAGAGGTGGGAATTCGTTCGCGATGGGGCGTGCTTCTCGAAACAGTAGGTGTTGGTGAGAGAAAAGAGTTGATCACGGTTTCTGCGTACCTTGCGGTTCTCAGGTAAAAAGGTCCTTTTTCACAAGGCTGTGGTCGGTCGGCATTCGGGCTGTTCCCATCCGCCAATGATCCGAGGTGTTCATTGCGTGACTGCTCAATTGATCTTGATGCATTGTGATGGCTTTCCCTGTTTGACGCCATGACGCGGGATGAGACGCGCGTGGTCAGCTGGATGCATGTTTCCATAGGCGTCTGGACTGCAGCAACTCGATAGTTTGCACTGCAACCCCCTCAAAGATCGTCGAAGTCTATGTGCCGTCTTCCGAACCCCTCACGCCGCGGCGTAGAGGCCGCGTTTCCCTCATCCCACGCTCGACCATCGGCATGTAACCCCATGGAAATGACTCGGCTTTCGGAGTCAAGACCAGACATGGCAGGCGTCAATAGCCAAAGCACCTAGGCCTTTCCGTTTCTGATGAACCTACAAAAGCGACCTGACTACTGTAGTGTCGATGTTTGGGGGGCACATGTTCACTGCGCATCCCACACCCCCTTTCGCTCTTCTCCAAAGAGAGTGCCCCAATCTACCTTAGCTTTGTCCCACCTTTCTCTATGGTCTTCGAATCCAATTGACTCACCATGCGTTCCGTACTCACCTTCCTATCCGTCGGTCTCTGTGCGGCTATCCCGGTCCAGGACAGCCCTCGACAGCGACTGCTCGATGGTCTGAAAATACCCTCCAACTACCGGGGCGTCTCTGGAGGAAATCGTCTGCCCTTCACCCCCGGGCATCGTGATCCCGATGACAATGCCGTCGATGCAGTCGGCGATGAGCTAGACCCTTTGCCATGGCGCAACGGTCTCGGCGCTTCAGTGCTGGGACCGTGGAACCTTGAGCGCTCACGCCAGAGTCCCGACCTTGTGCGGCCTCCGAGCACAGATCACGGCAATTTGGGCAACATGCGCTGGAGTTTTGCGGACTCTCACATTCGTATTGAGGTCCGTAACATCGCCCTGCGACTCCCCAAATACCCAGGACTGTTTGAATCAGACTGACATTTTGCAGGAAGGAGGATGGACCCGACAGACGACTGTCCGGGAGCTGCCTAGCAGTGTCGAGCTCGCTAGTGTCAACATGCGACTCGGAGAGGGTGTTATTCGTGAGCTCCATTGGCACAAGGAGGCAGAGTGGGCCTACGTTCTGGATGGCGAGGTTCGGGTCACGGCATTGGACTACGAAGGCGGCAACTTCATCGACGACTTAAAAAAGGGTGACCTGTGGGTAAGTTGAACTCATCTCTAATCTCGTCTCATTCAATTTAGCCTTGAAGACTGCGCTAACATCTCTTCAGTACTTCCCTTCGGGAATCCCTCATTCCCTGCAGGGTCTCAGTGAGAACGGGACAGAGTTCCTTCTTGTCTTTGATGACGGCCACTTTTCTGAAGAGTCAACATTCGTGTTGTCGGATTGGCTAGGTATGTCTCAACCTCCCTGGAAGCACACCGTCTCTAACAGCAACAGCCCACACGCCCAAGTCGGTCATCGCGAAGAACTTTAACCTCGCCCCGGAGGTCTTTGCACACATCCCAGCAAAGGAGAAATACATCTTTCAAGGTACTGTGCCCGGATCAATCGACCACGAAGCCCCGAGCGGCAAGAATGTGAAGAAATCCAAGTACAACTTCACCCACAAGATGCTCGACCAGGAGCCCCTAAACAGCACAAACGGCGGCGGCCAGGTCCGGATTACGGACTCGCACAACTTTCCCATCTCCAAGACCATCGCCGCTGCCCATGCCATTATCGAGCCTGGAGCCATCCGGGAGATGCACTGGCACCCCAACGCCGACGAGTGGTCGTTCTTCATCAAGGGTCGTGCCCGAGTCACCATCTTCGCCGCAGAAGGCACCGCCAGGACGTTCGACTACGTGCCAGGAGACGTCGGCATCGTCCCCCGTAACATGGGTCACTTTGTTGAAAACATCGGCGATGAGCCCATTGAGATGCTCGAGGTGTTCCGGGCCGACGAGTTCCGCGACATTTCTCTCTTCCAGTGGATGGGCGACACGCCCCGGAAGCAAGTCCTTGACACCCTGTTCGCGGACGACCCCGAGAACGGCAAGCTTTTCTGGGACCGTGTCAAGGACGCCGAAAACAATGCGGTCACGAAGCCCGACTTTGTCCGGTCTCAAGGTTCTCAGGTGGAGGAGCTCTGAGTACTTGGAGCTCAACGGACGGTTCTCGCTGCAGGTTGACAACATTTCTTCATGAGTGTTCCTAGTTACGATCTTCTGCGTTTGGTAAACACAACCAAAATGTATATTTCGGTCCGAGCCTGTATATTGTAGTCCAAAGTAGTCCAAAACATTTCCACTATCAATGTAATGACAGGCATGAACTAGACATCCATCACATCATAGAGAGAGAGACTCCGAGCTGGCTCGGGATTCTCATCTGCCTGTGTCATCTAGAAAGAAGGCCTGTGCGATAGTCGATCGCGCCAAATTGCCTCGCAACGTGATGAACGGAGAACCTCTGAATATGGCAATGAGTTGCTGGAGATCTTGGATTCGTACAAGCAGGAAGCGAGACGACCTCGGCATCGCTCTTCGAGGGCTGGATGTCCTGCAGTGCACCGGCAAATACTTGCCGTGGTGCGCATCCCCCGCATTGCAAGCGACCACTCGCACACCCACTGCCTCACGAGGGACTCAAGTAGGTCGCATCAATACCACCTATGCTACTGCAAGCATCACACCCACTGTGATCGGGCGTGGTTGCCGGCTTGCAGGTTCAGCTCGCGTACCTTCCCCGCACTTCGAATCCCTGTTCGAGGCTCTCATAGGAAGCATCGGCTATCCGAGCTAGTCTCTGATGATACGCTTGTTGTTCATGCAGCTCTCTGCGGGGCCGTTGTTTTGCAGATCGGGTAGTCTCCAACTGGAAGTGGCCTGGCACACCACACACCCATCTCTTGTAGATGTTGCGCCTTTGGGGTTCGTACATTCTGATCTGAAGGCTGGGGCTTTCGGGAAGTAGCAAGACTCTCCGAAAGCCGAATGGCGCCGAAGGGGGGCTGCCCTCTATAGACACACAGTCGCATCGTGAAACGGCGCAGGACGGGGCTCATCCCCTGCTTTGGCTGCTGAGATGAGTGGCCGAGAAGGATCCTGAGGGTCCTCAGCAGGCGCACAGTACACGCGTCAGCTCACGACGGAAGGATTCACTGACAGTTGTCTTGACATGCGGGATTTCCGCAAGCCTCATCCTGAGTGGACCTTGATTCGAGGACAGCGTCTTTCTGGCATCCCATGCGGCCAGGAGTAGGTGCACGATTCGAATACCGTCATCATGTTTTTCTCAATGTTGACTGCATAGCACTCGTCGTGTCGTCGTGATGATAGCGCCGAGACCTGTAGGTTCCGAGCCACGCGTCTTCCAAGACCACCAGATCAACGTGATGACGAACACGGAGCCTCTTGCTTCCAGATCACTCAGGGTGTCCCACGCCACAGATCATGTCACCTCAGGCCAAGGGGTAGAGCGGCTGTGGATACAGTGGACACTGCATCTGCCTGGGACATCGTTGGGACTGCGTATACCGAGAAATCGTGATACCATGGCATTATCAGAGATTGGCTGCTGAGGCCTGATTGATGAGGCACGAAAAGGGAGCTTGTCACGCTTGATTGTAAGTTCAGGCTTAGAGATTGCCAGCAACTTTGCAAGACAAGGCATTGACGAAAGAATCAGCTTGAACACGGAGAATCTTTGCACGACGAAGCTTAGGGAGAGCGGAACCGATGGCTTGCCTATTTAAGTTGACATTCCCTCCTATCGTCACGGTTTGAACAGGTCAGACATCATGAACAAAGTTCTTCGCATATACCAAATGCTGCGAGTTGCCCCTTAGCAGCGCATAGGTTTCGTCACAAGATCTTACCCACCAACGGGGGAAACGCACAGCTTCTAGTGTTGTATACCGACGGAGGGTCCAAAGAGCTGAGTCTGCAGAGCGAGATCACTCCAAGCTCGTACAATGGGAACCTTTTGGTTTTCAATTTCTCTCAGTCTAACGTTCCTATCTCTTCGACAACCGACCCCCACCACCCCCAAGCCAGCAAGACTACGGCGTCAAAGATGCCCATGATGCTTGACGCTAGACGAGGCCTCGGAGCTCAAAGTTCGAGATTTGTGAACTGAGGCTGAGGCGCCTTGGCTAGAACTCCTCAACTATGCATGGAACTCTAATTTCTTCTGGTAGCACACCTCAACTATGCATGGAACTCTAATTTCTTCTGGTAGCACAATTCCCACACAATCAAAACTCCTTCTTTTCAGTTCCCGAGGAAAGTTTCTAGGTGGAACGTGGACAAGTTGGAAAGTGGAAATCGGCCGAGCCAGGGATGTTTCCATCACCTCTACAGGGGCTTGGAGCGAAGTGACGAGCCTGGTCAAATTGTTGGCGGGCTTCACTTTGTCTTTGTGCAGCAGGACCGATTTGCCAACCCACGAATAATTATTATCCTACGTTCACATGGATTGCGGTCAACCAGTATCACATTAGACGGAAACTTGTCGCAGGCGCTGCAGGATCGCCTTCGACGGGTTGTTCCAGAAGAGTCCATTTGTTAGTCATCCACTGTAGTGCGCGCGCCCTTCGTGTTATCTCGATCGCGAAGCGGTCCCTTATCAATTGCCATATCCTCATTGGATCGTGATTCATCATGCTGATGTCCTCCTCCAGGAACTGGTTTCGCCATCTTCATCCATTGAACCTCACCAGGTCATTGGCGCTCAGACTGCATTTCTCTTGCACATCAAAGATGACCGTCCCGTCTTCAACGCCTCTGGGGCGCGTGGTCGGCGCCCTGGCATGCCAGCAGGACTCGTACCTGCGGACCCTGGAAAGCGAGGTGCTGTCCTGCGTCAAACGACCACCGCCAGCGCCGCAGGAGGGCGGCAAGAGGAAGTCCAAGGCGGCCGCTGACGCAGCCGAAGCGAAGGACATCTGGTTTATCGAGTTTGCGGACTCGGTCCTGTTTCCCGAGGGTGAGCCCATCAACGCCATTGGCAACCCTCCCGCCACCCATCTCGAAGTGTACTGACTCGATCACTCAGGCGGCGGCCAGCCGTCCGATTCGGGGACACTAATACCGCTGGACGATGCCTCCGCGGAGCCCATCAAGATTGACTTTGTCCAACGGCAGGGCCTTCAGTGCATCTACCACTCGCCGCGGCCTCTCTCGCCCGGCGCTCGGGTCCGCCAGGTGGTCGACTTTGACCGCCGCTGGGATCACATGCAGCAGCACACGGGACAGCACCTCCTCTCGGCCGTCATGGACAAGCGCGACAACCTAGAGACCCTGGGATGGGGCATGGGCAAGGAGGGCGAGGCCAACTACGTCGATCTGCCGCGGAAGCCCTCGCCGGAGGAGCTCCAGGCCATCCAGGACCGGTGCAACGAGGTCATCCGCGACAGCCTGCCCATCACCGTCGACGTCCCGCAGGACGCCAAAGACGACAGCTTGCCAGACGACTACGACAAGGCCAAGGGTGTCGTTCGCGTCATCCACATTGGCGATGTCGACAGCAACACGTACGTTCCAGCAAAGCCCCCCCCCCCTCGGACTGCAAGCTCAACATGACTGACTGCCCCCCAGGTGCTGCGGTAATCACCTCGCCAAGACGTCGCACATCTCGCTCATCCTGCTGCACTCGACGCAGCCGGTGCACGTGAAGCACTGCCGTCTCTTCTTCACGGCCGGTGACCGCGCCATCAGGCTCGCCGCCAGCTCCATCGCCGCGCTGAGCTCCGTCGGCCGGATCCTGTCGTGCGGCGGCACCCCCGACCAGGTCATCGCCAGCACGACGCGGATGCGCGACGCCGGGTCCGAGCTGCGCAGCAAGGAGAAGAGGCTCCTGGGCGAGGTGGCCCGGTTCGAGGGCGAGCGTGCCCGGGCGACGGTGCGATCGGGCCGCGACGCGTGGGTGCACCGCGCCGAAGACGGGCTGGACTTTGCGAACCTCGTGGTCTCGGAGGTCAAGGACGCGGCGAGGGACGCGGGGCGGGCGGTCGTCGTCGCGACGGGCGAGACGAGGAAGGCCGGGCCCGTCGTCGTCGTCGGCGCCCAGGACGCCGTCGACGCCCTGGTGCCCAAGATCAAGGAGGCCGTGCCTTCGGTCAAAGGCGGCGGCAAGGGGGAGAAGTGGCAGGGCAAGGTGACGGAGTGGCAAAAGGGCGAGCTGGAGGCGCTGCGGTCATTGATTGAGTCCGAGGCACAGACACAGACACAGACATAGACACAGGCATAGACACAGGCGTAGACGCGAGAGGCATTTCGCGATCCAGTTTCCCTTCCCCGTCGCCCTGTGGGCCAGGCCAGACCAGACCCTCTCGGCACTGAATACGACATGCGCCACGTGCCTAAACGCCATCTCCTTGCCCCCCCTGATCCGGGGTAGAGCTGGGAGGGCCCATTGGCGGAATGGGGCCTGTCAAGCTTCCGCTCGCCGATAGCACCATGTCCGGATGAAACAGCCCGATGCTTGATTTGGGCGCAGCTTCGGGGGGGGGAAGGGGGCGACAAGATCGTAGGGGTTTCTCAGCTCGTCGGCCTCAGTCGACCCGAGCTCGCTCGCGCCCCTATGCCCTTTCGGATACTCTCCTTCTCTTCTCAGTCTGTCGATGAGGTGATCGTGACGGGACAGGGTCGGGCTAGCTGGCATCTGAACAATCTTGAGAGGGCGGGCCGGCCCCGGCAGGGATTGGTGGGACTTGCTGGCATGGCGTTCCCTGCGTCGCATTCCCAGCAGATTTAAGGCTCATCTCGTCGCCTGCCGAGTCGCTCTCCGGAGGCCGGACCAGCGCCCGATGGCGCTACACAAAGGCAATCTTACGACCTCATGGCCCGCCCCGCCACGGCGCCCTGCAATCTTGCCCTCGACAGCTCTAAATCGCCAGCTCCGGCCTCTAGCTGTATCAGACAAATCGACCTCCGCTGACGAAATAGGCCATAGCCAAGAGACTAGACTAGACAGGGACGATGGGGCCGCGATGCTTATTCGGGTCTCCGGCCGGGATTCGATTGACACTTGACCGTTCTGTCGGATGCGTGAAAAGAAAAGACGACGAAGAGAGGCCCAGGTGAGCCCAGAACGCCGGGTCAGAAATGGTATATGAACGTGAGGCTCGGCACCAAGACCTGGTCATGATGTTCCTCCTGCGCTTGAATCATCCAACTTGATCCTCTCTCTCTCTCTCTTTGCCCTTTTCGTCTTTTGCTACATCTCTGTCTCCCCTTCGATTCAAACTCTTCATCATGAAGTTCTTCAGCATCCTTGTGGCAGTGGCGCCGGCCGCCTTCGTCTCGGCTGCCGACTTCTACGTCTCCCCCTCGGGCTCCGACAGCGCCGCCGGCTCTCTCGCCGCCCCCTTCAAGTCGATCCAGGTCGCCGTCAACAAGGCCGTCGCCGGCGACACCATCTACCTCCGCGGCGGCACCCACGCCCCCTCGACCAACATCCAGATCACCAAGAGCGGCACCTCCAGCAAGCCCTACACCATCACGGCGTACCAGAACGAGAACGTCGTCATCGACGGCGAGGCCCTCACCGGCACCCCCGCCGCCCTCAACGCCGCCCTCGCCAACAAGGACCGCGGCATCTTCCACATCGAGAAGGCCAACTACTGGAAGTTCTACAAGCTGACCTTCACCAACGGCCCCTACGGCGTCTACGTCCGCGACGGCACCAACCACTACTTTGAGCGCATCACCACCCACAACAACTACGAGACGGGCTTCCACATGGAGGGCGCCCTGTCCAACAACCAGGTCGTCTACCTCGACTCCTACCGCAACCGCGACCCCCGCAAGAACGGCGAGAGCGCCGACGGCTTCGCCCTGAAGCAGGGCTCCGGCAAGGGCAACATCCTGCGCGGTGCCCGTCTCTGGGAGAACGTCGACGACGGTCTTGACTTCTGGTGAGTTCTGCCCCCCCCCCCCCGTCTTTCTTCCCTCCCGCGGGCAGCATGGTAGAAGAAGACGGATTAACAAGCCTTCAGGGAGTTCAAGGACCGCGTCACCGTCACAGACACGATCGCGTGGGGCAACGGCATCAACCGCTGGAACTTCTCCCCCTTCGAGGGCGACGGCAACGGCTTCAAGCTCGGCGGCCTCCCCTCGGGCAGCACGGGCAACGCCGACCACGTCGTCAACAACTGCATCGCCTTCGGCAACGCCGCCAAGGGCTTCACCGACAACAAGCAGACGGGCACCTTCCTCTTCACCCGCAACACGGCCTTCAACAACGGCGCCGTCGGCTTCCAGACCTCCGCCGCCAAGGCCACGTTCCAGAACAACATCGCGGCCCGCAACTCCAAGACGACCGCCCAGTCCGGACAGACGTCGCTCAAGAGCGCCACGAGCACCGGCAACTCGTGGAACAGCAGCCCCGTCTGGACCGACGCCAGCTTCAAGAGCGTCGACGTCTCGCTCGTCAAGGGCGCCAGGCAGGCCAACGGCAAGATCGTCGCGAGCAACTTCCTGCTGCCCGCGTCCGGCGCCAACATTGGCGCCACCACCAACTGGCAGTAGACTGCCTGTTCGGGGCGTGATGCGGATGGGGGTGATGATGATGGCTGCTTTGAGTCGCAGGACTCGGTAGCGTCGCGAGACTTTGGAGTAATGGCGGGAGAGAAAGGGTAGTTGCCGAAGCACTTCTTCGTACATAATATCTTTCAATATGTATATGGTATCTCATATTTACATTTCACAAACAAAGCCATGCTGTTTGCCAACTCTTTGCTCCTGTCGATGCTGCACATCGTAAGATGCGTGGCGCTCACCCCGACCACACCTCGGGGCCGGGGTATTCATACGGCCCGGTGGCCGCGTAAATGTTGACCGCCAGGCCAGGGTCGTCCATCGAGTACTCGCCCGGGAAGGCCACCAGCGGGCTCGGCGACCCCGACCCCCCGCCCGTGACCGAGACCTGCGCGCACGCGATGTAGAACTGCGGCGTCCCGTAGGCGTGCAGCCCGACGTGCTCGGCGCGCAGCAGGTAGTCCCCGTCCGGTACCGCGGCGGGGATCGTCGTGAAGATCTCGCGCATCTCCGTCTCGAACGCCGGGTACTCGCCGCCGAGGTCGCCGTGCTGGTCGATCTTGAACCACACGTCGCCCGCGGGCTCCCACGTCGTCACGTCCTCGCCCTCCGGCACGCGCGCCATGTAGAAGAGCGAGGGGCCCGGGTGGCCCATGCTGTTGCTGGACGTGAAGCCGATCTCGGCGCCGGCGGTCACGGGGAGGACGGCGGCGGGGGCGCGCCCGGGCTTCTCGAAGCAGCGGAGGAAGTTCGAGTCGAGGTCCTCGACCGGCTCGGAGCCGGGGTTGTTGTTCGTCTCGCGGATGAATTCCCAGTCACCGGACTGGACACCGTCGACGATGGTGTTGGGAAAGAAGTCTACTGCTGTCAGTAATGTCATATCGTTGGAGTGGCGTAGAGAAGCACTGACAGTGTGCGAGAGCCCCGGAGGACAGCAACGGCAGGAGAGCGAGTGACTTCATGGTGATGGACAAGCTGTTGGTGAATCGATGGAAGTAGACTTGGTTTGTCCCCGTCCTAGATGAACGTCCACTTGCCTTTTATGAAGTTTTGTTCCTTCGCCAAGGAACGTCTTCACAGGGGCATCCTTCAACCCAGATGTCCCGAATATACAGCACTCTGCGTTGTCAGGCATGCCTTTTCGAAGAGATCTACGATCTCATGACACTAAAGTCTGGGCAAAACAAGCAGAAGCCATCTAAGCTTCCGTCGCCCACCAATTGTTCACCTCATAGTCATTGCAATACAGGTAGTCGAGCCTCCGAAGATGAAATAGGAGCCTCGGTGGTCCAGGAACAAACTCCGTTCTGATTATGGCGTAGGCCAGCCATGCGAGATTCGAGAAGGGAGCAGAGATCAGCCCTCGAGGCACACCAAGACGTGCCGGCTTCGCGCCCCCACTTGCCCCTTTTCGTGGAGGTGATCGACAATCTTCGACACACCACGTTACAGATTGAAAAAGAAGTCATGTCCCGTGCTCTGATTGCTGCAATTAGATTGAGGATCGTCATTGTCGTCCAATGCCAGTGCTTCAACTCCGGATGACCGCGCCTTACCTCGGGACTTCATCGCATGGGACGCTAGCTTTTACTGTCAATAAACGGAAGATGAGACGATGGCTGAGGTGACGACGATAAAACAACATGTTTCTTTGACTGTGATCTGTTTTCCGCGCTCTACATATCGAGATTGCGTGTTCTATCTCACTTCGGGGACGCTCACAATCGCGCTTGGTGTGTCACAACCTATGCAGTCAGCACCCCTTCACTGACGACACTTTCAAGGCTTTCCAAGCCAGCATCATTGTTTGGTTCTCAATAGTCTGAGATATTCATGGGCCAAGGTAACAGTGACTGACTTGACAGCATGTGGAATCTTAGGCAGCCAGTTGCGTGTCCCGGAAAGCATTCGAAGGCTGGAACGATAGGACCAAACAAAGACAGTTTGCCAATCCAGTTGTAGAGATTGCCAGCAGTTCGAGATTGAGCAGTTACAGGGGGATGGTTATGTTCACTTTCCACACGCCGATGTAACGTCCAGTCATATACTTCAATTGCACCTGACTCGTCATTCGTGGTTGTGGTGAGTATTCCGTGCACAGCACAATGCCTCTCTTCGCCACCTCGGACACTTGGCTGCTGGCACAGGCTATTCGTCGGTCATTGGGCTCGTGCGATACAATCACTACAACTTGCTTGCCTGGTCTTGCGACTGCTAAATTCACAGATTCAAGCAATCGCCAAGCAAAGGGTGCCACTTCGACCGACACCAAAGCCGGAACCCGAATCCGAAAGAGGCAAGTCGTCAAGAACAAGGGCAATCGGCATTTACGATACGAGATTCGGCTCGTATCCGGCGTCAACGCAATCAAGGAACTTACGGGCCTGCTGTGATTTAAATCGACAACTCCACGTACAGCGCAGCCGTGTTTGATGCTCAATTGAGCGCCTCTCCGGTTCCTCCCTCATCATAACCGCCGACATGAAGCTCTCCAACGTCCTGCCGGTCATCTCCGCCCTCGCCAGCACGGTTGCGAGCAAGGGGCTTTGCGCCACCGAGGACCCGACCCCCGAGACGTACGCCTTCCTCAGCAAGCTTCAGGAGCAGGAGAGCCGTGGGGCGCTGTTCCGGCGCCAGTCGGGCAACCTCACGGTCGCGGTGCACATGCACGCCGTGGTCTCCGAGGGGCAGGACGACCTCATCCCGGAGTCGCAGCTGCGGCAGCAGTTCAAGGTCCTGGCCGACTCGTTCGCGCCCAGCAACATCCACCTCGTCCTGCAGGGCCAGACGCGGACCGTCGATGCGACGCTGGCCCGAGGACCCCTGGGCCAGGACGAGGGCTTCACGGACTTCATGAAGGAGACGCGGCAGGGCGACTACGGCACGCTGAACGTCTACTTCTACACCGACATGGATCCGGGCGTCTCCGGCATCTGCAACATGCCGTCCTTCGGCGGCGGCGAGGACCCGTTCATCTGGAACGACCCGTGCCACATCCTCGCCGCCACGCTGCCCGACGACGAGGTCGAGGGCCAGCAGGGCAAGACGGCGGTGCACGAGGTCGGCCACTGGTTCGGGCTCCTGCACACGTTCCACGGGCAGACGTGCAACCCGTTCGGCGGCGACATGGTCGACGACACGCCGCAGGAGAGTGTCGCGACGACGGGGTGTCCCATTGGGAAGGACAGCTGCCCTGATCAGCCGGGGTTGGACCCGATCCACAACTACATGGACTACTCGAGTGACCCTTGGTGAGTTGCAATGATCTTGATGCCGATGCTCTCAGTCACTAACACGACGTAGCCTCACGGAGTTCACACCTGGGCAAGCCTTCAGAATGCATGATTCCTATGCCTGGATGAGGGCATCGTCATGAGTGTGGAAGGTGGATAGAGCGCGTTGGAGATTCATGGATCCTCAACTTCACTAGCTCTCAAATTCAGACTCTCATTCACCAGAAGTGAACTATCTTGACTGAAATAATGACTGCCATTGGGGCTCTTGTCCCTCTCACTTCGTCCCGGCTCTTCCACCACGATGGCCTAGTTGTCTGTTCCACCGATTATGCGAACCTCGTACGGCCGCGCCAGAGTCAGGTGGTAAACAAAAGGGGTACCCTTGAATCGACGTTTTCGGGGTGCCGAAGAAAGCTTGTTCTCACGTCCATGTACTGCAAGCGGCTTACCTTGCGACAGAGGGCATCCCAGATCGCTCGAGCGAGGGCCGCATCCACAGCGAGCTGTGTCAGGACCACCCCGATATCATCTCGGATCCTTCATCATCAGGCCGTCACATCTTGGACCCGGAAGAGGGAACTCAAAACAAGGATTAAGAAGACTCTTCCACGAGGATTCGTGTTCGCAGCTCAGATGGAGTTCCTGCAATAGCTCCATCAGGCCGACTTCTCGGTAACAGAGACGACTCCTCGATGCCCGTCTTGACGCACTCAAAGCCCAGTTTCAACATCTCAAGCTGGGGGCACTGCTATCGGATGGCATGCGCCACTGAGGGGTTGCGGTCGGTGGCGAATGCTGGAAAAGAGGAATGGAGATCAATCTTTACCAGGTTGCGATGATGATGTGCGAAAACTGGCTGCATGACGGACTGACAGTGTACGTCGTCGACTCCGAGGGGCTTGTGGGGAGGGACATGATGAAATCCACTAGCGGTCGTCTATAAAGTTTGCATAGACTGCGCTTTCAGGGTGAAGGGTAATGTTTAGATCTTCCAGACGAGAGAACTTTACCTGCTTGGATAACCACGATAGTGCCGAGACGTGTATGCCGGCGGCGCCGACACAGCGCTGGCGGAGCAGGGAGTCGTCCACTTGTGGACCGCAGGCCATGAAGGCTGATACTCTAGTCTATCCGATATTTTGGAGGGACAAATAGTCAAAAGATCCGACCTTCCTGCGCAGAACTACCCTGGCTAGTCCTTTGTTCGACCATTCTTCCCAGTTGCCGGGTTGCCCGTGTGTGTTCATAAACTGAAAGTGCCTCCTGGTAACAAACGGAAACATGCCGACGACTCTCATAACGGGCGAGAGGCCGGAGGCCATGTCAAGAACCGATTGTTGGCTACGGTCATCTGGACATCCTGTCGGATACTTAGCTTGTATCTCATTCAAGCAACACAGACTCGCTGACCGCGTCGCTCCGCACACCGCCGTAATCGTATGTATCTCTGAACTCGTCGTCCTTGTCGGCTGGCGGAATGATACCAGTGATAGTCAAGCGTCGGACGTGGCTGTAACGCCGTCGGAAACGCAACATCCTGATACACTGACGGTCAACCTGCCTCGGTTGCCGGCGGCCGGCAACGGTAAGATAAAGAGACCGGAAGATGAAGGGCTGAGCCGTAGTGCAGCGGTGTTCTTCGATGCTATCGAGACCATAAATCTCTGCTGATGATGGATTGTTATCGTTGCTTGGGAAGAATGGGTGCGCAGCATGACGCGGGGAAGGGAGCTGAAGCCGCCAACTAATAGGATTCGAGTGCTTCGCTACATGCATGCCCCTTTTGACGACCAGACGCATTGTAACTTGCCTGCCCTCATCACTGATGGCATTGTAAGCGAGGCAAGATGGCGGATACGAAACTCGGAGATTTGCGAACGGCGAGACCAGTCACGGCAGGTAGCGATTGAAGCATGGCAAGAGGCTAAATTGGGACAGGGACTTGATCTCTAGAACCACCTGAGGGTGTTGGATTCCTGCCAACTCTTCCATCGGCCGCCCGAGTCATTCCGCATGTTGAAAGTCATACGACACATCCCCTCCTCCAAGATAGCTCCAACGAGTTCCGGATCATCGACGTACTAGCTCTCCACTAGCACCACCAGATCGCCGGTCGAGACCCGAGGGTTCGCGATTCAGAACAGTAATACTGCGGACAGCGACCCTAACCCCCCGCCTGGGCAATCTGTTCGTGGTCCAGCGGACGAAGAGGGCTCTTGCAAACGTTCATGATCGACAGGCAACGTGGTGCACCCTTTACTTATGCTATTCGCGCGTATTGGGATATCCATGGTCAGAGTAGTTCGTTCAGCTGTGTTGTACATGTCGTGAGGCCATCTGGCGCGCGCATCTGATGCCGACCGCTTCTTCTCCGACCAGTTTATCGACCCATGCACATGACTCTAGGGTTTCGGGTTGGTATAGGTCGAAGAGCAGGAAGAGGAGCGAGGGCGGGAGCGACGTCGGGGGATGGAGGTCGGGTTCGGTCTCTCAGTTGCCTTCGGAAACGAAGACAGGTTTAAAATTTTGGGTCGCCTCGACGACGGAAGAGGCCAGTTGGTAGTCGACATCGGGCCCGAGGTCTCGCGAGGTCAGAACCTTGATCGACAGATCCGGGTTCACCTTGCCAATGACCTGAGCGCCGTTACCATTGTTGAGATGGGCGTCCTGGCTGACTGTCAGTACAAATTGGACCTTGCGGGGAAACAGACGGGAGCGGTTCTCGACTCACGCGGTCCAGGATGGCGGTGACGGGGCCGTCCGAGTCGATAACAGCACTGTCACCTCTCAACTGGGTGACCTTGCCGACGAGGATGACATTGCGGCCGACATAGGCGTCGAGATACTGGGCGTTGATGCGCGGGGTTGAGGTGGCTTCGGCCATCGTGTCAGTTGGGGCGAGTCTGGGAGAGCGTCTATGTGGGGGAAGGTCGTGGCAGCGAGGATCCTCGATTCAACAGGATGGTCGGCGTATCGTTTCAAGGCAAGGAAGAGCGTATCAAGGGAAGGACTGTCAACGTGCTGGCCCTGAGAACTAACGTTACTGGACGAAGAGACGAGACGCGTTGGAGGGGTACCCCGCAAGCTGAATCACGCTATCACGTGACTGATCATCAGTCATGTACCTTTTGTACACCGAACCGGACGTCTCGAGACGAATGCCGCTGATCCCGAGCAGAACATCGTGATTCGAGCAGAGCGTCATGATTGACCGGCAAATCAAACGGCACATGTGGAAGAGTGTGCGCATGTCCAGGATTTTCAATGGAGCACTGCATCGTTGGGATGCCCGAGAGTGCTTTCGAGACAGGGCCCGAGAACCTCTTACCCGTCGCCCCATTTTGACTCGGGGTGCCTGGCAAAACCTGGCTACAGTGGGAACAGCTGCCAGGATGCGTTGCATGCCGTGCAGCAGCAGCGCGTCTCGGTTCTGGTGCAAGAGTGACAGCTCACGCACACCACCTTGGCAATATTCGTCCCACGTACAGTCTACGGTGATCTGCGGTGATCGTCCGTCGGGTTTGGCGTCCGCGGCTGGACGACTTCACCCCCCCATCCCCATCCCTCCCCACTTCCGAGCCAACAGGGTCCAGAGGAGAGCGGCACGGCAGCCACAGGACTCCAGGAGTGGTGCCTGACGCGGAGCCGGCGACCGTCCCGATGGTCGGCCGTCCCGATTGTGGAGCGCCCGTCAGTTCTCGGCAGGGGAGAATGAAAGCGGTTCAGTCGGAGGAGGCAGGTCTGGAAAGAATGGGTCTCACTCGTCTCTAGGCAAAACCTAACCTTCCCCTTGCATCGTCATCATGACGAAGGGTCTTTTGCCCAGCTCACCGAATGTGATTTGTCTTTCCGTGGAGACCACCTGGTGGAGGATGGCGTTTGAATACCTCGCATGTCTCAGACTCGAACCATTCTAGCAATTACGCACACGCAGTGAGGCTGTCCTGACAATTGAGTAGTCGGATGCAAACGTATCCCAGACAAACGGGAAGGGAGGGGGGGGAGGGGGGCAGTAGGCGGCAACGTACCTTGTCTGAGCTACCTACTCACAACCTGAGGTAGGTACCTAGGAATCACAGGTGCGCAGACCCGAGGCTCCAGCTTCTGTTCGAGCATAGTTTAAAACGGCAAGGTGCCGCCGTCTTAATTCTGGCTGCGAGATAGGCGCCTTGGTTGGTTGAGGTAGGTAGCTAGGTAGCTAGGGGAGGTAAGGCAAGGTACCTAGGTTGGAACAAGTGGGCGAGCAGGGGGTCTGTTAGAGTGGGCTTAGTGGGGACCCGCCCGGTGCAGCACCCAGCCTTGCCGCGCCGAGAGCTAGGTGCTCAGGCAACTACGGAGGCTCGTCCGATAAGCGGGAGGCGGCTGAGCCTGGGGCTGCTGGAGGGAATGACCAGCCCGTCAGCCAACCGTACGTGTAAGCGTAGGCAGGCAGGTACGTACCTCAAGTAGGTATCTCTTTGCGCAGGGAAGTAAGCACCCGATAGCTGGCCAGCTCTACCCTTCCTCCCCCATCTTCTCCTCTCCTGCCTGTTCTCAGGAGGGCAGTCCCAGCATTCCCTGGGCGTCTGACAGAGGACATGGTTCACGCCGCCGTACGAGGCCCTCCTCTCCTTGATGCTCCCAAAGTTGCTTTACGAAAAGGGTCCATTCCGAACACGGCAAGCACGGTAAACACGGTAGATACGGTAGGGGTACTGGGGCGGCAAAGCAGGCAGGTAGGTACGATACCGTTCCTGGGTAGGAGCAAACTGCCCTTTTGCCCCTCCCCCAAACGACCGGTCCCCCGAAGGAGGAGGCGTGCACCTTGCCTGGCCCCACCCAGCCGGAGCATAGTCTCCAGCCCATTCGCAAGCTGCCTCCAGTCTCGCGCTGCTGCCCTGCTTGGTTGCGTTGGGGTGCTTGGGTCACTCCACTATTGGGTGGGTGCCATGAGGTAAGGGTAGGTAAGGTAGGTACAGGTTGGTAACGCCTTCCTGGTGGTAAACCATCTCGCCATACATGCGATTCCTTCGACGGAGAAGACGTCCCTCCCTCGCTGATCATACCCGACTTTTTTCTTTTCATCTACAACATTCTCTTCCTTCTCCCCCAGACCGGATCTGTCTCCCATTCGACGCCAGCCCGCTACTCCCCGGCAGATTGAAGAGGTGCGCCCACGAGGCTTCGATTGCAGTATCATCGACGACCAGACGACCCCGCCATCTCCAAACCAGCGTCCGTCCACCACGCTCTTCCGTCCTTGTCCACAACCAGCGGCGGCATCCTCAGCTCAAATCACCGCTGCTCTGTCTCTTTGATTTTCCCTCCCCGTCCCCTGGCACGCAAACAGACACGCAGGCGCTCGCCCAGAGAATTGCTCCACCCATCTTCACCAACAGGTATGTCTACGCTGCCCGCTTCCTGCTTCCTTTCAGCACCCGATGGCCCCGGCCCCAGCACTACTGAGGGCTGGGCTGGCCGTCTACAGCGACAAGTTTCCCTGCCCGGGGCGTCCCGAGCACCACCGGGCTTGAGGGGTCCCCGTCGTTGTGTCTGGGCCGTCGATTCCTGCTTCTTCGCGTAGCCGCGAGATGGATGAACTTACCTGGTGGCCGTCTTCTGTTGTTGTCCTGAGCGAGCAAGCGCAAACAGTACCCCTCCCGCGTATTCGCCTACACAACAAGCATGCACGCGCGCCTCGCTGCAATGCGCTGCTCTCTGCTCTCTGTTCTCTGATCTGCATCGCTGTCCCTATACGCTCGGCATCATTTCTTGCGCATTAGTTTTAATCTCTACTGCTTTGAAAAGATGGAGCTTTCGATACTGCACTTGCACTCGGTTCCCTTTTCTTTCCCTCAATCCCGTCTCCAATCGCTTTCACGTGCCATCAAAACGACCGGCGGCCGACTCAATCGCTGACACCTCCCAGATCTTTCCCAGGAACAGGTCATCTTTGTCTTCCGCGCTTGGCCCCTGAGCCATACCATACACGGCGAGATCGGGCTTGCCTTCACACCCACACCTTCTCAAAGCAGCCCTGTGTCAAATGGCGGAGAGCTCTCGCTGGGAATAGAAATCCAGCTGTGACGAGCAGAGGACTAGTCCTCGACCGCCTAGACATATTGTCAGACGAGGTGTCATCGATCCTCGACGGCGGGACTCCCGGCGCCCAGCAAAGCATAATCTAGACAGTCCACAATGGACACACCATCCCAGTTTTTTGACGATGCGGCGTGCGACGATCCGACTCGTGACGGATACTTTAACGTCCATAACGTCCCGGGGTTGAAGACGGAACCAGATATCGAAGACTCCACACTGCTGTTCGATCAGCCAGATGATGTGTTGTTAGCGGCGCAACTCCACGCATCCAAGCCTCGTTCGCAGAAGATCGCACCAGAACTCTTCGACGGCACGAACAGCGCTGTTGTGCGGCCCGGACAGCTCAAGCTGGAGCCCGACATGAGCAGCATGAAGGTTAGACGGTCACAGCGCCAAACTCGCGGTTCAACGACGACAGTGACAACGGCGGACTCGCAGGGGTCTTCCACGACACATTCCGCCTCGCCCACTTTGGATCAGCATTCCGCTACATCGTCCGATCCTCCTGCCGAGCCCCCTCCGTCCCCGCCGAAGAAGCAGAAACGAAAGAAGGCCCCGGGTAGCTCGATGCAGCCCGTCAAAGATGACCCCAAGCGTGATGTGTTTCTGCAGAGAAACCGGGTGGCCGCAAGCAAGTGTCGACAAAAGAAGAAGGAATGGATGAGCGACCTACAAGAGACCAAGCAGGAGTTGGAGAACCAGAACATGCAGATGCACGCCGAGTACAACGGACTCCTCGGTGAAATTACCAGCTTGAAGGACCAACTCATGTCCCACGCTGCCTGCAACGACCGTAACATCGACCTGTGGCTTGAGGCCGAGGCGAGACGATTTGCGTTCAAAACCAGCAAGCGATTCAACCCGGCGGATGGTCCTACCGGCCCGGTCGAGCAGCCACTCCTACCAGGGACAATGGGCTTGAATCCTAGCCACTTGGGTAGGTTGTCGATCCATCAAGCCACCATGCATCCGAGTTACGGGAACTGATGTACGTCTCAACCTCCAGCGACGGCCCCGACTTCTGTGGCCCCGCATTCGATGCCGCTGGATCCAAGTTTGATGGGAGGCCCTGGTGCGGCGGCCGCGGCGAGAGGAGAGATCAACTATGACCACATGCCGGACAGCATCTTCGAGAAGAACTCGCAAGATGGTCACTGACATTCAGCTGTCATGGTAGAGAACCCGGCTGAATGACCCCACCGAAGCGAGCGAGCGGAGAGAACCAAGATGATTCGAGATAATAACGACCGAAGAAAGAGCTTCCGCCAGCAAACGATGGCGTTCATGATCGGCTTGGGAGTTTGACGAAAAGGGCGGGAAAGGCTTACGCCATGAAGGAAACTGGATTTGGCGTCAGCCGGCGCAGGCAGGAAATGGTTTTTGATAACTGGGGGCGGGGCGGCGACCTCGAGACCTGGATTCATTTGAGTACGGCGTTTCGGGGAGGTCCTAGGTCTGGGCGAGAACCCCAGGTGACGAATGTCTCAAGAAGGCCTGGACGAACTTTGTGGCGGTGTGTATAGTAAGGCAGGCTTTGGACAAGGCATCGTCGCCCGAGGCTTTAATGCCGAACGTCTTTGAACTGGGACCCGTATGTATTTACGACGGAGAATCTGGGATTTCGTCAGCGCGCTCACTTCGTCAGTCTGCGAGTCAGGAGCTCTAAGTTCGGGGTAATTTTTGAAGTGAGACTGCATCCGTGAGAGCTGGCCATGGACAGTCGAATCGTGTGGTTGAGGTGATCAAGCGCTGCGAGATCACAGACTGCCTAGCTTTCACCCGCCGCCCAGACGTGTTCTCACCTCTGGCGAGGTCTGAACAGTCTGCAGGCCGACTGAAGCGAGCATACTTGCCAGAAGCAGGCCTCGGAAGGATGTCGCGTGTCACGATCAGGGGACCAGCTCTCTTTTGAACGTTGTCGTGCCCTGGTTCCCTGGATCTCGTCATAAGGGACCCAGGTCTCCAGACCAGGCGGGCGCTCATTGGACCGACTCGACTCATGTGGGTCCGACCTGGCGATCGGCGCTTTGGTGCGGCAGGCACTGGATCTCGATGGCATGGCAGCGTCGGGCTGCTCGACACGCATCGGCTCTCGTACATGGCAGCCTGATGTGAGGCCTTGTCGTGGAGGCACGGTGTGCTCAATGCGGATTCACCTGGCGGCAGGCGGGCAGACCGTGCCGAGAAAGAGAAGACACGTCAACTAGCGGGGCTTGGGTGCCAGACCGAAACCAGTAACAAGGAAACAGCTGTTGAATTGTACAGCGGACGTTTGGTCCTCTATTCCTACAAGCCCCCGTATCATTCGGCCTTGCCTCCCGGGCTGACGAAGCGGGCCATATCCCCCCTCCACCCCCCTCTACTCGTCTCGCAAACCCTTTATCGCTCGGTTTTCCGGTATGGTACAATCATCGCGTGTTCTTCTCCATGTCCTCCTGCCCAACGCCGCTCACGCGACGATCGGCTCGCCGACGGGCGGCCCTGCCTTGGCCACGCCGTGGATGAGGATCTTGCTGACGAGGTCGCTCTGGTGGCTCTCGAGCAGCTCGCGCAGGGCGGCGCGCTCGATGACGACGCGGCCCTCCTCGAGCAGGTCCTTGACGTCGACGTCGCCGACCTCGAGGCAGCGGCCGTGCATGCCGGCGTCGGCCATCGAGTCGAAGAGCAGCGGGCGCTTGTCGGCGGTGATGAAGAGGGTGCGGCCGTCGGCGCGGCCCCAGGCGTTGGCGGCGAGGACCTGCTCGACCCACTTGCGGCGGTACTGGGCGGCGACGGGCTCCTCGACGAAGCCGGCCATCAGGAGGTCGGTGAAGTCGCGCGGCAGCGGCAGCTCCATGCCGTCCTCGCACACGAGCAGCTCGCCACGGCGGTAGCGGTAGCTGAGAGCCGTGCGCCAGGCCACGTCGTAGACCTTGCGGTTGAGCCGCGTGGCGAAGTCGCGCGGCTTGGGGCCGTGGGATACACCACCGCCGCGGCGGATGGGCGACTGCTTGGTGCCGACACGGGCGCGGCCGAGGCCCTTCTGCGGGTGCACCTTGCGGTGCGAGCCGTGAACCTCCCAGCGCGTCTTGGTGGAGCCGGTGCCCTGGCGGTGGGAGTCGCCCTCGTAGATGACGGCGAGGTGGAGGAGGTCGCGGCGGAGGGGGAGGTAGAGGTGTTTTGTTGAGTAGGACTCGAGGGCGCGGGGGGCGAGGTTCGGGAAGGCGTGGATGGTGACGGGGACGGTGGATACTGCGGACGGAGACTGGTCAGCAAGGCGTTCGCAGCGGCACGAGGCTCGAGAGGAGGAGAAGAAGGAGAAGGATGAGAAAAAGGAGCAGCTCACGTGGTGTCCAGGCGTCGGTGGAGATCTTGGGAGCGGCCTTGAAGGTGGTTGTGATTTGCGGGAGAGGCACCTCGGTGGCCATGGATCGCGTGAAGGTGGTGCTGGCCGTCCTGGTGAGGCCGCCCGCTGAGAGGTTCAGCCTCGTCATGGCCTCGTTGAGGCCTCTGATTCCCTTTCCTGCCATTGTCGATGCGATTGGGGCGTCGTGTGCCCGTGTGCCCGTCGTGGTCGAGGTAGCAATGCCGTCTGGCGTGACGGATAGCTGGTGATGGGGGGAGATGTCGAAAATTTGGCCTGGCCTGGCTCGGGTTGTATTACCTAAGCCGTATGCTCCTGGGAAAGATAGGTACCTGAGTCGAGGTGCCTCTAGGGGGTCAGACTCCAGTGGGATAATCCGAGGCCGCACCCGTGCTCCCTTCGCCAATGGGCGGCCGCCGTGAATGATTAATGCGGGCCCGCAAAGTCGCGTGTATCGAAGCTTCAAATTTCATCCCCAGCCAGGAACCATCACCACCACAAAGGTCTCGTCGAGGGTGCACCCAATTGGCCTCCTCACCCCCATCACACCATGTCTACCTGCCGACAGGCCGCGAGGCCACTGGCGAAATGCCTGCGGCACGACGCCCTCCAGCTGCGCCCCTTCACAACCACGCCCTCGGCACCGGCAGAGGTCTACAAGGTCGTCCGCGAACGCCCCGAAGGCACCCCCGATCCCTTCGAGCTCGACCCCAACACGGCCGTCGCCCCCTGGGCTGAGAAGGACCTATGGAAGGCTGGCACGCCACCCGTCGGCTCCCGTCGTCGCCGATACGCCATCCGCACCTCGCAGAACCTGCCCTTCGAGCAGCTGCCCTACCAGGCCTTCCAGGAGGCCCGCAAGATCCTCGCCCTCGACCGCCAGAAGAAGGTCGATGCCATTGCCGCCGAGGTCGAGAAGATGCGCAAGATCCGCGAGACGGACGTCGCGCTGTTCAAGGGCGGCGAGAAGAAGAGGGAGATGAAGCTGGAGAGCATAAGAAGGCACATTGAGTACCTCAAGATCCAGGCCGACATCAACGATCCCGCCGTCAAGAGGCGGTTCGAGGACGGGCTCGGTACGTCCATGCCGCCCTTTCCCCACGATATGCGTGGCCCTATGCTGACAGCTTCCCAGGCGACATGAGCAAGCCCATCTACCGCTACCTCGCTAAGCGCCGCTGGGCCGGCTACGACCAGAAGGTCATCGAGCAGCGCATCAGCCAGTTCCACATCACCCCCGACATCCTCCCCAAGCTCTCGCCCAAGTACGACGTCCAGCTGCACTTCCGCCGCTCCAAGGTGCCCCCCGGCAAGATCCTGCCCTCGAACCTGACCGAGGTCGCCCCCCGCCTGCGCGTCCAGCCCTTCGACGCCGGCGAGCGCCTCGTCACCGTGGCCATTGTAGACCCCGACGTCCCCGACACCGAGTCCGACGCCTTCACCAAGCGCTGCCACTTCCTCGCGGCCAACATCCCTCTCTCCCCGACCAACCCCTCCCTCCCCCTCGGCCGCCTCAACCGCGAGGCCCACATCGCCGTCCCCTACCTCCCCGCCTTCGCCCAAAAGGGCGCCCCCTACCACCGCCTCGCCATCTTCGTCCTCGACCAGCCCGCCAACGCGCCCGTCGACGTCGCCGCCCTGCGCGCTCAGTACAACGACGCCGCCAAGACGACCGCGGCCGAGGGCCAGGCCGCGAAGGGCTTCTCCCTCAAGTCCCTCCGCGACAAGTTCGCCCTCACCCCCAGCGGCTTCACCCTCTTCCGCACCGTCTGGGACGAGCACACGGCCGACGTCATGACCCGCGCCGGCGTCCCCGGCGCCGACGTCGAGTTCCGCCCCAACCGCGTCTACAGCATGAAGCCCCCCAAGGCCGCCCGCGGCTGGGAGGCCAAGCGCCAGGGCCCCAAGTTCCGCCACCTCTGGAAGTACACCAAGCGCATCCGCGGCCTGTCCAACGCCAAGGGCTGGATCACCAAGAAGCGCGCCGACGGCAACGGCAAGCGCGGCTGATCCCGCGGTCTGTGATGGGAGGAATGTCCCGTGCGA
Organism: Verticillium klebahnii; assembly: GCA_002851715.1. NCBI lineage: Eukaryota > Fungi > Ascomycota > Sordariomycetes > Glomerellales > Plectosphaerellaceae > Verticillium > Verticillium klebahnii. The sequence continues at coordinate 1,478,959 of NMXL01000005.1, read as the reverse complement.
GGCTGGGCGAGTTGAAAAGAAGCGTGTGGAAGATGAAGATGGAGGGGCAGACGGGTGGTTGTGTAGAACTACGTGTATTGTGTATCATATGTGCCATCATCTAGGTGTAGATGGGGGCATTTCTCGGGAGTGCCGGTATAGAAGACTCCATTTTTTGCTCACTTGTTGCTTGCTGTGTGCATATTCTTGACGAGACCCTTAATCCAGTCCACCCGTCATGCGCTGGCTCCTATTTGATTCTCGAGCAAAGTATAAGGCTAGTCAGCACTCTTGGGCACGGGGCAAAATTAAGTAGGGCACTTCACTAGACGGTTTGCGAAAACGAATTTTAAGAACCCGATCTGTATTATGATGATCAAGCTTGCGTGCTACTCTAATCTCCGAATTGGACGTATCCCACGGCTCTCGCTACCCGTGTGCTGACGCCTACGACTAATGACGATGATGCCAGTCGTATCTGCTGCTCATGCAAGGCGTCTGATATCTTCAACGACCAAAAGACTTCATGCAGAGCAAATCCTCAAAAGGAACCAAATCAATAATTGCCCTCGACGGGGCCGCTTGAACGCCCAAAAAAAAAATAACAAGAAGAGAAAATCTTGTCAACGCTGCGCCTTTGCTGTCTTTCATAGACCTCATAAACCGTCCCAATCACTCCTGCGATTCGGCAGGTGTCTCCGTGCCCCATTCTGCCCACATGTTGGCGGTGCCGACGTAGTCGAATCCGGCCCCGCGCTTCAATCGCGAAGGCGAGCTTGCAGCAGCCCCGTCTGAACCAAGTAGACTTCCAAAGTCAAACGGCACATCGTCATGGCCATCCAAATCGGGCAGGCCCGCAATGTTTCCCAGGCCTAGTCCGTCGTCGTCAACGCCGTAGTCGGAGAGCATCTGGCTGATGGACCGTGTCATGGGCGTCTCGAACAGCCCCGAGGCAGATTCGTCATGTGCCGTGAACCGCGGGCTGCGTCTCAGACTCGGGCTTTCACCACCAAGGATACGAACCACCGAGCGAGGCGTGCGGGTCGGTGTTGCCTGAAGCATGGCCAGGGCCTGCGCAGGGGAAGGCCGAGAACGACCCGACTTGATCGACTTGGAGATACTGCGCGTTACGGGGCGGTGACTCGGGGTAGGTCGAGTGGGGGTCTTGAACGGTCCAGAGTTGGCGTTGCTGTCCTTCGGCGGCGGAGTCGAGGGTCTTGCCATCGGGCTGCGGAAAAGTGCCTCGAGCTCATCATCAGGTATGACCATGTGATCTACCCCGTCAAGAAGTCCAAGCCCTTTATTTTCGGCGTCTTTGGAGCCAGGTCCATCAGTCTCCACCTGGACCACGTTGACAGCCACCTCGCTCAGTACCTTGACCAGTCCGTCTTTTCGAGGTGAAGGGAAGAGCAGACGTCGCGTAGCGCCCATGACGCCCTCCTCATCGTCGGCATCCAGCGGGATCGGGCTCTTCGCCGTGCCGCTTCCTCTCGAGTGCGTCGAGCCGGGTCTGGAACGATGCTCCCTTGATGGCGGTTGCGAGTCATCTCGCAGGGCTTGCTCAAGAGCCAGAGATGCCTCTCTTGAGTTTGTGTCATCCACCAAGCCCATGCTGAGCGCTTTACTCAGAAGATCTTCAGTCGAGACATCCATGCCTTCAGGGCCAGCAGGGTCCGTCTCAAAGGCCGCCTCCGACGTGGCTTCCACCCCAGTCTTGGACCGCTTGGTGCTGCGACCCCCGCGACCCCTCCGCCGGGTCCTGGGCTTGTCGGTGCTGCGATCCCACTTCTCTGATGGCCGGTGGTTCTTCCACTTCGTAAGCCAAATTCCACACGGGTTGCAAAGCAAAGACATGGACCATTCATCCTTGTCTTCCGTTTGGCCCAGGCCTTTCTTGATAAGCTGATATTTCGTGGGCTTTCCGTCGTCGTCGCGGTCAAGGACGATTACGGCAGTGACCTTGCCGGGCTTCTCGGAGAACTCGTGAAACTCCGGAACGCCTTCGTGCTCCTGTGTCCAAATCTTCCTCCAGGTTGGCGTCTCGATGGCGCCACAGTTGGTGCAATACGAAGGCATCTGCCCGGCTGCAATCGCCTCCTCCAGTCGAAGTCGAATCACCGTTTTCTTCACGTAGTTCTTGTTCGATCTAGGAGACTTGGGACCAGGGGCCTCAGAAAAGGATGTGTCGGTAACACTGGGAAGTGCAAGTGTGCCTATCGGGTCGCTGGCCGGGATCGGGGGCAGTCGCTGTTGGGACGTAGCCGAGGCTGATCGAGAGTGTTGCCTAGGGTTGGGTGGCGGTGGCCTGGCGAACAGATCAAGAGCCGTGCTTGCGGGAGGAAGTGAATCTTGCGACTCGGAGATCTCGCGGGCCGCCGTCGTAAGGCGCTCGAAGAGCTCGTTTTGCCCTGGCGTAGATTCCTCAATCCGGGTCTGCTGGCTTTCAGACCGCTCCTGGCTGTCTGAAGGCCCTTGGCTTTCCATCGATTGCCTGCCCTCGGCCGAATCCTGAGCCTCAAACGTCCGTCGACTGTCAGGTGATGGCTGGCTTCCCACCATGTGATGATCCTCCACCGACTGCTTGGGAGTCTCATGGGCCGGAGCAGCAGACATGTTGGTGGCCATGTCTTCCTCAACCGCCACAGCTGGCTCCTCTGGCTGTGGCGACGGGTCTTTTAAATCCGTCTGAAGGGGCGGCGGGGCCATGATGGCATGTGAATCGCTCCTGGCGCGTTTCAGTGTCGAAGGCGGCGCAGGTGGCCGACTGTTCGGTGCTGAGGTCGGTGGCCCTGAGAATGGGTGCTGGTAGTTGTTGGGATGTGGTTTTTGAGAATCGTCATAGAGAACCATCTCAACATCGCTCGAGGCTGGCTGCGTCTTTCGCAACTCGTGGACGAGCGTCCCGGGAATCTTAGGACGTGACATGACCTTCGGTTTCGGGCGTGGTTCGGGCTGTGACGGAGGCTCCAACTTAAAGGGCTTGATAGACTCATCAAACAAGTCATCAATATCACCGCTCATAAACCCAGAGTCCGGCTGCGGCTTAGGCATTGGGGGTAGGGTTGGGCTGCTTGCGGGTGGACTCGAACGGATGTAGGGTGTCACTCTAGGCACGGGCGGTGACGAGCCAATTTGCCCCGGACTATCCGAGTATACTGGTGATGCCGCCTCGGAATCACCAGGTGAGCGACCATCCTGGCTAGGGGGCGACATGGCTAAGGCTGACTCTTGGTAGGCGGGATTTTGCTCGGCGGCGATGGCAGCTTGACTGAGAGTAGACTGCCGGCGGAGGCTGCTGGCGCCAGCCACCTTGCTGCCCTGGCCTCTCCTTGGCCCTGCCGCCGGGACGGGTGTGGGTGCTCTAGGCACGTCCTGCAAGTGGTTGCCTTGCGTGGCCTCCCCAGCAGCGCCAGGCGGCCGAAGCGTTCGGATTGAGCCAGCCGTGCTGGCAGCGACCCGTAAAGACTCGGGACCGCCGCCTCCTCCGAAAGGCGCATTGATGTTTTTGGTGGCGGCCGTTGTCGTCGCCCGCTTCTTCTTTGCTGGGCCTTCTTCGGCATCCGTCCCTTCTTCGTAGCCAGATGTGCTGCCGGGACCCTGGCTGCCCAGGGTGTCGATGTTAGCCGGCTTCTTCTTGGGGCGACCCCTCGGTCGGCCTGTCGGTACTTTTGATCTCTTTCGCTTGGTCGTCGTCGTCGTTGTCGATGCCCTGGATGCTGGGCGGGAAGGGGGGTTGGAGGCGCTGTCTCCCTGAGGGTCAACCAAGGTCGGTGCAACCCGGTTGGGGCCATCGAATGACTGTTCTTCCGGTGGTTGGTGGGTGAAGGATAGAGGGTTATACGCCGACGGATCAGTGGACTGCTGTTGCTGCTGGTAGCTGAACGAATCATGTCGCTGGAGGGATGGATTCGGAAAGTCGGCGCGATGGCTCGAATAGGCGGGCGAGGCAACTCGACCTAGCTCGGTCGCCTGACCCAACTGGGGATTTGACTGGAGGAAGGAGTTCCACTCCTGGCTGCCTGTCGGAGTCATGACACCATCTTGCGGCCTAGCCTGGGTTGTCGGGTGGTCGAAGCTCATGTGGCTGTCGTGGCGAGCGAAATCGGGTCGAGGTTCGTGTCGAAGCACTCTGTTGGTAGGAAGAAGCTTGAACTTGACCTCAAGCATGTCCTTGAGGCCACTGCCTCCGGGAAGCATGGCCAGGACGTTCTTGGTCAGCCGGCCAAAGACCATCTTGGGCTCTGAAGGATCGGCCTGAAGTATCCATGACAACAGACCCTGACCCACGAGGGGCGTATCATCTTCGGAGTAATCGTAGGCGTAGACAGTGTAGTCGTTCTGCTGACCGACGAGTTCGGGGCTGCAGTTGGCGATGGCCTGGGCGCAGAGGCTGAGGTCGGTGTATCCGATCGTCTTGGTCTCGCTGAGGGTGATGGTGTTGACGTGGAGGGGCTGCGGATGGCGGGCCAGGAAATTGACCTGGGCTTCGCGATCGAAGGTGTAGCTGACCTTCACTGCAGACACTGTCAGCTTGTTCTTCGCCTTCCTAACGCATCCGCGATCCCCCTTGGGGGTCGAAGGGAGACGTACGCCCCATGAGCCTGCGATCCGAACCAAGCTCCTCCCTTGTCGGCGCAGGAGGGGCCCCATGCTGTGGGTGAGCATGGCCTGTCCAATTGCCCGAAGGCTGCTGCATCGGCATAGGAGACGCCATGCCGGCGATGTCGCCTCGAAGAGACGGATTGGTCGTGATGTCGTCAGAACTGAACGAGGGCCTGACAATAACAGGAGGGGAGCGGTCAGGAGGGAAAAGAAACGACGCGACCAAGGCAAGCCTCGCTGAATTGGGGGAGCGTAGACTTCGAGGTGCAGAGGCAGGTCCGAGGTGGAAGGAAAGTCGGTGGTAGATGTTGGCACGGTAGAATGGTGGTGCAGGGGTGCAGTGGAATTGGACTGGTTGGCCGGTCAGAAAAGGAATTCGGGAGGCGGGTACCCAGTGCCGCGTCCGTGATCACGCTCGTCGCGCGTTGCGGCGCGTTTTCTGGTGTCGGTGGATCAACCGACACTTAAAGACCGTGACGCGAGCAGGGGGTCGAAGTGGATGCAAGGAGTCTCAGTTCAAGAGAGGAATACGATGCGCTTGAAATGAGGAAACGCGTGAGAAAGAACCGAGACCGCCGCGAGACAAAAAGACAGTTGTCGTGATGGTGTCGTAGGAGTCGATGTCGCAAACAAGTCAGGTGCAATCGGCGGATGTGCCTGGCTATCGCCCTACCTAAGTACTGCCAGTGCAATGCAGGGCAGGCGCGGCCGGGTGTGAGGCGCTCCAGGTGCAGGAGCGACCGCTGCAGGGATCAACGCGCCTGCCAATGGAACACGCCAAAACGCCAAAACGTCACCGCACGTGCCACCCCGTAGAACTTCAAAACGCGGCTCTTGGGAGCGGTTCGCGGACCATGCGTGTGGGGCCGACATGGTGTGGGGCCCGGCCGGTGCCCTCGGAGTTAAATCAGCTTGACCCGGCCACTCTTGGAGCCAAGAAGAAGCAATCGAGCGAAGGCTATGGGCTTGAATAATGAGTCACACATGAGGATGACGTGTTTGTCAAGACGGCAGCCTAGTTTGGCTGCTCATGTGCAAGTATTACATCACTACTCCCACACAGGGATCTCCCCCCCCCTCGGGAATGAGCCATGCTGCCTGGCTTGTTGTCGCCGACAACCCCTCCTACGAAAATCATGTCGTTAACTCAATATGTGCGTTATATTTCTACCACTTCAAATCCTCTGTTTCTAAGTGGGAAGGTTTTGAAAACACAGTCGTCTGATCAGGACCAATTTCTTTTCTCTTGCGGCTGCCCCTCACCTTGGGCATCGTGATGTGCCGGAAGACCTTGCGACCGTACTGCCCGTACAACGGCAGAACGCCGCCCGAGTCAAGCAACGTTTGCTCAATGTCTGACTGTTGATAGTGGAACGCCTTCTCTACTCCTTCAATCTGGATGGTCTTTGCATCCTTGTCGATGGTGATGATCGAGTCTTCTTGTGCGGCCGCGTAGAATTCGGGATCTTGGAGCTTGATATTGAAGAGACCCATGTTGAGCTGGTTGCGCTCATCTGGCAATTTTCAGAACATGTCGCTAAGGTTGACCTGATGCACTCACAAATAAAAGCAAAGCCCTTGGCGATGACAGCCTCGATCTCTGACCCAAGCAGAGCTCTCACTGCATCCTCCCTCGACGATCCGCTGCCAAAGCCGTGCTCCGCCACACTAATCCCGAGTCAGCCGGAAAACATCAAGTCCATACACAGCGAGCTTACATGACCCGAGAACCAGCCTTGGCTTTCTCGCGAAACTCTGGGCGGAAGTACTGGAAGCAGTGGCTGCCGAGATCAGCGTTATCAACGCCTGGCATGAATTCGGCGGGAATGATGGCGTCCCTATTACCGCGGGTCAGTTTCAACCCCCGAGATTTGGAGCTTTCCACTCACGTGTCGACATTTTCGGCAAATCTTTGGACCTTGGAGTGCACTGTCCGTGACGCCGTAGGAATGCGGTCGTTGGCGGCATCAGTCGAGCTAAGGCCCTGAAGAGCGCTCGAAGGGCCCTGGCCCAAGGTCACCGGCTGGGGCTCACTGATCTCAAACCTTGCAATTTGGCGTCTCTGGGGTGCTTTGAGAAAGGCCTCATATTTCTCTCTGTCGATCTGGTTCAAGAGCCAGCTTGGGTCCGTTACCTCCATGGCGAAGCTTGAAGCCGCCACGGCAGCCCCGCATGTGACGTTGCCGAACGAGCCTTTGCCCATACGGTTCCGGAAGTTTCTGTTCTGCGAAGAAAGCCAGACCTCCCCGACGCCCGCCACATCGACATCGTTGATGCCTACGCAGTATGAGCACCCCGGTGCGCCAACCTCAAAGCCGGCTTGGTTGAAGATGTCCGTCAAGCCAAGGCGCTCCAAGTTTTTGATGATGATCAGGCTCCCTGGGGTAACTCGTCTCTTTCCATGGGGGACTGGCTTGAGACCTGCGCGGAGACCAGCTTCAAGGACGAGGGCACTGAGGATCAGCTCTTCCTCAGTAGTGGTGCAGGCACCGATAAAGCAGCCGTCCAATTTCATACCCACCTTTTGCGGGATCGGAACCACATCGTCCGGGTTCGGGTACAAAGCCACCGTCACCTTGACCTCCGATAAGTCAATGGTGCGCTCTTCGGAGTACTGAGCGCCAGGATCTGCCCGGAAGTAGAGGCCGCGCTCCCGATGTTCGGGATGCTGTCGGTTCGAGATCCATGACGCTGTGGCCTCGTCTGCCTCGAAGCAAGCTCCCATACCGCCAAACTCGGTCGTCATGTTGGCAATGGCGAATCTAGCGTCCATGGACAGATCTGCGAGGCCAGGGCCGCCATACTCGACAGCCCTCTGGAAGGCAATCGTGTTTCGTTTGAAGAGACCAAGGATGTGGAGAATAACGTCCTTTCCACCCACCCCGAAGCCCAGCTTTCCGACAAAATTAATCCTGCAGACTTCTGGTGCCCGGAACCATGTCTCGCCAGTGACCATGGGCATCACCACGTCGGCTGCGCCGAACCCGACGGCGAGGGATCCCATCGATCCTGCGGAGCAGGTATGCGAATCGCTGCCCACTACGATCCGTCCCGGCTGCGCCCTCTCGCGGGTAAAGTCCGTATGCATGATGCTGGTATTGGCGGGCAGAAAGTCGATGATCTTGGCTTCTCGTCGAAACTTCTCGGCCTTGGCCATGAGACCCTGCTGTCGAGGCTGGTGATTTGTGCGGGGATCAACCGTGTGGTCGACAGCAAGCCAGAGCCGATCATTGCGATACGGCCGGGGACGTCCCATCTGGTCATACGTCTTCTCCATACCAGCCCACAGCAGCTCTGATGTGAGGGTCCAGTCAACTTTCACACAGATCATGTCACCCGGCCGCACTTGAGGTTCCTTCAATCCGATGCCGGCGTGCGTCAGGATCTTTTCGATGACGCCCATCGGTCGCCGGGGTGCTTCTTCAGGGATGAAGATACCCGAGTCGGTGGGTGAGGATGCGACACGCTCGCCTGCAGTTTCGGCAGAGTTAACGGCTTCCAAGTAGTAGTCCAAGTTGTGAAGCAGCGTTTCCATGAACTCGTGTGCCGTGGCCTTGCCTCCGAGGTCAGTCGTTCGACAATCTGAGCCTACGAGCTCGACGGGGTCCAGGGTGCGACGGATGGCTTTGTTCAGAGCATCGGCCTCTTCCGATAGACCTAGAGACAATTCTAACAAATGATGTACCGCCTGAATAGTTCCGAGAGGGTTGACCAGGCTTCCTTTGCTTTTGAGATTCATCGGCTCGAAAATACCGGGGGAGCCGGTTGACGTGGGCATAGCAGCGGATGCGAGAATGTCGGGCGAGTTTGTGATGCCGCCGGCTTGATCGGACAAGATGTCTCCGAACATGTTTTCCGTCAGAATGATACCGTTTAGATTTAAGGGATCCGAGGCGAGCAGCATCGCCGCGGTGTCGACCAAGACGTGGCTCAACGGCACACGAGGGAAATCCTTGGCGAAGACCTCCGTCACCACCGACCGCCAAAGGCGCGAGGTAGCCATTACATTGGCCTTGTCAACCGAGTACACGGGCTTGGGGGGCGTGGATTTCTCAGCATAGCTCCCGGCCAATCTCGCCAGCTTCTCAATTGTTTCGCGGTTGTATGGTATCGTATCCAGCGCCTCGCCTTCGTCTGATGCTTCTTTCTTCTCTCCATAGTAGACACCACTGGTGAGGTCGCGAAAGAAGGTGATGTCGAGATCTTTCACCACCGCGGCTTTGTAAGAACTGTGTTCTGCAAGCTCCGAGGACGGGAAGCTGACGGGTCGGATGTTTGCTGCTGTGTGGAGTTCTCGTCTCAGGGCGAGAAGGCCCATCTCCGGCTCGATGCCGTACCGTGAGTCTCCGCATCCGCATACGAGGACGGCGTCTGAATTCTGAGCTGCCTGAAGGGTCGTGGGCGGCAGCGGCGTGCCGGTGTCGCTTATGGCTGCGCCGCCAAAGTCGTGTCTGGAGACGTCAAAGGATACATTCTTGCGTAGGTGTTGGATGACGTCCAGCACTCGCTCAGCGCATTCTGCGAGTTCAGGGCCGAGTCCGTCGCCGGGCAGCACCGCGATGCGGTAGCGCATAGGATCTTGAACTGAAGTCATGGCTGATGCAGGTTGGTGTTCACTGTACTGGGAGCACTGGCTGTCCCCAGAAATCCGCGTTCTTGAGGGGAACCTCTTAGTCTTGATTCAAGATCCAGCCCGACATCGGAAGCCATTCTAAGTATTCTTGGTACTGCGTCACGTTTGATTCTTTACCTCCAGTGTCGCGGTGGAGTGGATCGTTTGTTGCCCCCCCGGTGATCCAGGTGGTGATGCCGGCCTTATCCGGTCGCTACCGGTATGCCAGCGGGGTCCCCCACACTCCCGGCGTCGTTCATGCAATCGAGCGGACTACTCGCGGGGAGATCAGAACGACTAGTAGGTCATTCCTAATGTCCTCATGTTTATTGGATCGTGGTCCGAGAGACTGGGCACTGACCATGAGATCGCGGGAGAGTTCCACTGCACGGGCGAAGCGGTGATGAATGAACACGCGATGTTCTTGGGGTGGTCGAAATCTCGTCGAATAATTTCCCTCTCGACCGATATAGGCGAAGAAACAGCTCTGCGGGCCTGAATATGCCACAAGATAATAGGCCGTCTCTCGAGCCGGCGAGGCGTGTGTTATATGAGTGTCATGATATTTCGGATGCTGACAACGTCCACGCACAAGGTCTGACTTGAGGGCCGCGAAGTTCCTTTTTTCTTTGGTTTTCAACAAAAAGCATGGAGATACTATTCAGCTAATTTCCTACGAACAAGCACGTAATTCTCTGATCCCATCCTAGGTACGGAGCGCGTTTGAAGAGAACCAGTCGATACCAGCCCAAACCCTGCACGCGTGACAATATTCGGCCTCCGCACACATACATGCGTTTCTTTCAATAAGCGTAGAAGATCGTACTCTCGTCGTTAGAGCGCCTGATGCGGCGGTTCTCACGGATCAGAATCCACCTCATCACCCACGCCAGCGCGGCCGACAAGGCCGAGAAGGCGGCGCTGCTCGACATGGCAATGGTGTACCTGGGAGCATCCGAGGTGGGCCAGAGATACTGAAGGCAGCCGAAATTAGACGTGATTCGGATAGGGTGTTTTCAGGCAAGGCTTACAGGTGTGTAGATAGGTCCCAAGGTGGCAATCGTATTCACGATGGCCAGCGATACAGCCTTCTTCTCTCGCGTCTGGCCGCACGTACTGGCGACCCAGCCGAGGATGACGCTGTTCACTGCGTAGACGCCGCTGGCAAACACGCACATGGCGAAATACCGGGCGCCGACGTTCATGGTCGTGCAAGCGAGGATGAAGCCGAAGACAGCCACGATCTTGGCGATAGTGATGTGCCAGGTTCTTTCGTTCATGCGGCCTTGGGCCTGTTAGCTGAGGACGACTCTCCTTTCCAGGCCTGGAGACATACCCGAGTTGGCTGCCCATAGGATCGAGACAATGCCTGACACGATGTAAGGGGGGCATGTCAACGCAAGCGTCGTGTCCCTGTCGAAGCCCAGAGTGCCGACAATGGTTGGGAAGAAATTCTTGAAGTTGCTGGCTGACATGTGGAAGTGCTGCATGAGCACGAGAACCAGCAGGCGGGGATCGCGTATGGCTTCGAGCAGACCGGCGAGCGTAGTCGTGTTCTCCCGAATCTCAACGGTATCCACGGCTACCCGGTCGTGGGCGAGCTGACGCTCCTCAGGAGTCAGCCAGCGCGTGTTGAGGGGCTCATCTGGCAGGATGAAACCGGCGCAGATGGAAAGGACGAAGGTCTTGAGTATGTTAGCGCGTGAGTGTGCTCAGGCAAGCAGGAGAGCCTCACGATGATGCCCTGGAGGATGAAAAGCCATCTCCAGCCCGAAAGACCAGCCACACCACCCATTTTGAAGACTCCAACGGCGATCAGCCCTGCAAAGGCTGTACCACAGATGTTTGCTGTAGTGAAATGTGTTAGCATCGTCCCCAGAACCACCGGGCATGAACGATCCAGTGCCTACCCGTGAACAGGATGGAGATTCGAGTGGCAATTTCCTTCCTCGTATAGAAGATGGCAAGCATGTAAAGGGCGCCCGGGTAGAAGGGAGCTTCGGTGACACCCAAAAAGAATCGGGTAAGGAGCAAGCCTTTGAAGTCGTGGGTGACGGCGGTCAATGTGCTGACAACAGCCCAGAGGGCCATGGCGCCAGACATGAAGATGGAAGGGCGGACTCGGGTCAAGAGCATGTCTGCGAAATAATGTCAGTTCAAGTCAAATCGGGAGCCGAGCTGAGGGCACTTACTGCTCGGGATCTGGCCCAGAATGTAGCCCACAAACAGGATGGACACACAGGTCTGGTACTCCGTGGAGGTCAGGTTGAGCTCCTTCTCAAGGTCGTCCAGGCGGGCGACTGTGATGGCATTCCTGTCAAGATAGTTGAACCAATACATCAGCCACAAGGTGGGAAGCATGATCCAGTCGATCTTGCGCACGAGGCGGATCTCAACCGGATCAGTCTTCTTGTGTGCCCCAGAGGCGTCAACGACGGGTGATTCCTGGACTTTCTTGTCGTCATCTTCCAGATGGTAGGCGTTGCCCTTCTCCTCATTGTCAAGGATGGCAACCTCGTTTTGCGAGCGGGTTTGTACTTCGGACATGTCAGAATCCTGGCGGTGCCTTGACGAGATTGAAGATAATGGGTTAAGAGGGTTGGGCTAAAGGGCGGCGGCCCAGATACATTTCCACGAAGGATCCCAAGGCCATTTAAGTAAACTGCCCGTCTTGAATATCTCAAAGATGTAGGTGTGTTACACCTGGAATCCCCAGACTACCCCAGAATCTACCCCGCGTGGAGACTGTAGGTCGAGCGCTGAGTTCTTCTCCCCTAACCATGACGACTGATCCTTGCAAGTCCGGTTAGTATCAAACCTAACAGCTCTGCGCCAAGTACCACACTAGGTGGCTGAACAATCTGACGCTAGAAATGTCTTGACAAGGGGCGCATTGGTCTTTGGCTAGGTTCGGATCTAGTCGGACCGCGCCGGGCTCTACAGGACCGAGCCGGCGTGACCCAATGCCCGGAACTTTTGACCAACGTCGCATTTCCGATTGGCAGCTTTCAGCCGTGAGCTTGGCTTAGTTACTCCGAGGGCCTTGCAACACATCAGCATCCCAAACAACGTGGCTGCGGATATGTAACACGCCTTTACTACCCGAACATGCGGATAGACCTGGGATCCCATAACTACTACGATTCAATGATGATATCTCCGGAGAGCGACGTTCAGCCCATGCCGGCCCCGTCCTCATCCATCGCCGGCAGATTCCCCAAGCTCCACAAGAAGTTGAGCGAGTCAACATCCAGCCCAAGGGACAGCTGATCCGCCCCCGAGCTGAACGGCGCGATGCCCGAGTCGAACGGCAGCGCCACCCACATGTCGCCCTCGGTCCCCATGTCCATGCTCTCAAACTCCACGCCAGGCATCTGCTGCCCGAGGGGCGGCAGGAACGCATCCGCGGACGCCATGCCCGCCCCGCCTGCTCCCAGGTTGGCGGCGTAGGACGCCCGGCTCGATGGCTCGCCGTTGACCGGTGTGCGGATGGAGGTCAGGTGGGCGCGGAACTGGGCCGTGTGCTTCTCGACGAGCGCGCCGTAGCGGAGGGCAAAGTCCATGTCGTCCGGCGGCGAGGACTTGAGCGTGGCGGTGCACTGGTCCAGCGTCTGGAGGGCGGCGTGGACGTCCGTGTTGGTCGAGCCGACGCTCAGCGCCTTGAGGAGGAACACGGACGCCGAGATGACGCTGACCTTGACGCGCGCCGGGGCGAAGGGGAGGTGGGCCCGGAAGTCTGTCATGGTCGCGAGGTGGAGCACGGTTCTGCTGGCGGAGATGACGTCCTGCAGGAACCGGGCGTCGCGGGCGGTGATGAACGCCGAGAGGACGTCCTCCGTGTTCGCGTCTGTGCTGAACCCGGAAGAGGCCGCTCGCGCGACCACGGCCTGGATGGATATCGCGGCGGTGCACGCCTTGAGGTGGTGAAACTCGATCAACAGGGCGTCTCTGAGGCACGGGACGATACCTGAAAGCATGTCAGCCAGGCGGCACCTTCTCCCAGTGAGCTAATTGCATGATGTCTTACCTTGGTTGAGAGAGGAAGCTTTCTGCAGCCAGTTCGCAAGAGACAACGAGAAGTGCTCCAGAAGATCCGCATAATGGTCACCCAAAACCTGGAACTGAAGATACTCTGCAGAGCGAAAGAACAGAGACGAAGCGGTGCGCGATAGCTGCGTCAGCTCCAGATTCATGCTCATGTAGGCCGTCCACGATCTCTCGGCCTCGGTACTCGTATCCGCTGAAGGGATCCGCGACACGAGCAGGGAGATGCTCTCCGGGAACAGAGGAGGGTAGCTCAGCCTCGTGGCCGTCTGCGTCACGTACGTGTAGAGAAGCTTCTGGGCGCGGGAATCTCGGGAGAGAGGCTCGGCCGAGGGCGCGGGCTGCGCCCCCTGGTGCTTCGGGCTCGAGAAGAGGCCCAGCTCGTACGCCAGGTTCGTAGCCATGCCCAGGAGCATCCACGACATCCTATTCGCCCTCTCGGCGGGGCTGAACACGTCCTCCCGCCACCGGATGAGCGGCTCTTCCGTGTCCGTCCCCTGCCGGTGCGACGGGTCGTACGCGGGCGAGATGAGCATGCCGTCCCAGCCGTCGGTCTCGGGCGGCAGATGGAGGGCCCTCGGGTGCCAGTCGGAGATGAGCATGAGGCTCTCGACCGTGCCGACGGATCTGGTCTTGGACGTGGACGTCTTCTCCTGACCCAGCAGGATGCGTCGGATGAGGACCTCGCAGTGGTTCCAGAGTCGCTGGTGCACGTAGTGGCTCCTCGACGTGCCGCCCGAGCCGGGAAGCATGAAGAAGCGAGACGAGATCATGAGGAGGGTGCAACATAGCATTGCTTCCTCGTTGACGAGCTGTTCATGGGCAGCGTGGGGTCGGAACTGGTCGACCACGACTGGCGAGAGGGGCGCCAGCTTTTCGAAGAATCTGCGCCGAGAGGTCAGCACGACCCAGACAATATTGGGAGATGAGTGGGAAACGGGAGGCGTGAGGCACAACATACAGGTCAATATACGTCACCGCCTCCTGTGCAGTGAACCAGCCCTGCCGAACGAAGCGACACTTGTCCCAGAAATCGAGGGTCGTATCCAGGGCCTGCGAGAGGGTTGTGATCGTGAAGCCCAGCCCGTTGAAGCCACCCGGCATGACCTGAGGTTGTGCCGGTGAGGCCCTCTGCGTATTAATGCCGGGCTGATGGGGCACCGACGTTGTGAATCCATCCTGCGCGAGTCGAGGCCGCGCCGCGTCGGACAGAATGTCGAGGGCGTCGTCCGGCCCGGTCACGACGGACGTCCTCACCCTGTTGTAGAGGATGTGGGTGTTGCTGGGCGATATCCCAGAGCTCGGGGTGCCGGCTTGAAATGTCGTCGTCGGTTGTGCGTTCAGCGACTCTGGTGAGACGTTCGCCATCTGAGCCTCGCCGTGAACGGAGCGTCGCCTCGAGCCCTCAGCAGCATCTGTCGACTCCGTGGTCGGCGCCGTGGCCGTGCCGGTCCATTTCGGAGGGACCCTCTGTTTCGGGCCCTTCGGCCGGCGATCGAATACGCACTCTCGATGCTCCCGCAGGCACTTGACGCACGGGGGCCTGTCTCTGACGATGCACTTGGACTTGTGTGCCCGACAGGACGTGCAAGCGACGTAGCCCCGCTTGAAGAGCCGGGTACTGCTGGATGCTTCAGGGTCATCCATCGAATCGCCTTCGGTTGTGGGATGACGAGAAGATCATGTTCCAGCTCTGAGAGGAACCGGCAGGGTCTGGGTGTCGCCGGTCGTTGAGCTGCCGTCCCAGCATCAAGAGGAGACGGGAGGCCGGCCGTATCCGGTAAAGCCCGGACTTAGCCGGAACCTTGAACCCGTGACGATGTCCGCTTTGCGACATCCTCCCAACCCTGTTATCCCAACCTTCAATGTGCGTTCTACGGATAATGCGCTCGTCCCCGACGGGCTACAGCTGCCTGACAAAGCAGTAAATCCTCAAAGAGATGCGATCGTCAGCACCACTCCACAAACCATGACCGTAGAGACAGGACACGGCATCTCACACAGGCAAGCATTGTAACAGCGTAGGCAGATCAGTATTAAACCGCCAACCGGGATATATGGTCCTCATCTTTTTACATCTAGCCAGGATCTACGCTGGCTCCCTGTTATCGTACAACAGTTCTAGTCCCCGTGCACTCCCCCCTTCCCCCTATGCGGCCTTGGGGGCATTCTTCCCCGCAATGCGCGCAATGCCCTTGCTGTTGGTCGTGACGGCCCGCTCAATGAACTCCTCGACGACCTCGACGACGCCCGTGCGGTGGTTGTACGTGTTGGCGAGGTGCTTGACCACGTCCCGCGGCGTCAGGTTGCCGCGCTCGACGACGGCCTCGATGACCTCGTCCTTGGGCATGCCGTACTCGTGCGGGTACTCGTCAAAGGTCTCGTCGTTCAGGAGCTCCAGGGCGTTGGCGTCGTCGTACTGGAAGAAGGGCTCGGCGACGTCCCCGGCGGCGGCGGCCGTCTCGAGCGTGGCGGGCTGCCACGCGGGCTCGCGCGGGTTGCCCTTGCTCATGAGCAGGGCGCCGACGCCCTCGGTGAAGTCGGGGTGCTGCATGAAGCGCGAGGCGATCTGGTGCTCGCGCTGGAACGTCTTGGAGATGCTCCAGTCGCGGCCGATGCGCATCTGGCGCAGCGTCACGTGCACGGCGGTTGGCGAGCGCTTGTGCAGCGTCTCGAGCGTCTTCTGGGCCCAGGCTTTGGTGGCGCCCTCCTCGGCCTCGAGAGCCTTGAGGATCTCGGGCACGCTGTCCTTGGTGAAGCAGCGGTCGATGGCCTTGCGCAGCTCGCCGCCCAGCAGGATGGGCTCGCCGTAGGGCAGGCCGGTGGTGTACTCCTCGAGGGTGTTGTTGATGACGGCCAGGCGGTGGGCCAGGGAGTCGTAGTCCTGGAAGCGCAGCTCGGCCAGGCGGGCCTCGACCTGGGGCAGGGTGGTCGAGTCGAGGTAGTGGGTGGCGATGCCCGAGTAGAAGGCGTTGACGCCCTTGAGGCGGTCGCTCGTCAGGGCCAGGTAGGTGCCGACGCCTCCGCTCATGCGGGGCAGGAAGAAGGAGGCGCCGACGTCGGGGAAGAAGCCGATGGTCGTCTCGGGCATGGCGAAGACGGTCCTCTCGGTGGCGATGCGGAAGGGGGCGTGGATGCTGAGGCCGACGCCGCCGCCCATGGTGATGCCGTCCATGATGGCGACGTAGGGCTTGGAGTATGTCGAGATGTAGTGGTTGAGCTTGTACTCGAGCTCAAAGTAGGCGGCGCTCTTCTTCCATCCGTCAGGCCCCTCCTGGTTGTACTGAGCGAGGGCCGTCACGTCGCCGCCGGCGCACAAGGCCTTCTCGCCGGCACCCTTCATGAGGACGACGTTGACCATGTCTGACTTTTCCCACTCGTACATGCGGGGCACGATCTTGCGGATCATCGAGGCGTTGAGGGAGTTGAGCTTCTTGGGGCGGTTGAGCTCGATGGAGCGGACGCCGAACGTGCTGTTGAAGACGACATCATCAGGGTCGTCCTCCGAGAGGGGCTTGTAGTCCTCGGGCGTGATTCTCGTCGACATCTGGCCGTGGCCTCGTTAGCTCTGGTCCTGCTCGAGGGGGTGCCGGCATCGCTGCTGCTCCTGCTCACCTGTGCCCTCGCCCCTCCAACACTGTTGATCTTGGCCCGTAGAGGCATGCTCAAGCTCCTGCTGCTGCAAGCACGGCAAGAAGCAGCGGCTGCTGGTCCAGCGCGCAGGGCAATGGTTCTGGAAAACATTGAGAAACTGGGGAAATCGATGCGCTGAACTACCCGGGGCGGCGCATCAATGGGAGGAGGGGAGGAGGGGTCGGCTATGTCGGGGTATAAGGAGGAGTCGGCAGTCGTTTTCCATACAAATTTGAGGCCGAGGGTAACCTTCGCTTGGAGCTCGTCTCGTCGTATTGGCTTGGGCGAGTTCTTCTGTCATCCCGCAGGCAGCTTTGGTGACCCACTCTTTTGCTCCCCATGCTGAGGAGCATGCGCCGGGGTCTTGATCTTCCGATCCGAACTGGGTGGACCGGAGCTTGAGGCGGTCTGGCCAATCAAGGGCTGCGATTCACCTCAACCTCCAATTTCTTCGATACCGCACCTTACCGCAGCCCGCCCACCACTCACTCGAGCCTCGCGATCACCGACGACCACCGACGACAACCCCACGCGACCGCAACCCCCTACCCCCGCGATACATCCCCGAGCCAACCTTCAGCTCGCCACCTCGAATCAACACGACACCTGGATCGCTGATCCATCCTGCGACACGACTCACTATCACACCTCCTCGCACACCACACCTCCCCGCCGCCGCCATGTCCGACCCCAAGATCCAGGAGCTCCTCACCAAGCCGCGCAACGAGCTTACCGAGTACGAGATCGCCCAGCTCGAGGAGCACGAGTTCAGCGCCGGGCCCCTCTCCATCCTCCAGACCGCCGTCCGCTCCCACACCCAGGTCCTCATCTCCATCAGGAACAACCGCAAGCTGCTCGCGCGCGTCAAGGCCTTCGACCGGCACTGCAACATGTACGTCCCCGCGCCGTGACCCCCCTCGCTGCGAGACCCGAACGCTTGCTTCCCTCCCCCTGGCCCGAAACGAGCGATGCTGACCGCCGCCGCAGGGTCCTAGAGAACGTCGTACGTACCCAGCACACCCGGGAGGGCCCTCCCCGCCATCGAACCGATAGCCCCCGCCGTGAGGCCGGACACAGCTGACCTTCCCCCGACAGAAAGAAATGTGGACAGAAACGCCGCGGACTGCGGACGGCAAGAAGGGCCGACCCGTCAACAAGGACAGGTTTATCAGCAAGATGTGCGCGCCTCTCTCTCCCCGTCGGTTTGACCCACGAGTCGCCGCGGGTTCGCTTCTGCACAAAATCCCCATGCTGACCCCTTCCTAGGTTCCTACGAGGCGACAGCGTCATTCTGGTTCTTCTCAGCTGAGTGTGGGACAACGGGGAAACGGGCGTACGGAATACCACCAACGGGGGGCGCCGCGGCCGCGGGAGCGTCACGGCAGCAGCAGCAGCAGCATCGAGGCGCGAGTGGTCGGGAGGACAAGGGCCGCGAGCCCTATGCCATCAGCGTGCTTGTATCCTGGCCGTGCTGGCTTGGAGGGGAAGAGCTGGGCGCGGGGCCTGGAAATGCGCGTGGGAAAACGTCTGGCAGGCTTCGACAGACAGATAGGGGGCTTCAGGTAGACGGCCTCATGATGACCTCGGGCGCTGAAAAGACTCGACTTTTACGATCATTAACTTGCACACTACTTTCCAACTGGGCTTCTCTGTGCTGCTCGGCCCAAAACTACCACGCTGACAGTCTGCCCTACCCCTATCCTACAGGTCACGCACCGGCTTCACCAAGAGAGCCCCAGGATCAGACCTCCTCCCACCCCTCGTCGCCGGCTAGGCCCCCGAAGAAGACGGCAAGCCCCCAGGCGCCCGGGTCAGGCACCTGCTCGAATCCGCTGCCTCCCACGTACACCGTCCGGCCGAGACTCGCCTTCATGCCCTTGGTGCTGTCGGCGCCCTTCCGCGCCGCCGCCGCCGCCTTAACGACATCACCCGTCGCCTCCAGCGTCTCCACAAACGGCGCAAGCGCGTCGACAAGCGTCCTGTCGCCGGGACGTGCGGGCGTGTACCGGCCCATGGCGTCACTGCTGCGGCGCAGGGCGGCGGCCCAGACCTTGGCGTCGGCAGAACCGGAACCGGCAGAGCGCAGGGCACCGACGAGGGCGTTGAGGAAGATGGCGTAGAGGGCGCCCGATGTGCCGTCCATGGTGGACTCAACAACAGGGACGAGAGCGGCAATGTCGAGTGTGGCGTCGCCGGTGAGGGGGGTTGATGCGAGGTGTGCGAGAATGGCTGAGCTGTTAGTATGTTTCAAATGCTTCATCTCAGGGGAGGAGTTAGGACGCACCTTCGGCTCCGCGCTTCAGACCGATGCCGCAGTCGCCGTCGCCGACGACGGTGTCGTACCGCGTGATCTCAGGCTCGGCGGCAATGACCTTCTCGAGCGCCGCCTTGACGGTCGGCGCTGCGGCGGAAGCGTCGTACTCGAGCCCGCTCTTCTCGGCCGACAGCTCCTTCGCGGCGTCGTCCTCACGCGTGGCGGTGTTCTTGGCCTCCCACGTCTCCTTCGCAATGGGCGCCGACCAGCCGATGGCCTCGGCGGGGTGGTCCAACAGCTCGATCATGCTGGGCCCACCGAGGTTCGTGTTGACGACGTTGAGCAGGGAGATGCTGAAGCCGTTGCCGTTGAGGCTCGTCATGTAGGTGCCGCTGAGGATGCGGACGGGCTTGATGTTGTAGCTGGCGCCGAGCTGCGCGACGACCTCGGCCGTGATGCCGCCGAGCTCGAGCACGCTGACGCCACCGAGGTTGTTGACGAGCAGGACGACCTCGTTCGAGTTGACGTTGAGGAAGGCGCGGTCGGCGTCTCCCTGGTCAAGGAGCTGCTTCAGCATCTGGGCGACGAGCTCCGGCAGCTCAAGGCCCTTGACGCGGCCGGAGCCGGGCTCGTTGTGAATGCCCATGCCCAGCTCCACCTCGCCGGCCGCGAGGCCGTCCTCCTGTCCGACGGCGCGGCCGGGCACGTGAACGTGCTCGAGGCTGGCGCCGACGGAGACGAGGTTCTCGGCGACGAGGCGGGCGACGGAAGCAACTTCGCTCAGGTTCCGGCCCAGCGCCGCGGCCGCGCCAGAGATCTTGTGGACGAGCACGGTGCCGGCGATGCCCCTGCGACCGACCTTGCCGGCGGCCTTGCGTCCGACGCCGACGTCGTCGCCGACGACAACCATCTCGACGTCGATGCCGGCGGCGCGAGCCTTCTCGACGGCGACGCCAAAGTTGAGGACGTCACCGGTGTAGTTCATGACGGTGACGAGGACGCCCTTCTCCTTGTCGACGCGGCCGGCAATGGCGGTGCGGACCTGCTCGGCGGAGGGGGAGGCGAAAATGGTGCCGGCTACGGCGGCGGAGAGGAGGCCCTGGCCGACCATGGCGGCGAAGGAGGGCTCGTGGCCGGAGCCGCCGCCGGAGAGGACGGCGACCTGTTGGGAGGCATTAGGGGCGGGGCGGCGGTAGACGATCTTGTTGGGGGTGTCGAGGGCGAGGGAGGGGTTGGTGAGGGTGACACTGTGGAGGGCCGAAGTGACCAGCTTGGCGGGATCGTTGAGGAAGTGCTTGGAGGACATGGCGATGTCTCTGTTCTGTGAACGGTATGGTAGGGATGAAGCTCTAGGCGTGGGGTATCTTAAAATGTCAGAGGGTCGGAGGGTGAGCTTAAGGAAGCAGGGAGGGAGAGCAAGTCGTGAAGAGAAAGCAAAAAGAATATCACGAGAAAACACCTTGGGCGAAGCTGCCTGCTCTTATAATTCGGAGGGAAAGAAGGAGCCCCCCCTCAAGTTGCCCGCGGGGAAGTCGTGCCATCCCATCCACGCCATACGCACCACCCCTCCACAGGAAAGGCAAGCTCGACCCCTCGATTGGGGTTTTGGGGAGCTCCTGCTGCAATTCGGTGGGCGGCCCCGAAAGATGACGTCCCACTTGGCCGAGGTGACGCCCTCTGCATTGGGCAGTCGCAAGCGCCCCTGCCTTTTTTCCCTCTCTGGGGTGCATAGGGTACAGCAGGGGAACCCAGGCGGATGCATCTTTTCGAATGCTCCTCTGTCGTGAGCCATGCATTTGGTCAAAACAGCTGTAAAAAGTCCAGGAAAATTAGGGACTGCTAAAAACTACCAAGGAAATTCCTCTGAAAATTTTCTGATTTTTAACATTTAAGCTGATTGAGAAGCCGGACCAGCAAGACGGGGTCGAATCCCCTTCCGCCCAGGCCGCGGTCTCCCTAATGTACCGCCCGGCGCACTGCAAGCGCGGAAGGCGGAGCCTGGCCGCGGGCTCGGGTTTCCCTTTCCCTGCGTGTGCCATGTGCGCCTGCGTGTGCCACCGGACCAGCCCTGGCTGCTGGGACCGCTATTCTTTGACCTGCCTGACTCTTCCATAGGCATCTCATAGACATACGAAGCTCGATGCGATCAGCGGCCAAGGGATAATGAATGGTATTCCAGCCGTGGGTATCGGTAAGGTAGGCTCTATCTGACCTCCAGCCATCATCATGATCCAGCCCGTTTCCGCAGAGCCGTCCTCGAACGCCGCGCCAAATGCACACAAAACAGCACCACCGCTCCCGCCGCCGGCCACGACACTCAGACCGTCTCCTCCTTCATGACGAAGAAGACGCCCGCCATGACCGACGTCAGGATGCCCACCGTCAGGAACCCGGCCGCCACCCGCTCGCTCTGCTGGATCGGCTTGAACTCCCACGAGTGCGGCTCCATGCCCGCGTCCGGGTTGCCGCGGCTCGTGCCCCCCGTGTCCGCCGTCACGGGCGCCGTCCTCTCCTTCTCCACCAGCGTGTACATGACCGACGAGAGCGCGCTCATCTGCTCCCCGACGCCCACGAGCCCGTCGAACTGGCCCCGCGGCTGCCACGCCAGCCCGCACGCCGTGCCCCCGATGCCCGGGAACCCCTCCGCCGGGTCCCCCACGCACACCGACGCCACGCCCTCCGCGTTCGGCCGCAGCAGGCCCATGACCCGGTCGAACAGCTCCGGCACCACCTGCGCCGTCCCCGCCATCCACCGCGCCAGGTACCCCTTGAAGCTGCTCTGGTCAATGTTGCACTGCCCGAACGGCTCGCACCGCTGCTCGACCATGATGCTGCCGTTGAAGAAGGTCCGCTCCGTCTCGTCCAGCAGCCCCACCGTCCGCGTCCGCCACTTGTCGTCCCCCGTCACGTTGTGCATGACCGCCGCCCCGTGCATGAAGATGCCCGCGTTGTACGACCACTGGTTCTTGTCGATGCTCGGGCACTCCGGGCTGCCCTCCACCACGCCCACTCCGTCGTACACCTGGAACTCGTCCGTGATGAGACCCGCCGACACCTCCCAGTCCCACACCCGTTCCGCCCACTCGGCGTACGTCTGGTTGCCCGTGTACCGCGCCAGCCGCGCCGCGATGTTGAAGAAGCACCCGTTGGAGATGGAGTTCTTGTAGTCGAACCCGTTGTTGAACGAAAAGATCTGCCACCGCAGGCCCCCGCCGCACGAGTCCGACGCCTCCACCCACCGCTGCGCCCACTGGTTGAAGCACGCCTGCACCAGCGCCAGCCACTGCGGCTGGTCCTCCGGCGGATCCGGGTACCCCGCCTCCGTCGCCATCATGGCCGACAGCGTCCAGAACCCCTGGTCATCGTTGCCCAGCGTGCGCGTCTGGTTGATCGGCATGAAGTCCGCGTCGTCCCCCGCCTGGTGCACCATCGCCTGCGTCGTGATGTCGTTGTACGTCTCGTCGCCCGTGAGGAACCAGTAGTCGACCAGCGTCCCGAACATGGCGCCCGCCGTCCACCCTAGGCTTGTTAGCTTGACCCAGGCGGGTCGGCTTGAGAGAGGCAGGCTTACAGAAGTAGGGGTCTGGCAGGTTGCCTGGCACGTCGCCCGTGTTGTTGCCCGTGTAGAAGCTCACCAGGCCGAAGGCGATGGTGCTCGCCGCGTCCTTCACCGACTGCTCACTGTCGATGTCCAACTCGATGGCCTGGGCCACGTTGCCCAGCAGGCATGCGGCGCCGAGTGACGGTAGTAGTCTCATGGTGCAGAGAGTGTGATATGGAACGGGAAGAAAAGAGAATGCGAGAGGCAGAGAGTGCCTGCCCTCGAAGAGTCGAAGGCGGTTATACGCCCCGTATGTAGTGCGGTGAGCGTCGTAATGAAGTCGTCGTCCGGTCGAATTACAACGAAGCCAAGCAGTGATCCAAGGTCCTCCTGCAGTACCTCGTACTCAATTCGGAGTTCAGGAGTCGACACGAACACTATCCCTATACGAACTAAGGCAGGATCCTCCTTGGTGTGTGTATTCGTGAAAAAAGGAAGGGCTGAATCGAAAATGCCGAGACGATGCACCTGAATTAAGCTTGAATGGAATGAAAGGATGGGACACAGTCCGGTTGAGAAGAAAAGAACAAGGGATAACGATAACGGGAACAACTCGTCCAGGAGCAAAGGAATGGAAAGACTGAAGAAACGTGGTTCCAGTCTGAGGCCACCGGCAATGACGATGGCGAGGAAGCGAAAGGAAGGAAAATGCTTCACCAGAAGCAGAAGCACGAAGAGAGGGATGAAGGGGGGAGAGAGGAAAAGGCTAGATGGAGCAAGAAAGTCCAGAAGAGTCCACGTCCCTACGTCTGAAGTTGCAACGGTAGCACTCGCTACCGAAAGCCGCGGGGTCGAAGCGTTCCGGCTGACCACAGACGAAAAAGAGCGTGTCACCAAAGGCGGGTAGGCGACGACGCGAGTGAGGCTGTGAGGTCTGTTGCGAGGCCGGCTGCGAGGGCTGAAACGTATGGGGTCTGGGCCAAGTAGGGGGTTTCGTCTCATGATGGGGCCCGCGATGCGTACCCGAGGGGCCCGAGGGAAGGGCCATTCAAAGCCAGGCGCCAAGATCGACGAACACGAAGTGCCAGTAGCGCCACCTGTCAGATCGGGACGCAGGTACGCGGTGCCTGAACAGAGATGTGGAGGGGACCGTGATGGCGGTGCTGAGGTTGGTTGGAGTTGGCGGTGGTGGTGAGCATCTGGCGGGTGGGCGGACGGTCAGGGGCTTGAGCGGCACAGGAGGCTGGCTACAGCGTCACATCGCTTGGATTGCCCGGTGGTGGCGCCTGAACGGCGAGGCGAGGAACAGACGAAAAAGCTTCGAGCTTGACCTCTTCAAGGAGATTCATCCGGTGTTCTCTGGATGATGCTGGCTGTGCTATTTTTTGCGAGCAGGTAGGCGTGACGTACCCGATGGACTGCCGTTGATGTTGACTGACCGTCTCTCTCTCGGGAAACGGAAATGCCAGACAACATGGATGTGTTTGGGCTCCGGGGTCGAGATCGACAAGACTGGGACACTGGTTGCGCAATGGGTGTCGATCTGTGAGGAACGGGATCAGAGGTGGGAAACCAGGCGAGTTGCTTGATTGCCTCTGATCAATTGAGATGCCAGGGGGGATGCCAACAAGCTTCATAGGTACCCCAGCAGAGAGGCCCAGACTATGCGTCTTGTGCTTGGTGACATGCATCTCATCAGAGGTTCCCAGGTGGCAGGCAGCCAGCAGGAGCAATGCCTGTCGCTGGTCTGTGCAGCTAACTGGGCAGCTGAGTTTCGCGCTGAAGGCTATACCGAGTCTTACCGAGCCTGCCCTCTCTTACCGCTGATAAGCTCGGTCAGGCTGTTTATCAGCAGCGCTTGGATCACTCAACTCCATATGGAAAGTCTCTCCCTGACTGCACCTGCCCCTGCAACCTTGGATCGCGATCACGCGTTTTCAATCTTGCCAGCGACATCAAGCTGACACCCACTGCGCCTCGCCTCATCCCGGGTCTCTGCTCGAAGACGCCGATTCCCTTGTCTTTGGCCTCTCTATTATGATGATTGCCAATCAGTAAGGGAGTCGACCACCACATTCGAACACCAGGCGCTTGCGCCCGTCCAGCATGGCCACGACCGCGGCCACCCTCCCCATTCCAATGGCTACCGACACACCCGCCCCTGCACTTCCCACGACGACTCCCGCCCCGGCCGGTCCTCCCATCGACCCTCCCCCTCCAGCTCGAAACTTCAAGGCTGCCGACCTCCCTCTTCCCTCCGCCACGAGAGCAGCCATAGAGTCGCTCGCTCACAGCTTCAAGAAGAAGGGCGGCTACGACGCCATGCGCAAGGAGGTCTGGGAGAAATTCGAAGCCAGCGACTACCAAGCCCAGGTCACCAAGGACATCCTCCGCGTCGCCGAACTCGAGGTCGAGCGTAATCCCGGCCAGCTCCTGACTCTCGACCGCGGCAAGGCCGCCGCCCTCATCGACGGCGCCCTCGAGCGCTCCGGCGTCTACCAGAAGGCCGAGGCCGTCATCGCTCAGCTCATCGACAAAGACGTCATCGAGGAGCGCATTCGCCAGCTGCGCCGTGCCGACATTGGCGACGAAGAGGCCGCCGCCGAGCAGGAGCGCGGTGCCAGGACGGACGAGGAATACCACAAGGACACGCTCGCCCGTCGTGCCGCCCGCGAGCAGGAACGCGAAAACCTCCGCAAGCTCGAGCTCGCCATCGAGGAGGGCAAGCGACGCATCGCGCGCGAGGAGCGGAAGAAGCTCGAGAAGGAGCGCGAGAAGGAGGAAGCCAAGCGAAAGGAGGAGCGCGACGCTCGACGCGCGGCTCGCGAAAAGGCCGAGGTGGAACGAGAGAAGGAGAGAGACGAGCGACGACGCAAGAGGGACGAAGAGCGCGCCCGCGACACCGATCGGCACAAGACGAGGAGTCGCAGCCGACACAGAGATTCTCACCGCGATAGAGACCGTCGACGCGACAGGAGCCGGAGTCGGGACCTGAGCCAAGAGAGGCGGGATCGGGAAGACAGAGAAAGGCGCCGAAAGGAGCGGGAGGAGCAGACGAAACAGGCCACCGAGAAACTGTCCAAGGAGCAGCTGGAGCGGCTCGAACAGGACGCACTGGCTGATCTGCTCCGGGAGAGCAACCGCAATTCGTCTGTCAAAGTCGAAATGGAGATCGATGAGGCTCTGGCGCCTCCACCCAGGAGAATGGCACCCGCGTCTGCCATCAAGCCGCTGCAGAAGGAAGGCTCTCGCGGCTCCCCCATGGTTTCCGACCGAAGAGCCTCCTCGGCCGTAGTCAAGGTCGACGGCGCCGAAGCAAGCCAGTCTGCCACGCCCAAGCCTGTTGAGGCCAAGGGAGAGCGCTCCCCCAGTCGAGGCCAGTCGAAAACGGTGGCTCGGGACGACGACAAGGAGAAAGACAAAGAAAAGGACCGCAACGACCGCGACGATCGCTCCAGACACCGCTCCCGCCACGACGACGATCGCCGGCGCAGGGACCGCTCTCGCTCCAGAGACAGGACAGACAGACGCGACCGATCGCGCTCCCGCCGCCGCGAGAGAAGCCGCACCCGCTCTCGCCACGACCGCCGCGACAGGCGAAGCCGTTCGCGCTCGCGCCCCCGCCGCGACCGTACACGCTCTCGCTCACGGCCGCGCTACGACCGCCGAGACCGCGACAGGTCCCGCTCCCGTGATCGTCGGGACCGTGACCGCGATCGTGACCGTGACCGCGACCGCGACAGATCCCGCTCGCGACCCCGCCGCGACCGTGACAGACGGAGCCGCACGCGCTCGCGCCCACGCCTCGACCGCCGCGACCGCTCCCGCACGCCGCGCCGCGACCGCTCCCCCGTCCGCCTCTCCTCCTCCTACCGCACCAACGAGCCCACGGATCGCGCGTCCCACACCAAGATGGACGAGGTCCGCAAGCGCGAGAAGGAGGCCAAGGCCTACCTCGCCGCCCAGCGCGAGGCCCGCGAGAAGGGCATGCCCGTTCCCGGCATCGACGACAAGCGCGCCTCGGGCGCCGGCGTCTCCGCCGCCGACGGCATGCGCTCTCCCGACGCGAAGCGCAAGCGCGACCTCGAAGAGATTGACCGCTACGTGCCCCCCGGGCGCGACCGCGAGAGGCCGCACGACCTGCCCGTGAAGAGGGACGACAGGGACAGGGACAGGGACAGAGACAGAGACAGAGACAGAGACAGGCGGCGGAGTCGGAGTCCCAGCCGTTCAAGGGATAAGGACCGCGACCGACGGGACAGGAGTCGAGACCGGGACCGGGACAGACGGGATAGAGACAGGGACAGAGATCGGGACCGTGATCGAGACAGAGACCGTGACAGGGACAGAGACCGCGACAGGCGGAGCCGGAGGGATAGGAGCCTCACGCCGCGCCGCGACCGCGACAGGCGGGATCGGAGCCGGTAATTGCTCGTGTCTTTGCGTCTTTCCGTGCGGCTGTCGAGCTGCGAGGTTTAATTTGATAGTGCACTCCTCGATTATATCGGGCGGACGACGACGGCCCACCGCAGATAGGGGCACCTGTAGGAATATGACGAAGACACGTCTGTATCAACTCGTCCCGCATCACGTCATTCTCTACTCCTGAGCGCATCCTCACTCGCAGTTAGCACACTCGAGCACGCGCGGAAATATCATGACGAACGGTATCAACCATCGGATGCCCCATAATGCACCCAGTCTACGTAATTATAATTTGCACATTACTCAAAAGCATCCGTCCGCCCCTCTTTCCAAACCGGCCGATGCCCGATGTAAAACAGCCCATGCCGTACCCAGAATCGTAGTCTGTGTCTGAAAACTCCATGCTTTCGTATTCATAAGCCAAACTCCCCCGAGGCGCTACCTGCTGCAGCCTGAAGACGAGCAGGTGCTGCCATTCATAATTGGGACATCATTTTCCCGCGTCTAAACATGCGCCATCTATTGTCCGCCCGCCCCGTCCTGTGCCGCCGCAGCGCCCGCCGTCAAGAAGTCGCGCGAGCCGCCGTACATGTAGCCCATGACGAGGGCGACAAAGACGAGCATGACGACTGCGACGATGAGCACGCGTCGGACCAGTGGTGAGACGCGGCCGTCTTCCGTCCCACCGGCCGTGACGGCGTTCCTAGCCCAGACGAAGGTGTTGATCGCGTGCGTCTTCATTTGGTCGAGGCCGGTCGAGTAGATGACGAGGCCAAAGAGGGCCAGGGAGTAACCGAAGCACTGCAGGCCAGAAACCGTGGTGTTCCAGATGAGGACGGAAACACCGATGAGGAGGATGTTCTTGAGGATGCCGGTAAGGGTCATGACGAGGGAGGACGTCTTGCCAATGAGGAAGACGCTGGCGACGTTGAGGGCGAAAGCCACGCTAGCGTTGAGAAGCAGGATGCTGTAGCCGGTTCTCTGGAGATCCTCGTACTCGAACTTGTGGAACTCGGCGATGGCGGCGACGAGAAAGTTGGTAACGGCGCAGACGGGGGCGTAGTAGTAGAGGCTGACGAGCGGGTCCATCTTCTGGGCAGACTCGTCGCCCTTCAGCAGGACCTGGATCATGACGAGACGGACGGCCTCGAACACAATGCCAGCAATCTGGAACATGAAGCCGACGATGGAGAATTCAATCTCGCCGAAAGAGGCGAGGGCGACGCCAGCGACGATGAAAAGGATGTTGTAAAGCGTGTTCAGGTCCGGGTCGGCGACGCGGAAGGCCCAGGACGCGAATAGAACAGCCACGGGGGCGCCGGCCTTCAGCATCTGGATGAAGGCGACCGAAAGATACATGTAGACGAGGTTCGAGCATACGAGGGAACCAGAGTACAGGAGGCCGATGGGCACGACAGCACGCAAGTACGTGCGGCCGGTCATCTTGACCTGGTGGCGGGAGTCCAGGAGCGACGTCGTGCGGGCGAGAAGTTGTGTCGCGAGAGTTGCGAAGACAAGGTGCCAGCACGTAAGGATGACAGCTGTGATGTGTTAGCAGAGTTGAGTCAAGCCGGCGAAGGGAAGCCTTCTTGGCGGATGCTGGTGGCTACGTACGATATTCTGGTGGCTAGTTAGTAACTACTTATGTAACAAAGAGCCAAGGGACTTACTGAATCCTGCTGTGTCGAGCAGCCATTTGTTGAAGAGGATGGTGGAGTTGGAGAAGAAGATCCAGGCACTGAGATAGGTTAGTGACGCCGTCGAGATGAGGCGCCCGTGTTCGGGGCGGCGACGACGTACCCGATGTAGAAGGCCGGGTGTAATGAGGGCCCAGAGCTGACAGGCTTCTCCGTCAGAGGGAGAACCTGGGCGGGCGACGTGGGACGAGACGACGACATGGCGGCGACGGAGGTTGAGGTCTCAGGAAGGGCGGGCCAAGAGGTGCAATGTGGAGGACGGGTCAGAACAGCGGCCGGAGGACCAGGCCAAGACGGAGGCTACGTGCCCGTTTGAAGCTGACGACGGCCAAGCAATCGTGGCGGAATGCAGACGAGTCGAAAGAACGTCCCTCGATTGGCGCTCGAGGATGTGGGCGTTCAGGGTGGATGGCGCCGTTGGGAGGGGGAGGCGGTGGGTGAGAGGTGAGAGGTGAGGTGAGGTGAGGAAGGTTTGTGGCAGCTGAAGGAGGCTGCGAAAGCGACGGCACGGGGAGGGCCTCAGCGGGAAGAAGAGGAAGTGGGTTGCGCCACGAGGGATTGGCTGCCGGCCAAGTCGAGGGCTCCCGCTACTTTTTCAAGCCTCAGTGAGATGCACTAATGCAAGAGGCGCGTCCGGATGGGTGAGTCGATGACACGCGATTGGGATTGGTGCGGCGCTATCGAGATGATGTTCGTGAGGGGAGAAGGAGGCGTGCCGGTTTTTTGCGCGCCGATCGCAGCAAAATGGAGAACGGCAGCTGTGGCTGGGTAGCTGCGCAATCTGAGATGATGTAGGTAGTAGGCTGGCTCGCCGGTCAGGGTTGTTGGGGGCGCTGATAAGGCGATGGGAGCTGGAGCTGGAGCCGGAAGAGGCCTGGTCAAGACGAACAGGTTCCAAACGATGGCGGTAATTAGGTGATGGTCCGAAGGGGGAAGGAAGGTCTTGGAGCTTCGGAGGGGGGGCTGATGAAGCTCAAGGCGCGATGCGTCTGGAGTCGAAGGGGATGGGGGGTTCAGGAAGTCGAATGCTGTGAATGAATGGGCGTCCCCAGCGGATGGGATTGTTGGCTCAGTCTTGTTGATGGGACGGGGTGGTGACGGCGTTCAGAGTCCACTTGCTGGGCTTGGCTTCCTTAGATAAGCAGTCCAAGCAACCCAAGCAAGGATCAGGGGACCGGGAGTCAGCGTGGGATGGAAACCGTGGCGACGATGACGATGGGCTAAAATGATGGAAGAAACCGATCGATGCAATGGTAAGGACGACGTCCGAAGAATAAAACGAAATGAAAAGTTCAATGGCCTGCCGAGCCAAGACGGGAGAGAGTGACAGGAGAGAGAGAGAGAGGTGTGGAGAGAAAGGTCCGCTTGAGGAGAAGTCTCAATCGGTTGACGGAAAGCGGAGAGGCGGAAGGAAAGGCAAGAGACGGGATCGCACTTGGTAAAATGGGTGCCTGGACTGCTGCTTTTGGGAAAAGGAGGCAGGTGAGGTGCAGGATCCGGAGCAGGGCAGGTGGGGGTGTATGCATGGTCTGGCAAGGGGCAGGACCATTCGGCACCTGGAAGAAACTGCTGCTGCCTGTGATGGTCTCTTCTTTCCTTTCTCGTATTCCGCCGCCAGGTCCGATAAGAGACTGGCCTGGAGCCTGGGTCGTGCTTTCTGTGGTAAAACCGCCAGGCCCCCCCCAGCTAACCTGTTCCTGCCGGCCCCGGGAATCGCTGGGCTCAAATTCAAGCAATCTCTTGGCAGCTGCAACCAACAAGCTCGTCACACCATTGGCTGCCGCGGAATATCACGGCTTACCTAAGTCTTGAAGCTCGGTCCTTCTATCATGGTCCAAGCGCGAGGTGGGGTTCTCGTACCTGATCTACCTGGCCACCCCTTGCTTCCTACACTCTCAGCTTGGGGGCCTGCCATGCTGGGCTGCGTCGAGTCAAGCTTCGCTAGCTCGTCGATCGTCTGCACCCAGGTCTCGCCGGGCTTGTCAGAGCCTCTTTTTTTTCTCTCTCTGCCGTGCACCAGACGATGACCTCGTCTTCGCCCCTGAGCTAACCTCAACTCTCCTTAGCCGTTTTCATGGCTGACTCCCTTCCGTATACGCCGACGCGTCCCCGGGTGTTCGGCCGGACCCTGAGTCCCCATCCGTCCCCGCTCTGCGCCTCGCGCTCCTGCAGCGCACCACGAACAACACTACACCACCCTCAGCTTCGGGACTTGACGCCCGTCGACCTGCTCGTCGCACCATCGGCCGTTGTTCTCTGTCAGTTTCTCTGGAGGTCTTGGCTTGCGCCCCACTGCGCAGACGTCTTGCCCGTTTGCTCGCCTTGTGACTTGGCTCGACAAGCCTATCACGAATCGGGACCCTCCGGTCTCGTGATGCTGCCCAGAGCGATACATGCGCAACCCGTCTGGCGGCAATCGACCTGACGGCATTATACCCCGAGACAGCAATCTTGACCGGTGCTATTTCTGGCGAGGTCCGTTACCTCCCTGGTTCGACGCAAACGCGAACTTGGACTTCATATTCATTGGAATGAACTATCAGCCGGCGGGACAGCATCCCTTTCGCCTGATTCCGAGAACAAGTGTTCTCTGCAGTTGAAGTCTCCGGTTGTTGAGCCACTCAGGTCAACGCCACCATCATGCCATGTTGTTGGAGTTTCCACCGAAGATGCCATTTTGGCTTTTCCAGCAGGCCACGCACATGCAAACAAGAACCTCAGTAGGATTAAATTTCCAGGCAGCATCCCGCCCATCTACATCCATCTACAAGCTCCTTCAAAATACAGGTGACCTTGGTGCGCTATATGTACGGTTTCCTGCATCCTACTTGCCACCATATGTGTAAGTGGAAGATATCACCACCGCCAAGCCTCGATATGGCCAAACAACTCGAGATAATTCGTCTTCTTTATTTCGTCAAGTTGTCTCCTGGGCTTTCTGACGACGACCGGTGGCACCTGGGCAGTCCTTCATAACTTCACTCACCTTGTTCCTTCGCTCGCTGCTGGCCAGGTCCTGGTCTCATCCTATGAGACCCGCCAGTACTATTCACACTATCAGCTCTCTCCCTTCGTTGGTGAGGGCCGACTATCTTGCAAAACCGACGGTCTGCTTTGCATCAATGCCGAGTTTGATCTTCCCGAGCTGCGGATGGCTCAAAAGGTTCCTCATGTCGACTACCTCATAATCGAGTCGAACCACACCTTCACGAGCGATTTGAAGCCGCTCTTCGTGAGGACAACTACAGCGCTATGGTGCCTATCGTGACGGGTTGGTCCTCAGCACGCAAGACACCTTATCCCTCAAGCAAGATAGCACGCCCTGGGGCCAGGACCAGCGCTCTTCGCGACAACATGTCCACCCCAGCGTTTCCAGCCCTCGCCAGCTCGAGTCCTCGTCCCACGACGTTGCTCTCCTCTTTTCTGATGCTGACGAAAACCCCAAACTCTCGAAACTCTCCGCAACTGCGCCTTCCCCTAGCACAAAACTGTCTTCACTCCTACGTTTACTACTACGGCTTTCAGTGGCTTGCCCGCGAGGGTTGGGATTACCCTCAGGCGATGCTCTGAAGCAGGTCAGTCAAGAGGGAGGACCGTCCTTCCTGGTGGCCTGCGTCGCGAGGCCATGGGTCGTGACTTCTCACACGCAGCGTGGCATTGCAGCTCCTACATCGCGTCCGTGGCCGAGATCATCTGTGAGATGTCCTCCTTTTCGCGTGCTGAGCTCGATAAACCCAACTTCTATGGCCTGGCCAAGATCATCAAGAGGATGTGCGACGGAGAGACTCGTACCTACCGGCGCCCCCCTGACGGTGTCTTGACTCGGCAGCATATGATTAGGCTGGATCGCTGCCGCCCATCAACTCGGTAGAAGGATCAAATCTTTGTTCGCGCATACAACAGCCGCGACATCCCGGAGCATCTCCTTCAGAACCGAGCAATACAGGTACGTGCTTAACGTGACCCGCTCAGCTCCAACGCCATTGACTACGTCGCGTCAACGCCTTGAGTAAGGCTCGCCTGACATGTGCATTCCCAGCACACATCATCCCTCAACAGCGCAAGGGGATTCACACCCGCCCGTTGGCAGGAAGACAATTTCACGATCGTCAGGAATGGGGACGCACACGTACGCCCCTGGAGAAGCCTCCCCTCGCCCGCTCTTCATCGAGACTGGCTCGCCTTGCGGGAAGAGAGCCCTTGGCCGGACTATCGTACGAGTGACGGGCTGGAAAAGAGGCTGCCTAGAATACCGGTGGGGCACGGCGAGATCGATGCGGATGGTTAAAATGGACACCAGCCCTGCAGGGCGGGTCGCCGGCGAATTGAGGCCCCCTCGCGTGGATCAGGGTGCCGCGACGCAGGGCCTTTATTCAGCGAAAGACCTCCTTACTTGCCGATTGGGATTGAACAAGGGCATGCCGGGGCGCTCGTGCGAACCGAGGTTCAGGGGAAAGCAGTCTCTCGCCAGGGGCTGGGCAGAAGACTGTGTTTCCCTTGCGGCCACGATGCGGGCCCGCCGACAGCATCGTTTCGGCAGCCGCGTCGCTGTGGATTCGAGGAGCACGAAGAGGGGATAGTCACGTCGAAACCGTCGAAACAGCAGAGGAACGAATCAGATGGGCATACACACCGCCCTATAGGAGCCTCCGACACTCCGGTACCAAGCTCGGAAACGCGCCCTTCACCTGGTTGATGACCAGGGACTAAAGAAGTGATGCGTGTGCTTCTTACACTATGCCGCCAACGCCGTCGCTATGCCATAATCACTGTCCGTAAATGCCGCCATATTCACACCACCGAGCGGCTTGCCGCCCACCGTGCCCTCCGTCGACACCACCTTGCCATGTTGCTCTACACAGCAGGCGCAGCAGCCGCCTCGGGGTATTTCTGCGGAGTGCCGTTAGGGCTGACACGCGTCCCTTCCCCGACGGACAGAGCCGCCGGGGCAGTCTGCGACGCGTCAGCCTCGCTGACAGAGACGGCTTCCCGCGGCGGGTCTGAAGCTGGGGACTCTTCTGCAGCCTCTTCGGCGGGGCCGTCCGCAGCTGGTGCCGCCTCTTCCGGCGCCTTGACCGCGGGGCGCGCGGGACCCGTCTCCGTCTCGGCCTCGGCCTGCGCAGTCAAGACGCTCCGGGGATCGACGCAGTCGTAGAACAGCATGAACACGCCGCCCTGGGAGAGGACGTGCTCCTCGTCGACCCTGCGCACCGTCTCGTCGCTGAGCCGCCACCAGTCCATCTCCACCTCTCCCTCCTCCTCCTCCTCCTCCTCCTCTCCTTCCTGGGCGACGACGGCCTTCTCGACGGCAGCGGCCGTGAGCTCGATGCCGCCGCCGTCCGCCGTCTCCTGCAGATCGTCGACGCCCATGTCCTTCGTCGGCGCAACCTCCGGCGGGGGCGACGAGCGGGGGAACTTGCGGTAGCAGATGTAGTGCCCGTTCTCGTGCCTGCCAAAGTGCGTGACCACGGCCTGCAGCTCGTACAGAGGCCCGGACACCTTGGACTGGCCCTTGTCGCCGGCGACCATGGAGCTGCGCGGGTTGAGGAGCCACTCCTCCTCGTCCGGGTGGGCGGGCTGGACCTTGGGGACGCCGCCGGCGCCGGCGTCGGGCACGCGCGCGAACGTCCCAGCGCTACCGAGGCACCACGGCCCCAGGTCCAGGGTGGGCGGGAAGCGGACGGCGGCGCCGTTCTTCCACATGTGACCCGTGTTCTCGTCAAAGGCGGAGCGGTTCATGTGGACGGCGAGGCTCTGGGGCGGGCGGGCGATGACGGTCTGCTTCGTCTTGGTGGAGGTGACCTTGTGGGACGCCGAGACCTTGCACTTCTCCGTGATGGTCTTGTCCTCGAAGTCGTCGTTCTCAAAGGCATCCTCGACGGCGGCGAGACGAGACCGGGCCATGTCGCTGGCGGACTCGGGGTTGCGGTCTATGAGCATGTTCAAGAGCTTCCGCACCTTGAGCAGGGTGCACTTGCCGCACTCGACGCCCTCGATGGATTCAATGTTCGCATACGCGTCCAGCAGCTCGTAGAGGTCGTGCTCGGCCGAGTTGAGGCCCAGGCTGAGGGTCAGGCAGTTGAAGGGGATCATGGCGAGGCCGTCCGAGTGGCCGCACTGCACGCAGGCGACCCTCTGCGCGACGAGGCCCTCGAGGGGGTTCCTGGCGAGCTTCGCGCCCGAGTTTGTCCTGGACAGGGTGGACACGCTCTGGTAGCCGCTGTCGTCGCTGTGCTGGCTGGTATCGGCGTCGTCGGCGGCAGTGGTAGCGGCGGTGGCGGCGGCGGCGGCGCTGACGTCAAGCGACGGCAGGCTGTTCTTGCGCTTCCCGGCCTTGGCGATCTCCTTGTCGATCTCGTCCAGCAGTTTGGAGAAGTACTCCTGCGCGTCCTGCTGCTGCCAGGTACTCATGTTCTTCAGCGAGCTGGGCGTCCACAGCGTCCTCCCGTTGTTCTCGACGCTGTTGAGGTCGGCGATCAAGCCGCGCAGGGTGACCGTCGCGTCGTATTTCCTCCGATCGACGTCCATGTCGCGGAGCTGCTCGGAGAGGTAGCGCGGG
Source organism: Verticillium klebahnii (assembly GCA_002851715.1). Taxonomy (NCBI): domain Eukaryota; kingdom Fungi; phylum Ascomycota; class Sordariomycetes; order Glomerellales; family Plectosphaerellaceae; genus Verticillium; species Verticillium klebahnii. Next base: position 1,443,613 of record NMXL01000005.1, on the reverse strand, counting down.
AGCGGCTTCAGCGAGGCGAGCCCCTGGAGGATGCTGTTCTGGTAGCACGAGTTGTCGAGGTTGCCGAGGCCCGGGGGGCTGTCGGAGTCGCCCTTGAAGGCCATCATGGCGCCGGACATGGAGGTGAGGCCGCGGTGGCCGGCCTGGGAGACGGTGCTCATGATGCCGCCGCCGGCTCTGTCCATGCCGAGGATCTTCTGCATCATGTCGCTTTTCGCGGCATGGGTGCGCGCGGGGCCCTGCAGCATGGGGCGCGGGGCCAGCGGCGGGCGGAGCCAGTTCTCGAGGGCGTACAGCAGCCGGTAGGGCAGGAGGTAGACGATGGCGTCCCAGAGCGCGCCGCCTCGGAGGGAGGTGGTGAGGAGGACGGTGGTGGCGAAGAGGGCGGCGAGAGAGATGAGGAAGGTCGGTTCGTAGATTCTATCTTTGAAGTGGTCGAGGGTGTACGGCGATCGGAGCGCATCTGGGTTTTTGTACATGTAGTTTGGTTGGGATCGTTGGGAATTCATGCTGGTTGCTGGTAGCTGGTGCGACACGTGAAAGTCTGTCGCAAGCCGTGTTCCGTCAGTGGAGGTGGTGGTGGTGTCTTCGGGCGTCTTCCGCTGAGTGAAGTAGGTTGTCGGAGGGCACGAACTGCCATGCTGGCAGGTGGGAGAGAGAGAGAGAGGGTGTCCTGTGGAACGGAAGACGATAGGGATGGGGATGGGGATGGGGATGGGATGGCGAAGGGTTCTTGGTTTTGCCATCCCCCAGGGCGTCGAACTAATCAGGTTAGCGCCCTTGCCGCTCTTACTCAGGCTCGGCTCAGTCCAAGCTCCGCCATGCCTCAGTGAAAGGTTTGGAGAGACCTAGGGGCGAATACCTCGACCTTCCGATTAAATACAAACAAGCTCCGTTCTTCAATGTCTTGTCGTATCCGGGCACGAGCCGTGACAACGACTGGTGCTGTCTCATGGGCTCGCCTTTTGTGTGAAATAATGAGGCCAACGTTAGGTACAGCCGAGATGACGGGTGTTCACCGTAGTCACCTTCAGGATGTTCAGAGACAGGACTCTGGAAAGACAACCGTAGGATGAGCCTTGAATTTTACGACAAACAGTTCAGGGCGCAGGTGCCAAGGCGTAGGCATTGTCTGACGATCACTCCTTGGCTCCTGGTCACAGCGGTGGTCTTAATGATTGAGGCTTCTTGAAGTTAAAGGTCTCCCGTTCCCCATGATTTCTCGGCCCCAGGGATAGCCCATTTCCTCATCCACTCCGAGTCCAACACCTGTTGAGCACTCATGCGATCGCAAGGACGAAACCTCAGCATGCCCTTGATCATCTCAAAGAAGGCTTTCCTCTCGTGTTCAGCAATCATCTCCATGCCGCCCTCCCTCCGCGGTTGCTGTATACAATCTTCAAACCGCTGTTCGAACGTCCACACCCCTCTACCTGGCTTCGGCTTTCCGTTCCCTTCAAACGACTCTCTCTTCGTTTTCGCTTCCCACTTCTCCCACCACTCATCTGGCATGGGTCCCAGGGCATCAATTTGAGCTGCAGCAGCGCTCTCTGGCCCGAACAGCCATGCACCAAGGAACGGCTTCACGCCGAGGATTGCCCATATCATACAGCCAAGGCTCCAAACATCCGATGCGAAGGTTAATGGCTTTGTAGGTTCGAACCTAGCCTCGGGTGGTCTGATTTCGAGAGGGGTGTACGAGTTAAATCTCGATTGCTCGTCTGGGCAAAAGGCTGTTCCGAAATCGGCGAGGAGGAGCTTCGATTCACCGAGCGAGATCTCATTACTTGGTTTCCCCATCCAAATCGGAGTATACACTCTTGAAGGGACGCCCGGCGATGAGAGTGGTTGTTCGTCCTCACGTATAACAGGCTCAGGCTCCGGAGAATCGTATCGATCGTAGAGATGCTGAACTGTTAAGCCATCTATCCCCGCCGGAAGTTGGAGGAGGAGGTTTCCAAAGTGAAGATCTAGACAAGGTCAGCACACAGGCTTGGGTAGGCGGCACGACTAGTTGAATCGCTTACCGCCATGAACAAAGCCCACGCGATGCATATATGCCACAGCCATGGCGAGTTGTGCAGCAAGAGATCTGGCAACATCAGTCTGGAAAGGTTCGTGATCGCTAGCCACTATCGTATCGGCAAGGCTACAGGTAGCTGGTTTGGTGACCAAGCAGGGATGAGTTCCATTCGGCCCATGGACGTCGAAGCTATCGAATACGGATGGAATTAGGACCTTGCCAAGACTCTTCTCTCCAGAGGGATGGTCGGCAAGACGCTTGAGAATATCGATCTCCTTATGGTTAGATGCCGCTATGCCGATTTTAATGGCGACGTATTTGGTAAGTTGTTCATCCCTGGCTAGCCAAAGAGTTGAGTAGGTTCCATGACCAAACTTGTGCACGATTCTATACCGCTTGTGAAGGTAGTCTCCCATCTGGATAGGGTGGTACCCACCCTTCTTGTAGTAGTCGAGCCTTTCAACGTCGTCGATGTGTTTGTAGCGAGGGTGATCTGTCGACCTTGTTGCTAAATGCAATCTGCGATGCAGGGAAACCTTTTGGCCGAGGCAGCACGGCAGCTGTGAAGGGAATCCCTTTGCCAGAAGAGAAGAGCGTGAGGATCGCATTTCCGCGCGAGAAGCAGAGGTGGTGGAAGATCAGAAGGAGAAACGCGGAACGACGAGGTGCTTCTCACGTTTACGTGGGGTGTAGTAAAGCATATGAACCTCAACTGCCCATCGCGAGCGAAACCGCCAGTGATGAGGTGGACAGTGACCAGCCAAGCTATCACCGAGCTCCAGGCCCTCTCAATCCTGGCTCAAGCTAAAAGCAGCGAGGCTCCGGGTTGTTTCCGATTTGGATGGGGCTCGGTAAAACCCATCTCAGAGGTTCGAAATGTGATGGGGATGGAGACAACAGAACCAAACTGCATTGGAGAAGGGAAGGCCTTCAGCCCCAAGGGCAGGACATCCCTGGACGTCCGCTGTCTGTCCGGTGGCACTGCCCTGATGGCGAACCCTGGCTGACCCCTCTATAATGTTGAGCTAGGTGAGTTGGGCAGAGTCGAGCTACTGAGCCGAGATTAGATAAGATAAGGAATTTTCTTGAACCCCACGCTTTGTCGCAAGTGAAAGGGAATGTGCGTGATGCTCGAGCCGGGCGAGGCGCTCCTGCTGCATCACTGCAGGACCCAGCACAGGTCTCCGAACAGCACAAGATGGCGAAACCCGGTTTGTCCAGAAAGGCGAAAGGTGTGTTAATGCTGCTGCTCCCAGCTTTGGGCTCCCAGCAAGGCTGACTGACGATTCAGCCCCCTCCAAGCACTCGCGCGCCGCCCGCCGCGAGACCGACGTCGACATCGACACGGACAAGTCGCTCAAGAACGTCAAGGCGCCCGCCGAGTCGGTTGACTCCCGCCCCTCGGTGCTCCAGGCCCACCACGGCGCCGGCATCACCAAGAAGAACAAGGCCGGCCGCAAGGCCGTCCTCAGCACCAAGGCGCGCCGCCGCGCCGAGAAGGGCGCCGACCGCGCCGAGGCCATCATGGACCGCACCGCCAACAAGAAGGAGAAGAGCAAGGGCCACTCCAAGGTCATCCAGGGCCGGGCCAAGAACTGGGACGACGTCAACAAGAAGTCGCTTGAGGAGGTCAGGCGCGCTCTGTTCGCCGCTGGCGACGACCTGCCCAGCGAGGACGAGGATGAGGACGTCCAGGGCGCGGCCGCCGCGGGGAAGACCCCGAAGCAGGACAAGGAGGGCAAGGACTGGGAGACGGACGAGGAGATGGAGGCTGGGCCGGCTGTTGCTGCTGCTGCCGCTGCTCCTGCGGCGGGTGATGACCTTGACGAAGAGATTCTATGATACCTCTGGCTTTTAGTCTATGGGGACTCGGGGATGAGTCCAGGCGTTCTTCTTTACGAGTAAATGATCTAAGATGCATCGAGACAGTCCCTCGTGAATATCTTGTGGCTGACGTTTGAGTTCTCCAAGCACAAAATACAGCCCCCCGCTGGCCTTTGCTACTAGGTGCTTACAGGTGCCTGCGGGTGCCTGTACTCGCTTGCCTAGGTACCGCACCTACTTCATGGGCAACCATACAGCACTGATCCTTCGGCAGCCCCAGCAGCTGGGTGCCCCACAAAACCCGCCAAAGCTCCTGCACCTGCTGCAGGGAAGCGCGGCGCCTCCAAACCTCTAAACTCCAGCCAAACATTTCCTTCCTCCATCCTCGCACCCTTCCCAACCCCATCACCACCATCACCTGGCACACGACCACAACCGCCACGATGCCCCCAAAACGCATGACCGCGAACCCCATCAAGCCGGCGCGCTACCGCCCCGGCAAAGCACACCAGCCAGAAGACTCCTCCTCCGAATCCGACGCCGACCAGGACGCCCCCAGCGACGCCGAGCCCGCCATCCCCCCACCCCCCAAAGCCCCCTCCGCCGGCAAAATCATCTCCTCCTCCTCCCTCGGCGGCCTCAACCTCGACCAGCGCCGCCGCGACGCCCAGGCCAAGGAGGAGGCCCGCCTCGCCGCCGCCAAGGCCGCCCAGGCCGCCGCCGAAGAGGGCTTCGTGACCGAGGAGGACGAGCCCGGGGGGGGCGAAGACGACGAAGACGAAGAGGACGAAGAGTCCAGCGAGGAGGAGTCCAGCAGCGAGGAAGAGGAGGCGCCGCGGAGGCTGATGCTGCGGCCGAAATTTATCCCCAAGAACCAGCGGGGGGCGGCGGGGGCGGGGGCGTCGTCCGCGGCGCCGAGGGAGGCGGACGAGGCGGCGCGGCTGGCGGCCGAGCAGGCGCGGCGCGACGCCGAGCGCGACGCCATGGTGGAGGAGCAGATCCAGAAGGACCTCGCGGCGCGCAAGGCGGGGAAGCAGCACTGGGAGGACGGCGACGGCGGCGGCGGCGAGTCGGACTCGGACGTCGACACGGCCGACGACGTGGACCCCGAGGCCGAGGAGGCGGCGTGGCGGCTGCGCGAGCTGCGGCGCGTCAAGCGCGAGAGGGACCGCCTGGCCGAGCAGGAGGCCGAGATCGCGGAGCGGGAGAGGCGGGACGCGCTGACGGCCGAGGAGCGCGCCGCCGAGGACGCGGACAAGATGGCGCGGCAGAAGGAGGACAGGGAGGGCAAGGGCAAGATGGGCTACATGCAAAAGTACTTCCACAAGGGCGCCTTCTTCTCCGAGGAGGCCGCCGCCGCCGGCTTGGACAAGCGCGACCTCGCCGGGGCGCGCATCGCCGACGAGATCAAGGACCGCAGCGTGCTGCCCGAGTACCTGCAGAAGCGCGACATGACGAAGCTCGGACGGAAGGGAGGCACAAAGTACAAGGACCTGAGGACGGAGGACACGGGCCGCTGGGGCGACTTCAACGACCGCCGCGGCGACAGGGACGGCAACTACGCGGGGCGGTATGGCGATGTCGACGACCGGTTCAGGCCTGACGCGAGCCGGGACGACCTCCACGGCGCCAACGCCATTCCTCTGGGCGAGAAGAAGGCTGGCGTCCCTGGGGCGCCCGAGAGGCCCAGCGGCGAGAGGTCGCAGAGAGACAGGGACGACCGCCGGGACGGGAGTAGGGATCGGGGTGACAGCCACCGCCGGCGGGACCGCAGCCGGGACGACGACAGGCGGAGGCGCAGGTCGCGCTCCAGGTCACCGCGGCGGCGACAAGACTCGCGCGAGGACCGCGACCGGCGGAAGCGCAGTCCGTCTCGAGACAGGCAGCGCGATTACGAGAGCGACAAGCGGCGCCGGGTAGACTCCAGGTGAGGCCAAAGACCAGAAGCCGACAGCGGTAGGGCCAGTCTGTAGGATGAGACCATGTTGATACCTGATACCCAACCACCCGGTTTTTCATTGAACGTCTTGGGAAAATCGTCATACATCATGGGTGCTTAAGTGACTAACTAAATCTTGGTAATCTCAACCCGCGCCCGATCAAACACCCGATGGCTGATCATGCTCTCGCCGCTCCCTTCCCCTGAAGGCGGATACAGCGTCATGCGCGCGTACGTGCCGGCTCCGCGTCTCTTTGACAAGACTCCAGGGTTGATGACCAATACGCTCTCGACGACCTGTGCCATGTTAGTCGGTCTGAACCAAGTTGTCAAGTCCATACTGGAAGTCGAGGGGCTGCGGGAATGGCTCACCTTGGCAAAAGGGGGCAGGTAACTCGGCACCAGCAACAGGTCCGGCCTGACATTGACCATCTCGCCCAGCTTCAGGTAGCTCATATCCAACATGGCACCGGGCGCGATCCCCTCCTCCGTGCCCGTCTTTGGGTGCTTCGAGCGGTCTGCCGGCGGGAAGAGAGGGAAGTAATGCCTCTGCTCGAGCAGATATCTGCACAACCGCGAAAGTAGCACTGTGTCTTGCGGCTTCCCGGCAACGACCTCCTCGTTGCGCAACTCCCACAGGACGTCTTGAGAGGAAAGGCCCATGACGGTCTCGTTCACAGAAAGGGTCATGGGGTTTGAGACAATGCGAATTGCCTTGTGCAGGCCGAGGTCCTTCTTAGCGAAGGAATCTTGGGGCCAGGAGACGTGCTTGTTGATAACATCGCGCACGGAAGGGACGAGGAGAACGGTGACGGCGGGGTTGGAGGACGCGAGGCGGTTGAGGGCGGGGGTGAAGAGGTACTTGAAGACGGTGGTCATGGTGGCGGTATCCGGATCGACGACGGCGTCCTCGGGGAGGTCAAAGTCACCCATGGCAATCAGTGGGTGCTCCGCGTCGATGAACGGACCTGTGAGGATCACTGCATCCGCATAGGTGTCGGCTGCTCGGCTGCATAGCGCTTCCAGAGGCTCAAAGTCGAGGTTGTCGTCGGCTGTGTAGGGGCCGGAGGCGAAGATGACGTTCAGAGGGGCGGGGTCCGAGTCGGACTCCATGGCATCTGGATCCCCTCGCAGTCTGTCGCGGTGAGCGGACAGCGCCGCAGGCAGAGATGCAGCGTTGGGCAGAAGAGGAACGTCGAGGACCTGCTCGACCAAGAACTCGCTGCCCGACGTGTTGATGCCCTTGACGGCAACGATCTGGCCGGGGAAAAAGTTGAAGCCCCGCGGGCCCATGTTGAGGGGCACACGCTGGCCGCCACCTGTCCTGCGCGAAGTCTCCAGCACGACGGAAGCGGCGTTCAGTTTACCCTCGGGCGAGTCGGAGGCGATGCGGCCGACTGCGATGACCGACGTGGTGCTCTGACTGGCCGCGCTGCCAAACTCGGAGGGGTCGAGTTTGTGATGGTCCTGGATCAGCTGCATGAAGTCGTCTATCCTGTCGTCGAGGATCTCGGAAGCTTCAGAGAGCTTCATGCCCATCGGCTTGTAGGCAAGCTTCTTCTGGTCGGAGGCCGCGGTCAACTTGACACGGGATTCGGGGTAAGGGCAAATCGGCGGCTCAGGGGCGTTGAGGTGGTCGTTAAGGACTTCGAGTATCTCGCCAGCGTTGGGTCGATCGTTGAAAGAGGAGGGCCTGTCTGGTCAGCAGTTGGTCGGATGTACTCGCTTGGGATTGAGCTCACGGCTGCATGGCGTTGACTTGGTCTTCCAACTTCAAGGGGCTGCTCTTGAAGTCGGGCGAGCTGGCGGGCACGCCCTTGACCCTCGACATGGAGGGCGTCTCGTAGGGCTTCTTCCTGGCACTCGAACTCTTGTTCAGCTTTGCTGATCCTGGAGTGTTGGGCAGCAAGCCGTCCAGCATGCCGTAGACATCGCCGCCACCCCTTGCAGCCCTCGGCGTCGCGCCGACCCTCTTCTCCGTCTTGACTTGTGTTTGCTGGCGAATATTCTTCTCGAGAGCATCCTGGATGTCCTGCTTCAGATTTCTCAGGGGTGGCAGCGAGACGGTCGCGGCGTCCATGTCCATCTTGATGCAGTAGGACTCCCACTTGTAGAAGAGGTCTTCGGCGGAGAGCTCGTAGAGGCGCATGATGGATTGCATCTCCTTGAGGACATCGGGTTCGATTCCATCGGGGCCAGAGCCGAAGAGCTCGTTTAGCTCTGCTTCCGCCATGGTTGCGCGATTGCGGTTCGAATGGATCGGCGGTTGTTGGTGTAGCTTTTCGCGGCTTGGTGTTGCAACGGGGTGAAGTCAATGAATGGGTTGGATTGGAATTCGCGGGCGAGACGCGTCGACGCGTAAAGTGCACCCAACCCCGCCAGCCTCCACGAAGAGCTTGGCACTTGCTGGCTTGGGCGGCGGTTTGCACCAGCCGGCAACATCTGACGGCAGCTTCGCCCCCTGGTTAGTGGGAATTCTCAGCACAAGGTCCATGACCTGCCTTCTAATGACAATGTCACTTTTGCCCAGATGATAACGCTTGGGCATCTTCAAGCTTTCGTCGTTAAAGCATCAATCCTTATGGCTTAACCGCGCTGAAGTTCTTCACGGGTTTAAAAAAGAAGAATAGAACCCCCCTCCCCCAACCAGCCATGATATCTCTTGATCCGCGCCGTTAAATCCATCTCCTCCGTCCCAATCTCGTCCATGCCGGGTGCACAAAGCATTCTCCCCATGCTTATCATACCATGATCGGCGACCGACTCAGAATGGCTGCTCTAACACAAGCATCTTATACACCAGGTTCTCAAAAGCGGTATGCTGAATCGTCGCGCCAAAGCTGTCGAAGGAATGTCGTCAGCCATGGCACATGCACATTGCCCCATCTTCCCCAGCAATGTGGTGCCTCGTCCTGCGAACTCACCCGTGACATTTGACCGCGTCGCGCAATCCTTCAGCAAGTGCCCAGAAACTCCTCGGGTTGAGGCCCCCGAATTGCGGCCGGGATCGAAGGCTGTTCCACGCCTGGATCGGCGTCATCGCGCCGTCACTCGACAAGTCGGGGGCCAAGCTTAGTAGTCGTTCGAGGATAGCCCTCGGTGCATTGTGATATGAAGGACACGCTGGAGAAGCATTAAAATAGGTCGCGGACGTGGAGTGGTTGGAGATGCTGAGCAGCTGGGATGAGGTCGTGAGAGCATGCCCATCTGGCTCGTTGGGCTTTTGGGGGTCGCCGTGGATGTGACCAAGACATGGCTCCTCGATTCTGTATTCTTGGTCAGTTTTCATATTACTGAACGGAGCGGCGCCGCCGAACACAGGTTCTGGGGGCTCGTGGTTCTAGTGCAAACAGGGAGGGAGCTCTCCTTACTTCAATACGAATTCCATGCCCATGGTCACTTGGTCCAAGTCGCATATTCGAGCACCGCCCTGAACACCACCGGCTGGAGAGGGTGTGTCGCTGTTCTTCGTTGATGTCGCTGGAGTCCCCGAACCCCAGGGAAGACTGTAATTCTCGAGCGACTCGGGCGAGAACAGCTGAGGCGACGACGGTATAGTCTCTACAGCGTGGATGTTATGAATTGGCTCGCTCGAGTCCGATGTGTGGAGCTTTTGCGCCTCTGGCGGAACGTCGATGCCATGCCGTGACAGGATATCCACGACGTTTTGGACGATGGTGCGAAGCTCTTCGCACTCGCCTGTCAGCCTCGCCTCTCTTGACCGAGTCTCCGCAAGCTCTCGCTCGAGTGCTTTTGCGTACTTGTCCTTTCGGTCGCGGTAGGATCTAAGAGACCAGATTAGATTGTGATGGCGCGCGAGATAGAGTGGGAGGTCTCACTGCTGCGCTCGCCGCAACTGGCCCCGTCGCTTTTGCACGGGGTCCTCCTTCGGCGCTACTCTTCCTTGGTATCAGATATCTGGCTCGTAGTTTGCCACTCAAACTCTGCACGGCGGAATGATGCTGACCTCCAGGATTGAAGATGCGAAAGATGCTGTTGCTCATTGGTGTTTGCACTACAGAACCTGGGATAGGTGTATCTTCTTTCTGTGGTCTGATGCGACCAAGGCTTTGGCTCAATTGAGCTGCAGGTTCGGGCTTGGAGGCGAGAGGATGAGTGAAGGGTCCAGCTGCGCAAGATGGATCAGGCGAGCTCTGTCACGATTCAAAAAGTTGAAGTTGAGCTCGCATCTGTGCATTACTCGTCATCGCTGAGCCGAGTAGCCGGGAGGCTGCGGGGTGAGACAGTAATCGTCCGACCTGCGCCGTTTCACAACCCTGGTCCCTGATGATGAGGTGAACACAATTCCTCGATTCGGATCGCCGTTGCCGTAAAACGTTAGCGGAAAGCCCCTTGATCTGATGGGAGTTCCCTGACCTGCAACATGCTCAACCGGGTCTTCGGATGGCGCCCATGGACGAGATGAATAGGGAAGATCTGACACCACCCGCCTAGTCTACTTGCCAACGACATCGCCTGCTGTCATGAACTCGGCCACCGTACCGAGGCCACGCGTAATCAAGGGATCAGACGACCTGACAGTCTAGCCTGCCTCGGGGTCAAGCCCCCAGTGTCAAACTCCTTGTCCCCGGGGCTGTTCCTTGCATGCCGAATGTGTCAAGATATCTGTCGGGCTAGACTGGACGCTCGCTGGTTAGAGTGCTGCGTGCTTATAAGTAAGTAAGGTCGAGCCAAGAATCTCGCAACTCTCCGAATGCACTATGATTTTGGTTCATTCACTCTTTCTTCTCTTCGCTCCAACTTTGCTTAATATTCACCATGCTGGCCAGTGTTATCTTCGTCTTCCTCGCATCAGCTGGACTGATTGAGAGTTCTGTTTTGCTCGCACCAAGATCGGAGCGACTCTCTCGCGCAGTGTTAGCCAGGCAGGACCAGGCGAGCTGCTTGCAGAAGGACTTGATCCAGAAAAGCAGCGATCGCACCGGCCAAGAATCGGGCACTGATGGGATCAAGCCAGGCCAGGCCGAGTCAGCAACGTAGGTCACCCACTCTTGATGCACTGAGGGAACAGCTTCTAACTTGGGCTTGTCCTTTTGAATAGCGATCCTGACAACTTCATCAACTTTTGCAACGGACAAACGATCACCGACGGCGCCCAGATCACGGCCGGCTCGTGTAATGGCATCCCCATGGGCAAGATTCCCAGCACCAAGAACATGATCTCGGCCATGATCACCAATCCCCAGCCGGGCAAGACGATCGACGCCGACACGACTTTCAATGTATCGGTGCAAATCAACCACTTGAACGCGGGAAAGTTTGTCAACCCGACGACGAACTACTACACGGCGCCGCAGGATCTCGACGGCAGCGGTGACATCATCGGCCATTGTCACGTCACGGTCCAGTCTATCGGCTCGCTTCAGTCGACGACACCACCTGATCCCACATCATTTGCCTTTTTCAAGGGCATCGATGACGCGGGCAACGGGCAGGGGCTGTTGCAGGCCACTGTCACCGGCGGACTGCCGGCCGGTGTCTACCGTGTTTGTACCATGATTGCTGCTTCCAACCACCAGCCTGTGGCGATGCCTGTTGCTCAACGTGGTGCGCAGGATGACTGCACCAAGTTCGAGGTAGGAGGCAAGTCTGGTGGGGGTGGCTCTGGATCTTCAGGGAACGGAAACCAAGATCAACCAGCAGCGGACCAAGGTAACCAGAATCAAGGGAACCAGAACCAGGACGGCCAGAACCAAGGTGGTCAAAACCAAGGCAACCAGAACCAAGGCGGCCAGAATCAGGGCAACCAGAACCAGGGCAACCAGGACCAAGGCGGTCAAAACCAGGGCAACCAGAATCAGGGCAACCAGAATCAGGGCAACCAGAATCAGGGCGGTCAAAACCAGGGCAACCAGAATCAAGGCAACCAGAATCAGGGCGGTCAAAACCAGGGCAACCAGAATCAAGGCAACCAGAATCAAGGGAACCAGAATCAGGGCAACCAGAATCAGGGCGGCCAGACTCAGAACCAGAACCAAGGAGACCAAGGCCAGGGCAGTCAGGAACAAAATCAGGGCAACGGGAGCCGGAATCAAGGAAGTCAAGTCAAGGGAAGTCAAGGGAATGAGACCCAGGCCGAGGTCACTCAAGGCCAAGGTTCACAGCCAAGATGCATTTAATGGGATGAGGCGCAACGTTTTGGGAGATGGTTTGTAGATTCAATTAGCGACATACTATCTTCCTGTCCCAAGTCTTTCGTAAATTCAATGCTGTTGGCTTCATATCAAAAGACCTGTATACGCCGGGAAAATACCACGCCGCAAGAGTACTGATTCAGGGGCATCTTTGACACAATTTACTTTGCTTGAACTTCATCGCGAAGGGATCCTCTGGTCGTTGGGCGTGCTTACTGGTGGACCCGCGTGGATGCTGGTTCAAAACCTGAGACAATCCCATCCATCCCAAAGAGGAAATCTTGATTACCAGCTGTCTCCAGGCTAATGACTTATGACAAACCTTCCCCTGTCAATAAATGCATGGACCCCTATCCCCGTGTTCGTCTGAAACGTGCATCTGCGAAGCAAGATCGTAAGGTAGTTTATCTAACATTCTTACCCAAATAGGAAATACTGATGAAATATCAGAACCTGCACGATGCGTCGCATCTTCCTCGACACTGAAGCTTTCTCCCATTTTCAACTCAGCGGCAAGTACAAAAGGAGGAAGTGCCTTCTGCCGAATGGTAAATCATCTGAACATTTCCACCGCACAGTTGTCTGCACACCTCGACCGTCGCTACGTTTTCTTCCATCGCCATCCCTTAGACAGCTGGATTGTCATCTTCTGCACTTGTTTTCTCAACATTTTCTCTTTCACTATGCACTCTCTCATTCCATCCCTCGTTCTTTTTCTGTTGCCGGCTATTGACAGCGTCTCCGCTCGACCCGCACGATCATTATCATGCATGGCGCCCAACAACGTGGGAAGAGCCATCTATCTCATCTCGAACGAAGTGGAAAATGCTGTTATCGCCTTGCCAATCGGGGTTGATGGCATGCTTTCGAGCGGTACTAGTGCTGCAACCTGCGGCGCAGGCGCCAATTCGGTTGACGGTAGCACCGGCGAGCCCGCTGCCCCGGATGCTCTCGTCTCCCAGTCCGCCGTGACCGTAGCTGGAAATGTAAGTTTTATTTTGAATGCTTGAGACCCTTCTCCGCTAACTCGTGTTTCCTCGTAGAACCTATTCGCCGTCAACGCCGGGTCGAACACCATCACCATGTTCAACATCGACAAGAACGACCCCACCAAGCTTACAATGGCTGGTCAGCCCGTCGCGATACCAGGCGAGTTCCCAAACACCGTGGCGGCATCCTCCAAGAACAATCTCGTTTGCGTCGGAGCCTCCGGCGCGGTGGCGGGCATCTCTTGCGCAACCTTCTCCGGGAACGGCATGGGAGACATGGATAGCCTTCGACCATTCGACCTTCAGCAGACGACGCCACCTGTGGGACCAACAAACACGGTCTCCCAGGTCTTCTTCTCAGATGATCAGATGACCTTGTTCACCACCGTCAAGGGCGATCCTACAAAGAACAACACTGGATTCCTGGCCGCGTTCGCCGTTGGTGGGGCTGGCAGTGGATGTGCCGCCGTCAGTCAGCAGGGAACAAGGTCTTCCCCAGAGGGCACAGCCGTACTTTTCGGCTCATCGATTATCCCTGGGTCAACCGACATTTTTGTGACTGACGCCTCCTTTGGTGCTGCCGTGCTGTCCATCGGAGCGGACGGTGGCGATATAGCTGTGAAGGGCAAAGGCGCTGTAGAAGGACAGGCAGCCACTTGCTGGGCCACTGTATCGCCGGCTACCGGCACAGCGTTCGTCACGGATGTTGGCACGAACAGGCTTGTAGAAATGTCAGTTGAGGACGCGACCATCATGGGCGAGATTGACCTCAGCGCCAATGGAGATCCTGGGCTGATTGATCTTCGGGCGAGTGGGCAATGGATTTATGCTCTCAGCCCCGGGAACGGAAGTACACAGGCTGCTGTGACAGTTGTGGATGCTCTGAGCAAGAAAGAAGTTCAGCATCTGGAGCTCGGCACCATGGGTGTCGGTAAGAACGCCATGGGCATGGCTGTATTGGGCTAAGAGAATACCTCCTGAGGGATTGCGTTGAATATGATCATGTGTTGAACCCCTAAAAATAAGGCAACTTGATGGCAGCGAATCTGGGATGTTTTATAGACAAGTCTCTAATAATGCCTGTACTATTAGGACTTAAGATGTCGCTTTGTTCCGCGGGAAAGGTGGGCCCTAAGGCACTATATCCGCCAACGCACCGAGTCAAAATTATCTCATCTTCGTCCATTTCACACTCAGCCAACATGACATGCCATCAAGCCCATAATATCCCTTGGGCCCTACTCGCTTCACACTTCAAGTACATGTACAGTCCTCGCGGTCACGAGGGACAGACCAATATATACCCCCGATTCCAGGAGAAACAAGGCAGTGAGCTGAATTATTTCATCACTGCGTTCAGTCAAAATATCTCCTCGCATACGGAAATTGAACGACAAAAGTATCCCGATCTAGTCGAGCCGCTGGGACCAGACTCGAGTATTTTAACACGCGATGTCTTGAAACGCATCAGCCCGTCTCTCCATATTGCCGCCAAGGAATTGGTCTATTGGGATGAGTTCACCGAGGCCCCCAACACTGTGCCCATCCAACACACGAAGATGAGCAGCTTCCTACATAACTCAGAAGATAACAGGCGGGGCGGCCACTCTGTCTTTTACAGCGTAGAGTTATTCAAGCTACTCATCCTTCATGGCGAGATGGACACATTGCGACAGATCTGTCAGCACCCCCAAGCGACATGGGCCGAGGTCTGGGACAAGCACTACGACGCATTCGGGGACCAGAAGGAATGCGGTTGGGCGTATGTGCCGAGGCTGGCCCTCAAGGCATATGTGAGCCTGAATCTACTGCTGTGCTTCCCTCAGCTGTGGGATGAGGACAGCGGCCGGTCAGAGCAAGCCGACTACAGGAATACCAAGTGCTATCAGCGCATGCTGCGAGAATGCACCCTTGAGGACCTGTCGACAAACATTGCTGCTCTGCCTCACCGCCAGTTCTTTGGCATTTCCGAAGGCCAGTTCCAACGCTATTTGAATTCGAAGAACGCAGGGAAGTACTCGTTTATGCTGGGAGGATGCTTCGGAAGCGAAGGATATCCATACGGCCTCATCCCCATCCATGACTTCCTAGAGCTCGGCAATCATTTCCACATGCCCAGTATCCCTGAGGTTCTTCATGTACGATGGTGTTTGTGCAAGTTAGGCCTGCCGACTGAGCTGGCGATGCACGTCATGGACTTCGCCGGCTATGCACCCTCGAGACGCCTTGAGCATGCTCATGACCCGTTTCATCGCGCAAACAGGGAAGAGCTGCGTAAGTATCTTGACTACTGCTGGAATATTCTTGTGCGCTGCGACGTCATGGGTGTGTGGCTTGGCATCAAAATACCATGGGATCGGCTAGTCGCGGATGTGTTGGTTCAACTGGTTGGCGATAGGAGCATGAGTTCCGGTAAAGGTGGAAAGCGGTTCTACAGGCGCGATTATGATGAGAATGGCGAAGGTATCAATAGTGATGAGTGCCACATCTTCACATTCTTGTAGACTTGGACAAGGGCGCTGTCTTCAAATGGATTTGATTCCCCAGGAGTACGTGTTGCTTCCGCTCGATATTTCCCATGCGTCTCTTAACTAAGCCGTCCAATGAAGCCATCTGAGAGTGGATTTATCATGCTTTAAGAGGCATGAAAAGAGGAGGGACTCTCAGCTAGAAATTTTACTCCAACCATGGCTAGAATATGTAACGGCCATGCTTCACAGTGGCAGGCCACATTTCTGACTCTTATAAGAATCTGGAAAGGAGTTGCACCAAAGTCATATTACTCCCTTACAGGCTAGTCAGTTGCAAGGCCTCGTCTCAGGCTTGATTCACAGGGGAAGGAGAACTCACCAGCGGGTCTCACGACTGAAGCGCAAATTGGGGGGTAATCGGTGTTGCCGGCGATCTTGGACTCATACTTATACTGGCCGACTAGAGGCTGTCAACACAAGCTCCCAGCTGCGATCAACCGGAAACTAAGTTAAGGTACGAGGGACGATGACCTGTAGTAATCCTGCGAGAGGTGCAGTTTAATCGACTTTCAATGTCCAGTTATCATGCGAAGTCAACTTTGCGAAACAACAAGCTTAGTCTCAATGCGAAGACATTGGCGCAACGGGTTGACACTTCCGGCGGGTAAAAGTCTCTGTACTGTGACTCTTGCGGATTGAACGGCCACACTATGACTGTGCCAAGACTGTTTGGGAGTTTCCGAGCACTCTTGAAGAGGGTTTCCCGAACGAAATGGAAAGGGCATCTTTCGGCCGAACCGTCTCATCGCGCACTTCAGGTGTGAGGTTCACATAAGCAACTCGCCTGTTAATCATTGATACACCAGGTCGTTTAATCATTAGCAGCGGCAAATTGAATACGTTTACATCTTCTCACTATTCACTCCATTCAGATAGGGATTCGTCCCACGATGCCGACGAAACTCTTACCAAAAAGGTTTCACATCATCAGAGAACTCGGCTAGATGGAGATGTGCGGTAGTCTATTCTCAATTTAACTTAAAACAAGCCTCCGTGACCCATTGGTGATTGAGTCGCTGATTTCGAGAGCTGGAGAGTAAGATCCAATGTCGGAGGACCTCGTGTTTATCCTGATACAAAGGTCCTCAGGTAGGTTGATCGATCTGTCTCCTATGATAGGCGTTCTACTAGAATGACGGACCGTTTAGATACCCTCTTGCAGATAAGTGTATTGTTCCGGATTGCCATAATACCTGTTCTGTTTGTTGGTCTTGTGATCACCGCTGCTGCTTGATATGAGAGAAATAGAAATGATGCTCATGCCCTCAGCTTGAGTTGAAGCTATCCAGCTCGGAGAACGGCACAGATTCAGGCGACGGAGCTTGGCAAGTGATGAGTCTCACTGGGCGCCGTTGGTAACTTGCTGGAACCCCCCCTTCCAAGCCCCCGCCTCTTTGTATCAACAACTGCCAACTTGGCATACTTCCCTAGCATTTCCAAAAGCACCGATGTAGACTTTGCACTTGGTGTCACCACGTAGCCAATACCTGTTCGTGATAATAAGAGGAGAGGGGGGTGTTACGGTATGGGAGTATGTTACTGATACGTTCACATCACAAGACCAAGCTGCGTAGGTACGCTGACCCAAAAGGACAACCAGCGAGAGCGTGTTCACACCATTTAAAGTATTCTTTTGGACTCACTCTAGGGAGACTAACCTTATAGTAGGAATGGGAAAGTCCAAGACTTCGCTTATTCTAAAAAGGTCTACTCATCGTCAGGCCTCACATCGCTTGCAGCTTCCAACTCCTGAGAAGCAGGCCTGATCGGCCATCTATCCCCCCGCGAGGGCGTCTCCAGCTGTCCGCTAACCAATGCTTCAAGAGCCATTTTGCTGCCCCTCTCGGCGGCGAAGTGGATGATGTCGTTTGCGGCCGCTCTACGGAAGTGGATCTCGTCAACGTACGGCCAGTCATGGGTGCCATTGACGGCAGGGGGAATTAGGAACTCAATGCCCTTTTGGATGCTCTGCCCGTCAGGCCCGGTGTATCCCCAGAGGTCGACGCCCATTTTGTCTCCGAGGGCCGCAAGCCGCGTGAATCCCACAAGGGTGAACATCGAGTAGTGGAAGGGCTGCGTGCGGATGAGCTCATGCGGCTGTGAGCCGTTGGCCGCGATGCCGTCGTCGATCCTGTGTGTGACGTTGTGAAGGAGCTGATAGGCAATGGAGTTGTTGCTCGTGAACATACTCAGGCTGATGCCTGTCAAATGGGCGTAGATACCGTGGTTGTTGAAGGCGTTGAGGGCTGACTGTCCGACGCTGGTATCCATCAACCAGGAGGTGAGATCCGAGCACCACTCTTCAAAGCGCAGCGTGTCGGCATGCCTCCACCCCGGGGCTTTGGTAGACTCGAGGATCCGGACGGCGTCAAGACTAAATCCCAAACCGGCAGACATCGCGATCAAGCTGCTGAAGGCGTACGGGTTCTCGCCTGGCTCGACGCAGGGAAGCATGGCGCCGAAGTCCATGTTGGGGTTCATCCTTGTGGCTTCGTCCAAGAACCAGGTCTGAAGGATGAGGCTCGCATGCCTGGCATATGCCTCTCGGCCAGTATAGTACCAAGCGAGGCTAAGAGCGTAACTCGAGTCGAAAACCCTCTTGAGACCGTCCTCGTCGGTCCACCGCTTGGATTCCGGGTTGTATTCGCCGTCGCGGACGACGTAGGGACACCCGTCGGAAGAATTGCTCGATGGCCAGAAGTAGCCCATCTGGCTGACGTAGTCGTGCTTGTCGCCAGTGGGTCCGGTTGCGTTCTTGGTCATGACTGACCAGGGGCCGACAGTCAGCCAGCCGTCAGCATCTTCCAGAAGGAACCCGAGGGCTTGAGTTGTCGTCGCCTCGCCAACTGCCAGAGCAGCTTTGGCACTGAGTAGGCGTTTGCCATCAAGAGTCAAGGTCCGGGGCCAGGAGTCTAGGTCCAGGTTCACGTTGTTCAGGGTTTGTCCAGCGCTCGTCGTGATAGATGTCCAAGGCGCAAGACTCGCGGCAAGTGTCGCTGTGGACAGCAGCAAAGCAGAGTATCTGTGAGTTGTTGTGAGCAGTTGTTACATATGCCACATCGTAAATAAATCGGATATATCTCTCGCTACAGCTTGCGTACCGTTTCATGTTACCTGTCTGAACTACAAGCCTTCCGGTGCTTCAGATTGTCAATGTCAAGTTCGGTAGAAACCGCAGACTTCAGATATCTGTCAAAACTGGATGCGGGGTGAACTGTTGGAAAGGATGAAGCAGACGTAAATGCATTGCCAAACGACATGAAGGTTAATTTTATATCTGGAAGCCTCCTCCGTGACCAGAGGCTTACGCAGGTACTCTCAATCCCCGCCGACCCCATGGAAATCTTGTCAAGCCGCCGAGCTAAAAGTCATTTGGTACCGGGCCTTGAAATCAAGTATTTCGGTTAAAACATCGACCCACAAATGGGTGAACACTGGTGAGTTGAATGAAGATCCGAATAGAACGGCGTCGGGATCGGTATCCGAACACGCACAAACACGAGCGAACGCGAGCGAACGCGAGCAATGCGAAACCCACGGGTTCCCCGCAAACTAGTGGAATAGCTTAAAGATATCAAGACGAACGTTGAGATCGGCCACGTTACGACCCTGATTCCAACCTTTGCTTGAACGGTGTAGGTAATATCGCCCCCGCGCCTTGGGTGCGACCTCGAAGAAATTAAGGTCCAGGCGGCCATGACAAACAGAGTCCTTAAGTCAGCCCAATGCCGAATGGAGCATTCAACCTGAAATGGAAATTAAGCGCCTTTGGACAAAACATGACGGTGATTGATCTCGACATCTAATAATCCTGCGTATGCAATGCACCAGAAAGCGTGTATTCATAACGTGACATGACCCAAGTCCATGAGTCTCCGCCTCTCGTCTCTCCTCAGGACCCATAGTCTTTAGGTCCGAGTTGACTAAATCCGATTCTGAGGAGCCTTCGAGCTTGCTCTTGCTCTGGGATTGTGATTTTGGGGTCCCCGGCGCGCTCGGCATCTCGCTTCAAGCAAGGTAGTGCATGCAGAAAACACCACCCTACCAAGCCGCTTGGGTTCCAGAGCCGAGGTCCTTGTCACGAATAAGTTAGCCCTACGTCAAAGAAATTACCAAAACAAATCACCCTTGCAAATCCCTCTTCCGAATGCTAGGAACCTCTGAGTATCTACCGAAGGAAGTCCGATATGGCGGTCTGCACCTTCTCAATCGAGTAAGACCAAGGAGAACGTGGCAAAAGTTCCTCATATCTTTTGCAGCGAATTCGATCTCGGTACAAGGGTACATAACCGAAGGCCTGAGGCCGGGGCGGCAGAATTGCGCTTTTGTGACCATTGAAACATAGCTGTTGACCCATAATACATGTAGAATCAGCTGTGGTACCTGCCCCGCAGGTTTCTGTATTGCAAAGATGCACATTGCATGTTCAGCAGCCTGTTCGTGTCCGTTTGGTCCGCGAACTGGCCCCTATTTCGTCAAGAATAGCCCTGGTTTGGGGGGCCCTCGATACACCGAGGAGTCTGCGGCCACGGCAGGCGTAACAGGCCCTCTGCGGAGACCCTTCTCGCGCAGAGGGGTCTGCAATTAGGGGGGTTTTAGCCAAGGACCGCGGTAGAGGCGCCTGAGGTCCTTAGCTCCTCCACGCGTTTTCCTCGAATATAGCGGTACAAAGGCGGCGAGCCCAGTCACTTTCGCTAAGGGCTCTATTATAGGAGTTGACGCCTAGAATATCCCGTTGCAAAAGGAGCCTATTCGATAAGACGATATCTAGGAGGAACTCGTATACTCAGGCCTACCGGCCGGTGTCAGGGACCTAGTGGGCATGCCAGCCTGAGCAGTAAATTGAGAACTATGACCATGGATAAGATAGCTAAACGCTAAGCCATTTAGAGTGGATTGTTGCATTTGTAGGAAGGTCCAAAGCATCAGGGTATCGTGATGTGGGCTCTGTCTGACGAGACAAACAGCCAGGAGTGAAACAAATATGCTACAAGTCAAAAACTTTCAGTTTTGCCTCACCTACGCTTTAGATTGTCTAATGCTGCATTTGGCACCAGTCAGGTAATTAATCAGGCATGCCGGTGAAAGTGGCACTCTAACAGGCGACACACCGGTGTATGTGAGCTGTGGCAGGGGGGACCACGGCTAAGATGATGAGGAAAGGTTACGGTGAAAGGAACAGTAATCAAATGAGGCTCTCGCGTCCTAGCATCATCAAGGGGACGTCTTTGTAAGGGCGTAGCCTATAGAGCTACTGCAGATCGAGGATATTTAAGGCACTAATCGGGCTATAGACACCCTAAAGATGCAGGGATCAGTCATAGGGAACTTGTTAGTATCGATAGAGTCATGATTTTTTCTGCAACGATCGCACAATAATCTTTGTGTACCGTGGTATGCTTCGAGTGAGTCGGGCAACATTGAAAAGATACACTAATATGTTCCCATAAATAGCCCAAGGCGTGCTGATAGACTGGAACATGTGTTACCGAGGCGCCGAGGTAAAAAGGTAGCTGATTATTTGACACTTCAAATTATATTGTACATGGACGCAAGAGGGTCAACAAGCCAACTTCGCGCACTCTGTCTCATACGAACCTAATTCCTCACGCCTACAGTGAACCACGACCGAGTTTACGCGAAACAAGGTGCAAAGGGTTTTTTCAAACAGGCTTGCAAGACTTCCGCTCCACTTTAATCCTGCTGGGACCACCTATCCTAGTCCATATGTCAAATTACCATCTTCAAGTCCGGCACAGAGCTAGGCGTCTAAACCCTCTGACTCCCAAAACGACCAGAGACTCCACTTCTACGGTGAAGAGTGAAATGTGATCTTGATGTAGAATGAGCACAACTACTTGATAGGATGCGTGCAAGTTTTCAATGACGGAAGCATCAAGTTTACGACCAACGTTCTGGTGGTCCCTCATGTGCTAGTCAAAGTTTGCAAGACGATCATGTCAGCATCTCGCCTTCCTCGCCGAGAGGCGATTTGCACGGAGCTTACCCTAAGTCCATACTAGACATCGTACTCACCATGGAGTTGCTGCCTGGTTTTAGAACTGCTATATGGTTCGGTCGCAGCCTAAGCTGATGATACCGCCACAATAAGAGGCCGCACATTTTGGCCGCTGATGAATGCCCATGCAAAGCCAGTCATAACGGCAACATGGCCCCAATAATATGAATCATGAGACCATATGTGCTGGGTTTCGACTTGGTTTAAGTAATCCGGTGTGCCCCCTATTACCCGCCGGAATAAGTAGACACTCGCTTGCTCGGCCTTGATTGTGTGCAGCTTGGTATAGAAACGGGCAGCTGTAGGCCCCTTCCCTAGAACCGCATCAGCTTATAGGTGAGCCATTCAGGATGTGAGTCGATACATCGCTCCTATATGGCATGGCATCTGACTGGCAGAGACGGCCTGATCCAGTGGCTGGCGGTTGGGGTGGGAGATCGCGGAGCTAATGAGTAGAGAAGTCATCGACGGCAAGTTGCAATATTGGTTCAGCGGAAGCCGATCTTAAGCACAATTTAAGGGCTACTCAGGCTGCTAGCCAATTTGAAGTTAATTACCAACGTAAATTAGTAATCCGAGAGCAGAGCCAGGGTCGTGATGAAGACGGTTCAAAGTTGAGGAGAGATGGGACAGACCAGAAGGCAAGTTGAATGTGAACCTGGAAGCAAGGAATAGGGCCAACTTTCAAATTCATGCACAGGTTCTAGTCGAGCGATAACTTGGCTTTGACATACACGAGCGCACAGAAAGTCTCCGGATTGCTTGGCCAGCAGTTTCCTGGCCCTCTCTTCTTTCGTTAACTAACCTCCTGGCTGCCCATATCAAGCAGCTTTTGATGTAGAGTTGTGGCTTTCGATCAGCAGCCGTGCCTGGATAACTTCATCTCCAACTCCTAGTGGACCAAAGCCAATCATCTGGTCTGTGTATGCCAGACTAGGTTTATCTAACGCCACGCCGCCTCACAGGGCCGTTTTTGGGCGTCTTCGAATCTCTTGCCTTCGGCCAGATGGCACGTAACCTCTCGTTTCTAGCGACGATGTGATCCTCCTAGAGCTTAGATTAGGCACAAGGTCAATGTATCAAGCTATGCAAAGGCTCAGATCACCGGCACTATCACTTGTGCGTACTACTATTTTGCTTGACCGAATATTGCACGAGGTAAGCTGGTTTACTACTCTGATGATCATGTCAAGGACCGCGGAACGAGCAACCGAAACCATTTCTCATGGATTTCCCTTCAAGAGAGTCTGCCCCTCAACCACCGTGCTGGACGAGAGAAACCTTATCGTCCTACTCTTCCAAATACGGCACCCACACTGCCTGCCCACACAACAACGCTTTGCCCAGGAACCTCTGCCCGTGTAGAGACTTCCCCATATTTCCATTCTCCGTAACCAGGTCAAATTGGCCTCGAGGTTGGGCTCCCTGGTTACGTACGATACGGGTGGATTTTCCGCCCATCATCTGGCCCGCTGGTCCGAGTTAGCCACGAGAGCGACACGAATTCTTCAGGATGTCGTCCACACAGTACTTTGCAAAACAGCGCACATCGTGCCCCCTGCCTGCCATCTTGACGTTTCACAACTTGATCTGAACGTGTCCGCCGACAGCCACTCCCGCTTCATAGGCTCTTTCACGTCTCTGAAGTCATCTGCCTCTCGCGTGAAGCGCGACTTCGTCTGACACATGCTCGGGCGCCCCTATTTTCCCCCTCTGACAACCCTTCGCCTTGCACGCCTCATTGGGCTTCATCTGCCGGCATATCGCGCTCCGTGACATGTCGCCGCCGGCCTGCCTCCTGCTTCAGCCGCGGGTAGCCACATCAGCTCGTCGAGACGATCCCCATCATCGACCGCCGTCTCGGCCCCCCTCGCCCCTGATGATTGATGTTCTCACATGCATCCGTGGTCTGACCCAGCAGCCCCTCTTCTCCCTGCCGCCTGACCTTCCAGTCGAGGCATGCAGATGATGCCCAAAAGACCACGTCACAAAGATCACCCCCCTCCGGTCCCCCGAGACCCCGCTCGGCGTTCGGCGATTCTTTCGAGATCGCGATGCCCGACGCCAGACCCTCACGTCGACATGGCCCGGCCGTCGCACAAGGAGGTCGTCAGGACCACCCAACACCCCCCCAATAGCCCGCCCATTGGCCTGCCCTCCGGAGCGCACTCCGCGGCCAGTCGCCGACCTATCAGTGGAGCCGCCCCCTTGCGCAGATCACCAAAACAAGAACACCCCCCAGACACGCTCCTCGCAGCCGTCGTCTCTCGCCAGGCCCGCGACGCACCTTTCACAGCATGCCCGACCTCGCCGCACCAGAGGCGTACGAGATGCTGCCCCCGCCCGTCACGACATGGGAACGTCCCAGGGGTTACGCAGGAAGGCAGCACAGGTCTGCCCCCCCCTCAGCAGACCGCAGTTCGCCCTGGCGTCACGCATGCTGCAACCTGATGCCATATGTGCGTGCCTCCTGCTCTGCGTCCCCCCCATCCTGCGCGTAGCGACGCAGTCTGGCTGCTGATCCCCAGCCCCCAGCCCCCTATCACTACTCTCGCGCGACGCAAGGCGGACTAGCTCGGTGGCATCGACGTCGTCAGGTGGACCGTTCCTGCAGCAGCAACCGCCTCGTTCCAAGTTAAGTATCGACAGGTATAAGCTCGTCTCCGCTCTGTCTTCTTCGACGGGCTGTCCCGCCCGTCGAGTTCGGTCCAGTGAATTCGACAGGTAGACACCAAGTCCTCTCCCCCCCCCCCGGCTTCTTGCGCCGTGTGATGTCGTGAGATGTGATGAGTCGTCTGCGTCCATGGCGACAGCGGCCCTTCCAGTCCTACCTCGGAGGAGGGGGAGAGCTGGGTTCTTTGTCAGCGCGATCACATTATGCATCCTTTTGAGGTCTCACGGGCACGCTTGGAGCTCCCTGGCCGCCAACCACCCAGGGCATGCTTATCGCTTCCCATCACACACCCCTCCGGCTGAATCGGCAAAACCACCACGAATCCCGACGTTACATCCTCCAGCTCCTCGCCCTCCGGTGATACCGACAGCCCGGCTCACCGCCATGCTGGGCGGCCAGGGGGGGCGAACCAAATATCACCTACCATCGAGTGTAACCCCCGCGTTCTGCATATGTGCTCTGAGTAAGCCCCCCTCCCCTTTCCTGACCGTTCTTCAAGCTGACAAAAGGCCCCCAAAGAGTAAGAAAATAGACACACCACCAAGCCAGATCGATCGTCACGCACACGCCCGATCAGGGCCTCCCCTCCGCATGGCGCCCCCAAAGCCCCGCTGGACCTCATCCATCACATGACGCCACGAGCTCCCGTGGGCTCAAAGCCCACGCCCACGTAGTAAGCACACCAAAGTCGAGATGCGAGGGATCACGGCCTCACCAGATCCGAGCGAGACGTGTCCCGAGAACGACCGCCATGTCTCCCGGCGAAACGAGTTCGTCGCTCCGCCACCTCGTCTCAGCCCCCTCCCCTCCGTCCATCTATTTGCGTGCGCGCATGGGAAGGGGGCCCCCAAAAAGACAGCAGGGCGCCGTGTAACCCCAACTGCGCGTTCCGTCACAGGCCTGGCGCTAC
Organism: Verticillium klebahnii; assembly: GCA_002851715.1. Taxonomy (NCBI): domain Eukaryota; kingdom Fungi; phylum Ascomycota; class Sordariomycetes; order Glomerellales; family Plectosphaerellaceae; genus Verticillium; species Verticillium klebahnii. The sequence goes on along the minus strand of NMXL01000005.1, from coordinate 1,418,549 downwards.
TCCTCCCTGCGCCGCCTCGCAGATTGGTCGTCGCCGTGACTGTGTCTCTCTCTCCGCAGCGCCCCCGCTGGCCTGGGCCACGATGGAACGACGCTCACCTTAGGCTCACCTGGATGCGTGGGTCTCACCACACCGGCCTCACCTCAGACCGACGGCACCACATCCCTCCGAGGGCTGTCGGTTCCCGTTTTCGTGACCGAGCCGGGCGAGACTGCGACAGGGAGAGACAGGGGGGAGGGCCCCGGGGGAAAGGGGGGGGGGGGGGTCGTCCCTTTCCTCCCGCCCGCCCGTGCTGACGAGTATGACTGACTGACTTCTGGACGGACGGTCTCACCGCCACGGGAGAAGTGACTGAGCGAGCTCAGCTGATGATCTGATCTGGTCGCCAGTGCTGGTTCGTCGGCATGTCGCGGGCTAAGAGACAGCGTACGCCATGAAGCTGGGTCTGGACCGCGCCTTTTCGTCTGTGAGATGCCCCTCGCCTGGTGATGTCGCTCGGGGGCATGTCTGGGATGCCTCGAGGTTGGTTGCCTTCGAGCCGTGGGCCTCCGACGCCAGCCACAAGCCTCCGTGACGACGCTGTTGCATCGATGCGGTGACACAACGAGCTCGATAACGTGGTCTCCCAACGACGCAGTGGCATCCAACCTGCCGCCAGACCGAGAGGACTCTGACTCTTCGAGCCCTTCTCCCATCTGGAAATGGGGCAGCTTGTCATGGTCATCGCCGCCCATGTCATGCCAGGCTGCTCTGAGCGAGGTACCGTCTACCTACCCCGGCCGCCGGCACACCACTAGCTAAGCCCTACCGGCCCATGTCATGCGGCTCCGCGTTGGGTCGGGGGGAGGGGGGGGGCTTGAACCTCTATGTAGACGCCCCCAGCAAGGCGACACGAGACAAGGCAAAGGCAAGGCAGACAGGGACAACAGGCTACAGGGCCAAGTAGCGCTGCCGGGTCACCCGAAATCGGTCGCGTAGACGGGCGGCCGGGCAGGTGCTTTTCTTCACCGCATTTCGGAAGCCCGAAACCCTGACAACCTCATGTGCGGCGGCGGTCCAATACCTGGGCTTGGTTTTCCCGACGACATGCTGCTCTCGACCGGGTAAGCTACAAGCCGTGGTCTAACTTCAGCTGGTCCTCGAGGACACGGCAAGACGCCCGCGGGCCGCCACGGCGCCAACGCCAACCGGCCGAGTCCAGTCCAGACTCCAGATCGCTGCCGCGGCGCCTCGACGGCCGACGAGGCATGGACCAAACGGCATTCACCCGAGCCCAGTGCCACCCTCCCTTCTTCAAGCCTTGGATGTCCTTGACAACACACAGACGAGCGCACCCCCCTACCCCCCTGGGCGAGCCAGCCTTGTCTGGGGTTTTCTTTGCCTTGCCATGTCATGCAAGGCGGGGAAGGAGGCATGTCTCAGCCCCCCATCCACAGATAGAAACCACGTAGCTCTCTCTCCCTCCTCTCACTCAGCACCGCAACCCCTCCTCGCCGTGCGCCACCGGCGTTCAAGACCTCGAAAGGGACACCTGCTTCCGATGTGCTTCGGGCATGTTGGGTGAAGGATGGAAGAGAGTGAAAAGAGAGTAAGAAGCGGGGCGATCGTAACGGCACGTCGCCCAGCACGACCTGCATACCGGCAAGCAGCCTCGGCTCCGATAGGAAACCCCCTGTGGCGGAACAACCTAGCAGGCCACCCCCCTTCTCGAGCTGTCACATCTGACACTCGACAGAGTCGGCAACACGCAGAGACTCCAGCAACCCCCCCTCTTCTCAGAATGCGAGCTATCAGCAGAAACATCGGACAAGAGACAGGGAAAAGAACTGCCTCCGAGGCTTGCGCCGACTGACGTGGCAATCAATCTAGCGTGAGCTCGACAAGGGCAGCAGCAGCAGCAGCGAACATCACGAGATCATGCCCGCTGCTGCATGCGTCGCTCACCATCCAGCCCAGCGCGCACGCCTGCCACCACACTGCAGCACACACAAGGCACCGCGCACGCGAACTGCCTGTCGATTGGCTGCTACCGGGCCTGTCGTGTCGTCGCAGGTACCGATACATGTGTCCCTGCCCCCCAATCCACTCCCATCCTCCCACCTGCGAGACAAGCGCGTGTGATCACCGCGCCTCGTCCGCCCGATCGGTGCTCATGGCTTCGAAAACCAGAGACAGGTGCAGCTTGGCAAGCATGGGGGAGCGACGAAGAAACCTGCAGCCACAGGGCACCTACCGCACAGGCGATGACTATTGTGACAGCTCAGAATAGCAGAGGTGAGAGCGAGTGGGGGATGGCAGGCCGCAGCAGACGGCGGTCCTCATTGGCACGCCGCCCTCGCTGACGTGCGCCGGCATGAGGCTGAGGAAAGCCGGGTGACTCGGTGACTTGATGAGCAGCACTCGCCGCTCATTGTTGCGAGGAGATTTTGCTCGACCCAGTCTTTTCAGACGATGTATGTTGTACGGAGGGAAAGAGGCCAATTGGCACGTCGCGGTAAGGCTGGCCCATCTCGAAGCCTTCGCCCATCCGGCGTGGATATCGTTGGTCTGATAGAGAGGCTCGCAACATGACGGCGTCAAGCCGAACAAGCCAGGACAATCGACAGGTCATCCAAAACAGGACGCGGCCAGGCTGCGGCCACGCCACCCCCCTTCCTCCACCAGCGTCGCCAGGGTCTGCTTTGGCTTGGTCGTTTGGTCGTAGCGATAGGTCATATGTCAGGTTACACAGCATAGGAGGAGTCGAGGAAGAGAATGAGCCAAGCCGCCGCGTGACCGTCGGTGAGGTGTCTCGGCATCCCCCCAGTCGGGCACACTCACCGACTTCACCGTAGGCGCCTCGCGAGGGAGCTGTAGAGGTGCATGTCGATAGTGCCAATTGCACACGCCCGGCCGTCGTATTGGCTTGCCTGCCTTGTGCTTGTCAGCTGCATGATTTGGAGAAGCGAGTGCAGGTAACAACAAGGGGACAGGAGACACAAGAAAGCCTGCCCTGGTCCCAGCGGTCTAACCTGTGAGCAAGTCGACAAGAGGAAAAGAGGCAGGCGTCGAGCCCTGCGTCTCGTCATACAGGGCTTGCAGCCAACACAATGTCTTGTCTTCTATGCAACGCCAGTGCGTGCGGGCCTGCGGCGTATGATGAACAAAATGAGGCCTCGAGGGCCGGCTGGCCAGAACGGCCTTCGCTACGATGTACAGAACCAAGAGACGCGCGTACCACGCCTGCGATGGTCTGGCCGGGCCAGGACAGCGGCGGCACGTCGAGGACGTCGGGGCGACGTGTCCCGTCATTTGCTTTATTCAGGGAACGGCCCGAACAAGGAAGGCCGTCATCGCGGCCTCCCCTCACCCTCCGGCTCGTCATTGGGTTGATCTCCCAAGGTAGAGGAAGGGAGAGAAAAGGGGGGCGTTCTTTGCGTTGGATTGCTTCTTCCGCCGCCCATGCGACTCGCAGTCCGATCGCCGACCACGACGCCGTGTGCCCCCAACCGACAGGCAGCCCTAGGGACCCAGGGGCCCTGCCTGGGGCCTTGAGACCGCAGACCGCCAGTAACTTTCCCGTCAATTCCGGGCCTGTTGCCCATTCGTCATCCCTACGGTTGTGGTATCGACGGGGCTGGGGGCGGCGACAGCTTCGGCGAAACCGGTGAAACGGGCATCTTGGCTTCGGCTCATTGGCAGCGACAGGACAGTCGCTCTCTCTTCGCACTCCTCGCAACAGCACAATGCCCCCGAGCGAAGGAGGGCGCTAGGCATGGGAAATTACCTCGGTGCCTGGAAAACGAACTTCAGATGACAGTGAGCCCTGAGATCCACTTGAGGTGCCGCAGAAAAAAAAAATATCCACGCCAGGCCCGAACGACAGCAGAGGCAGAGAGCACAATGCTGGAGCCTAGAGGCGAAGATAAGGGGCAGCGAGGGGTTGGATGACTGAACTGGGAGGGAGCCAGCAGCCAGCGACCCCCGGGGGGGGGGGGGGGGNGGGAGAGAGAAAGAGGGGGGGGGAAAGGGGAAAAAAAAGGGGGGGGGGGGGGGGGGGGTGGGGGAGGGGGGGGGGGGCCCCCCGCCGGCCCCCCCGGGGGGGGGGGGGGGCAGGGGTGTGTGAATCCATTTTCGCCCTGTCGTGTAAGCCTTGAACCCGGTGGAAATCTCGCCCGTCCGCTCTGCACCGCACCACCACAACGAGCAATAAACAGTACTTCAGCAGCAATCGACGCCCACAGCTACCACGTCACGCCCTCACCCCCACCGGGCTGAGACGATGGCCTCCAGTGACAAGGGTGGGTAAAATCCCGAACGACAGGGCCGGTTGTGGAGAGATCTGCATCTGAGACCAGGGGCCCGCCGGCCAGGGACGCTGAAGCCCGCAGGGATTGTGGAAGAATTCCAGAATGTCAGGAGAGGGGAAGGAGGGGAGGATGAGGGCGGTCGTTCGCATTTCGCTGGGTAAGCTCAGATCATGCCCAAGAGGTCGACAAGGGGCAGATGAACCGTCGAAACGAGTCCACTGGGACCGACGCAAATCAGGCCTGAGGAGTTCAATCGTCGTCCTTGTGTTTGCAGTAACCGTGTACCCGCCCCGAGACGACGCTGGAACGAAACCGGGCTTGGTATAACGGGCCGTTCGTTCGTAGGTACCGCCGCAGCTCCCTGACGGCGCGGAGGAGACGAGACGAGTAAGAGTCGTCGCTGTCAATCAGCCCTCGTGGAGCTTCCATCCACCTAGCAGAGGAGGCTGGCAATCTTGTCAGTAACCCATCCACCCACACGTGCATCTATTCTGGGCATGCGCTCTCCACAAAGCGCGGCGAGAGGCCCAAGGTTCCTGCTCGTGGCTCGCACCCGTGCCGCCGCGCCAGCGCTCGCTATTGATGTTCTTTGGAGCGCTCGGAGCCAGCTCCCCGGATGCGCAGGCGTCACACCACGTTGAAGCGGGTGGGGGGCCGTTTGTTTGTGTGGTCCGTCCGGTGCGTGGCCGGGATCAGCCTGTCATCTTGGCCAGCCTGAGTGTGAGGCGAAGCTGCCAACGAGCAGGGCAAGGTCGGGTACGAGTTAGAGTGCAGACGGAGGGGGCATAAACGAGCGTAATCTGCCTGCGCACCGAGAAGGATCGCCCTCGCGCAAGCCCATCCTTACGTGCGATGCTGTCGGCTTCCATGCAACTCGCTGGCTTCTTCTCGAAGCCCGCGTCCGGCCCTCCACCGCTCATGCACGACACCCACGATACGTGCCTCGCCTGCTCCGTCCACGTCTGGTCCTTGTCGACGTGGTGAAACGACGGGCACGGCTCCTTCGGGCTTCCTCTGGCTGGACGACTGACTCTCTCCGGCTTCTTTCTGCTGCTCCCCCGCGTGGACTGTCGCTTGTCGCCCGTGAGCCGCAAGGCGAGGCGAAGCGATTGATCTCCGCCCCTCGTCCCTCGCCCCATGCTCCACGCTTCACGCTCCATGCCCCTTGCCCCAACCCAAAATGATGTGCATGGAAAAGGCCTGAGCGCCGCACTTTGCTGAAGGTTTGCGAAAGTTAGGGGTTGCGCAGTAATTGGCCGGCCGCCCCCACTCCGTCCGTGAACCTCTCCAGTTCCTCTCATCGCGGGCATGATGGAACTGACGCTGCCGTCCTGCCGCGACTCGAATTGGCGACCCAGCCTGTTCCTGCTCCTGCCGAGGGAAAGGGGCCACCATAGGGTACTGCGCTCCAAACAACGCATGCACTTCATGTACCTCGCCCGTCAAGTCGAGTGCGCATGCAGTCCGCCAAGGACGAAGACGCCTGTCCCGTTCTCCAAGTGCTTCGTTGTGGCATCGTACCATTTCCCATCCCCTCCACCTCACGCGCCTCGGATGTTCCGCACGCGAACTCTTCAATGCCAGGGTCCTCCTCGTCCAAGAAACGCAAGGTTCAGTGCTCGAATGAACGGGAGTACCTATCAACGACATGGTCTTCCCCCGCAATGCGCGAAGGATCCAAAACACCTAAATGTGCTCATCCCTAACTCTGGGAAGCCCCTCTCTGTAGCGCACGGGTCCTTCCAATCGATGCTGTGCCTCAGGATGTTCCTGGTCTGGTGGGGAGATGCTGCCTTCCCCAAGCATCTTTGCGACATCAGTGGCCTTGTAAGCCGATGAACCGGTGGAGCAGCGGTTCCACAGAGCTCCTAAGCCCGGGTTTGGAATTCGCAGAGGAACTGTTGCGTGTAAACAACGGCAATGGCGGCGCATCGGTAACAAACCTGTGGACCGCGGCTCGCTCGGAGAGCACCCACTAACCCGCCGTGGTACAAGTTTTGAAGTCAAGACCAGGCTAGAAGGAGAAGGACAAGGCAACAACGCATGCAGCCCACTCCGGCCGCAGCAAAAATGGCGCGAGACTGCATGTGTGATAGGCCTCTGCAATGGCGATTTCGCGATCCATCATAGCCCACGACGGGCCCTCCCGTCTTCGGCGGCGCATCTTCCCCTTCTTTGGCGTGCCCAGTGCTTCCACGCACATCGAAGTGCCGCACGCAAGATGACTTGGACGCGACTCGCAGATCTCAGTGCAGGAGAGTGTGTTTGATGGCGGGGATGTCAGGGGATAGATAGGTTGACCGTTCAGAACAATAATAGTAGACGCACCTCCGACACGGCACTGGCCCCCGTGGTGATGATGCCGGCAGTACGAGAAGCACCGGGCGTGAGCTGTGGCGTAAAGCACCAGCGGACGAGGGGAGAACTGGCAGTGTCATCGGTGCTGCGAGCATGGCGCGGAAATTTGCTGCGGTAGAAGGACAGAAAGGAGAGAGGCGTATTGAAAGCCTTGGAAGATGAGATGCAGTACTTTCTCTGTTACTAGGGACTGGGGAATGTGACCGTGGCTGGCCCCAGTGAGCGCATGGGCATCGTGAACCACACCATACCGAACTGCACCCTTTCTCGCATCCTAGTGAGTGATTTGTCTTTATCGGCAAAACGCAGCCACCTTGGCAGTCTCGAGGGATGAGGCGGGGTTGATCCCCTTGAATGCATCCTTTGCCTGCTGTTCGCTGCAGGATGATGAAGGTATGAGTCCCGTTGCCGATCAACATCGGGTGACGTCTGGAGTGTCGGTACCTTTGGCGAAGCCTTGGTCCAGTGTCGAGCGAGCGTTGTCCGACCAGAGCAGACACCCTTGCGGTTTGGTCCTCGGCGGCGTGTCTGACGCGGGGAGGATCCAGTCGCGGTGGTGTTGCGCTCTCCCCGGCTTTGGCGAACCCCAAGAGCTGCGAGCGTCGTGGCATTACAACAATTCGCGCAGGCGAGAGTGTGCCGCCGGACGCGCCGTCCTTGCCCGCCGAGAGGTTGACCGGGTCTCAGTTGTCCCGGGACAACGGCAGTCCAACTGGTAGGGAAGATGGGCATGTTATTGGACGCAGGATCATGTCACGCGCAGAAATCGTGCTCGTATCACTCGGCTTCGGGGGACGGCCAGGGAAGGGAGCACTTGCCGATCAGGGGTGGTTGAACACGACGTGTGCTGTCGACTTGAGGGCAGACGTGCTACCACAGACTGACAGTGTCCCGTGACGAGGTGCTGCTTGCGAGAGCTTGGTACGGAAGTTTCGGCATCGCTTAGAGCGGACTTAAAAGGCCATCCATGCGGTGTAGGGCGTGATGAGGGCCAAGTGACAAATGCAGGATCATTGTGATGACAGAAACATTTGTTTCCGCTCAATCGTTGTCCTCAGATTCTGGTGCCTACGAAACACGCGAAACTGTCGACGGCGGAAGCTTCCGTGCCGTGCTTCTGAAGGGCTGTCGGTGAGGTTATTGGCTCTGTCATTGGCATGCGAGGAGGACGGTGAAGGCCCGGCCAACGGCTGTGACGATAACCGCTGGCAGAGGCAGCGTGACCGACACTGGAGCCCCGTCTTGCACTTCCAACTGGAGGATCTCTCAGGGAGCCCTTGGAATGGCGGCTACGGAACAGAGGTGACAATGGGGTTCGCGCGTCGTCCTTTGCTGTCCGGGGGGACGACAGTCGCCCATCCAATGACGATGAGGACCGGGCCATGTCCCGAGCACGAAGCTGCGTGCGATGCGCCAGAGGCAAGCCTGTGGTCAGACCTGCAATGCGCGACGGGTCTCTTTCGACGTCACAGTAGTCTTCTTGGAGCGCTAGACCGACCCAACACCTGAGAAGATGGTCCCGCCTTGACCGCCGCTGCGCTCAAGCATCGCCCTTAACCCAGCGTGAAGTACGAGTCGGGACCAGGGAGCTGCCGCAGGGCGGCCGCAGCGCTCGAAGTACGTCACAAGGAGAGTGCGTGTGCCAATCAGGGTTGAACTCGCCCCCGGAACTTGTACCACATCTTGCTGCTTCTGAGTCTGCCAAGGCCAGCGCTTGTGTGATCTTCGACAACTGGTCATCTTGGCCATCTGAGCTCCTTCACATGAGATGCATTGGGGGAGTCCGACAACAAGTCGGTGTAGGCATTCAAGGGGTGGCGATGGATGAGCTGACGGACCGAGAGAGGTGAAAGGACGCGGCGCAGCATGGATCCATGCTATTCGGACCACATTGTCGACTTGCTATGTGACACCTGGAGGAAATGTCTCCAAAGGAAATAGGCGGCGGCGGCAGTGTTACGGACGTGGCAGAAACAGCCCATTAGGCAGCTCGCATTTTCGGATGTGTACTCAGCGTGGCGTGCCCCTAGAAATCCTCGCCCCAGCGCTCTGGAGGCGCGGGACACGTGAGGCACAGCTTTGCCTGCCTGTTCGCCGGTTTGAGCGTGAGAGACCCCAGGCGACACAGCCTATCCGCATGTGGTGAGCTGCAAGCTGCAAGCTGCGCACCCAGGTCCGGTCGTGGGGTTTCTCGCCGGGGGTAAATATAGCATCGCGCATGGTCGATACGGGCTGCCAGTGTGTTTGGGGCCACATGACGAGGTATTTCGGCTCTTCTGCAAATGCGCCAGAAGCGCACAAAAGTCGGTGTAGGAGAGCTTTCTCAGGACGTTCGCCACAACGCTCGACGCTGCCATACGCTCGCCGGCAAAGCCAGTGGTTACGACAGAGGGGAACTTGGCGCAGCTGCCAGACATGTTTGGTGCGATGTTTTGATGGATCTGAACACTGAACAGCATTGGCATGGCGCCAATGTGATCCCAATGGCAGACCGCCCAAAGCAGAGGTTGCGGTCCCATTCTTGTCGCCTGGAAATCCCCAACGTAGACATGCGAATGGCCAGAGGTCCATGCAGTCAACATTGCGCAGTCATGATACCATTGCGATGTTCGGGTCCCAGACTCTCTAGCGCCACTCCCACAGACCTCCTTGTTGTCAGCCAGTCAGTGGGGCAACCAGGGCATGCTTCTTAACAGGGGTTCGCAAGGCTGCATGAGCGCCCTCGAAATGGCTGCTGTGAGGACAGAATTCATCGAAAGGGGCCGCGGAGTCGCGAGACGAGTTCGTCCAGTGTCGCCATGCTGGTTTCGCAGAGTAGTGTTGTGTTGCTGTCACTAAACGCCTTGGCGGTTCAGCGTCCACTCGAGCTGGTAGCGATCGCCCTTTTGGTGCCAGGTGAATCAGAGGACCGAGCCTCAAGATAGCTTTGCTGCTGTCACTCATATCATGAACATACATGGCCGAGGTTCTTTCCCCAGGTGATATGATAGCAACACACCCTGAGTCGAGCGTATAGGAATTTTGAGGCGCCGGGTAGGGGTGGGGTGTCAAGGGCTTGTTCGTTTCCCACCTTTCTCTCGGGTCCGATCTGCGCACGATATCGTCGTAAAGCAAATTGCAACACGGTCATCATGCGGAAACCGGATTCTGCAGCCGTTCCCAGGGGACCCCTCCCTGGGCATCTTGCGAATCGCCAGCCAGGGGCTGCCCACTCCCCAAGAGCTGGAATGGGATCCTACAAGCTAGGTTTGCAGTGCGACCCTGAAAGGTGGCTTGGGTTCAAATGACGATGGGGATGACAGTGTTTGATGCCCCAGGCCAGGAACGCGACGGCGACACGAAGCTGTGCCCTCGCTATTAGCTCATGCCGTGGAGTGCTGTGCCAGCAACGACCAAGGATGACAAGAATAGCACTGCCAGCTAATCCCGGCAGGTACGAACTCTCTGTTTCGTTGGCGTAGACGTGTTGCTCAAGAACCGGTGACAAGGCTAACGAAACGGATTCAACACGTCGGGGTTAGGGGGTTGAGAGCTCGAGGGAACTCGCGCCTAGTGAGTCATCCGAGTTGAAGCTGGTCGAGGGCGCCACCAGCCTGCGTTGCACCCAGAACAACACCGAGAATCCGATGGCGGCGCTAAAGTGGCGGTCTGATGGTGGTGAATGCCGAGCGATGGACTTGAGTGGTGAGTCTCAGCTCAGCGACGGCGTTCGCCGATGAGTGACACGGCCAAACACCAATACCATCGCCCCGTCAGCAACCAGATTCGCAGCTGTTCCGTAACGTCAAGGGATAGGCCTGACACTACGTCAACAAATGAATGTCAAGCCATGACGGCGATTAATGGAGACGGTGAGACCTGATCAACGGCGGACGAATGCGCTGCAGATGAGCTTTGCCGTGGACACGCCCCGGCGGATAGGCGTGGAATTCGGTGATCGCTATGGGAATATGGCCAGTTAGCGGGATTACCATAGGTGACCCCGTTTGCTGGGCTGGCAGCCCTGGGCTTGTTTGGTGCGTTTCGAGAAATGATGAAAGGGTCAGTTCCGGGGCGGTGGGCAGCCTGACGTCGCCTTGAGCGTGCTGTCCCTGCTGATCACGTCGGTTGGCCCCCACCCCCCCTGCTCGAAGATGGAGCGAATCCGAAGACTGCGTCGACATAGTGGCACAAGATTGGGTGGTGCGCGCCTTGCTATCACCATGACGGGCTGTTGATCGAGGTGTCGACGGGAGAGACGCAGCGAGACATCCTCTGGGCACCTTCACTCGTCGCTGACACCCGGATGAGGAACACGGCGACACGCTCCATGCCCAACGCCGCGTACCCTTAGGGATGACCTGTTGGTTCGTTCGTACGAGGTCCAGCGATAGCGCGAGCCTCGTCTCGGCTATACGTGGCGTGGATCCGTCTCGTACCTGGCAAATGATGATGCGAAGGCACTACCCCGGCGTGTTGGGTACGCCCGGCACTGTGGTGGACGTGTGATGCGCTAATACCCGTAGGGTGCATCGCAGAAGGGAGATGCGATCTGCAGGCGGCCTCAGCTGGAAACGAGTCATCAGAAGAAAGATATGTTAGTCGACCACTCGGCTCCAGAACGACGAGATTGGGGTCCAAGGGGAAAAGGACCGACACGATGCGTTGTACAGAGTGTGTGAAGGATGGCTATGACTGGTGTGTGAGTCGCGATCTGATGTGACTCGGGCATTCGCAACATGCGCGAGTAGCAGGCAGCAGTGGCATGGCAGTGGCAGTGCGAAATGGGCAAGCGGACAGGGGGACGCCTGTGGTCATCGAAGGATGGATGGAAGGGCAGGTGGAAGGTGGAAGGTGGAAGGCGGAAGGCGGAAGGTGTGGATGGCACGCATGGGCGGAAAGGTGCAAGAGGGCAAGCGCAGGGTAGAGAAAGGGGCAGACGACCGGGGTGTCTCTAACCAGACAGGCCAGTCCCAGTCGCGGTTCCTCGGCACCTCTGGCACCAGTAATGCGGGCAAGCATCATGTCAGGCTAAAGCGCGCCGCGCCTTGGGCTCGAGGCTTGGGGGGCTTGGGGTGGATGACCTTGATGAGTGACCTCACAATACAGGGCTCTTGCTTCAAGCCGGCAACCGGGATCGATGGGAAGGTCGGGACAGGCCAACAGCGAGTGGCAGGCTCTCAGGTCTTTCGCAACTGGCGATGGCGACAGGAGACCAACTCGCACATGCCCACGCTCCCATCCGCCTGCCCACACACACACCCCCGTGACAACGGCGACAGGTGGTGGGAGTGGGAGGGAGGGAGGGAAAGGACACCTAAGGCAGGTACACACCACTCACTGTCTTACTGGGAAACACCTGCAATGCTCAATGAGGATGGGACCTCCCCCGCCGAAAGCTCCGGCTTAGGTTGATTGATGATGGAAAGGCGCCGGCAGCCGGGCGACCTTGCCCCAACTGACTGTCCGTCCTTGTTCTTAGCAATGGGCCGAGGGCGGCCCCATCCAAGTTGCCCCGGTGGAGGGGGTACGAGAGCTCAGCTACAAAACAGCGAAGTCGCTCGAGCCCGAGTCACCGGTACGGAGGGATTGGCTTGGGCCGCTACGTAGGGTCGGGTACCTGGTGACGTAGCAAGGTCGAGCCAAGACGGGGTCGCCACACAAGATCCGAGACTTATTGTACCCATCGCTCGACCGGGCTCAAGCTCCATCCAATTCCAACGAGTGCTTCTTGTGGGGTTTGACCCGGTTTGGTGCTGGGGATGGCGCGCTCAGGCTCAAGCTCGGTCAGGCTCGGGCTGGAGATCAACAAGGGGGAAGGGGAGAAGAGGGGGTAGGGGAATGAACGGTCAGCGTTGTTCGTCGCCGCTAGCCCTGATGATGTGAGTCCACCTCGCGACGATGCTGACGATGATAGCTGTGAGTAGGTATGACGGTGATGGCGACGGTGACGGGGAAGCCTGCCTCAGGCTTCACTTAACGAGTCCGCGAATTGGCTAACAGCTGGCGCGTTGGTCTCTGCCCGAACCTTCACGCCCTCCTACCCGGCAAAGCTATTTTCGACGGGATGACTCTCTCGCTCTTAAGGCTGCCCTTCAAGTGCCTATGGCTTTGGAGGAGGACGCAGCATGTGCTGGACGCGAAGGTGGACAACCACCCACGCTTGGTTCCCTCCCACCCTCTCCTCCCTCGCTCACGACACACCCTTTCAAGAGTTCAGGACTCGGGGCGCGCCCATCCCATCTGTTGTTTCCCAACCAGCGGGACCCCTGTCTGATCCGTAGGCAAGCACATGGCGAAGTACCGGGCTGTACCGCGCCCTGATCCCTACTGATGGGCGTCCCTGGAAATTGAGTGAGTGACTGTCGCACTTTCGTCCCAAGCCCTCCCTGAACTGACCTGCCCTGCCTCACCTGTTGTGCTGTTGTGTTCCCGCCACGCCAAACGAGCAGCAACGCGGGCATGAATCCCACACATCCTTTCAGCGGCTGATGCGAATGCTGATGCTGTCGATGGATCAAGTGGGTGCGCCGCACCACTCGGGCTAGGGGATCCCAGGATAGTCGTGATGTAGGAACCTGTCGACTACCTACCTACGGCTGGGGACACCTCATCCTCGGTACGGACCGTTACTTCTCAAGGCTGTTTCGTTTTTTCTTGGTCCTCCTCACCCATCCCTTGATGCCGAGTCTCTGGGACCGTCCTTGAGGGGCGCATCCCATCCAATTGCGCGAGTGCAATGCGCCGACTGAATGAGGTGACTTGGATGATCGGTGACTCTGACTCTGACTCTGACAGCGACGCTCTTGTGTGGCCTGTGTCTCCCTGTCGTGCTGTGTCTTGCCCACTTTCTCCCTGACCGCCGTGTCGTCTCCCGATTGATTTGACTCCAGTTGTTGCCCCTCAGGCCAATCTCTCGCTCTTGGTCATGCTTTGCCTCTCTGCGCCAGTGCCGTGGACCGAAGGGCCTCTGGGGTGGGCGGGGGAACGGGTTGAGAGGCCCTGTCGAGGAGGTACGTACGTACGTACGTACCTACATGTCAGGTGGGCGATGTAGAGGACGCGAAGGTAGGTACCTACTCTGGTACTCAGACGCTCAGTTGGTGTGTGTTGAGGCAGGGAGTACGTACCGCTGAACAGTGGCTGGGCCTGCTCCCCACGGAAGGAAGGTCAGTCAAGCCTCATCCCGCCAACTTTTTTTTTTCTTCGTCACTCTCAATGCGCATTGTGCTTCTCCATGTCCACACCCCTCCCCCTGGTGCCCCTCCCTTGCCCCCGCGGACTTGAACCAAAACAGACACCTCTGCTGGGCCGCCCGCCCCACTTTGACACCCGGCCGCCGTCACCAGCACACAGGGTGGAGGGGTCTCCTTTCCTTTCGCGACCCTCCCCCTTCTCTCTGCTCCTGCCGCCCCTGCGCCCGGCGCCCCTTGCTCAATTCGCTGCCTTATCCGGGTGCGAATGACATACGGCACGCTGTCATTGTCATTGTTGTCCCTGCCCTGGCCTGCTCTGCCCTGGCCTGGGGCTGCTGCTTGCCCTGGGGCCATCTCGTCTCTGGCGCTGAAGTCACTCTCGCATTACTGTCAACCCACCACACCACATCACTTCAAAGTCACTTGTGCTTCTCCTTTCCCTCAGTCGCCGTGCGCGCCCCCCTCCATATACGTCTCCGTACTGATTCCCCTCGCATTCCACTCAGGCTTGCCTCACGACCTTTCGGCTGCCTTGGACTCATCTCGGCGCCTCCTCTCCTGCTCTTCTTGGTTCTTCTTGGCTGTTGTGCCCCCCTTCCCCCAGTTCCCAGCTCCAGCTCCAGCCAGGTTCAGCGCCAGCGCCAGTGCCAGCTCCAGTACGCGGACCCGAACGCAGTCAGGTACGTTCCTCGTCTCTCTTTCCTTGTATCTTTTGACTTTCTGCCTCTTCCCGTCTCTGTCTCTCGTTCTTTCACTCTCCCCACCCCCGACTCCATCGTGCTTTCTCACCTCACCTCCGGGCTGTCCACACCCCCCCAATTGCCCATCCATCGAATATCTCCCATACCATCCATACCCATACCCTGACCCGTATCCATTCTCAGGCCCATTCCCATCTCATTCCTTTCCACCCCCCCCCCGTGGTGCCCAAAATCCATCACCCCCAGTCTTCTCTTGACATCTGGCCCTGCCCTTGTCAATCCCCAAATAAAGCTCTTGGCCTCCCCTACCTCCCGCCCCGTCCGACGTATAATTTCCCGGCACCAACGGCGCCTTTCCCACACTTAAGACCCGTCTGCGGCCACACTCCCTCCACTACACTCGCACTTTTCCACAACCACCACCACCACCCACCACAACCACCGTCCTGGTTTCTCTTCCTGACATTGCGACTTCAGCTCTCTTCCACGACACAACAAGGATACAGGACGAGCTTCAGACAACATTGTCGACGACCCAAGTCAGAGATCACAACCACAGGAAACTGCGCAAACCTCGGACGACACACTGCAGAACAGGCATCCAGCCTTGCATAACTCGATCTCCAACTTTGAGTCACCTGCATTGTCGCGTTGCGCGCGCGCATCGCCTTCTCCCCCCGCCTACCGCATCACCCATCTGTACGAACGCAACCCCGACGGCCTCCATCCCTGAGGGACAACGAACGCCCTGCGCGACCAGCAACCCAGCACGTCCACAACAACAGCCGCGGGGGCCAGAGACACTTGCGCTTCGCCAATGCTGTAGGCCCGTTTCCCCAGCCTGGAAACCTGCCCAAACTAGCGACCTGCATACGCATACACCTGCCACCTCACCACTCGTGCCGTGAGCCATTACAACCACCCACGACCCACGCCTGTCCCCAGATCGGACCCCAAACGGACGAGAGGCTGCGCTTCGAACCGAGAGAATCACCCGTCCACAACAATTGGTCCTTCGACGACTTCCACCCCCCCCCCCCCCCCCCCCCCCCCCCCCCCCCCCCCCCCCCCCCCCCCCCCCCCCCCCCCCCCCCCCCCCCCCCCCCCCCCTTGCGGAGAGAGCCTGCCTATCTGCCAGCCAGCCCGCACCCCCCTCCTGCTCACTCGTGGTACCGATACCACTGCTGTACCCTCGCATCCATTTGATGCGCCGCACCACCTGGTGACCACCTACGGACCCCATCTGCCACGGTTGCTGCCTCTTCGTTGGCATATCCCGTCATATAAACCACCACACCATCTGCGCACCTGCTCTCGCGATCATCCTCTAACGCACCCTCCCCCCGCATCCTCACCAGTACCCTACGCGGGCCGTTCCACAGGGCCAGATCTTTCCAAGGATGCCGTCACCAACCACGACTCTCTCTTCATAAACAGCCCATTGCCCACCTGGGCTCTCTAACAGGGGACCCCTTCTCTCCACAAACGCCTCAGCGGTGCCTACTACTCATGACCACAACCACTATGTCGTCTACCACATCCACACCCACGCCACTCACACCAGCTTCCTCCTCCTCAGGCAACCTGACCATGACTCCTCAGACAACGGATTCGAGGCGGTCTCGCCCGGTGCATGTTCAAACAAGCAACATCACTTCCACTTCACATCAAGGGTCCATGCCGGCGTCCGCCATTAGCTCGTCCTCCGTTGCCTCGAGCTCTCGCCAATGCTCCCCTATCATGTCTCCGGAGGGCGCCGTCATAACAAGCAACAGCTCTGTCCAGGCCTCCCCGGAGCCTTTCCGCGGCCGGGAACTCCACGACCAGGTCTCTCATGGGGGCTTCCAGCTTCCGGAGCCTGTTCTCAACAGGAAAACCAGCCAAAACTCGCTACCTCACAGCATAAGCAGCACCCCCAGTGGCATGGAACCCGTCACTAGCAGCAAGAGCGGCCTCATCAGGCGGCTCTCCAACCGCGCCACCAAGTCCTTTGCCCGTCGTAGGCCATCCTCGGCAGCGCCGAACAGCCGCGATGTGAGCATTGGCCCGGGCATTCTCCGACGCCGGAGCGACAGCAATAACACGGCCCCGCCAGAGTTTCCCATCCTGGGCACCGACTCCGAGGATGACTCGGTTGACGAGCAAGACGAGCTGCGGTCCCAAGTTGGTTTCGACGGTCCGCAAAGGGACTCCTCGTCAAACAGCACTACCGCGTCCGTAGCCGGCTCCAATGCGCCCGCGAACACAATGGCTGGTCCGGTGATCCCGTTCCAGCTCCTCAAGGGTACCTGGATCCGAAAAGTGTCGAAAAAGAACCGCGGCAAACGGTTCATCCTCCTGCTCGAGCCAGACGCCGCCAAGATTTCATGGGATCGGGCTCGTCCCCACAAGGCTCTCTACATTGACGACATCAAGGAGATCAGAGTAGGCTCAGACATTCGACAATATCGTCTGGACTTCGGCGTGCCGGAGTCGGAGGAGTCCCGCTGGTTCTCCATCTTGTACGCTGTTCCAGACAAGTCCAAGAGCAAGATGATGCACCTGATCGCCGATGATGCCAGCGTATTCTACAACTGGGTCACCACTCTTGAGGCCATCTCAAAGCATCGCCAGGATCTCATGTCGTCACTGATGGCCTTCAACGATCGAGCCATCCGAGACTACTGGCGCACTGAAATGGCGAAGCAATTCGCCGACAAGCCCCATTCCCCTGATGACGAGGACCTTGACTTTCACGGTGTGCAGGATGTCTGCCGCAAGCTGCACATTCACGCGTCACCCAGCCAGCTTCGTGCGAAGTTTCACGCCGCGGACACGACCAACACTGGCCGCCTCAACTACTTCGAGTTTCAAACGTTTGTTGGTTACATGAAGAGGCGAGACGACATTCGACAGATTTACCTGCAGACAGCAAAGGCACCGGAAGCTGGGCTTTCTTTGAGCGAATTCTTCGACTTCCTCCGCAATGTGCAGGGCGAAGACGTCGACACTGATCTTGCCGGCTGGGAAGCGCTGTACACCAAATTCACCCGCAAGTTCAAGCCCAAGGAAGCGCTGTCGGAGAATTTCGGCATGAGCGACGCTGCCTTTGCCGCCTATCTGACCTCGACCTACAATGTCCCTCTCGCAAAGGAGCCGAAGGAATACACCCTGGACCGCCCCATGAACGAGTACCTCATCTCCAGCTCGCACAACACGTATCTTCTGGGGCGACAAGTTGCTGGCTTCTCCAGCGTCGAAGGTTATATCGCTGCCCTCGCCAGGGGCTGCCGATGCGTGGAGGTCGACTGTTGGGACGGTGCTGACGGCCAACCGACTGTCAACCACGGCCGGACCTTGACATCGTCCATTAGTTTCCAGGAGACCATGACCACTATCAATAAGTATGCCTTCGTCAACACTCGCTACCCCTTGTGGATCTCGCTGGAGGTGCACTGCAATCCGCAACAGCAGGCCATAATGGCCCGGATCATCAAGGAAACCTTTGGGGCGCGCCTCGTCACAGAGCCTCTAGACCCTGCTTCTGACAAGCTTCCCTCTCCCGAGGAGCTCAAGGAGCGTGTCTTGATCAAAGTCAAGAAGCCAATGTCGAAGGAAGAACCCAAGCTCCCGGAGCCCGGCCGCAGGCGCGGCAACAGCCTGACATCGCCCTACGCGAAGCCTGTTCAGCTCGATAACAACGTGATCCCGTCCCAGTCGCTGCCGCAAAGTCCCCTGCTCAGCCCCAGCAACTCATCCCGTCGCCTCGTCAGCAAGAGTCGCGTCAATACGATCACCGAGGGCGAGGTGCAAGATACCATGAGCAGCAGCACGAGTGACAACGACAGTGCAGGCGAGAGGGTGCCCTCTAAGCGGAACTCGCCTAACAAGACCGTCAAGGTTCTCGGAGATCTGGGTGTCTACTGCGCAGGCGTCAAATTCGGCGGCTTCGACACTACCGACGCCAAGGAGTACAACCACATCTTTTCTTTCATGGAGTCAAGCTTCGAAAAGCACAGCCGACCCAAGGAGGCGAAGCAGGCCATGGATCGACACAACATGCGCTACCTCATGCGGGTTTATCCTGACCGATACCGATACCAGTCAACCAACTTTGATCCTCTCGTTTACTGGCGAAGGGGCGTGCAGATGGCGGCCATGAACTGGCAGACGTTCGACCTCGGCATGCAGCTCAACCAGGCCATGTTCGACAGCGGCACCGATCGGTCAGGGTACGTGCTGAAGCCCAGCGAGCTCCGCGAGATCCAGGTGCTGCCGGAGGGCTGGTCGGGTAAGCGCGAACGCAAGGAAGTCAGCTTCAGCATCGACGTCATCTCGGCCCAGCAGCTAATGCGGCCCAACGGCATGGCCGCATCCAAGACGGTGGACCCCTTTGTCGAGGTCGAGGTCTTCCACGCCAATGACAAGAGAAACAAGAAGGAGGTCGAACCCGCACTGTCGGCCGTGTCTGACACCCCGCTCAAGTACCGCACTGGTGTCATTCCCGAGAATGGCTTCAATCCCGTCTTCGATGCCAAGTGCAACTTCAAAGTGACGACCAAGTATCCCGACCTGATCTTCATCCGCTGGTCGGTCAAGCTCTCTCACAACGGCGAGACCTACAACGACAAACCACCTGTCGCAACATACACGGCCAAGCTGAGCGGCCTCAAGTCGGGATACCGCACTCTGCCCCTGTTCGACCACAACGGCGAGCAGTACCTGTTCTCGACGCTTTTCTGTAACATCAGGGTCGACCCAATCAACAGCGTCCTCCTGGACTGCGTGGACTCTCAAGTCGACACCAGCGGCAAGCTTCGCGGGCTTGGTCGTACCATCTTCAACCGCTCCAACAACATCAGCCCCAAATCCAGCATGGAGAAGTCGAGCTACGACGGATCCCAAGGGTAGACCCCCCTCCCCCTTCCTACCAGCAACGACTGGTCGGTCATCAGCTTCGCTTCACTGTATCAGCACAACTTCACTTCTCTGCACATACTTAGTTTTTGATGTTCCGGCTTTCACACTTTTTGTTTCGCTCTCCAGTCACACTTTCTTGCGCGCCCCTGCAAGGGTACGGGGGCGCAATGACACGAAACGGCCAACGCAAACCGAAGAGATTCCCCCCGACAGAGTTCGGATCAGTACTGCACAATACCCCCCAAGCATTTATCTCAGGCGTATCAGGACGAGGAAGACGCCCGTGCCGGCGTCCTCTTTCATGTTTTTCCTTTGTCTCATTTTCTCTCCTGTTCCTCTTCTCCCTGGAAGGCCGTCAACCTTGAAGGACTCGGCGGAGAAAGGCAGGGCATCCTTTTTGCGTTTTGGAAGAATGGAGATATGGTTTCCTTTGTTTGATATCTCCCGGGCGAAGGTTGGGCACATGATCCCGTGAGCCGGATGGCCCGGGCACAGGAATGAATCAGGACAGGACAGGAAGCATACAGGCCAAACCACGTGTTTGGCAAAGCCCAGCAGGCCAGGGAAATTCCAAGATAGATTCAGGACCACTCGACGCCAGAGGAGCGCGAGTGAGGATGACCATAGGAGAAAAAATGTTTCGAACCTTTTGATTTTCTTGTTGTGTCTGGGTGGACGAAGGTGTGTGAGACGGATTCCATTGGCGTGGTCAGGAGGGGGCAAGTGATGTGGAGGACGGGGTCTGGAGATGGATAACGACTGACGACGGCATGGCCGACACTGGCATTTGGTTTCACACCGCATGAGGGGCTCTGGATGGGTTGGATACTGTACTTGGGATTTGCTTTCCGCATGGGCATCGGCAAGGGCTGGATGGGAATTGCCTTGGGTTCTGGGTTCTCGGCGCTGGGCTTCGGATGCAAGGGGGGCTGTTGGCACTAGGCATAATGATTACGCCGCTCAATGAACATGAAGGAGGGCGGCCCACGCCGCTTTCAAACACACACACACTCTCTCTCTCGCTCTCTTAGTCCGTCTGTCACCCGGCACCGTAAGTTGTAATGGTGTGATCCGTCTGAATATGATCTGATTCTGTTCGACGCTGGCGTGGCCACGGTACATGCGAGTACATTCCTTGTCTCTACAAGTCCCCCCCCCCCCCCCCCCCCCCCCCCCCGCCCCCCCTTCCGAGCTGAGGGAGTGAGTGGGCTGGCACTGCTTGGAGATTGGCTGTCCCGCCCAGCTCGCCGTCTTGCGGTCGCACATGGCGTGTTGGCGAGCAGGTCGGCCCAAGAGCATGCGCCGGTCCTCTCAACGGCGGCGGGGAGCAAGACCCGGAGGGGGGGAGAGATAGGGGTGGGGTTGTGCAATGCTTGCTGCTGTCGGGGGGAGGGGGGACGTTTGCGGACGTTGGCGGTGTCAGCTCTAGGAGATGCGCTAGGTGAACTCTGGGGAGGGAGACGAAGGGAAGGGGGGCGGATTGTGAGTTACACGGAGAGGCTGGCAGTGCTGGGGGGTCCCTTGACAGGGCCGTGCCTATTTGCTGCTCGCGGTATGGTCGTGGTGCTTTCCAGCGCGGCGAGGAGGCATGTATTCTTGGGAGGCTAGCGATACGAAGGGAGTTGGTTGTGTCAAGTATCCGAGGACGCCAGCGCAGCAGCCCTTTCCGGAGGTGCGGTCTCTTGGCGGTCGACCAAGAGCCAGGGGGGCGAGGCACATGGCACGCTCAAGCTCGAGGAACGTCAAAGCATAACTTGCGGAGGCCGAGGAACGGAGAGGCAGACAAGGAATACTGCCTGGTAGCAAGGTCGACGGACGGATGAGATGGGAGGGCACACTCACCCAAGAGGTTGAATTGAGTTCCGCACATGTCGCGCATATGAGGTTCCCACCCACCCACACGCACACATACACACATGTACACACGCACGACAGACTTGCAGCTGTCGAATGCAAGGGGGGGGGGCAGAGGGCAGACACGCATGCGCCGTGCTTTGATGAGTGATTACTACAATGGCTGGATGATAAGGGGTGGGTGGGGAGGCAAATTGGCAAATCGGCAGGATAAGGGATGATGGATAGAGCAAGAAAAAAAAAAAAGCCAAAAAAAAATTATGCTTGCTGAGCGGTCCAGACTCCGGTCGCGAAAAGGTCGATCGATTAGAGTTCGTGGACGGTTCTGGATCGTGGTGCGGTCGCTGGGTGGGGGTGAGGTCAGAGACAGAGGGTTGCTCGTCACAGACATGTTGGGCTCGGAAAATCATGCTCACCCGTTTGCTGTCGCTTACTGTGGGAGGCAGATAGATGTGCCGAAGAGGGGGGTGGGAATCCCAAATCACAGGCAGGCCCCGAGTAGTCCAAAGCCAGGAGAGAAAGCTCCCAGGCAAGCGTGGAAACATTTGGATCGAGAATCGGCGTCTTCATCGTGGCGTCACGGCGTCACGTCAGGCAGGGAGGCCTAGGGGCTTGTTTTTTTAGGGAGGGGGTGGGGGGAAGGAGGTGAGTCGCTCAGGCGTTCATTCACTGGCCTCAGGCTCTGTCTGCGCTGGGCGGTTCGGGGGGGGGGGGCCAAGGTGTCAAGCCACGTACCCCTCATCCGAGCTGCCGTACTGAGGTCACCCAAGGTAGGGTTGTCCATCAGCGATTTGGGGAATGCGGGGTCTCTTGTGCGGGGTATGATGGAGACCGGCCGGGTGTTTGGGTTTAGGCCAGGGACAGGAACGGAAAGGGGTGGGGTGGGGCGTGTCGATAGCGGACCGCGAAACATGCCTACGGTAGTACTCCAAGGAAGCAAACAGGGGCAAACCAGCAGACATGGTGGGAGGCTGTCATAATATCATCAGCGTTCATTCTCGATTTGCCGTGGACCGACCAGTCGTCGAGCCCAGCCCACCAACGCCCTACGCCTGCACTGGCTGTGGTCTCTCCCGAATCTCCCGGATCGTCTCTTTCGTTCTCGCGTTCGCTTCGAAGCTGGCCTCGATCAGGTCCACCACCTCGTCCGCCGAGAAGTACAGGCTCAGCTCGCTGTCGAACCACAGGAACTTGACCTCGTTGAGGTTCGACTGCAGCACCTCGCTGAGGTACTTCAGGCGCAGCCACGACGACGCGTACTGCGCCGTCGCGGGGATCTCCTCCGCGTCCGCCGCCTGCGTCGGGCCTCCGCCCCCCGCCCGCGACGGCAGGAAGAGGTCGTCCAGCTCCGTCACCTTGGCGATCAGCTGCGCAATCTTGTACGCCTCGTCCTGCCCGACCGACGCCATGTCCATGACATCCGAGATGATCTTGGTCGCCAGTGTGTCCACCAGCGCCCCAACCGCCTGGTACCACACCGACCGCGCCAGGATCGCGTCCCAAGTCACCGCCATCGACCGCACCCGCGCCATGGCCGAGTCGACGCAGCTGTCCATCTCCTCCTGCTGCATCAGGCTTTGCTCCCCGCCCACCAGGTCCCGGAGCACCGTCTTCTGCGTGCTGAGCTCCCCCGTGTACGCCCGGTTCGCGAACCCCTGCAGGCCCTTGACGTCGTTGTCGATCCGCAGCATGTTGCGCGCCCGCGGCGTCACGTCCTCCCGGCCCTTCCACGTCTCCCCGACCTCTGTCAGCTTCTCCGCGAGATACATCGCGTCGTTGTAGAGCAGCCTAGTCGCGCGTTAGTTAGCACATTCACCGGCCACGTGAGGCTCGGCATTTTGTCTCCTCACATGTTGCCGCCAAGCTCCATGGCGTAGTAGTGCGGCGAAACGGCCCGGAACATGGCCAGTGCGAACGTCGGCAGGCTGAAGAGCCCCGGCGCTGCCGCCGCCACGGGACTCTGCTCGTTGCTGCTCCCAGTTAGCCCTCTGCGTGTCCGCCGCATCGTACTGTCTCTCTCGCGAGTGAACCCACCTCGCCTGTGTAAGCGTCGCACCGTCCTCGAGGATGGCCAAGATGAGCTCCAAGACGGGGTCTGGCATGGACGATATGTGGTACGTCTCCTTGAGGACCATTTCCCGGCTTTCTTCGGTCACCGAAGCCTTCTTGTGCTTCTTGGCGACTACTGCCGGTGCTGCCCGGGGCTGCGGAGCTGGTGCCTCCTCGTTGCCCGCATCCTCATCTCCCCAGCCCCACGCAGCGGCGGCGTCGTCATCCTCTTCCTGGCCCTTGCTCGGGTCTTGGCCGTCCCCCTTGTCGCCTGATGTCTGGTCGTCGTCGTCCCAGCCCCAGGCGTCCGCGCCATCATCTTCTGCCAGCGCGTCCTGCTTGGGCTCGGAACGCTGCAGCGACCCGCTGGGCTCGGGCTCGGGTTCGGGATCGAGTTGACTGGCGTCCTCCTCTCCCCACGCTGCGCCCCAATCATCATCGTCGGCCTGCGCTGCAACTCCATTGGCTGCCAGCTCCTTGCCCTCGGATCGAGACACCATCTGCTTCTCCACCTTCTCGACCTGTCGCGTCTCGCCCAGGCCTGGTCTGTGTTAGCAAGAGGACGACGACATGACGACGATGCCAAGACATACCATGCGACATCCTGTTGCGAACCGTGTCCAACGCCGTTTCCCTGCACTTAGCAAGCCAGATGGAGGGCGCGTTGCCAACCCATTCCTTCAGTTCCGTGAAGCCTGAGAACCCACTCTGCTCCAACGAGTCACAGAATCCCCTCGCCGCCTGAATGACGGCCTGAAACTGTCCGATATCCTGCAGCGAAGAGGGCACAGCCGAGTCCAGCCACGTACTGATGAGCCTGGGGACGACGTCGCTCATCATGATGGGGCTCAGGTAGATGAGCAGGTCGGGAGGCAGCCGCTTGGCCAGGAACTCAACGACCTTCTGGAGGTCGGCAAAGAGGTCATCTATACTTCGCCCTGCTTCGCCTTGCGCCTCCAGCACGTTCTGCCTGTGGTTAGCATCTGCGGCGGGGTGCAAGAGACGCAGAGACATTTACCTCGCCTGTCTGGATCGCAAGCAGCTCAGACGTGCCGACATCCATGCGAGGGGACACAATGGTCCTGTCGATGTCCTGCCACAGCTGGGCCATGCGGTCGTCAACCTCCTTGTAGGCTTCGAGGCCGATGATGGCCTCCGAAAGTGTCATTTGCTCGTCTGTTCAGAGTTAGCCTCGCACTGTCCTGGAGCTCGCCGTGTTCCTTACCCTCTCGTTGACTGTAAATAGACAGCCGCTTCGCTTCGCCGTCGACGTGTACCAGTGCGTTCCAGACATTCTCAAAGACTTCATGTACTGCAGTCTTGAGCTCGAATGCGCGCACATCGAGAAGTCGCATCACCCGGCAGCTCTTCTTGTTCACGGGCACGTTGTCGAGCTCGGTCCAGGACTCTGATGTCTGTCAGCGCGACGGCTTCCCCGTGGTTCTGCTATAGGCCGCGCCCTTACTCTCCAGTAGCCGCAATGCGTGCAAGATGCTCCTTTCGTTCATCGCTTGTTCCACCTCGCCCAGTAGGTCGTTCACGTATCGGATCCCCGTTAGGGCCTCGTGCAGCTGCTGGCTGTACTGGACCTCCCTCCGCAAGAAATCGACGTTGTCTTCGGCATCTTGTATCGTCTTGCCTGATACATCTGGCGCTTCTGACTGTCGGACAATGTCGTCGGCTAGTCGTTTTGATCGGAGGATGTCTTCTTGCAGCGTCTTGGCGTTTCGGACCCAGGAGCTCACATCGCCCTTGGTCTCTTCGTTAATGGTGTGTATCTCGGACTACTGGCTGTCAGCCGCTTCATCCTCTCCTTCGACCTGCATGCCGTACCTCGAGCTGGCCCTTCGCTTTCGTCAGAGCATCAATGGCTGGAGAGAGATCGCCCTGGGCAAGCGAAAGGGAAGACGCAGCCTCGTCGGGGAACTCGCCCTGCAACGCAAATGCCACAATGGCGTTCCCGAGCTGTGCAGCTGTGTGTGGGTCGGCGCCGACTGCCATGGTCGCGTTTGGAGGGGTTTCGAAGTGATGTCGGGAGAGCTTCGTCAGGTGTGTGAAGATGCCACGACGTCACACGTCGTTCTTCCGGCCGATTGTCAAGGTGCAGTGTCGGAGCGGTGTGTCGCAGAGGAGTGTTGTCGAGGCTCTGGTCTCATGAATCGTGAGGACTCCTCGATCGTGTTGGAAGGTGGTACAGCTCGTTATGAAGACAGCGGCATCGTCATCCGTCGCATGACAAGGAAGCTGTCCTGGAAGCTGGGGCAAGCTGTCATGTACCCTTGTACCTTTTAGCGAGCGCTTATCGCATCGACGTTCTGCCATCTCGCGGCACACTGGCCAATCAGTCTCTGCCCCGCGCCGAGACCTCTCTTCCCCCCGCCATATGGAAGTCCCTTGCGTTCATCCGCACATTGTTCCTACCTATTGTCCCAACCGTTCGATCTTTCAAACAATCTCTCCAGAAAAGGTTCTCGAGCTCTCTTTCTTCTGCGGGACTCGTTTGAACTGCTTACGGCTGCATAAAAAGGCGGCAGCTGACAGCTTCCACCGCACGTCACCGCCTTACCCCTCCATCGATTCCACGAGTCACAACGCTCCCGACAATTTCGAGATTCCCACTGAGTGGTCGATACCCTTGGCTGGTGAGCTCCAGGCAACAACACCATTGGCCTCGTTCTGCTGGCATCCGGTAAGCAAATGCAAGATTCACTCCTCTTCTCGGCTCTCGGCTTCATCCAAACATCAGCCCGATTGTGCCCAGTGTTATTCTGCCTCATTCCAACTCTGAATTCCTTACCCTCCATTTCCTGGATTTCTACTCAACGAGCATTCTCGCTGTGGCCTCAGTCAGCGCCAGACCCTGGCTCCAATATCGTCACCTGCACTGCATAGGACACCGTGATGGCCTGGGTTGGGACGAGTCGAGTCCTAACAACGGCGCTGGTAGCTGTGTTGGGCATCATATTGTACAATGTTGGCTCGAAAGCGAGCAAGGGGTAAAGATGTGTGCTACTTTGGGATCTCTTGTTCGAGGCTTCACGTGCATTCAGCCCATACAACCCGACATGACCTTACTCTCACATGCAAAAGCTCACTTGGGCTTGCGCACCGACTGACCGGTTACTCAGATTCTCACCCACAACCACCACCAGCTTACACTCAGTCACGATGGCACCGGAGGAGCGCCCCAGGCCGCGGTTCCGCAAGATCCAAAGCTTCGAGACCGAGTACGCGCCTTGCACCATCAGCCAGTATGTCTCCGAGCGCAGCGGCATGCAGGTTATCGTGGCCGACCGCCAGGGTCCCAAAGTGAACGGCTACTTCACCCTCGCCACGGAGATCCTCGACGACTCGGGCGCCCCTCACACACTCGAGCACCTTGTCTTCATGGGCTCCAAGAACTACCGCTACAAGGGCCTCCTTGACAAGATCTCCTCGCGGGCCTACTCTGGCACGAATGCCTGGACCGCCACGGACCACACGGCGTACACCCTGGAGAGTGCCGGCTGGGAGGGATTCGCGCAGATCCTGCCCGTGTACCTCGAGCATGTCATTGTGCCCGTCATTACGGACGAGGCATGCACCACGGAGGTCCACCACATCGATGGCGAGGGCAATGACGCAGGCGTGGTCTACTCGGAGATGCAGGCCATCCAGTACAAGAGCGCTGAGATCGTCGACCTCGCCGCCAAGCGCCAGCTGTACCCCGAGAACGTCGGTTTTCGGTACGAGACTGGTGGCATGACGGACGCCCTGCGCACTCTGACTACCGACCGGATCAGGGAGTTCCACCGAGAGATGTACCAGCCCCGCAACCTGGCTGTTGTGATTGTCGGCGAGACCGACCACGACAACCTCCTTCAGATTTTGGACGAATTCGAGGAGAGCATCAAGGACGATCTTCCGCCCCTGGATGCCCCCTTCAAGAGGTATGGTCCGACGCATGTCTTCTTTTGAAAGCTGCTGATTGTTTGCAGGCCGTGGATCGACTCTGAGCAGCCCCCTGCCCTCACTGAGACCAAGGTCTCGACGGCAGAGTTCCCCGAGGCTGATGAGTCTGTTGGTGAGGTGGTCGTTGGCTGGTTCGGACCAGACTGCATTGATCCTCTGGCTACGTCTGCTCTTAACGTTCTGCAGACCTACCTGTGCGGCTCATCTGTCTCCATCCTCGAGAACGTTATGGTCGAGAGAGAAGAGCTCGCAAGCTCCATCGCTTGCTACTGGGAGTCGAGGCCAAAGTCTGTCATCTGGTTCCAGCCTACGAGCGTCGCCACCGAGAAGCTTGAGTTTGTCTACAAGAGGTTGATCGAGCTGCTGAAGGAAGTGGCCTCCAAGCCGCTTGACATGGAGTACATGAAGTCGTGTGTCCAGCGGGAGCGCCGTCAGGTCAAGTTCCAGGCCGAGTCTTCTGAGAGCTTCTTCTCCAGCAACATCATCACGGATTACCTCTTCGGCAAGCGCGACGGTTCTACGCTCCTGGACATGAAGAGCCTGAACGAGTACGACAACCTCGAGAAGTGGACCGACGAGCAGTGGAGAGACTTCCTGAGGAAGTGGATCTCCGACGCTCACCATATCGCCATCCTGGCCAAGCCGTCCATGGCTCTTGCCGATAAGTACAAGACCGAGGAAGAGGAGAGGCTTGCGAAGAGGAAGGAGAAGCTGGGCCCTGAGGGCCTGGCCAAGCTCGCCGAGAAGTTGGAGGCCGCCAAGAAGAAGAACGACCAGCCCATCCCACCCGAGGTTGTCGACCGCTGGTCCGTCCCTGGAACCGACTCCATTCACTTCATTGAGTCGGAGACGGCCAAGTCCGGCAAGGCCCGCAGCCTGGGTCTCTTCGACAACAAGGCGCAGAAGGTCATCGACGCTGCGAAGGATGGAAAGGACCCTCTCTTCATTCAGTTCGAGAGCGTGCCCTCGAACTTTGTGCACATCAGCCTCTACCTGGGCACTGCGCAGGTTCCCACCGACGTGAAGCCTCTGCTACCGATCTTTGCCGACAACTTCTTCAACACACCCATCACGCGTGACGGAAAGCAAGTGGATTTTGAGCAGATTGTCATGGAGCTTGAGGAGGAGACCATCAGCTACGGTATCCGATCCGCCAAGGACATGGGTGACCCAGACAGCATCACCATCCAGTTCCAGATTGAGCCGGAGAAGTACGCCAGCATTATCGGCTGGATCCGGACCATGATGTTCGACAGCGTCTTCGACGTCCAGAGGCTCAAGGCCGGCGTGCAGAAGCAGCTGGCTGATATCCCCGAGCTGAAGCGTGATGGTCGCTCGATGTCGACTGAGATCAACATGGCCTACCACTTGAAGAAGGAGTCGTATGCCGTTTCGAAACGCGCTCTTGTCCGCGCTGTCTACCTGCGTCGCGTCAAGAAGCTTCTCGAGAGCGATCCTGAGCTGGTCGTTTCATGGTTCGAGAAGATCCGCAAGTCCCTCTTCCAGTTTAACAACACCCGTATCCTCGTCACGGCGGACGTGAACAAGCTTCACGACCCGGTCGCAGCTTGGGACACCCTCAGCAGCGCTCTGAAGCCCTCGGGCGAGCTTCTTCCTGTGTTGAAGGCGCACAGCCATCTCACCGAAGAAGGCGAAAACCCCGGCTCTGTCGGCGCCGTCATCGTCCCCATGACAACCGTCGATGGCTCCTACAGCGTGAGCACGTCGAAGGGCATCATTTCCTTCGAGGATCCGCGCCTCCCCGCCATCCTTGTTGCGATCGGCTACCTCGAGGCCGTCGAGGGTCCTCTCTGGTGCGCTGTCCGCGGCCAGGGCATGGCCTACGGCGTCTTCTTCAACCGCGACGTCGACAGCGGCATGATCCAGTTCCGGGTCTACCGCTCCCCCGACGTCTCCAAGGCCATCGCCGCCGCGCGCGAGACGGTCCGCAAGATCGCCGAGGGCGAGGAGCCCATCGACCGTCACCTTAAGGAGGGCGCCATCAGCCAGATTGTCGTGCACTTTGCTGACGAGCAGTCGACCATGGCGTCGGCCGCGAGCCAAAACTTTGTGTTGGGCGTCGTGCGCGGCGTGCCTCTTGACTGGCACAAGAAGATCATGAAGAGCGTGCGGGACGTTACGGACGAGCAGATCAAGGACGTGCTCAACGATCTGATCATGCCTGTGTTTGCACCGGGGAAGAGCAACGTTGTCGTGACGTGCGCGCCGATGCTGGAGGAGGTGAGTTGCCCCCATGATCTAGCTGGAGAATGGAATGCTGACGTGACGTGATAGAATATTGAAAAGGCTCTCAAGGAAACCGGCTACAAGACGCAGGTGCAGCAGCTCGCGTACTTCCATGACGATTACGGTCTCAAGCCCAAGGACGGCGAAGAGGATGAAGAGGAGTCGGAAGAGGAGGACGACGGAGAAGAGGGCGACTACACGGACGATAGTGATGATTACTCGGACTGATGATGATTAGGGATGGCGGATAGAAGAGAATGGCAATTCGCTAGGCGTAGCAGGTAGAATGCAATTCACTTGGTTATCGGGATCACAGTCGTCATCCACATCACGCCGGCTTGTGCTCACTCAAGGGTCGAGCATTGACTGAACCGGACAGACCCCAGCTTGCAGTGAAGGATCTCTGCCTTGAAAGTGAGGCGAGTGCCACCTATCGATGCCCTTTCAGGCAAGCAGTCGTCGTGCCTGGTATGACCAGGTCTGTCAGGATAGGCCGCTTTCAATTCACGGCAAACATTAGGCACCGCAAAATACTGATGCCTGTAGATGAGAGGATTGTCGTCCGACATTGCCCTATCTGCACATATGGTTACAAGCTCCCCATTGAGCCCTCGAGCCAGACCTCTCAGGTCTTCTATATTGTACAACAATTCAGTGAGACATCTTGTCAGGGTGACCAGATCCCCCCACGTCCTCCCACAGATACGCGCTACGCCACTGTGCCCCGAAGCGAGTCGCACCACGTGTTTCTCCCCGGTGCTCTAGTTGGAGCACCCCAGTCGGACCCTGCCCTTCATCCTCCTCCTTGCGAGGATCTTGCGGCCGTCCTTGGTCTTCGTCCGGCTGATGTATCCGTGTCTGCGCTTCTGGATCAGGCGAGTGTTGCGGTTCATGGTGTTGCGAGGACCGCAGCGGATCTGGGACAGAGCCGGGTGGGCGGTGATCGAGGTACGGGAGACGAGGTCAGCGGCCACGCCATCAACGGTCTGCATCGCAATCGCTGGTGACGCGGATGGCGCAAAAGGAAGTGTGGTAGGACGAGTGAAGACGGTCGGGCGGGCGGCAAGGGTAGGTCGGATGGGGGTGAAGGAGGAGAAGGCCCTGGCATGAATGTCAGTTCTCTGGCTAGCTGTCGGGCAACGAGTCGGTTGGGCGAGGACGTACCGTTTCGATATGGTGTTTGAGGCCTGAACTGCAGGAGCAGCAAACAGGCGTCTGGTGACGCAGGCTATCGATTGGCGTATCATGGTGCCTGTGGTCGCGGATGCCGATGATTGCTGACGACGTTGGCTTGGTGTTGAGAAACGAATGGCGCGGGTCTAGAATTTGAGATCGAAATCGGTTTGCTGCAATTCAGGGATCCGAGACGAAATGCATGTAACGCGAAGGTTCCACTGGAGGGGTGGGCTGTGGGCCAATGAGTGACGCAACAAACCCACCCCGCGCGCCAATCAAACGGGCCTGGAGGCACGTCTGGAGCTGACCTGTGCCGTACGTGTATCGGGAGTTCTGGACAGCTTGCGCCAGCTCTGAGCTCCCACGTCGCATCAATCCTCTTCTTCCACTCCTTCACTCCCCTTCGTCCATTCGCGCCATCACATCGACGCGCGAATTCTTCAACGATGGACTACCTTAACCGCCTCGCGCGGTTCCTGGACCGTCCGCTCTTCCCGTGGAAGAAGCTCATCCTAGGCTTCTCCGTGGGCCAGTTCGTCTTCGAGTCCCTCCTGTCGCTCCGTCAGTACCAGGTCCTCCGCAAGACCAAGGCGCCCAAGGTGCTCGAGAATGAAATTTCCCAGGAGACCTTCGACAAGAGCCAGGCCTACGGCCGCGCCAAGCAGAAGTACGAGCTCATCAACGGCCTTTGGGGCCAGATCCAGAACATTGCCTTTATCCAACTCGACGTCCTCCCGAAACTCTGGTCCTGGACCGGCGACCTGCTCCTCAAGTTCGCGCCCGCCCGCTTCACCGGTGAAATCTCGCACTCGATCGTCTTCGTCCTCACTTTCGTCCTTGTCCAACAAGTCCTATCACTGCCCAGCTCGATCTACTACAACTTTGTCCTGGAGGAGAAGTTCGGTTTCAACAAGCAGACGCCCAAGCTCTTCGTCACGGATATGCTCAAGTCGAACATGCTCACCTTCATCCTCGCCCCGCCTATCCTCGCCGGTTTCCTCTCGATCATCAAGAAGACGGGCAACCAGTTCTTCTTCTACCTCTGGGCTTTCGCCGCCGGTCTCCAGGTGTTCATGATTACCATCTACCCCATCGCCATCCTGCCCCTCTTCAACAAGCTGTCTCCTCTTGATGAGGGCGACCTCAAGAACAACGTCGAGGACCTCGCCAAGAAGCTCAAGTTCCCCCTGCACGAGCTGTACGTCATTGACGGCAGCAAGCGCAGCGCCCACAGCAACGCCTACTTCTTCGGCCTGCCCTGGAAGAAGCACATTGTCATCTACGACACCCTCATTGAGAAGAGCGAGACCCAGGAGGTCGTGGCTGTCCTTGCGCACGAGCTCGGTCACTGGAGCCTCGGCCACACCACCCGCCTGTTCGGCATCTCTCAGGTATGTGCCTCGCTGATGTACGGACCGACTGCAGCTAACCTTCACAGGCCCACTTCCTCTACATCTTCACCCTCTTCTCGGTCTTCATCAACAACCACTCCCTGTACGCCGACTTTGGCTTCCTCCTCGAGCACCCCATCATCATCGGCTTCATCCTCTTCTCCGACGCCCTGTCGCCCATGGACACGGTGGTCAAGCTGCTCATGAACATCCTGAGCCGCAAGTACGAGTTCGAGGCCGACGCTTTCGCCAACAAGCTGGGCTACAACGCCGAGCTGGCCAAGTCGCTCATCAAGCTCCAGGTTCAGAACCTCAGCACCATGGACGCCGACTGGATGTACGCGACATACCACTTCTCGCACCCCCACCTGTCGGAGCGTCTCAAGGCTCTCAACTGGACCTCGTCTGAGAAGGTGGGGACCGACGAGCCGGAGGTCGCCAAGGCCACTGGCCGTGATGAGCTCTAAAGAGTCGGGCCTCGGTTTAGGAGGCGCTGGGGGGTTCGAAAGAGGTCCTCAACGCGTCCTTGGATGCTCGGCTGGGATGTTCCAAGTAGCGCATGACTGTGGTCATGCAAGGGGATCCGGTGCTTTAGATGCCGGAGAGAAAAGCTAATGCCATTTCCTGAAAGTCACTGCACGTGTCATCTGCATCGGCTGATGGTGATGTTATGAACCCAACAAACCTCTAACGATGGTGCAAACGCACCGCAGCTCGTCGCCTCCCACGAGGCACAAACGCGCAAGAGAGAAAAGTCAATTGCTACCGTAAAACTGAAGAAGAAATGACCATGTCGCTAATTTCACGCCGACCCCCTGGGGATCCGCATGTTGGCCAGGACCCTAGCGAGGAGCTCCTCTCTTGTTGCCGTGTCTCCTGGGAACAGGTTGCGCTGCGCGTCTGTGAGCGACCAGAACCCATACGAGGACGACGGAGAAGCCTACCGCTGCCAGCCACCGGCGCATCTCTTCCCGTGTCCACTCCTCGGGATTCCCTGTCGGGTCGGCGCTGGTGGGGAACATGTCGCCGCCGTAGATACTCCATACTGCTACTGCCGTGACGAGGCCGCCGAAGGCTGGAGGGGTTAGTTGGGATTCAAAATGGCGACAGTTGCCATACCGAGCAGCGCATTCTAACAGTGATAGTCAGTATGGTGATTCTTGACGGGGCATGGTCTCTTGCCTTGGATTTCATGGCGTTATCGAGGGGAGTCGGCATTGTGGCTGGTGATGACGCGTGTAACAAGTGGCAATGAAAGGGATCGAGACAGGAGGTACCAACAGAGGGCAAATGGAAGCTTATGAGGCGTCTAAGAAAGTGAAGAAGCAACGTGTTACTCGTCAAGTGCCAACCTTGTTTGTGTAGGTGATGAAAGAGGTATCGTCGAGTGTAAGTGTCCTGAACAGGACTTGGACGATGAAAGCCAGGTTCACGCCACGTCTGCCTGGATTCCGCCACATCGGCGTAGGTATGTGGCCCGTGCACCAGTATCGCGTCCTGGCGGCTGTCAGCCGATGACAACTGCCAGCGACGCGTCTCTCACGATCTCATCAACACCAAGCAGTTCTCACGAGTCGGTGGCATCTCACGACTTCTAGTTGCAGAGTCTCTCGACGCTCACTATTTTGTTTATTTACCAAAATATCCCCAAGTAGCCGAACCAGGCGTTCGGCGAAGCCCTTGATGCTGATACTGGCCCCAAGCCTACCCCTGTCATGTCAAGATGGCGTCCGACGATGCTGAGCTGAGGGATCTCATCAGTGACGTCGTCGAAGGTCTGACTTACCCAAAGACTCGACTAGTCCATATGTATTGACACGAACACAGCCGCCAAAATTCCCGCCAAAAAGCGTTTCATATCCATCAAACCTACCATCGAGAACTTGACCTCCCGCGCCTATGAGCAGGGCCTGTTACCAGATGCCCTGAATGAGCTGATCCTGCTCATTACGAAACCCAGCTACCTCGACCAGGCCAGTCTCAACTCACTTGTCAATAGCCTATATCCCGCCAGTCGAATTGCGTCAGATGTCGTTTTGAGGGTCATCGGCTGTCTTGGACGGGGAGAACTCAAGCCTTCTTTGCCCATCCAGGCTGGCTTATTGAGATGGCTTGTCATGGTCTATCATGTTATTGAGAGCCCTGTCATACTATCACAATCATACGCGGTGCTCTTCAACTTGCTAGAGACAGCCGCTATCAGGTCAGCCTCTTGCTCACGAGCAGACGGGAAGAAGCTCACTGTCCCAGGCCGCATCTATGCCACGTCCTCGCTGTGATTACACGGCGTAAGCACGTACGACCCTTCCGAATACAGGCCATGTAATTGTACCCACAAACCCCAAGCCATATGATGTGCTGATAGCGGCCAGCCTCAACCTTTCACGGCAGACAGGCCACGATCCAGCCCTCACAGGGCTCTTGCGAATCTACAAGGACTACTACCCCGAAATCATCGTTGGCGAGGCTATCAAGGGCAAGGCCTCTGCCTTCAAGGTAGGATTATCCTCAGAGTTGCTGGGGAGAACTGCAACTAACGACTGCAGCATCCCGACCTCCAATGGCGCGAACGGCTAGGAGAAATCCAGCGCGACTACGCCCAGCGTTCCGCTGAAGGTGTGCCACAATCTCAGAACGGCTTCACCGTGAGCCGACATACTTTGAACGCCAGACGAGGGGCGAGACCATCCGGGATTCCCGTCGTACACACCTCTTACGCTGATGAGGTAAGGCCTCACCTCTCAGGCTTCATCATTCGGTTGCTGACTTGGACAGACATCCGTGACACTCGAGGAAGTGGACAGCGCCGACCGTCTCGCTCAAACGCTGGAGAAGATTGAGCTTCCGAACCAGCTCGCTGCAGTCCTCGCAGACCCGCTGCTTCAGAAGCTTGTTTCCTTGAGGAAAGACGATGTGATGTCGCGTCGAATCGTGCACTGGTTGGACGCGCTGCTCGACGACGTGGTCACAGGAAACGCAGACACCAAGACGTACCTGGACACAATGGAGGTTCTCGAGGACTACGTTTCCCGCACTCAGGTATGCTTCTCGATAAATTGAAGGCTGTGGGTATGACTGACATGGCCAGGAAACACCACCGGTGGTGTTGAACTTTCTGGTCAAGCTCCTCGAAAGATGGGACGGCATCGAAGCACAGAGCCACGTATTGGGTATTCTGCAGTACACCACGCTGACGAACTTTGACGGTACGTTCTTGATGGCGCGTGTGTATACGCCATTGTCGCTGATAGTCCCTAGAACTGAAGAGCCTCCTCTTTGAGCCCCTCGAAAAGTGCCTGGCTCGAGATCCCAAGACACAGATCCTCCTGCTCGACATGTACAGAGGCCTACTCCACCACTGGACGTCGATCCTCCACTCCCTAGACACGATACCCGCCGACACCCCTTTCGACTCGATCAAGGAACTGCAGCTCCACGCCGGCACCCTCGCGCTCGCGCTCATCCAGGCCGCCCCTTCTGTCGCAACCAACGCCGCCATCCTCGACTTCTACGAACAGGTCGCGGCGACGACGGCCCACCCGGCCCTCGAGCCGCACCTTCGCATCGCCATCCCCCCGGCCCCCCTCGTCTACCTCATCTTCTTCTCCCCCTCGCTCGGCAACGTCTCGCGGCTCACCGGCATCCTCGCCCTCTACAAGACGGCCTTCGACGCCGCCATGGCGCGCTCCAAGACGTCGTACACGGCGGCCGACCTCCGCGCGTTCAACAGTTTCCTCATGGACCTCTGCAACTGCCTCTGGCGCGGCCGCGCCTTCAACGCCACCGACACCAACGCGCTGGGGTGCCTCGCCTCGCGGGCGGCCACGGCGCGCTTCCAGCGCTACGCGGAGGACCTCGGCAGCGACCTCGCGCTGCCGTCGCTGTTCGGCCTCTCGCACTCGCCGCTGCTCAGCCTGCAGTCCATCTCGTGCGTGCGCGCGCTCGAGGACGAGGCCTTTCGCGGCGACGGCGGCGTCATGATCGCCACGCGCCACGCGGGGCCCGTCACGCAGGCGAGCCTCCAGAGGCTGGCCGCCGCGCGCGGCCTGCCGCTCAAGTGGGCCGAGTACCGGCTGCAGGTGCTCAAGCACCTGGAGGGCCAGGGGTTCGTGGGCGTCCTGGAATTCATGAAGAACATCCTCAAGGTGCTGCAGAACCCGGGGGCGGCCGCGCCGGGCCGGTCGAGCCAGGGCTCGCGCACATCACTAGGGTGAGACGGGGAACGGAACGGGTCGAAGCAGGGGGGAATGTCGCCGCCCCTGTGGAGAGGTCGAGCTCTTTTTTATATTCTAAAATGAAAGAGAGAGAGCGGAAATGTCTTGTCTAGTTGAGTTGACGCGACACCTCCCGTGGAAATGAGACCTGTACGTTGAAATCCAGGGTATCCTAAACGCGGCTCCGTTGAAAGGGCCGCCCCGCCTGAAAGCAAATGGGTATGCTGATTGTTGAAGCAACCGTAACGCCGCGAAGAGCAAAGTTGAGGATTGCCCTGTACGCCCTCCCTGTTGGGATGATGATGATGATGATGATGCCCGCCCTTGTCCACCCCTACCCTACCCTGGGCCTGCGTTGCCCTGTTGAACATGATGCAATGTGCCCTTCCTCTTGATCCGTCCGTCATAACCTAGTCGTCAAATGTTGAAAATGCGCCTGCCTGCCTGCCTGCCTGCCTGCCACGCCGTTGCTCCACTCCTTATTTCTTCTTGAGCTGGGCCGACTCGTCGCCGTAGCCGCCGTAGCCGCCGGCGGCGTAGGTCTTGCCCTCGGGGCCGATGCCGGCGTGGGAGCGGGGCCCGCGTTCGTCGAGGTCCTGCTGGAGCCAGCGCAGGACGAGCTGGCCGAGGGTGCTGTTGCCGCTGCGCTCGTCGACGCCGTCGAGGAAGCGCTCGGCGCGGTCCCACTCCTTGACGCGGCCGAGGTGCATGTGGACGAGGTGGGTGGGCCAGCCGGCGAGGTTGTCGAGGATGTGGGTGGCGTAGACGACGGTGCAGACGCGCGACTCGGTCTCGGCGCGCAGCCAGCCGAGGAAGTTGGCGCGGCTCAGGACGTCGAGGTCGACGGTGATCTCGTCGAGGAGCAGGACGGTCCAGGGGCGGATGAGGCCCATGGCGAGCTGGACGCGGCGGCGCTCGCCGTCGCTGACGGCGTGCATGCGCCAGGTGGTGTCGATGTCGAGGACGCGGATGAGCTCGTCGCGGCGGTCGGGGTAGGCGTCGCCGCCGACGGAGCGGAGGAGCTCGGTGACGCCAATGTCGGTGCGGACGATGGGGTTGAGCACCCACTCGAGGCCGAGGTAGGTGACGCCCTCGAGGCCCTCCTTGAAGGGGTCGACGCCGCCGACGGCGATGGTGCCCGAGGGGGCGAGGCGCTTGCCGGCGAGGAGGCGGAGGAGGGTGGTCTTGCCGGCGCCGTTGGCACCGATGATGAGGGTGCGCGACTGGGCGGGCAGGTCGATCGTGATGTCGCGGATGCCCGTGGAGTAGTCGGGGAAGGTGTAGGTGAGGTTGTTCGTCGCGAGGGTGGGCGAGCGGGCGGGCGCCATGGTTGCGGATGTGGTGAGGCGGGGGGGAGAAAGCAGAGAGAAGATGAGGAGAGAGAAGAGGAGAGAGGAGAGCAGAGAGAAGAGCAGAGAGAAGAGGAGAGAGAAGAGGATAGAGAAGAGGAGGAGAGAGAAGAAGAGAAGAGAGGGGAGACAGAGACGAGGATGGTATGTTGCTGGGAGTCGTGGGAGGGATCGATATATGGGCAAGGAGGGGTTCGAGAATAAGAAATTTCGACCGATCCCAGGCGTGAATTGGGGTAGCTGGGACGTCGGATGAGGAAGGTGATCCAATGATTCAACGATCCAATGATCCAATGGTCCATCTACCCAATGACCCAATGACTCAATCGTCGAATGCCCCGCGGCAGCTGCCGGCGGTGATGTTTCGGCGTCCAGAACCCCCGCCGAGGGACAGATGAGAGAGTGATGAATCAGCGAGCTTCAGCACGTCAACCCCCTGTCGCCCGCTGGAACCCCGCCGTGGCTGGCCCCCTGCCTGGCCCCCTACCTGCCCCCCTACCTGCTCCCCTACTGCTCCCCCAGCCACAGGCGAGGATTGGTGCTTTACGCCAGAATTCGCGACTCGCATCGCGACGCGTCGCTTCACAAATCCCACCTCCCACTCCTGGTTGTAGTGCATTGCTTGTTAGCCTCACCAGTTCCATCCTCTCTCTGCCCCAGGCTGCCCTCACACCCTGCACCGGGCGACCAATTCCTCCCGACAGCCCAACCCGCATCACAGGTTTTTTTTTTAATCACCATGGTCACGCTGGACGAGGTGTCTGGCCTGCTCCAGAAACAGTCGTAACTACACCTCCTGCCCACCGCCCGCCCGATCCTGACACTGACCGCAACAAGGGATGCGGAGACGACACAGCTCGCGAGAGCACCCTCGAGCTACAACCCCCTCTCCACCTTCACCCTGAAGAAGGACAGGTCGTACCAGCAGCAGTTCGCCGACGTCTACTTCCTTCGTCTCACCAGCATCAAACCGGCCGTCGAGAAGATCGCCTCCGAAACCTGGGATGGCACCGTCATCGGCGGCGAGCCTGCGAAGCAGGTCAACCGCGTGCTGGACGTCCGCCAGGGCGAGCTCTGCTGGGTGGCCGGCACCATCTACATGGAGATGCGATTGAAACCCAACATTCTCGAGGACGTGTCCAAGGACGTAGGTGCAGCGAGCGGGGAGCCCGGGGGGTGGTGCCAGGGACGACGGGGTGCTGACGACTCGTAGCGCTGGATTTCAGCTCCCATGTCGACGCAAAAGTACTACTCGGACGACGACCAAGACCAGGTCATGATCGAAGACGACTCGGGCCGCATACGACTTGTCGGCGACGTCCTCAAGACCGTCAATCTCGTTACCGGCTGCATCATCGCCGTCATGGGGTCCGAGAACGCCAACGGCGAGCTCGAAGTCATCGACATCAAGTTTGCCGACGTCTCTCCTCAGCCGGAACGCTGGCATCTGACCAAGCCCCCCGCCAACGGAAAACAAAAGGCCGAGGACGAGGACGAAGAGATGGAGGGCACCCCGAAACCCCAGACAGGCGGCAACAAGATCGCCATCGTCTCGGGCCTCTCCTTCTCCGGCCACGACGCCTCCTACGCGGTCGAGCTCGACCTGCTCCAGGAGTATCTCCTCGGCGAGGCCCTCGACCCAAGAGCACAGAACGAGGCCGCCAAGATCAGCCGTCTCGTCATCGCCGGCAACTCCATATCCACAGCCGAAGCACCGAAGCTGGACCCCCAAGCCACCGACAAGAAGACGACCGTCATCAAGAAGTACGGCTACGACTCGTCGTCCTACAACCCGATCCCCAGCCAGCTCCTCGACGACTTTCTGTCGGAGCTCCTGCCGTCCATCCCCATCACTCTGCTCCCCGGCGCGCAGGATCCCGCCAACGCGAGCTATCCCCAGCAACCGATCCACACCGCCATGTTCCCCAAGGCGAGGGCGTGGTCTGCCGGCCCTGGTTCGAGCGAGCCCGGGTGGTTCGACAGCACCACCAACCCGTGGGAGGCCGAGGTCGACGGATGGCGGGTTCTCGGCACCGGCGGCCAGAACGTGGACGACGTCTTCAAATACGTCGACAGCGAGGACCGCCTGGGCATGATGGAGGCCATGTGTCGGTGGAGGTGCAGCGCACCGACCGCCCCCGACACGCTGTGTAAGTTGCCTCCCACGCTCCCTCGTTCCTCTTCATTGCTGATGCCGCCGCAGGGAGCTACCCCTTCCAGGACGACGACCCCTTCGTCATCAAGTCGGCCCCTCACCTCTTCTTCGTCGGCTGCCAGCCCGAGTTCTCGACCAAGGTCATCCAGGGTCCCGAGGGCCAGCAGGTCCGGCTCATCACGGTGCCCTCCTTCTCAGAATCCAAGGAGATTGTCCTCGTGGACACGGAAACGCTAGAAGTGACAAAAGTGCGGATTTCGGCAGCAACGTAGAGATTTTGATGTGGTATGATTAAGGAGAAAAGATACCCCTGAGCTACTTACGCGTCCTAGCCACAGCTAATGCGATGCCTCACAAGGAGCCCCTGCCATCCCCGTGATCGTCCTGCCGGTGCGCCACGTGCAGCGCCTCTCTTCGATGAAAAGCAAAATTCGTGAACTCGTCTGTCCGTGCCATTCACGCAGCAGGTCGGCCTAGTGAAAGTCCCACTCGCCCGGCCGAGGCACGGGGTCCGCGCCAGCCTTCCAGGCCTGCTCGATGAGCTCCGGCAGGCGCTGGAACATGCGCTGCGTCTTCGCGACGTGCTTCAGCCGCTGCTGCCGCCTGAACTCGTCCTCGTCCTCGCAGGCCTCCCACGGCCGCACGTCCAGCCTGATCACGCCCGGCAGGCGCTCGCCGCGGGCGCTGCGGTCCGTGTTGACGACGAAGCGGATGAACTGGCACGGCACGCTGCGCAGTGATCCGACGACGCGGCTGCCGGGCCTGAAGAAGTTCAGGAACGTGATCTTGCCGCTGCCGCCGTCGCGGCGGCTGGGGTTGACGACGACGGTGACGGTGTGGATCCTCGCGCGAGGCCTCTCGAGCCCGGCGAAGGCGTCGAGGGCGTCCGCCATGCTGTGCAGGTAGCCCCGCTCGGTGCGGTTCTTCTCGGTCACGATGGTGATGTGGCGGAAGAACGGGCCGAACTTGGCAATGTCGATGGCCGTGTCCGGGCGGGAGGCGTTCGGGGCTGGCGCGCCGAGGGCGGACCGGGATCGGCTGGGCTGCGGCGCGGCGTAGTCCCCGTCCTCGTCCTCGTCCATCTCGTCCTCGTCAAGGGTGTACTCTGAGTCGCCGTCGTTGTCCAGGTCGTCCTCGGCAGCAGAATCAAGCTCATCGATGACGTCGTCCAGAGCATCGTCGCCGTCGCTGGCGGAGTTGTCGTCGTCAAGGGGCGGGGCTGGGGCGGTGTCGCGAAGGACGTACTCGAAGGTGTTGCGGCCGTAGAGCACGCTGATACACTCTTCTCTGATCTGACGGTTGACCGCCATGATGGCCGTGTCGAGGCCGGGGCCGCGTCCCTTCCACAGCCTGGCCCACCCTTCGATGAGGCGGATGGGCGTGTCGGTGGTGAGGAGGTTCTCGTACACCATCTCGCGGATCTCGAGGGGCACCTCCAGGAAGTGGCGTCGGATTTTGGGCCGCACCCGCTCGGTCTCTTCCTCGTCATCGACCAGCTCGTCGTCCGCCTCGTACTCTTCCTCCTCAGCCTCCGCCCGCGACGGCTGCCCGGCCGCCCGCTTGGCCGGCGGGTCGCGCGCCTTCCTGCCCGTCTTGCCGGCCACCTTCCGCGTCTCCCTTTCCCGCTGCCGCTCCGCCCTGATCTCCTCGCGGACAGCCTTCTCGGCCTCCCTAGCCGCCCTGACCTCCTCCGTGGCCGTCTTCTTTGCCTCCCGCGCCCGCGCCCTCTCGGCGTCCCTGGCGGCGATCTTCAGCTCCCGGGCGCGCGCCCGGAGAGCCTTCTCGCGCGCCTTGGCCGCGCGGGCGGCGTCGGCCTCGCGCTGCGCCATCTTGGCCTTCCTCCTCGCGGCCTTTCTCTGCATCTTGTCGAACGCCTTGAGGTCGTCCCTGTAGTTCCGCCATATGTGCGTGGCGGCGGACGTGGTGCCGCGGAGTTTGAGGTTTCGTGTGTCCTTGGGGGGCATCTCGAGGGGGGCGTCCCGCTCGCGGGCCATCATGGCGGCGAAGGCGCTCTGCGCGCGCCGCGGGGCCGGGGCGGCCTGGTTGGCGGCGCTGCGCTTGCGCTTGGTGTTGGCCTCCGGGGGAGGGGAGGGGCTGTCCGAGGGGCTGTCGTCCTCCTGCGAGGGCTGCTTGCGTTTTGGAGGCATTGTGGTGGATTTCTTGGCGGTGGGTGGTGTGTGAAGAGGTGAAGAGGTGGTTGTCTAAACTTTGGTGGAAATTGGGTTTGTTAGGAGGATGGGACTGCGCCTTCCAATATCAGAAAATAACGCCTAGGTCTTTCCTCCGTTGAGCTCTGAATATGCATAAGTGAGTTGAGATTAAGCAGAGGTGGTGATGGACTGCAGGTAAATTCTTGTGGAGATTCGAAGGCAAAGCGAAAGCCTTGGTAAGTGAAGCGTGTGTAAATGCGAGTGGATTGCCGGCTGGAGACAGTCAGTTGCGTGCATATCCTGGTTTGAGGTGATAAATGCTGGCTAGTATGGTCAGCAATAAAGAATCCAGTCTGTGGTTATGTGTGTGTGAAGAAGGCTAATCGAAGTGGCGTGAGGAAGGCATTGTTGGTTCGAGTAGGGTTCGAATATGGTTGAGAACATCAAGAGGCCTGATAATGAAGGTTTATGTTGACTTGTCATGAGGAGGCTGGCAAGAACCTCGGGTCTCATAGACGCATCTACTTGCCGTGTACTGTAGACTGTCCACCGCTGTCAGCTTGGAGCATGATGTCGAATGGTTCCTTCGCATACTCAGAAGCATCACACAGGCCATTCTAGCTCAATTGGCAGGGACATATCCGCACCAACGTAATGTAATGACAATAGCAGCGCCATATGTGCAAATTCCGGGGAGTCACGATCAACTGTGCAACTTGTTGAATCATGGCACTCAATTCGCCTTGTTCTTTTGTTAAGAAAAGGGGTCTATTCGTGACTTGGCCGAATCACTATCAAACAAGTGATCTGCTGTGTTGGAGAGCCGCGTAGCCACTGATGGACACTACGCTTCGCTCCCACACAGCATCTCGTGTGAAGTGCGGCCAGATGCAGCTGCTTGTAGGTCTTGGAGTACCTGAGGGAGGAAGTGTTTGGTTCGGGGTTCAGAACTCTATCACGATTTCAAAACAGGAATTCCCAAACTCGTGTCTTTGACAAAACGGAACAATTTCGCGGTGAGTTTAGAGAACACACGACGACATGGGAAACATCATGAAGTAGACTAGACTAACCTCATCGAACAGCCACTCGGCGCGATTACGAACGTTCCAACAACGCCAAGCCAACTCATCAATATTCCACGTACAACAGATATCGATTTAAATGGATCGACTCTACTGAAGCTTGATGGTAGAACAGGATTATCATAATATCCTACTGGCACTGGATCTCTCTATCGAAGATAATCTTCACCTCCAAGAGAGCGGATCCACCGCCATGCTGCATGGTCACAGGCACGGAGAAGCCCGTCTCGCAAGTAGAGAGGCCCATTCCCGAGCATGATTCCCGCCATCGCCGACGCTGTCCGGTATCTATCGTCGTCTTGTGTCTGTCGACGCCCAGGCCTAGTGCCAAATATCCGGTCCCAGCACGGTCGGCACCATCCCTTCCTCCACTCGAGGTGTGTACAGACTGACACAATCGTCTCATCAGACTGATTTCTCCGTGCAAATAGCAGATAAAGGGGGGGGGGGGGAACACCATCCCAGTCCGGCCCAGACCAACCCACAATGAATGTGGTGGAATGTCAGAGATGGTGCGTGCCCGGGAGAAGCCGCCTCGGACGTCCGCCGTGCCACGCCGAAGCACGGTGAGCAGCAAACATCGGGCATGCCGAGAAATTCGTACACTGTCACGTACAGGAGCCCAGGTGGCCACGGCAGTCGGAGACAGGGCGCTTGTGGATTCCCAACAAAACCTCAGTCTCGGGCCCTCGCTCAGGATAACTGTCATCAAGTGACCGGTCTCACCAAAAGACACGGTGACTGCCACATGTGGTGTTGCAAAATGGGGGGACCTAGGAGGCAGCGTGAAAGTATGTTCAGGGCGGACCACGCCAGCATGACCTTCCCGCTGAGGTCAGGAGGGGTCATGGTCACGATGAGCGACTGACACGAGACTGGGCATTAGGCCCCGGATCCCCCGGACTCCCAACGGCCGCCGGCCGTATCCCGCGGCAGCATTCGAAGCTCTCGAGGAGGGAGGCTGGCGGGAGGGGCACCCCTGAGTTACCTAACACAAACCCGGTCCCGGGGCGATTTTGCGGCTACTGTCGGACCGACGCCCGCCAGGTCCGAGAAGACGAGTTCGCGTCTGTTGACCCGGGGGTGGTACCAGATCAAGACGGCCAGTGCCCTTGCCGCTTTTCAGGGGGCTGGAGCACGAGTGCGACTGTGGTTCGATGCACGTCATGCAGTTTGGGGGAAGCGAGCTAGTTCAGGGTCTTGTGTTGGTGTGTTCGGAGGTACTCTGGAGATATCGAGTAGGCTGCTACGAATCTCACGCATCTTTCGCTGCTGGCCGTACCTCGGCATGATTTATTGGTGCTTTTGGAGGGATCGCTAGAAGCTAGGTCTGTAGAGAGGTTCCGGGCGAGAGAAGAGATGCAAATTCCCTACCAGCCAGAGACTTTCACGTCCTCCAGGCCATGGAGCCATCGAGAGGGGATACAAGTGACATGGGGCCATTATTTCTCTGTATCTACTGCTCACAACCGGTGTTGACGTATACCAAGGAGCAGAAACAATGTCGAATCCCGCAGCATCCCCCGAGGCTCGAGCTGTGCTGCTCAATGACCGGCGTCTTCTTGAGCTTTCTTCTCCTTGGCGGCTTGCATCTGGATGTCTGCGAGAGGCTGTTAGCGGGCTCTACCACCCGTGATGCGAGGGACGTGAGGGCTGGTCGAGGTGGTCCCCGACGGAGCGGCAAAGGCAGGATGGGACTCGGCAGGACAACACTCACCCATGAGGTAGTACCGGGCCATATATTCCAAGGCCTCGGCGTCGAAAGGCTTAGTAGGGTCCGCGAACATGATAATGGGGTTCTCCATCCAGCCGCAGCCTTGGCAGGTGCCCTCGACGGCGTGCTCGTCTTCCTTGCCGGGTTTTGGGTTCGCGGGCGGCACATCCGACTTGCCGGGGGCCGGACCTCCAGACGGTTGGTTCGACATGGCGGGGGGCGGTACTGGTGGCTCTGTTGA
Source organism: Verticillium klebahnii (assembly GCA_002851715.1). Lineage (NCBI taxonomy): Eukaryota > Fungi > Ascomycota > Sordariomycetes > Glomerellales > Plectosphaerellaceae > Verticillium > Verticillium klebahnii. The sequence goes on along the minus strand of NMXL01000005.1, from coordinate 1,373,551 downwards.
GTTTGGATGATACCTGGTTTGTTGGGAACACTGATGTTGTCAAGGCATGTGATGATGTTGCAAGACGGACTGATCCGGCGGTGCTAAGGAGCGGTGGTGAAGAGAAATCCCCCCTTCTCCCTCCAGGAAGGTCAGGTCGATGTCGTGAAACCTCACTTCACATGAGATGGTGTGTGAGAGCGTGGCACGATGCGGATGGTCCGTCTCAGGTTACACGGCTTGTTCAGCTGAAATGGCAGTCTGCATCTCGGGTTCATGATAGCGAGGCAGTTTTCGTGGAGGTTGGAGTGTGTGGTTGCATGTGCCCGTCTAGTTATGGGTCGAGCTTCAGAAAGGAGAGAGCAAGAAGATGGTAGTCGTCTTTTCCTTTTTATTTTTCTCTTGATTTATAGAATAGCAGTTAGAAGCTGTACCTGACTGAAGAGGCGAGGCTGGCCAGTCGAGGCTGATCAGGATGTGGCTCGGGTGGCATGTTGGGGCGTTGCGGTGCCATGAGGCTCAGAGCCGTGGCGGTTCCGGCCGTGGTTCAAGCGTCCAGGCGCCTGCCTGCCTGCTGCCTGGTGGCCGCCTTCCCGCTGCTACCTTCACCACAACACACAACACATCACCGGTCAATCCAGCATCACGGGCATCACGAGCATCTGACTAGACTCTCGCCCAGTCGGCTGACAGGCGCACCTCCGACGCAGTGCGAATACGCTTTGGTTGGCGTATCGCCGGGGGGTTCAGCCGCACGTGGGAGGTCCCATGACATCACTTGTCTCTGCCCCCGACACCGCCCCCCCCAACGGTCCAGCGAGGGAGGCGAACGAGAGGACGAACTTCACCTCATCTTACCTCTCATCACGATGCACTCCATCCGAATCCGATCCCTGAAGGGCAATGGCCGGAATGAATCCCTATCTCGCCGTCATGGCTGACAGCAGCGACGACAACGACATCAGCAGCGAAGATGTCAGCAGCAACAGCAGTAGCAGCAGCAGCGATGATGGCGACTGGACGCCCTGCGCATCCGACGACAACTCTGACCTGGAGCATGAGCACGAGCACGAGCACGAGCACGACGAGACATCCCCTCTGCACAACGAGGCATCGGATCTGCACGGCGGGCACCCCCCCTGGCGCGGCCACGGGGACAAGCTCGTGGGCATCGTCGACATGGGGAGGTGAGGCGTGCCCCTGAGGCCTGAGACCCGAGACCTCTGGCGCTGAGCTGACTGAGCTGGCCGACCAGCAACGGCATCCGGTTCTCCATCTCGGACCTCTCGCCGTCCATGTGCCGCATCCTGCCGACGGTGCTCGTGTACCGGTCGGGCCTGTCGCTGTACGACGCCCAGTTCGACCCGGACACGGGCGAGAAGATCCCCGTGCCCCAGCACACCATCAAGGCCGTGTGCTCGCTGCTGCGACGCTTCCTGGTCGTGTGCGGCGACTTTGGCGTGGCCCGCGAGCACGTCCACCTCGTGGCCACCGAGGCCACGCGCGCCGCCAAGAACTCGGCCGAGCTGCTGGCCGCCATCAAGGCCGAGACGGACCTCGACGTCGAGCTCCTGCGCAAGGAGGACGAGGGCCACATCGGCGCCCTCGGCGTCGCCAGCGGCTTCCTCGCCATGGACGGCCTCGTCATGGACCTCGGCGGCGGCAGCACCCAGATCACCTGGATCGTCAGCCGCGACGGCACCGTCCGCATCAGCCCCCGCGGCAGCGTCAGCTTCCCCTACGGCGCCGCCGCCCTGACCAGGAAGCTCGAGGACCTGCGCGCCGGCCGGAGCAAGGACGACGCCCACCGCGCCGTCGAGGCCTTCCGCCGCGCCATGGTGGCCGACTTCCGCGACGCCTTCGCCCGCCTCGATGTGCCCGACGACCTCGTCGAGCGCGCGCGCCGCGACGGCGGCTTCCGCATCTACCTCTCGGGCGGCGGCTTCCGCGGCTGGGGCTACCTGCTGCTGCACCTCAACCAGTCGCGCGGCAACCACTACCCCATCTCCATCATCAACGGCTACACGGTCGGCCGCGACCAGTTCCAGGACACGGAGCGGCTCAAGGAGGTGGCGCGCGCCGCCAAGGCCGTCTTCCGCGTCTCGGACCGCCGCCGCGCCCAGGTGCCCGCCGTCGCCTTCCTGGTCAACGTCGTGGCCGAGGCCATCCCCCACGGCGGCATCCGCGAGGCCCACTTCTGCCAGGGCGGCGTGCGCGAGGGCTACCTGTTCCGCCAGCTGCCGGCCTCGGTGCGCCGCAAGGCGCCCCTCGAGGTCGCCACGCGCCAGTTCGCGCCCGGCTCGCGCCGCCAGCTGCAGCGGATGCTCGAGCACGCCATCCCGGGTGCCGAAGACGCCGCCGCCGCCGGGGGTGTGGCCGGCGACGGCAGCGCTACTGATGCCGCTGACGGGACGAAAGGAGGGGGGGCACCGAGACGGTTCCCCCCCGAGTTTGGCAGCCACGTCATCGACTCGTTCACCAACGTCATGTACTTCCACATGTTCATGTCCAAGGAGACGGCGTCGACGGCGGCGCTGTACGCGACCAGCACGGGCATCATGTCGTCAACGCACGGCGTGTCGCACCAGGACCGCGCGCGGCTGGCGCTCATGCTGCAGGCGCGGTACCGCGGCGAGCTGCCGCCGCGCGAGGTGGCCTTCCGCGACGCCCTGCGCGGCATCCTGCCGGCCGAGGAAGTCTGGTGGGCGCAGTACCTCGGCCGCGTCGGCTACCTCATCACGTGTCTGTACCCGGCCGGCAAGATCGACGCGAGCAAGCCGCGCGTGCTCTTCTCGGCCGAGTGGTCGCGCACGCTGGGGCGGAAGGGCAACAAGAGCGGCATCGTGCTGACCATCTCGCTGCAGAAGGTGCGCGACGACCCGGCGCACTACAGGGAGGCGCTCAAGGACAACCTCAAGGTGGTGGAGAAGGCGGGCAAGAAGAAGAACTGGGCCGGCGATGACGAGCCGTGGGGGATGAAGGTGCGTGTCAAGGTCGTGCGCGAGGGCATCCTGGGGGTTGACGCGGTTGACGCGGTTGGCGCTGTTGATACACCTGACGCACTTGACGCAGACTGAATGCTTGTGTTTGGTGCTGTAGGAAGAATGATTGATATCTGCAGAATGAGTCTTGGTAGATGCAGAATGAACGAGATATGAGGCGTCACCAGTGGCAGTCGAGCTGTGTGTGAGCGATGGTCGAGGGTTCAGGGGGTATGCACGTACACATTTATGAACATAAACACACACATATGATATGCCCGTAGGCAGTCTCGATCACGTTAAAGCGGCGCCTCCCCGTCCACCGAGTTCTAGGCACTTCTCCTCCTCACCACCACCATCACCAAGTGCGCCATGGGAGGGAGATGCGTCGAAAACAGTGGAGACGACACGCAGAAGCTGCCAGAAGACCCTTCGAAGCTGCGCCTGCGGATCAAACCCTGCGATCCAATGTTCTACGGCCGCCCACCCACGCCCTGCGGTTGACGCCAGAACCCACCGACCGGCCCTGACGAAGCCCAGCAGCGCGACACCCGGCCCCATAACGGTGCGCCCTTGGCTGTCCGCAAGGGGCAGGCGACTACATGGGGCCCCAGGGAGCAAGAGTCCAGACGCGGGCGTCGCGCAGGGCCAGGCCCGCGTGGTCGTGCACCCTTTTCCCCCTGGGCGATCGAGGCGGGCGTCCTCTCGTCGATTACCCTACACCTCTGCCGGGGTCGCCTTATGACTTTCCAGGGTTACCCTATAGTTACCCCATGCTTACCCTATAGAATGGCGGGGCCTGGCACGCGGGTGCTGGGCGCCGACGCCAGCAGCGGTGGACCCGCGATGCTGGCGTTCGAGGGGAGTTATGGCTGGTTTTTGTGTATCTCCGTGTTAGGACCTTTTGTCTGTGGCTGCTGGGTAGATGTCCTGGTTGTTTTATATCTTGCGCCATCGTCCCTTCGTTTCTCGTCCCTCTCGTGTCTCGTTTCCATTCTGTTTCTGTCTCGTCTCTAATACACAGCTCCTCTCTCGACCTCTGCTCAACTCCAGACATACCAGTACAGGCACCACCAGAATCCAATTTCAGATATCAACTCAAGACACCAGTCCAGACACAAGACACCACCAGACACCAGACACCGACACCATGGGCTCCGTCGCCGCAGAGGCCAGGCTGCCCTGGATCCAGACCCCCCTCGTCCCCTCCCCCGAGCTCTCCCGCGCCGCCGGCTGGTACGCCTCTTGATGCCCCCCAGACCTCTCCGAACCGCCCTAACAAGACCAGCAACGTCCTCCTCAAGCTCGAGAACCTCCAGCCCTCCGGCTCCTTCAAGTCCCGCGGCGTCGGCAACCTCGTGCTCCGCGCCGCCGCCGCCTCCCCCTCCCCGGACGTCCACTTCTACTGCTCCTCCGGCGGCAACGCCGGCCTCGCCTGCGCCACCTCGGCCGCCGCCCTCGGCCGCCGCGCCACCATCGTCGCCCCGACGCCCACCCCCGCCCTCATGGTCGCCCGCCTGCGCCTCCTCGGCGCCGTCGTCGTCCAGTTCGGCCGCTCCTGGGTCGAGGCCGACACGTACATGCGCGAGCAGCTGCTCGCCGCCGACCCCCACGGCGTCTACGTCCCGCCCTTTGACCACCCCGACGTCTGGGACGGCCACGCCTCCCTCGTCGCCGAGCTCGCCGCCCAGGCCCCCGCAGGCCAAGACATCGACGCCGTCATCGCCTCCGTCGGCGGCGGCGGCCTCGTCAACGGCCTGCTGCAGGGCATCGAGGCCCTGAACCACGACGACGCCGCCTCGCCCCCTTGGCCCCGCGGCGCCGAGCCCACCGTCGTCGCCGTCGAGACGCGCGGCGCCCACAGCCTCAACGCCAGCGTCGAGGCCGCCGAGCACGTCACCCTGCCGGCCATCACCTCCATCGCCACGTGCCTCGGCGCCGTGCGCGTGTCGCCGCGGACCTGGGAGTGGGCGCAGCGCAAGGCCGTGCTGGGACCCCAGGCGGCGCGGGCCGGCGGCGGCGGCGGCAAGGCGTGCGCGCCGGCGGCCCTCGAGAGCGTCGTCGTCACCGACGCCGAGGCGGCCATGGCGTGCGTGCGCTTCGCCGATGACGCGCGCCTCGTCGTCGAGGTGGCGTGCGGCGCCGCCGTCGCCGTGTGCTACAACGGCGCCCTGCGCGCGCGGCTCGGCGCCGGCCTGTCGGACGACGAGTGGCGCGCCAAGAACGTCGTGCTGATCGTGTGCGGCGGCTCCAGCGTGAGCCTCGAGGTGCTCGAGGCGTACCGGAAGACGTACGCCGGCGCCCTGGACGGGTGACGGTGATGTCGGCGTGGTGACGGCGGACGAGTAATGACGGCCCGGCGCGGCCCTGCAAATGGGGGGTTAACAATGAGCGATTCGACGGCAGGGGTTACTTGCCTTGTTTTTGGGTTTAGATATATATTCGTGTCTCGTGCCTCATGCTTCGCACCTCGCCTCATGCTTCATGTCTCGCCTCGCGCTCGCATTCCATGTACCGTGCTTCGACCTCACGCTTCCTGCTCGCCTCACACCTCATGCTCGCGCATACACCAGCTCCCGGTACGTCTCGCGCACCTCGTCCCGCCACGCCAGCCGGCCCTCGGCCATGGCCGCCGCGAAGTCGCCCAGCACCATCTCCAGCTCGCCAAAGTAGTTGACGCCGCCCTTCTGCGCGAATCCCGCGCGCCGGAACAGCGCCACGCTCTTGTCGTTGCCCGCCTGGATCTTGGCCATCAGGCCCGTCAGCCGCGGCGCCGGCTCCGACCCCGCGCCCGCGGCGTGCTCGGCCAGGATGCCGTCGGCGTGCCGCGCTACGTACTCCATCAGGGCCGTCACGGCCGCGAACCCCACGCCGCGGCCGCGGTCCGCCGTCTCGGCGACCATGACGTCGATCTCGCCGACGAGGTCCGCCGGCCCGGCCGCGTCGTCGTCGGAAGGGTACAGGAAGAAATTGACGTCGCCGACCATGCCGTCCTCATCATCGGCGGCACCCGCCGCGACCTCCGCGGACGGCGCCCCCGCGAGCGGCCGGCAGATGATAAAGGTCAGCTTGTCGTGGGCGGCGCGCCACGAGGCCTGGTTGTCGTACTCCTCGGCGAGGGTCAGCGGCTCCGACGCCGTGGCCGCCTGGATGGCCTGGGGCAGCAGTCAGTTAGTTAGCACGACGAGAAGATGCGCGGCTTGCGGGCGTGGTGGGGGGACGGACGGGATCGCTCATCCAGCGGTGGTACTTGGCGACGTGGCGGGCCTCGTAGGGCACGAGAGTCACGCGCGGGGTGGCGATGGCTGGGCTGGTCAGCAGCTGCGTGGAAGACGTGAGAGGTGAACGCACCGGTGTTTTCATTGAGCCGCATTCTGAGTTTGGCTGCGATTCGAGGTGCGAGACTGATGTTGGTGGACGAAGTGGTGAGGTGAGGTGAGGTGAAAATTGGGGCCGGACGGAAACATCCTTCATTTGGTCGCACGGAACCCAAACACGACGAGCGCCTGCAGACGACAGATGCCGGCCTGGCATTCTCACATCCTCACGCACTTACATACAAAGACTAAACCGACTTCTCACCCAGGTCTGCGTCTGCCATGAGTGGCGCTTGGCTCTTCATCCTCTATGCTCTTACCTAAACTTACATAACACCACCAATGGCCTCGTACACGGGTCGAACGCCCTTCTACTATGATACAGCTCCGCGGCAGCCCCTATAATTATACATGCCCGTCCTACACACCTCCGCACCTCCACACCTCCGCACTAGTCCGTGGCCACGGCCGGCGGGAACAGCCCCGTCCACTTGCCCCTCGGCAGCGCGCCCGGCGCCTTGCGCACGCCGTACGCGAGGTCGCCGCGGAACGTAGCCGCCGCGAAGGTCCGCCGCGCCGGGTCGACCCCCAGGATGTCCAGCATCTCGGCCATCTTGCCCGGCATGAACGGCTGCAGCAGGATGCCGGCGACGCGCAGCGCCTCGCCCGCGTGGAAGACGATCTCGTTGCGCGCCGCGTCGTCCGGCACCTTGCGCGCGTCCCACGGCTCGCTCTCGGCGATGAACCGGTTGGCCTCGGCGAGCAGCGTCATGGCCGCCCGCAGCGCCGCGCTCGGGTTGAGCTCCGACTCCATGGCGGCGGCCATGACCCGAGGCGTCTCGTCGACGAGCGCGGCGAGCCTCTGGCGGCCCTCGCGCGCGTGCGCCGACCCCTCGTGCTGCCCCTGCCCCTGGTCCGGCTGTGCGCGCGCCCAGGCGACGGCGTCGGCGAGGTGCCACTTGGTGCTGCGCGTGACGCGGCTCAGGGCGTTGCCGAGGGTCCACTGCAGGTCCTTCTCGTAGCGGGCGAAGATGAAGCGGTTCTCGTAGTCGGCGTCGTTGTCGATGCCGCCGTCGCGCAGCATGAAGTAGCGCATGGCGTCGAGGTCCCAGCGCTCGATGGCCTGGAAGGGGTTGACGACGTTGCCGACCGACTTGGACATCTTCTTGCGGCCGAGGGTCCAGTGGGCGTGGCTCAGCAGCTGCTTGGGCGGGGGGAGGCCGACGGCCATGAGCAGGGCGGGCCAGTAGACGCCGTGGAAGCGCAGGATGTCCTTGCCGATGACGTGGACGTCGGCGGGCCAGCCGCCGGCGCTCTCGCGGCCGGGCTCCCAGGCGGGGAAGCCGGCCTTGGTGAGGTAGTTGACGAGGGCGTCGACCCAGACGTAGACGGTCTGGGAGGGGTCGTCGGGCACGCGGACGCCCCAGTCGAGGCGGGCGACGGGACGCGAGATGGACAGGTCCTCGAGGTTGTTGCGGACCCAGCTGACGACCTCGTTCATGCGGGCGCGGGGCAGGATCCAGTCGGGGTTGTCTTCGTAGAAGCGCAGCAGGCGGTCGCGCATGGCCTTCATGCGGAAGTGGTAGTTCTTCTCCTCGGTCCACTCGACCTCGCTGCCGGTGGCGATGGAGGCCATGATGGTGCGGCCGGTCTGGGGCACGACGGCGCGCTCGACCTCGTCCTCGGCGTAGAAGCACTCGTCGCTGACGCAGTACCAGCCGCTGTGGGTCGTCTCGTAGATGTGGCCGCCGTCGCGCAGCAGGTGCCAGAAGTGCTGCACGGCGTCCATGTGGTCGGGGTCGGTGGTGCGGACGAAGAAGTCGTTGTCGATGCCGCAGGCGCGGGCGAGCTGGCGGAACTTGTCGGCGTTGGCGTCGCAGAAGGCCTTGGCGGGGAGGCCCTGCTTGGCGGCGGCGCGCTGGACCTTCATGCCGTGCTCGTCGGTGCCCGTGCAGTAGAGGGCGGTTCGGCCGCGGAGCGTCTGCCAGCGCTTGATGCTGTCGGCGAGGATCATGGTGTACATGTGGCCGACGTGGGGGGCTGGAGGCGTCAGCGGCAGGTGGAGGCGGCAGGGGATGGTGACATACAGGCGTTGACGTAGAAGATGGGCGACGTGACGTAGAAGGGCTTCGAGGGAGAGGCATCGCTGCTGGTGGCTGTCGTGCTGCTGGTGCTGCGTCTCTGGCCGTGGTGGCACGATGGGCAGACCCAGCCGGGGCGCGTCGTCGGTGCCGGTCGGGACTTGGCCAGGCCGTGAGCGCGCGCCGCAGCGAGGCGGAGGGGCCTCATGGCGCCGGCATACGGTGCCATTGGGGTGGTCGATGGATGGGATCGAGGGTGGTTGTCGTCAGAGGTGGGTGTTGTCAGAGGTGGGAGGGTGAAGTCATCGCGGGTGCAAGGTACGTATCTCTAGGGACTTTAGCTCAGGCAAGGGCGGTCCTTCCCCGGGAAAGCACCTGGAAAGCTCCTGCCAGGGCACCACAGTGCTCAGATATTTTGTTGGTCCCGATTACTGTGCAGGGAGCTCTTATCGGCGGCCGAGACGCGACCCCACCAACTTTTTGCGACAGCGCGACTCTTCCTTCTCTGTAACCTCACTGCCTGTCTGCCTGCCCTGCCTGCCTCTACCTGCCCGCCTCTTCACCTTCGCCTTCGTCCAGCAGCCTTTCCATCCGACGAACAACATCCTGAGATCAGACCACCAAAGGGTCGAACACGCCATCCAGATCCTACGATCGGTACAGAAAACGACCACTCAGCCAACCGCCGCCATGTCCCTCCCCACCCGCGAGGTCCAGATCAAGCAGGCCAGCGACAGTCCGTCCCCCTCCCCCTCCCCAGTGCCAGCGAGCGTGGACTGACACACAGCACACAGCCGCCAAGATCTTCGTCGACGCCTACTACGACGCCCTCAACCGCCGCAAGCCCACTGCCATCGCGCCCTTCTACACCACCGCCTCCACCTCCTACGCCTCGCACCCGCCCGACATCTCCATCAACGGCCTCCCCCTCACCGACCCCGCGGCCTACGCCCGCCTGCTCGAGGAGCACTACCACGAGGAGCCTCTCCCCGGCGTGCCCGCGCCCAAGGCGTCCGGCTCCTCGTCCTCCGCGGCGGCCGCCCCGCTCGTCCGCGTCGAGGTCGAGTCCTTCGACGCCCACGTCGCCAACCCGGACTACGTCCTCGCCGCGCCCCCCGGCGTCGCCGACACCCCCGACAAGACGGGCGCCAAGTGCAGCGTCCTCGTCCAGGTCACCGGCCGCCTCTACTACGGCCGCGGCCGCGAGGCCCCCGCCAAGACCTTCAACGAGGTCTTCGTCCTCGTCCCCAACTGGGACACCTTCGGCCGCAACGCCCCCAAGGGCGCCCGCCGCTGGCTCATCTCCAGTCAGAACTTCCGCGCCCTGTGAGCGTGGGCGGTGCTCGGGGACGGCGTTGGGGGATTTGCATTACAATGTGGGAGCATCTGGAGGCGTTTTCTTTTTTCTGTTTCAAAACAAGGTGCGATTGGCGTCGGATGGAGCCTGGGACGTCACAGTGAGAAGGCTCGTGATGACACTCAGAAGCATGAGGTCGAATGACAGTCACCAGCATGACCCAAGGATGGCAGTCGGTGGCATGCGCCAAGGACGGACCTCATCCGATGGCACGAGGGTGTCACGGCAGATGGTTCCAGGGTAGATGGTTTCACGGCAGATAGTTCACGGCAGATAGTGCACGGGCAATGCAAAAGTTCGGAACAGCATCTTCATTTAGCTTCGTGATCGTCAGGCGGCCCCCAGCTGCCCCCGCCGGTACCGCCAGTAGCCCGCGCGCACGGGATCCCACTTGTCGGCCAGCCGGTCGAGGCACCGCGCCGCCTCGGCCGTCTCGCCGCGCTCGGCGTGCACGTCGGCCAAAAAGTCCAGCGCGTGGCTGCTGCGCACGTCCTCGCCCTCGGCCTCGCCCACGCGCCACACGTACTCGGTCGCCGTGCTCTCGACGCTCGCCAGCGGCCGCCCGCCCTTGACCAGCGCCCCGCGCAGGTAGTTCCACGCGGCCTGGTTCTGCGGCGCCAGCGCGATCTTGTCCTGCGCGTACTTGACCTCGCGGTCGACGAGGGCGTCCGGCAGCGCGGCGTCGCGCTCGGTGGCGTGCGAGCCGGGCGTCGACGCGGCCGGGTCGCTGAAGACGAGGAAGAAGCGGTGGCTCCACGCCGAGTTGTTGCGCACGTCGTCCTCGACGAACGTCTGGGTCGCGGCGAGCTCCTGCGGCGTCCACAGCGCGAGCTTGCGCACGAGGTACTGCCGGTAGCTCCACACGTGGTAGTTCTTGGCGTCCTCGGCGAGGATGAGCCGCAGGAAGTGCGACTCGTCGTGGGCGAGCTTGCGCAGCGCCGCGGGGTCGCCGGCGAGGCGCGGGTGCACGTGGTCGAGCAGCAGCTGGCGGTGGTGCCAGATCTGGTAGTTCTTGAGGTGGTCCAGCGACACGCCGTTGAGCCAGGCGAACTCGTCGTCGAGCGGCAGGTCGAGCGCCTGGATGATCTTGAAGCGGTACAGCCACACGGTGTAGTGGGCCGGGTTCATCGAGATGACGTGCTCCGTCAGCCGCAGCGTGCGCGGGCTGTGCTCGTCGGCGGCCATGACGGCGCGCAGGTAGCTGATGACTGGGTGTGTCAGCGCGGAGGGGTCTCGGGAGAGGGGCAGGAAAGGGAAAGGGAAGGAAAGGGGAGGAAAGGGAACGTACTCTCGGCGTAGTGCTCCGGGTAGGCGATGGCGGCCAGCGACCCCTCGGGCTCGTCGGACGGCACGGGCACGACGTCGTCCCACGCGGGGTCGGTGGCGTAGGGCCCCATCTTCTCGCCGTAGAGCGCGTCCTTGAGTTCGGCCATCTTGCGGCGGCGGTCCTTCTCTTCGTCAATCTCGGGCTGCGTGAGGTCCTCGTGGGCGGCGGTGCCGTCGGGTCGCAGGAGGCCCCGGGCGGCGAGGTCCCTCCTCTGCAGGAAGCGGCGGTGCTGGGCCTCGAGGGCGGACAGGGCGGCGCGCTGGAGGGCGCGGTCGCGGAACTGGTCGAGGGGGAGGTCGCCGAGGTCGCGGCCGTGGCGGTCGGGGCCCCAGGCGTGGGCCTTCTGGGGGCGGGTCAGGCGGCGGGCGGGCAGGGACTCGCGGTTGACCTGCTTCCAGAACTCGCGGTCGGCCTTGTTGGAGAGGTGGACGGTGCGGGCGGCGACGCGGGGCAGGAAGGCGGCGTTGACCCAGGTCTGGCGCTCGGCGGGGGTGAGGGCGTGGAGGCCGGCGTGCTCGCGGCGGTGCTCGACGGGGTTGGTCGCGTAGAAGCGGTGGGCGGTCTGCTCGTTGGCCGTCGCGGGGGGCGGGCGCTGTGCTTCCGCGTCTGGGGGAGGAGGTGAGCTTTGGCTGGCGGAGGCAGGGAATGGATGCTCAGGGTGGTGATGCTCGGGGGAAGACGAAGAGGAGGGGCAGGAACGGGGTGGTGGGGTTATAACGGCAGCTGGGGAGGGACGAGGCCAGCGGGCGGTCAGGGTTCAAGACAAAGGGACGTACTCTGGTTCTCAGCTTCCTTGGGCTTGGAGCTGACCTTTGCTTTCGGTGGCATGTCGTGGCAGTCGGTGGCTGCTTCGGCCGGTGGGAGGAGGGAGAGATGGCGGTTTGGATCGCCGGCCAGCTGTGGGAAGGGGGGGGGGGAGAGAGCCAGGACGATTGATGGGTCGGGAGCTGGAAGGAAGCTCCGGCGAGAATTGTTCGTCGAGCCAGGTGCGACCCCACCCGCGGCTGCCCCGTAAGGCTGCCCCAAATCCATCCCCCCTTTCCCCATGACTTTCTTGCTGCATTCATCGCCTCCTCAGAACCACAGACAATACCGAAGCCACCCACAATGCTCGAATTGTTCTGTTCGTCTTTGTCTTTCGCCGCTCTAGCTGGCGTATTAGATGGATCTAACGTAATGGGGAACCGCAAGGTACTTCTTCTACATCCCCGCCGTCCGCCTGATGCCTCGGCGGTACACACACATACATGCATAGCATGGCTTGGCCCAGTCCGCCCACCACCTGCCCCTTTCCTTGACGCCGCCGAGAATACTGTACACGCCCCGAGGGCTTGGACATGCCCCGAGAGACGAGCCCTGGCAATCATGCGCCCTCTGTCTCCCTCTCCCCTTGACTGGCTTTGACTCTCTCCTCGCCCTGCCGACCTCCCCTCGCTCGCGCGCCTCACAGGCTCTCCACCCGCCAGAACTTCCACCCCTCCCTCTCCCCCACGCCCCCGTGCACGCCCACCAGCCTCTCCACGCCCACGTTGCCCTCGGCGTTGAGGAACTTCTCGAGGTCGATCTCCATGCCGCCCTCGTGGTCCTCGTCCATGCCGTTCTTGAGCACCGCCGGCCACAGCACCCCGACGCCGTCGCCCCCCAACGTCGTCTCGAACTTGACGTAGCCCTCCTCGTCCAGCTGGTCGTGCAGCAGCGCCAGCTTGGCCGCCTCCACCCCGGGCCGCAGCAGCGTGATCGAGCACCCGCCGCCGCCGGCCCCCGTCAGCTTGGTCCACCCAATGTCCTCGTGGTCCACCAGCGCCCGGATCCGCTCCAGCCGCGGGTGCGACACCCCCAGCGCCCCCAGCAGCCCGTGGTTGATCGTCATGAGCTCCCCCACCTTGCGCAGGCTCTCCTCCTCCTCGCTGTCAAAGTCGTCGTCGTCCAGCAGCTGCGTCACCGACTGCGTCACCTTGTCCATGGCGTCCAGGATGCTGCCCACCAGCTTGGTGTGCGTCTCCTTGAGCCGCCCCACCTTGGCCACCTCGCGCGCCGTCGACTTGGACTGCTTCGTGTCGATCAGCAGCAGCGGCAGCTCCGGGAAGTCCCACAGCGGCCGCACCGACGGCGGCTTCGAGTAGTCCGTCCGCTGGTACACCACCGCCTTGCCCTGCGTCGACACCGTGTTGTCCACCCCCGACGGGTTGCCGTGGATGCACATCTCGTACACAAACGCCCACCGGTTGATCCTCTCCACCTGCAGCCGCGCCTCGTCCGGCGGCTGGTCCGGGTGCGGCCCCGACAGCGTCCGCAGCTGCAGCAGCAGCGCCGTCGCCACGCACACGGCGATCGACGCGCTGCTGCCCAGGCCCGCCCCGATCGGGATCGTCGACCGCAGCGTGTAGAGGCAACCCTGGAACGACTGGTGCCCCAGCGACAGGAACAGGTACAGGAAGCCCGAGGCCGCGTTCTGGTGCACCTTGCGCAGCTCCTCCGGCTTGTCCGGCGAGATGCCCACGAGGTGCGGCTCCATCGCCTCCACGAGCTCCGGGTCGAGGTCCGTCACGAGGCTGTAATAGAACTTTTTCTTCTCGGGACTGTGGAACAGGGGCCACGGCAGGTCGTCGATGTTCCAGGTGTGCTCGAGGTCGATGTCGGGGAAGCGCAGTGACACGGTCCTCCTGGACTTGGAGAGGGTGGTGACGAGGAGGTAGGATCGCATGGAGATGGCGGCGGCGATGGCAGCCTGTCGACGTGTTAGCAAGGCGAGATGAGGACGTGAGGACGAGGGGAGGACGAGGGGCGCGCGCACCTTGCCATGGACGACCGAGTGCTCGCCGCAGACGATGACCTTGCCAGGGGCAGAGACCATGAAGGCGGGGGCCATGGGGCTCGAGGCCTTGCGGTTCATCTTGAGGCGTTGCGCCAGGGGGCCGTTGCCGTTGCCGTTGCTGTGGCCGTTGACGTAGGGAGCGCCGCCGGCGCCATTGAGGCCTTCGACGGTGTTCCGCATCTCGGGAAATCGTACAGCCATGTACCGCGGTGGTGCTGGCAGGCGTGGAGGGGTGGTGGAGAGAATCGAGGTCGCACTGCGCGGGTGGATGGCGGATGGTGGATGGCGGAGGGTGGTGGCCTGGTGGATGTTCGAGTTAAAGGGGGGGTCACGGGGCTAGCAGAGAATAGTAGAGTAGAGCCCGACGACCAGTTGCGTGTAAGCGGTGACGGGGCCTCGCAGGGCCAATTGAATCAGAGAAGGAGGATTAGATGTGGGAGAACCCCAGGAATTAAAAAAGTGCTTGTCGCGTTTGTTGAGGTGACGGGTTCAAAAGGCCAAGCAAGCCTGGAGGGGGGAGAAGGGAAGGCAAGGGAAGGGTAATAAGTTGAGGTAGCGTAGCGAGTAGGGAAACGAGCACGCGTCGGCGATGACGAGGCGGGCGCGCGCAGCAGAACAGGCGTGCGTGGGTGTGGTAGAAGGCGGGTAGAGGCAGCCAGAGGCGGGCAGGCAGGCGCAGGCAGGTCAGGCGCTGGCGCAGGTGCAGACTGATAGATGAATGCAGGTGCAGGTGCTGGTGCAGGTGCAGGTGCAGTGCAACCCAGGGCTGACGGGGTGGTGGGTGGCAGGTACTGTAATACCGATAATTTCATTAGACGAGCCGGCGCTCGACGGGGCCTCCTTCGCCTTTTCTGCCCTTTTTGCTTCCGGCCTGGCCTGGCCTGGCCTCTTTCTCTCGGACTGCGGATAAAGACTAGGCCCATTCTGCCCATCGTGCGAAATGCCTTGAGCCCCCTCGGCTCGGGGTCCCGTAGCGTTCGAGTGTCATGTCATGTCATGGATGGCCGGTCCAAGCAGCAGACCATGGGGAAAAAGCGTCGACAAACCAAACGCCCATCCACTCACCCATTCTTTCATCCATCCATCCATCCCATCTCTCCAGGGGACCCCAACAGGGTTTCCCGGGTGCTGCTGTACCGCATCGGGACTAGCGTCATCGCTGCTTTACCCGTCCTGCCGTCCCCAGCATTCCACATGGAGGACGGGGGAGGCCAGTGAAGGGTATTCCGTGCCGGCACCTCGGCTGGGTGATGGATCCGTCATTGGCTCGGAAAGCTGGGCCCTCGTCGAGCTCGTTCGAAAGCTGGGAATCGAGGGGAAATCATCTCCTCGAAAGGCGAATGGATCAAATGACAGAGGCGCGAGCGACCACCATATCTGGGGGTGGTACTCCGATGGCGACTTCACACTGTCGAGAGGTGGTGTCGATGGTATTGTTGGACTTGAGGGCGTCAGTTTGCTGAAGTGTTGACAAACGGCCACTCCTCGCTCTGTTGCTAGGTAGGAAAAGAACAGGAGACAGCGGCTTTGAAAAGGATGCTGGACCAAATGGAGGGGGCAGCGAGTGGCCTCGACACCATCAAAGCCAACTTGTGAGCTGCCTAGGTTGGTAAGTAGTGGTAAGCAGGTAGGTAGGTAAGTAGGTACTGTACCTTCGATACCACAGGAGAAGGAAATGCAGCAGACGGCCAGGACGAGAGAGAGCCCTTCGATTCGACTCGGGGAGCAACACCTGAGATGCCTGGGGCTGCCTCCCCCCCGGGGAAGCAGGACTAGTGCCCGGGCAGGACCTAGAGGGGGAAGGTGCCTACCAAGTGGTGTTACCAAGTGGCGAGGAAGGACGGGCAGTGGGCAGGAGCTGCCTGCTCACGATAGTAATCATCTAGGTACCTTGGCAGGAACCAGTCGGATGCACCTGCGGCAAACGAGGCAAGGTACAGTGCAAGACGCATCGCCTCGCCGGCTTTGGCTTTCATGGTGCAGCACGCCACAGACACTGGCTGCGGCGGCAAGTCGCAGGTTCAGCTGCCATCACAACCTACAAGCCAAAGTACCTACACCATCCATCACCTGAACAAACAGAAACGAAACAATCATGGCATCCTCCCCTCGTCTCGCCAGCTGTTCACGCCATCACACTATGAAGCCCTCGCCTCAAGCTCTCCAAGCCTCGAAAATGGGGTCTGCGGCGCTCGCGTAATTTCGGGTTCCTGGGCTCCGAGCTCAGACCACTACACTATCGATCTTGATCGCCCCGATATCCAGATCAACGTCTTGGTCGATGCACCATCGGCTCCCTTGTCTTGACGCCCTCTCCGCCATCACGAACAACGCCCAGATCGTGCAGCGCGGCCCTATGTGCCTCATGTCTGAGTTCGAACCTGGGTCTGAGTCGGGGCCGAGCCCTCATCTCACGATGTAATTGCTCCCCCCGCTCCCTGTGAACCTCCTCCGCATGAGATCCTCCTAGCTCACCCCAGCAACATCGTCATCCTCCCAGGGGCACGGCGGCATCGCAGACGCGGCGGATGAACCCCCGATTGTCGATCGACCGAAAGACGTCGGCACGGGCCCCCATCGATGGCCCTAGCAGAGAAGAGATCAACACTGTCCCAACTACCGACATCGCGGGTGGGCACGCACCATCCTGCTTGCTTGCTCGCTAACCGGCTGGCTTGCCTGCCCCATGGGCATGGATGCCACGACCAGGTAGCCGGGTGTCCAAAAAGGCCTCGTCCCGTCCGCTCTGGCAAACAGGTCTGTCTTGGAAATCTGCTTGGCAGCACCGCGCTACAAAACCTTGCCCACCTTGTTCATTGGCAAACACTTAGTCCTGTCCGCTCATTGCTTTTCCACGGGGGTCACCAGGATAAACATGGTCGAAGAAGTAAGCTCCGCCACCGTTGAAGCGGGTATCGACCTCGACTATCTCATTGGGGACTCGACCGCAAACCAAGGCACCGCTCGCCCTAGTGTGGCCAACTACCACGCCCCAGACTTCATAGACCTGTCGGTCCGAAGCGGGGAGAATTGAGATCAACACAAGCAAAGACGAGACAAAAAAGTTTCGAGCCCACACGAATGGAGACCCTTGGGGGTTTTCTTCCCATGCCTGCCCGCCTCCCAGTCTGGCACGCCGCTCTGAGACAATGACGGCCTGCCGTCCCATTTAATAAACACCGTGAGCCCTCGACTTGCCTTCGTCCCATTCCTCCGACCAGTTCGTTCTATCCCTCGAACGTCGCCCGCCAGTAAGCGCCAAACTCGTCAAGATGGACCCCATGGCTGGCCTCACCGTCTACAACCTACCCCCGGCTCCGGCCCGGTGGGATCGCATCGGTATCTTCTTTGTCACCTTTGCCGTCACATGGAG
The DNA here is from genome assembly GCA_002851715.1 of Verticillium klebahnii. NCBI lineage: Eukaryota > Fungi > Ascomycota > Sordariomycetes > Glomerellales > Plectosphaerellaceae > Verticillium > Verticillium klebahnii. The sequence continues at coordinate 1,356,321 of NMXL01000005.1, read as the reverse complement.
CCTCATCGTCTTCTCCCTCATGGCCTTCTGCTGGTTCAACCGCACCAATCCTGTCCTTAAGCACCGCGGCGTGGGCCTGTCCTTCGCTGCCATCACCTTCCTTCACGCATACTGGGTGCTGGCCCAGGTTGTGTATCCCATCGGCGGCACGATGCCGGTCATCCTCGCCTACAGCATCCAGTACTTCTTCATGGGTATCTGGTTCCCCCTCGGCGTGGCCCTGTTCCACGCTTCCAACAGCCGCTTCCTCCACGTTGCCAAGCTGCAGAAGCAGTACATGCAGCCCGATCTTCGCAGCAAGGCAGGCTGCAACGGCGCCGACACCTCCTGGATCTGTCGGTTCCGGAACATGAGCTACACCACGAAGATCATGCTGCCCATCGGCTTCGGCATCATCTTGCAGGTATGTGAGCCTCTTGCCTTCGACACATGGTGATACTTACCATCAGTCCAGATCCTCCTGACCACCGGCATGTGGCTGGCTTGCAGGAAATACCACCCGTCTTGGGGCATCCCCGGCACCGAGATTCGGGGAGACACCCTCCCGGAACAGATGATCGACCTCGGCCAGGGCTGGGAGTGGTGGCCATCTGTTCTTTGGCAGGTCATCTGGACGTGGATCGTGAGTACACAGGCGTGCTCCACCCACGAACGACAACGAAACTGACATCCGACTTCAGGTTGCTCCCGTCCTCCTCTACCGGGCTTGGGGTATTCGCGACACCATGGGTTGGCGTTTCCAGACTGTTGGTTGTTGTCTCTCCAGGTAAGTCGCCCACACCAGAATGCACTCAACTCCGCTCACCTGTCCAGTCTGCACGCAACCCCCATGTTCATGGTGGCATCCTACGTTCCTGCTTTCCAAGTCATCAACCCCTATTACCCTCCGAGTCAATGGTAAGTTCTTGTCGGCCGCACTCACATTCACATCTGGTCGAGCGCAACGCTAATCGATGTAGGATCCATCTCTCCATCATGTTTTTCGAGATCTTCACCGTCATCATCCCTGCCATCCAGGTCGTCCGCCAGCGCGCCATGGCCAAGAAGTCGGCAGAGCTTAACGCCAAGTGGGAAACCTCCTCGCAGACCACGACCCTGCGAACCTCTACGTCGATCGAGGGCAAGAACTCCAACATCAGCCTTGCCGAGAAGGGTTCAAGCTTGGACTACTTGGACGACGAGCATAGCAACCGCCTGCTGACCATGTCTGCTCTCGACCACGTCCTCCACGAGAACCCTGAGCCTCTGCAGGAGTTCTCTGCCCTGAGCGACTTTTCAGGCGAGAACATCGCCTTCCTCACCCGTGTCTCGCGCTGGAAGGCGTCGCTAACACACGCGTTGACGGAGGAGAACAATCTGATTGCATACAACCGCGCCCTCGAGATCTATGCCGACTTCATCAGCATACGCGATGCCGAATTTCCCCTCAACCTCCCCTCGAAGCAGCTCAAGCGCCTCGAGGAGATTTTCGAGAAGCCCACGCGCATCGTTCTCGGTGACGCTGTCGTCAACCCTGCCACACCTTTCGACATGCCCTCACCAACAGCCAACAGCAGCAGGGAGCGATGCGGCTCTAAGGATAACATCCTCAGCGAGACGCAGTACACTGGCGAGATCCCCACCATGTTTGATTCGTCTGTCTTTGACGCTGCCCAGGCGCACATCAAGTACCTTGTCCTGACGAACACGTGGCCCAAGTTTGTGGCGGAGATGCAGTCCAGGAGGCGTTCCAACGACACGGAGCGGACGGACGACTCTGGGGACTCGCAGGTGACGCTCGCGTCGCAGGTATCGAGCTTCTTCCGCCGCCTACTCTAGGGTGCCGACCCGAGCATTTTGTTTTCGAGCCTTCGTTTTCCGTCTTGAAGGGGGTTGCCAGAGTGTGCTCCCTCCGTACCATATACCACTGGATGATCCATGTGCTGGTTCCAGCCCGGGAATCTAACTGTACAAGAAGCATCTCATGTAGAAAGATACCCTTTTATGGGTCACTGTCATGTCGCTCTCTGACGAATGATACATACCTTACCTTAGCCTAATGTCACTCGTTGGTGGCCCTGAAAGTTGTGGCACCTAATGGGCATACATAATAAATGTCCCGCGTATTTCTATAGAGACACAGATGCCGTCCAGTGATCCGCTACACCATAGAGATGGCGTTTGTCAAAGGTCAGGGTCGGGGGTTAGGGGACGCATCACCAAGCTTAAAGCAGCGGTGGTCAAACCCCTGTCAGCGGTTCCAAGCCAACGGACACCCCCCCTGACTTAACCGATCCACAGCGATAATAGGGGCATAGGCCGAGCAGCCCACCACCCAGTTGTGGACGAGGAGGCAGACGGTCCAGTCAGCGTGCTCAGCGGCCCAGCGTTGGCGGGCCCCCCACTACGGCCGGCGCGGCTTGAGGCGGGATAGACAGGGGCGGGTTGCCCATCGCAGTGGTTGTTCTGGTAGCGACTCTCTCTTGACCCAGCGTTGCGTCGTCCACGCTGTGCTGCAGGCCGTCTCTGCGACTCCTCGTCATGCGATTTGTTTGCCCGAGTGAGAGCCGCACGTGGAGAGGGCGATGGAATGGGACCGCACGGGTAGACTCGTGTGTGCTCTGTGCTCAGTGCTCACGAGCTTCGGGGGGAATGCCGGTTGACGGACCTTGATTGGCTGTGTCTCTCGTTCGCAGAAACACATCTCCCCATGTCCGCCTCGCTCTCATCTCATCTCATCGTTGTCGTCGCCCGAGCTGGTGCGCCGAAGCGACGATGATGGGGGTCCCCGCGGTGCACCGACGGGACGTCCGCCGTCGCAGGTGTCCGTATGCCGCGCCGCGGGTATCGTGCCGTGAGGGCCCGCTGAAGATGGCGTACTGGTAGGGGCGAGTAGTCCATCAGTGGCACGCTGCTGTCTCGCGGGTTTAACGTTTGAAGAGGACGAGGGGAGGAATGTGCCCCCGTCCGTCCTGGCCCGCGGACGGCAGGCATGCTGCCCGCATGGCCTCCACTCGCCGCGCACGCTGAGGAGGACGGATGTCGGCAGGCGGTTCTAGGGCCGGGCTAGTCAGATGCCAGGCAGCACGGGGTGGACGTCATGACCGCGCGGATGAGACTCCTTCCCCTCGCGCACACATCGCCCAAGCTTCATCGAGCGGTCGCTGGACCAAGCCCAAACTCATCAACCCACGAATGCGGCTGTCTCGGAGCTCCTGGCCGCGGGATCACACATAAAATCACGCACACACAGACACACACATACACGCAAAAAAGGGACATCCCCAAATCGAAACCCCCGCCATGGCCGTCACGGAATTCGCCCTCCTGCCCCTGAAGACCAAGGACGAGCTGCGCCCCGAGCTGCGCGCCCTGCTCGAGTCGTGCCAGGCCATCCAGGACGCCTGGGTGCTGCGCGACGACCCCTCGCTGCCGGCCGACCGCACCGCGCGCGGCACCTCCATGTTCCGCCAGCTCGAGGACCCGACGGCGCTCCTGCTGACGGCGCAGTGGGCGTCGCCCGAGGCCCACGGCCGGTGGATCGCCTCGCCCGACAACGCGACCGTCATGGCGCGGCTCGCGCCGCACCTCGACACCGAGGGCGAGCGCGCCGTCGTCTTCTTCCACCTCGACGCCGCCGTGTTCACGGGCTGGGCGCCCGGCGAGACGTCGCTCCTCGAGGCGCCGGTGCTCAGCGTGGGGCGGTACGGCGTCGAGGCCGGCGGCCGGGACGCCTTCCAGCGGACGTTCGACGCTGCCAAGGGCGTCGTCGAGGAGGCGTCGCGGCCGTATCCCCTGCGGGGCGCGTGGCGCATCGAGAAGGAGGAGGACGGGCGCGACGAGTTTGTCATGTACGGCGGGTGGGCGTCGGTGGACCAGCACATGGCGTCGGGCCGGCACCCGCGGTACGCCGAGTTCCAGGCGCTGCAGAAGCTCGTGTCGACGGCCGACGTCCGGCACTATGAGAGGGTACTCTAATGTTAGTCTCTCTCTCTCTCTCTCTCTCTCGCTGCGCGTCAGTCTTTTCCGCTGTCCGTCAGCCTGCTCCGCTGCCCGTGTCCACGTCGAGCACCCCTCCACCGCCCCAGAGACGGGGACTTTCTTTCACGCTCTGTCCAGGGATGAGAAAACCGAGGGTGGCTTGAATTTCGTTTGGTCAATTGGCGCATGTCTTGCTACGTGGACAGCCGTAGTCCGAGCATGTCATATCGCCGTGAGGTATTCCCCGACGCCCATACCGTTGATCGATGATTGTCCGTCAGCCCTCCCGTCCGGCATTGGCCCCCTAATCATCCGCCTGCCATTTCACCAGCTCGCCGTGACCGCCATCGTCGAAATGATCCCCCTCCGTCGCCCTTTTTCTTATCCTTCCCGAGAGAGTGAAGCGCTTAAGAGGACTTGGACTTGTTCTTCTTGCCGACCTCCTGAATCGTCAGGGCTGTTGCTGCGCGTTAGTCTCGCTGCGTTGTGCGGGGAGAGGGTGTCGTCCCGGGTGGGGGGTGTGTGTGCGGGCGGTGACGGTGCTCTCTGGCGTCCGGGGGGGAGGAGACGTACAAGGGGGCAGGGACTGCTTGAGCTTCTCGGCCTTGTCGGTGTCCTTGAGGACGAGGGTGTACAGGAAGCGCTGGCAGCGGACCTTGAACTTGGTCTGCTGGGTCTTGGTGTTCTTCTTGATCCGGGCGGCTGCGATGGATCCATCACTGTCAGTGTGCGGTTCTCGGGCTGGGGGAGCACGTCGTGGTCGGTCTCGTCAAGACGAAAGACGGAAGACGGAGGGGGGGTGGTATTCACAAGAAGCGTCCTTCCGGCGGCAGATCTCGATGAACTGCGAGCGATGCGGGTTAGCGAGCGGTTCGACGGGGGAAAAGAGACACGGCGGTTCGAATGAGCGTACCTGCTTGATATCTCCGATTTCCTGAGGCATTTTGACGGTGTTGACGGGTGCCGTGGGTTTGGAGGGTGTTTTCGATTATCGCGGATGGGTCGTCGGAGAGGTTTCGATGCGATGGATGATTTTTTGGGCGAAAATGATTGATTGTGTGGGATGGGACCCTTGCCGACGCACGGGCCAGGCGTACACCACCCAGCAGCGGCTCACCTGGTTGACCGACGGATGGTCCGCCTTTGGTCCACTTTAGCCTGTACACCGAGCCCTTCACCGAGAGACCTCCTCTGCAGGGTGAAAATGGGGGTAGCTGGGTCTGAATTGCTTGAGTAAGTAAAACGAAAAAAAAAAAAAAAAAAAAACAGAAAAAAAGAAAGAAAGAATGGAATTGAATCCATGCCACATTTCCATACAGTTCGGCATAGTAGCGAGAGCAACGGCCTCTGCCTTCTGCCAGCACCGCGCATCCCAGACCCGGGGCCGGAGGTCGGGGCGGGGCGGGGCTCGGGATGCGGCTGACATAAGGGTCTTTCTTACCTAAGGCGAGGATCCTCGAACTCGGCCCAGGATCTAAAGACCCGTCTGGCCTCAATGATGGACATGGACAGGAACCCAACCCCGGCCTCGAGGTGGCGGTATCGACTATCTCGCCTCCCCCAGCAGGCCCTGCACTGCCTCACATACCTCACCGTCTGCGCGCTCCGTCCTGTGCACCACGCTCGCCCTCAGCCCTCCATTCGTGAAAAACAGGCGTATGTTGTGTCACCTTGGCGTTCCCCCCCTCGGATACAGCTCTCTCGGCGGGAAACGCCTCGCATCCGTGGATTTTCTGCCCAACCCTCGCTCATCGATCAATCATCTGAGAGCAGCCGGCAGCATGCCCCGCGGCCAAATGGCGCATCTCCATCACTAGTTCTGACGTCAAGGGCGCACGCATGGCAAGTCTGTCGACCAATCTCCAAAGGCTGTCATGTTCGCTGGTACGGTCTCTGCTTGGCATGGAAGCTCGAGGGTGGCTTGCTCGGCTGGTTACCTGCTGGGATGGTTCCTTGCTGGGATGTTCAACTTCCCTGGTCTGCTGTCACCGTCACAACCTTGAACCTATCTTCAAGATATGATGATCACAACCTCGACCTCTGTCATCCAGCCCGGCATGGCACTATCTGGGCCTCGAACCGTGTCTTGGCCGGTCACCATATCAGCGTCAAGAACCAGGTCTCTTGCCTGCGATTTGCTGGCCCCCCCCCTACACCGACTCAGCATCATCACGGGATATGAAGCTGTGCAACCATACCAGCACAACGCCAGGCCGAGTGGCCAGTTGGCTAGACGTTTGCCGGTCCAAGATGGCATGGCAAAGTCCATTCCCGCCAGACTCGAGCCCTGCATGCTGCTGCCGCCCTCCTTATGTCGTGCCAAACCAAATGCTCGCATGCATACCCCGCTGCAGCATGACGGCTCACTCCATCACCGCATCCTCGTGTACCACCACGTCGTCGCATTCATCCCGCGCAACCACGTCGAAGAGATGCCTTCAGCTCGCTCCATGGGGGACGTTGGTTCTGTGTCTCCCATCACATTACCGGGGTCTTCTGCCTCACGCCCGCGTGTCTCCTGCATGAGATCCGCGCCCCAAGCCCTTCAACCGGAATTGCCCTTCGGCTCCCCCCACACTCGTCTATCGCCACTCATCACACAACCCAACCACTCTCCTTGACGCTTGGCCCTCGTGAGTTGCTGGTCGCAGCCGGCATATCGAGGCGCCCGGGGATTTGTGTCACCTGCCAACGGGCCCCTTAAAGAGGCACACGCCGCGTGCTGTCGTTTCCTTTGCTTCCGCTTCGAGAGTCTGCTTGTCTTAGTTCCCGCGGTCAGCACCTTACCTTTTGAGTCTGGAGTCGCCAGCAACTCGAGCCACGCCTCTGTTCGTCTCATGGCTCATGATCCGACAGTCCGATGTCGTTAATGTGATACAGGGTTTGAGTCGTATGTGAAAACCTGCAGACCCGTTGGGAACTTGTTACTTTGGCGGCGCTGACCGTATGTCTGCAGACCGACAGTTGGTACTTTTGGCTCAACCGGGAAACATCATCTCTCGTGCAGTCCGAGAGCCTATCGGCTCAGGCTCGCATGGTTTGCATCTTTCACTCGTCTAAGCAGCGTCCCTAGCATCGAAGCCGGGCCTCATGTCAGATCTTGTCGGTTCCGGGGGCAGACACCCAGAGGCGGGCCCCTCAGACCATGCACCTGATCTCACCCAGCAGTCTCCTAAAACCATGGACAGCCCCTCGGCAACTATCCTTTGGGACCATGCAAAGAACATTCCTCTCACACGGCGTCTGTCCGACGAAGACCTCATCCTCCTCTTGACGCCCGTCATAGTGCCCCCAGGCGCAACGCCAGATTCTCAGGACCCGTTTGAGCCCCTCGGCCGGGCCGTAGCCGCTCACCATCCTCTCGTTCGACATGTCCCCTACACCAAGCAGGGCGGCATCACGAGCACCCATGCCGCCTTTATTAGACGATGCCGTGCCATACTCTTCGTCATAACCGGACCTCCCTCGCCCGACGAGCCCTCCCAGGCTGACCTCGCCGAGACGGTATCCCAGATGGCCGAAGAGCGACCCCAGTTCATCATATGCTGCTGTGACGTTCACACCAACGACCTCAACGCCGAACGCTTTCCCACCATCATCCAGACAGAATCCTTTGTGCCTTCAGTCCTGACCCAGGCCGCCAACCTTCTCTTCCGGCCGTGCCCCTCACCAAGCCCGCCGCCGTCTCCTGCGCCGGCATGGTCCATCAAGGCCTGGTCCCCCAACCGCGACCTCCCGGCCATCACCTCCCTCTGGCGCGCCGCGCTGCCGAAGCACCTGCACCTCCCCCAGCACGTGCTCGGCCCGCTCCTCCGCCGCGACGGCTACGCCGCGCACCTCGCCGTGCGCGACCCGCGCTCCGGCGCCCTCGTCGCCTTCTGCGCGACCTACACCACCTACCCCTCCACCCTCGCGCCGCGCTTCCTCGGCGCCCTGGCCCTGCTGATCGTCCACCCGGACCAGCGCCGCCGCGGGCTCGGCACCGCGCTGAACGACGCCGCCGTCGCGCGGCTGCGCGGCACGCGCGGCGTCGACGCCCTGGTCCTGGGGTCGTCGTTCCCGCGCCTCCTGGCGGGCGCGCCCCCCGGCGCCGAGGCCGAGTGGTTCGCCCGCCGGGGGTGGCCCGTCCGCCCGGGCGGCGAGATGTCGGACTGGGTCGTCTCGCTCGACGGACCGTGGGCGAGGCTGTCCCCCTCCGCGGCCGACGCGCTCGAGTTCCGCGCCTGCGAGGCGGAGGACCTGGAGCGCGTCGTGGGCTTCGCGGAGCGGGACGCCGACTGGGAGGCGCGCGCGGGGTACGGGGAGCAGTTCGCGCGGCTGGCGGGGACGAGCCACGTCGAGGATGTGGTTGCCGGGTTCGAGGGGACGGCCGTCGTCGCTGCGGCGCTGGTTTACGTGCCGCGCGACGGCAGTCCCGCTGCGGCGGACATCCCGTGGGCGAGGACCCTGGGGGAGGACGTCGGCGGGGTGACGTGTGTCTGCGTCCAGGGTGCGTGTGTCTTTTGCCTCATCATGGGCCCGCGATGACCTGGCTGACCATCGCAGACGAGAATTCCGGAGCAGCGGGTCGCGGGGATGGCGTCTTGCTGAGACTTTTGAGCCAATGCGCGAAGCATCTAGCCCAGAGGGGGATGAAGCAGATGTACGTGGACGGACTGCGAGGCAACGACGAGAGTCTGCATAAGCTCGGTGAGGATGATCCTCGTACCACCCTGACTTGCGATGACTGACCATACCGGAGCAGGCTTCCGACAGTGGTCTAAATACATACAAGCTCGCAGATGGTAATGGCGCCAAGCAACGTCACGGATGTGGGCAAGCACGAACGGTAGGTAATATCTCCTGAGAGGTTTGAAATATAGGTACTTCGCCGTCGGGGCAGAATTGCTATCTACCGGAAAAGAGATCCGAAAGCAGAGAAAAACAGTAAAGCTGTGGTGGTTAAAAATCAATAACTTTTTGGTATCCGCGTTGGTCTTGATCCTGCGCCCCGGTCCCTCCCATTCCCATGTTCCGTCACTTCCGTAAGGCTCCGAGCCCCATCGCACATGCTCTAATGCTTTCCATGTACGCAAAAGAGCCACCCGTGACAAGTTGCGACTCGAGAGACGCGTGCTGATGTTGCTCCGGCCATGATACAAAATGGGCTACTTCTGGCTTGCCAGCCAAAAACCTACGGCTCAGGCCCACCTGGAAAAGTCAACCGACTCGGCCAGGGAGTCGAGTCCGTTGCTTGGTGAGATTTCCGTTTCATTCGTCGTTGTCGTCGTTGAGAGCATAGAGCTTCGATGCGATGTCTGCTCGCTTGTGCTTGTGAAAAAGGTTGCCACCGAAGACCGGCGCAGGCTGCTGCCGAAACTGTCACGCACGCTGCTGGCCGGCCTGGAAGAATCGGCCCCGGTTTGTGCATGGGTCGCCGCCGCGAGGCTGCCGCCGTGATGGCCTCCGCCGAGAGATGTCGTAGGTGGCGAGGGTGTAGAAGTCGCTTGGGGTTGTCCGAAGGGCGACTGGCCGAATGTGACCTGTGGGTTGGTCGGCGTAGCTGGAGTGTGCGCATGCTTCTCGCGAAGCCGCTTGATCTCGCGGAGACGATTGCGCCACGAGCTGACCGTATCGCCACCCTCGCGATTGGCCCATACCAGCGAGAAGACGGAGGCGTTGAGAGCAAGAAGGCGAATGAAACCCGGCAGCGCCTTCAGCGACACCATCTTGGTCTCCGAGGCCGGCGAGATGGTGGGAAAGCCCGGCTTGCTCAAGAGTTGAACCTTGTAGAACGGCATGAGATGTTGCTTGTCCGCGGGCGGTGCCTCGCGGCTTGCAATGAAGGAAGCGCGCGATTCGGGAGTGATGACAATGTTGACGTAGTTGAACTCGCTCGGGAAGGTGTCAAAGCGGAACGGCAGCCCAGAGTCGTTGAAGATGATATTGACAAAGTCATTTCCGATGTGGCGCTTCTTGAGAATGCATTGCGAATCACGCTCGAGGTCCGTCGGCATCTGAGTGGTGACGTGGAAGACAATCTCCGTGACGCGATCACGCCAGCAGAATGTGTACTGGCCATCAGAATCGTATTCGCGGTCGAGACCTTGCGTGTTAAAATTCGATCCCTTCAGCTTGATCAAGGTCCCCAGCCCGTTCAGGAACTCGACGTAGTCACTGCTGCCAGACACGTTGGCGAGAATCTCGACCTCATCTGTCTGGCCTTCGCCAATGTAGATGACGCCGACCTTGTGGCCATCAACGGTCGAATTTCGGTCGAAGACTCTGACGGCTCTTTGAATCACGTCACCGTCCGGTAGTGGAATGGGGCGAAGCGACTCAGACGTCTGCGGGATGGATGTCATGAGCTGCACCATCAGATGGCTCGGCAGGACGTTATTCCTGTGATCGCTGGCGCGTGCCATTTCAGTTGCGTGCTGCGTCTGGTGAGCTGGTGGCGGCCGAAAGTTCTCTCGCACGATGTAGGAAGATGTTCCCGACGGCTGCCTCTTCGTGATCTGAGCCCAGCCTGTCGTTGTGGCTTGCTCAATGGTGACAATGCTGTTTCCGATGAGCCATCTTCGCGTCAAGATCTCCCCAAATCTTTCTTTGGTGAAGAGAGGGTCCCAAGCAGACTCGTTGGCGTCGGCATAAGCGACCCGCTGCATGAAGTCGATCGTGACCAAAGCCTGCTCTTCGAGGTTCTGCCCGCCATCCACGTCTGTGAATAGGTTCTTCGCGATCCAGCCAACGTGGTTGGAACGATCGGGAAGTTTCAGTGCAAGGAACCAGAAAGTGATGACGTGGTGGGCCAGGGAGTACACGTATTGCGGCAGGTCATCCGACGAGGCAGCGCTGCTATCAACAGTTGTCGGTGACACCTCAAGGGCCCGGTGGTTTTGCTTCTTGTCGCGTATGTACTGCAGATACCTGACGCAAATGCCGAACACGATGCGGTACTCTTCCTCTCTAAAGTTGACGTAGAGGGTATGCAGGCGACTGAGGCCGGCCAGGAATTCCAGAATGTGCATAGCGACGTGCGGCTGCGTAATGATTTGCGCCATCTTCTGAAGCATCTGCACCAGACACTTGCTGGTCGAAAGCGGCAACTCGTGACAGCAAATGGAGAGTGCGTGGATGCAGTATTTCGCACACCGCTCCCAAGTCGAGATGCCGTGAACAAAGGCCCGGACGATCTCGTCTTCTTGGTCCTTCAGGAAATGCTCGTGATAGCTCAACACCATGGTCAAGCTGTGAAAGAGACAGATGGCAACGTCAGCACGTCTCAGGCCGGTAGATATGGGAGGTTCCTGGAAGGCGTTCAGGCGTATCTGCTCGCACATGACGCGGCGGAGCCTCTGCATCTCATTCATGGCCCCCCGGAATATGGCATGGTTGCTGAGCTGAGACGGGAGATGCACCAGAACCATGCTGAAGACTTCCCAGTCGCAGCCATTTTCGAAGATGGTATTGATTGTATCGAGCCATGCGGTCACGTTCAAGGCCACCTGATGGAGATTGTCATTTTCGGTCTTGGGATCCTCCGAGTTGGACAGATAGTGAGACACTTTCTCCGAGTAAGAAACCAGAACAGAGCTCGCAATAGTCGATGGCTTATCCGGCAGTGCATCTTGGTCAGGCAGTGACCAAAGCTGTCTCTGTTTCGGAGCTGCCTGCTTTGCGCCGCTGGCAGATCTGATGGGGTAGGTACGGTCTTGGGTGCCGCCGTGACTGAAAGATATGGCACGAGCAGATCTGCCACCGTGTTCGGCCCGGGTGGCTCGCGCGGATAGTGTTGCGTCTCCGGCTTGCTTTCGAGCAAGAGATGCTTCCGTGCGGTACAAAGATGCTGCGAGTCCTTCCGCTTCGGTCTCGACGGTCAAGAAAATGGAGTTCGCCCAATCAGCTCGAAGCCTGAAAAGGAGCTTCATTGCCGTGAGTCGAGCATCATTCTGGTTGTGACTTCCCCGCGCGATGCTGACCAGAATGTCGAAAAGCTTGGCTGCCTTCAGACCATTCGTGTTCATGCAGCGCATGAAAAGCCTGACGTAACCTTTCGTGACGCAACCCGACTTTGACTGATCTGCTTCGAATGGGGAGCGCTCGGGCGTTGGCGAGGTCGTCGGAGTGGGGTGCTGCTCGACGGAAGACCCAAGCCTGTCGTTGACAACAAGTCCTTTGAGTGTGCCGACGATGAAGTTGAAGAGCTCCAAGTCAGAAGCAATGGCGACATCCACCATCAGAGACACGAGCGCATCCAAGACAACAATGTCTGCCTCGGCGGAAACGTCGCTGAGAAGATCCTTGACAAGAGTCGCAATACAGTCCTCTTCCATCTCTTCGCCGATGAGATCCATCATCTCGTAGGCATCGGTGATGGAGCGCAGGGCGAGGAGTCGTACATGCGAAGAGCGCTTCCGATTGCCGAAGAAGCCCTGGCGAACCAGAGCAAGGTTGTCTTCCCACTCCAAATCGGATGGAGAGCAGCACCTGAATTCTTGAAAGTAGTCGAGGACAACGCAGGCTGTCGAGTCGGGGATCAGGGTGTGTACGTCCATGAAGAACTGAATCACAACAGGTCGCGGGACAAAACCCCCGGCCTTGCTCGTCATCAAACTCTCAAGCCGACTGATCATCCGCAGAAGCTCACGCCGGATTGCCTCATAAGGCCGGTCCGAGTCCGAATCGGCCTTGGCGGCGTCAATCTCTCCTGCGGAGGCGACGATCGCCTTCTTGGAACATTCCGTCGCAACGCTGAGCGCCGTGGTCCAGTTCTCTTCGGCTATCATGTGATGGAGCTTGCCATCACTGTCGGTGAACAAGGAGTTGAGCAGCTTGAGGACAGCGCAGTGCACCCTGGCCGACGGCGTGCTCTGCACTGTAGCCACAAGGCCGTTCATCAAGAGGGTGAAGGGTACCGTAGGATATCCCTTTTCCGTGCTCTTGGCTACGAGTTTCTCAAGCACCGCTAGCGCGCCGCGGATGTCTCTGGTATCCTTGCCCTTGCTGTTGCCGTCCGCAGGAAGATCACGAAGAAGATCCAAGAGGACCCTCACGGTACCATGGCCATTGTGTGACTTGAGGATGATCGACAGAGTATGCCAGGCAGGCTTGTGGAGATTGGGCACTAGGCAGAAGATGGAGCCGAGGACAAGAACACATTCCTTGAAGCTCCCGCGAGGCAAAGACCCAAAGGTGACAATGGCATCGATAACACCAATGCATGCCCGCAGGTCTTCCTCGACGATCGTGTTCAGACAGATAGCGACCAGCGCGTTGACCAAGCTGCCAAGCGCAGTCTCGTCCGCGACGTTAGAGCTGAATTTGGTCACCTCAACGATAAAGGTGAACAGCTGCTGCAGGTTCTTTTCTTCTCCGGCCACGGATACTCGCAGCTTCGGGTTCTTCTTGGCATCGCGGCTCGCATGCCTCCTGGCCACCTTAACAGCTTGATACGCCTCACGAAGCCATCTTCGTAGCAGTGGGAGAACGTCGTAGTCGAATCCGGAGAGGTCGCGGCCGTGGTTTGTGAGGTCGACAAGCGACGCTAGTTGGAGATGAAAGTCCTCTGGGTTTGCCGGCGCCGTCAGAGTCTGGAAGAACTCCTTCCGCTCGAGGTCGGTGGAGGACTTGTGCTTGACACACTCGGCCAGCAACTCCCAGCCAGCGGTACGTGCCGCGCTCGCCTTGCCTGCATCGATCAAGTCTTTCGCGGCATACCATATATCCAGTACGGGACTCAGGGGGTATTCGGAGATGGCATATCGGAGTGAGTCGGCTGCAGCTACGCGCTCGTTTGGGGACCCGTTCTTCAGCTGCTCGAAGGCCTCCATGTGGTTCTTGGACAGAACGGCGGCGTCCATGGGCGTAGCACCGGTTGGGCGGTCGGCGATGGGAGAGATGACGGGCGGGAAGGGGGATTGCGCGATCGGAGGAGGGGACTTGGTCAACTTGCTGCCGGTCAAGCCCTTGAAGACGTTGGCGAGGCCTCCGGCGCGGCTCGAGTCTGGCGAGGATGCGACATCTCCTGGCGAGCGTGACATAGGCTCGTCTGGGCTATCGGACTCGGGTTGGCCTCGGTTTGCTATGCGACGCAACATGTCAGCAACTGGTCATGCTCGCGGAGGTTTGCTCCTGGACCGGATGGCAGCACTGTCATGCTAGTCTTTTCAAATCGATGGATGGGCCGGAGGAGCTGAGTTGTGGAATGCGAAGAACAGCATGTGAAGAAGTTTCGTGCTGTAGGACAAGACGGAGCTTGCACCGAGCCCTGACCATATGCGGCCTTGGGGCCAAGGCCGTCCGAAATTGATGAAAGAGCTTGGGAGAACTCACGGGCAACCGGCTGGTAGGCGCATCAAGATGTGACCGGCGACTGATGACAAGCGATAGCCGTGGAGGGATGCCGGTCGATAGGCCGCGTCGTCAATCGAGGAGGGGCTCGTCTCTAGGATGTCGTCGGGTCGATCCAAGATGGGGCCGCGAGGCGAGGCGAGGCGAGGCGAGACGAGAGGGGACGAACAGGACAGACGTAGCGCAGCGGCAGTCGCTCCGGCCTCGAGTAGGCGAATGGTGAGCCTCGGCAGGCTTCGAGTCGTGATATCACCGATTTCTCAAAAAGTCTTGGAGCATAGCTATCCGGGTACGGCGGCTGTGGGATTCTTCTGGGTCGAGTGGTGATCAGTGATCAGGAATCAAGGTAAGAGAATGACGAGAAATGACGGGCGATCCGTCAGTCGAATGCGGCAGGTCAGGTCAGGGGCCCAGATCCAGATATCAAAAGATCCAATGCTAGGAAGTACCGGAAGTACCTGCATGGACCACCGAACGCACAGCAGGTGGTGAGCTCGCCGGCCCGGGATTGGCTAGCAGCTGGGCAGCTGATCCCCGCTGTCTCGCACCATCGTTCTTCCAGGCTCCGGCCAATGACGGGCCGACGCGAGGAATGGCATGCTCAGCTATGCCATGCTGCTGGACTGTTTCACTAAGGAAGAAGAAGAAAAGAGAGAAAGAGTTTTCAAGAACCTGTCTCTCGGCCATAGAGTCTGCAGAAATGAGGCGGATGACAAGTCAGATAGCAAAGAAAATGAGAAGGACCCAGGCTCGCTCTCATGTCGGTGGGACTGCATAATAAGCCGAGTCCTCCACTCCTGTGGCCAGCTGGCAGCTGCTGGGACCAGACGGTCCAGAAGCTGCCAGCTGGTCCATATGGCTGCCGAGGTGCCTGGCCCAAGCTTCTAAAGCCCGGCTCCGCGCGTGGCCCGCCCCTGCCGCCTTACCTAAACCAATGCTCCAGCAATTTTATCCCACCTCTGGCGGTTGCACTGTCCCGCCGTTGCCTCATCCCCCACAGCAACCCATCGTGGACCCCAAACAAATCTTGAGGACGAGCAAGATCCCACGAACCTCTTCCCTTACCCTCCCCCTCCAAACCCGCTGCGCACCACCGTCAAGATGTCTGCGGACATGGGCACCATTGCCCAGCTACTCGATGCTACGCTCGATCCCTCCCAGCACAAGAAAGGTTCGTACAGAGCTTCCCCAAAGTACCCCACCAACCGTTCGTCCGCTAACAAACAAATGCGTCGTCCAGCCGAGAGTGCCCTCAAACAAGAGCAGGCCAAGCCGCAATACTCCATCCAGCTCCTCAACATTGTCGCCTCCGAGGCGCTACCTCTCAAGACCCGACTTGCTGCCTCGCTGGCGTTCAAGAACTTCATCAGGAGCAACTATGTCGATGAGGAGGGCAACTACAAGCTGCCGGGGGACGAGGTCGCCACCATCAAACAGCAGCTTATCGGGCTGATGATTGCCTGCCCTCCCTCGATCCAGTCCCAGCTTGGCGAGACCATCAGCATCATTGCCGATTCGGACTTCTGGCAGCGGTGGGACACGCTGACCCGGGAGCTTGTTGACCGCTTCTCCAACACCGACCCCAAGGTCAACATTGGTGTCCTCGAAGTCGCACATTCCATCTTCGCGCGCTGGCGGCCGCTTTTCCGAACCGACGATCTGTACACCGAGATCAACCATGTCATCAGCACCTTTGCCGAGCCTTTCGTCAAGCTCCTCATCGCCGCTGACAAGCAGATCGAGGCGAATGCGCAGAACAAGGACGTGCTGAAGAGCTGGTTCGACGCCCTGAGCCTGATGATGAAGATCTTCTACGACCTCTCCTCCCACGACATGCCCCCCATTTTCGAGACGCACCTGAGCTCGCTCTCTGAGCTCCTGCACAAGTACCTCACCTACTCCAACCCCCTCCTCAACACCGACGACGATGATGAGGTCAGCGTGGTCGATACCGTGAAGGCCGACATCTGCGAGGTCCTGCAGCTCTACGTGATCAAGTACGACGAGGACTTTGCCAACTACACTCAGCCTTTCATCACCAACGCTTGGAACCTCCTCTCCACCATTGGTCTCGAGACCAAGTATGACCTCATTGTGAGCAAGGCTCTGCACTTCCTCACCGCCGTCGCTGGCACGACTAAGCACTCGTCCATGTTTGCGAGCGAGGAGGTCCTGGGTCAGGTCGTGGAGAAGGTCATCCTGCCCAACGTTGCGCTGCGCGAGTCGGACATGGAGATGTTCGAGGATGAGCCCATCGAGTTCATCCGCAGGGATCTGGAGGGTTCGGACACAGACTCGAGGCGTCGCGCCGCGACGGACTTCCTGCGCAAGCTGCAGGAGAGGTTCGAGCAGCTGGTGACTGGTGTGGTCAGCAAGTACATCAACCACTATCTCGAGCAGGGCAAGTCGGACTGGAAGGCCAAGGACACGGCCGTCTACCTCTTCATCTCCATCGCGTCCAAGGGTGCTGTCACGGCTGCCCAGGGTGTGAAGACGGTCAACTCTCTCGTCAACGTTGTGGACTTTTTCGAGCAGCACATTGCCAGCGATCTGACGAGTTCCGCTGTCGAGCCCATCGCCAAGGTCGATGCGATCAAATACCTTCACACCTTCCGCAGCCAGTTGACCAAGGAGCAATGGAAGGTCGCGTTCAACCCCCTCATTCAGAACCTGGCGTCGGAGAACTACGTCGTGTACACATACGCAGCCATCGCTGTGGAGCGCGTGCTTTTCCTGACCGACGACTCGGGCAAGCAGGTGTTCCCGAGGGAGGACATTGAGCCCTTTGCCAAGGACCTGCTCGATCATCTCTTCAAGCTCATCGAGAAGGAGACGGCGGCAGCCAAGCTCCAGGAGAACGAGTTCCTGATGCGTTGCGTCATGCGCCTTCTCATTGTGGTCAAGGACGGAGCTGCGCCTGTGGCCGAGCGTGTCCTCAAGCACCTCATCCTCATCACCAACATCATCAAGCAAAACCCCAGCAACCCGCGTTTCTACTACTACCACTTCGAGGCGCTCGGTGCCCTGGTCAGGTACTGCTCTTCGACGAACGCTGGCCTGTTCAACCAGCAGCTGTGGGAGCCTTTCCACCAGATCCTCGTCGAGGACGTCACAGGTACGTTGTCGCGGCGCCAGCTGCAGCCGCCTGCACCATGCTAACTCGCCGTAGAATTCCAGCAGTACGTCTTCCAAATCCTCGCGCAGCTGCTCGAGGTCAGCCCCGCAGACGCCATCTCGGAGAACTACAAGGCCTTCCTGGCGCCCCTGCTGGCGCCTGGCATCTGGGACACCAAGGGCAATGTGCCGGCCTGCACGAGGTTGCTGTCGGCTATCATCCCGGCGACCAAGGCCTACATCCAGTCCGAGAA
The DNA here is from genome assembly GCA_002851715.1 of Verticillium klebahnii. Classification (NCBI taxonomy): domain Eukaryota; kingdom Fungi; phylum Ascomycota; class Sordariomycetes; order Glomerellales; family Plectosphaerellaceae; genus Verticillium; species Verticillium klebahnii. The sequence continues at coordinate 1,338,661 of NMXL01000005.1, read as the reverse complement.
CCTGCTGGAGCAGGTCCTGGGCATCTTCCAGCGTCTCCTCAGCACCAAGAAGTTCCAGCTGTACGGCTTTGACGTGATCGAGTCCGTCGTCAAGACGTTCGAGCCGTGAGTGGCCCCCGCCCCCGACTATGACAGAGGCCCCCAACTAACGTGCGCCCAGGAACACGCTGAACCAGTACTTCGGCCAGATCCTCCAGCTCATGTACTCCAAGCTCGAGGGCCAGCCCGCCGAATCCCTCAAGCTGCGCTTCGTGCGGTTCTACCACCTGGTCTCGGCGCGACAGGAGGCGGGCTACGGCGCCGACTACGTGGTGCAGCACACCAACCAGCTGTCGCAGGGTCTGTTCGCCAACGTGTACCCCACGTTCATCCTGACGGACACGGAGAAGCTGGCCAACCCGGTGGACCGCAAGCTGGCGGTCATCAGCCTGGCCAAGACGGTGTGCGAGTCCAAGGCGTTCGCGGAGCAGTTCAAGAAGGGCTGGGCCCGGTCGGTGGGGCTGCTGCTGACGCTGCTGGTCAACCCGCCGGTGGTGACGAGCGGCGTGGGCGACGAGCTCATCGCCGAGGCGGACGTGGACGACATTGGGTTCGGGCTCTCGTACACGGCGCTCAACACGTGCCGTCCGACCACGCGGGACGACTACCCGGAGGTGACGGCGGTGGCGCCGTGGGTCAGCGCGTACATCAACTCGGCGAATAACCAGCACGGCGGGCAGATCTCGGCGTTCATCGGCGAGCGGCTGACGCCGGAGCAGCAGGAGGCCCTGCGTCAGCTCCTGATGTAGGAGACGAGGGGCGACGGGAGCATGGGACTGCCGGACGACTGTGTGCTGGCGACGGCATGGGGAGGTGGCGGTAAACTGCGATGACTGAATGAGTGTCGATGACAAAAGCCCTTCGTGGCGGTGCCTGCGGTTTGGGGAGGAGGCGGCTGTCAAGTTGTCTCTGCATTTTAGAGAATACATCTTACGACGACCCTGTGCCTGCTTTGATGCGCTTCCCAATGGTGCGCTTCCCAATGCTGACTGACAGGACTGTTGTAGAAAGGAGCAAGAGGGAGGCCCTTGCGCGAGGGTTCACAGGAGACGAGGAGGGTGGAGGGAAGTGTCAACTACCTTACCTTAGGTATGCTGCTGAGGAGGCAGGTAGGGGCGGTGTTCAGGAGAGGGAAACACTTGAGCGGCAAGGCCAGTTCAACTGTATCGCATCTGAGGGTAGTTACCCTAAAGCAGTATATCAAGTAGGGAGGTGTTCTGCCTAGAACATGCTCATGATTCCTCTACACACTTCCTCTTAGCCTGCTTGCCATGACCCCCCCCCCCCCGGGGCATGTCGCCGCGTCGAGCTCCATCCGTCATCATCACCTCAAGCACCCAAGCCCTGCCGCTCCCTCACCTCCCTCTGCGCCATCTGCACATCCGTCACGTACTTCTGCATCTTCCACGCCGGCACCCCCTTCTCGTACATCTCATCCATCTCGGCGTTGTTCCGCCTCGACGGCTCCGGCACGTAGAACCACACGATGGCGCACGTCACCACGCCCACTCCGAAGAACAGCCAACCCGTGTTGTACCCCATGTTCGCCCCTTCCGTGTCCAGCATGACCGGCAGCGCCGTGTTGAACGTCAGCCCGAACACGACCGACATGCCCGCCGCCAGCCCCGCCGTCCGCGCCCGCAGCTTCTGCGACGCGATCTCCCCCACGAACGCCCACCCCAGCGACCCCAGCGCCGTGTTGAAGAAGGACCACACGCACCCCACGAAGATGCAGAAGCTCCGCAGCGGCTTCGTCGACGGCACGAGCCCGATGATGGCCACTATCAGCATCGTCAGCGTCGACGCGCAGGCCGACACGAAGACGACCATGCGCCGCCCGAACCGGTCCGTCCAGAGCATGAGCGCCACGGCCGTGACGAGAGATATGATGGCTGGGCACGTCAGTCAGATCTGATCAACTCTACTTCTTGGAGAGAAAGGGAAAAATGGATCATACTCAGCACGGTGGTGATCAGGAACGGGTCATCGAAGCCCGCCTGCCGGAAGAAGAGCGACGCGTACGTGCTCAGGAACGACAGGCCCGTCAGCTGCTGCGCGCACGCCGGCAGGGCCGAGCCGAGCGTCCGCCGCGCGTTCTGGCCCTGGAAGCACTCGACGTACGAGTGCGCCAGCTCCTTCCACCCCATGCTGCCGTCCTCGCCCAGCTCGTGGCGCCGCCGCCGCTGCTCGATGATCGAGTTCTTGATGATGGCGTACTCGGCGTCGACGTCGTACCCGGGGACCCGCCCGTTGACCCGCGCGAGCGACCGCCGCGCCTGCTCGTCGAGGTCGCGCTCGGCGTAGTACTGCGGCGTCTCGGGCAGCCAGAGGAAGATGGGCAGCATGATGCCGAGGAAGCCCCACTGCGTCACGATCGGGACCTTGAACTCCAGCGGGTCGACGTTCTCGCAGATGAGGAGCACGAGCGGCGCGAGGAACTTGCCGACCGTGTTCCAGAAGCCGTACGTAAGCACCATGGCGCCGCGGATGTTGGACGGGGACCACTCGGCGATGTAGATGGGGAGCGTGGACTGGAGTGCGCCGACGCCGATGCCCGCGAGGAGCTTGGCCCCGGACCAGTCCTTCCAGTCGCGGACGAGCGTCTCGAGGGTGAGGGACTGTGGCTGTCAGCATGTGTTTCGATGAGTCGCTTCAGATAGGAGCGCTTACACCGGCGAGAACAGCCCAGAGGACGTACATGGTCGTCTTTCGCCCGATGCGGTCCGACACGGGGTTGAGGAAGAGCATGCCGACCAGCTGGCCGAGAGACTGCATGGCGCCCCAGAGAGCGGTGTATTGGGCGTTCAGCACGTAGCCGTTGCCTTTGTCATCGAGGAAGCCGACGTGGTCGATGAAGCCCTGGTTCGCAATGACATTTCCGTTTAGCGTGTACTGGTAGCCGTCGGCGGCGGCTGCAATGGCGATGAGGTTGCACACGAGGACGGCCTACGTGCCCGGTCAGTCTACTGATCCCAGTCTGGCCATGGCATCAAACATGCTACTTGCCTTTTTGAACCGGCACACCGTGGCCCATAGTCCCAGCTCGTCGTGAGCTGACTTGAGCACGACCGGCTCGTGCTTGAGGTCGATGTCGTCGTCCCGGTGCTCTGCGCCAACAGAGTGAGGTTCCGCCTCTATCTTGTCGTTCTGGGCAGACATTGCGGCGGCTTTTGATCAAATTAGGGCGACAATACAGCTGAGTCGCTGATCTGATCCAGAAATGATACTCCTCAGATTTCTTTCACGATATCAAACCATCTCTTACAACCAAGAGACGGTGATAACATCAAGATATACACGCAACGACATCACCGCCTCGTTCACAGCTCAACCGAGTCCACCGAGGAATACTCACAGCAACATACCCTAGGGAATTCACAGCAACCGCTCGCAAAAACAAGCCGTCATCTCCAGTCAAGCATCTGCGACAGCCAAGAGCCGGCTAACCGGCACTTGATGCGGAGAGAGACCGGGGAGCCCCATCGCGGGGAACAGCACGGGGTAAAAACCACGAGACTTATCCGTCACCCAGCACCCAGGCTAAGGCTCCTTCGGACCCGCGGCGCCGGTCAGGCAGGTCCGATCCCTGGAGCAGCCTGGCAGGGCGGCCAACCACGGGTCGTCGTGCCGTGCCAGGCCGGAGAGTTGTTGTGCCTGGCTTCGCGCGTCCCCTGTGAGCCGGCAGAGCGGATCACGTCTACCGCGCGAAGGATCATGGTGGGAGACGAAACCTAAATCCGCGAGACGGACAAGAATCCGTGGCCTCGCGAGAATGGACGACGAAAGGATCGAGAGCGACGCGTGGCTGCACAGTGCCTACCAAGGGCTAATGTGCCGATTCTGGGACTTTGGTGCGGGGATGGCGAGGAGGTGATGTTGCGGACAGATCTCTCGCCTCTGGTACAATTCTCCTTTAAAGAGATTAATATATCGAGGGTGTTGAGGAGAAAGACAACGAAGCATGACATCTGCAGCCATGGCCGTCTCCATCGCTCAAGTGTCCGCCGAGCACCACCACGATGGCTTCGGTCTCTTCACCACGGCCCCTCGCCTCTCATGGCGCTTCAACGCAACGACAGCCAAAGACTGGAAGCAAGCCTCGTACGACATTGTTATCACGCGCAACCGCCAAGACGAGTCCTACCACGTCGACTCACGCGAGTCCGTTCTCGTGCCCTGGCCCTCTTCCCCCCTGACTTCAAGAGAGCGCGCGACAGTCAAGATTCGTGCCACCGGGCACGATGGGAAACCCACAGACTGGGCGAGCCTGGACATTGAAGTCGCGCTTCTGCACCGCTCTGACTGGTCCGCCGAGCTCATCTCCGGCCCACCGCAGGGCCCGGAGCCCAAACGTCCGTTCCGCCTCCGCAAGACCTTCCGCCGCACCGGCGCCGGACCTGCTCGCCTGTACGCCACCGCCCACGGCGTGTACGAGGTCGAAGTCAACGGCAAGCGCGTGGGGGACCAGCTCCTCGCGCCGGGCTGGCAGTCGTACAAGCACCGCCTGCATTACCAGACCTACGACATCACGCCCCTGTTGCGGAACGGCGACAATGTCATCGGCGCCCATGTCGGCGAGGGGTGGTTCGCCACGAGGCTGGGACGGCCCGGCGTCGCCAACATTTGGGGTGACCGGCTCGGCTTCGTCGGCCAGGTCGAGATTGGCGGCGAAGTGGCCTGCGTCTCGGATGCCAGCTGGGAGTACCTCGAAGGCCCGCTTCTCGGGTCGGAACTGTACAATGGCGAGATATGTGACAGCAACCTAGAAGACTTATCATGGTCAACGATCTCATCAACAGCCCTGGCGAAAGGGGTCGCTGAAGTATTGCCATTCCCTACTGCCGAGCTCGTTGCCCCGGAGGTTGCGCCAGTACGGCCCGTCATGGAATTGAGGGCCAAGGAGATCATCACCACGCCGAGCGGGAAAAAAGTGCTCGATTTTGGTCAGAACTTTGTGGGTTGGCTAAGAGTCGAGAAGAACATTCCTGGTAAGCAGGGTGATGAGCTCATCGTCAGGCACGCCGAAGTGATGGAGCACCAAGAACTGGGAACCCGGCCGCTACGCACTGCGGACTGTCAGTACACCCTGAAGCTCGGCGGACGAACCGAGGGCGCCGAAACGAGATTTACATTTTATGGCTTCAGGTATGCCGAGATAAGCGGATACGAAGATGTTGCCATCGACGACTTCACCGGCATCGTCATCTCCTCTGACATGAGGCGTACTGGCGGGTTTGAGTCTTCTCACCCCATGCTTAACAAGCTACACCTCAACACGGTCTGGTCGATGCGAGGCAACTTTGTCTCTGTGCCTACAGACTGCCCACAACGTGACGAGCGTCTGGGCTGGACCGGCGACCTCCAGGTGTTTGCACCGACTGCCAACTATCTTTACGACACGGCTGCGTTCCTGGGGTCGTGGATGCGAGACGTTGAGGCCGAGCAACGAGACGCGGGTGGCGTGGTTCCGGTCATCATCCCCAACATCCCCAAGCCGCCGGATAACCGACAGAACAGGCCAATGGCCATCTGGGCCGACTGCGCGGTGATCACGCCATGGGATCTGTATACTGCTTTCGGTGACCGGAACCAGCTCCAAGTACAGTGGGAGAGCATGCGACTTTGGCTGGATCTAGGAGTGCCGCGCGATGAGAAGGGCTTCTACTCCACCAAGACGCCTCAGTACGGCGACTGGCTTGACCCGCGCGCACCAGCTGACATGCCTGGCAACGGGCCGACCGACAACTTCATGGTGGCCAATGCCTATCTTATTTTCACGACAGACCTCGCAGCGTGCATTGGCCATGTGCTGGGCCAGACCGAGGTGGCGGAGCGGTATGCGGCGGACGCTGCTCGCCTGCGGGACCATTTCAGAGACGAGTATGTGACAGCAGCAGGACGGCTGGCGTGCGATACGCAGACTTCGTACGCGCTGGCGCTGAAATTTAAGCTCTTTGACGAGAAGCAGAAGGCGACGGCATGCGAACGACTGAACTACCTGACTCGGTGGGAGCAGTTCAAGATCACGACCGGGTTCGCGGGGACGCCTATCATTCTCAAGGTGCTGGCAGACAACGGCATGTTGAACCTGGCGTACCGAATGTTGCAGGAGCGTGACAACCCCAGCTGGCTGTATCCGGTGGGCATGGGCGCGACGACGATCTGGGAACGATGGAACTCGATGCTGCCGGACGGAAGCATCAACCCGGGGCAAATGACGTCGTTTAACCATTATGCGCTGGGCTCTGTCTGCGCGTTCATGCACAGCGTGATCGGGGGGCTCTCGCCTGCCATGCCAGGGTGGAGAAGAGCGTTGGTAAAGCCGCAGCCAGGTGGAACGGTAAGGTCAGCTCGGACATGGTTTGACTCGCCATACGGGCCGTACGAGGTCGACTGGAAATGCGAAGGGTCCAAGATGACGACCAAGGTGAAGGTGCCCCCCAACACGGAGGCGCAGGTGGTTCTTCGCGGCGTGGACGAGGTGGTGGGTAGTGGTGAGCACTCTTTCGAGACGGAGTGGGCCGAGGACCCTGAATGGCCTCCGAGCCACATCGCGGGGCCACAGGGCGACCGGTACGAGAACTTCTTTGTGGCGTAATCGAGCGCGTTCACGCGGGTAGCAGAAGAACTGGTGGCAAGGGAAGCCGGTGACGAAGAAGGCATGCCCGTCATGGAGTGATGGGCGAAGTCATGTATCCAAGTTTGTCGATGTCGGGTCGGTCGCCTGCCGGCAATCAAGACGAGGGCTGTGACGGCTAGAGTCCGAGGGTCCAGCAGCATGTCGGCAATCTGTGAGATCAAGCAGTCAGTCAATGCCTTGGATAGCCCTACGACTCACGAATAGAGTTCACGGGGCATATCATTTCGATTGAGGCTCAGCAGGCGCTGACTCGGGTTGAGACGGTCTCTTTTTATGCTGCACGCCGGATGGGGGAAAGCAACACCCAGCGCCTCGCAAGCTATGTCTCTGTAGGTGGACAACATAATGCGAAGGGCGGCAGCAAGGCTGAGCTGTATCTGAGCGACCGGGCCAGCCCTTCAGTTTCGTACTGCGTGCGACACATGTCGAGCTCTGAGCGGATCGGCCACGCCGCTTGACGTGACTTGGCGTTCAATACGGACGAAGTGTCGAGACGAGGAGGCGCAAGAGGAGGCTCCGAGAGCTGAGCTGGACCGCCTCTCCACGGCTCTCGATACCGGATTGGAGGTCAAGGGACCGACTGACAAGATCCATGCCAAGGGTGAAACCAGGCAGATTTCATCTTGGCGATGATCTGTGTGAGAGGAGAGGAGTTGAATAGTGATGGAGCAGTGAGGCAGGGGGGACCCGAGCAGGTGTGGGAAGGGGAGGTTGACGCGATGCGAGGCTCCATATCTGTAGATAGCATCCAATCAGGGGGTGAACTCCGTGACCCCTGGTGCTTCAGGACGGCAGTAGGGCATCTCCAGGCGAGCCTTCCGCTGAGTCAGTGCAAAGCTTAGTGCTCTAGTCACCCGGTATCACTGGCTGGGAGGTGGGCAGGTGGCCCTGCCCCGGACCTGCCCCTGCGCCAGGGTCGTCACTACCCTGTAAACCCCCCTGGGAGTGCGGGAGGAAGGCTAGCCCGATGGGGCCTGCCGTCTGTGTGAACTGGAATCATGAAACGCCCCAGCGCCTTCACTTCGTCCCAACGTCAACGGCCAAAGGCCCAGTCCACCAACGATACCACCCCGTCTCTATGTGGCCCCCGACCTCCGACACTGACAGCGACGACGACGTCAAGACAGCCTTTCTGAGACGGGCGCTTGCTTGTGTCCAACGTCCCCTAAGGCCTGAGCTGAGGTCTGAGGTCGGCATGGCCCGAGTGCCATCTCTCCTTCTCTGGCTCCATTCATCAGACCGACCTCCCTCTCCGTCCCAAGTCGTCTTCCATCCAGTTGGGATGCCTCGTCGTTTCGTTTCCTCTTTCTCTTCGTCCCCCAAGACCCGGGCTGCGCCCTCTTTTCTCTTCTCTTGACGTCTCGTCCGTCCATCTCTTCTTTTTGCCTTTTTGTGTGTGTGTGACAGCTGGCCTGGTCATCTGTGTTCCATTCGTTTGATACAACTACATTCATTGCCATCATGGATCAACCTATTGGGTTCTGGTTCTTGGAGAGGTAACACCGTCTGCCGAGGATTATCTGGTCGAGAGACATGCTGACGCCTGCGCAGCCGAGAGGAACGTCGTCCGCGTTATCGTCGTCATCGACCAAGGCAGCTGGCGCCCATCCCGTCCCCAGCACCCGATGACAGCTCCTCCGATGAGTTCGACTCACCTTCGCCCTCGACGACGTCGTTCCCGTCCAGCACCACGGCGCCGCCTCCCCCTGCTGCTCCCACTGATGTTGTGGCGAACCCCGTCCGGCCGCCCATCGCCGAGCAGCCTCCGGCAGGAGAGACCGAGCGGTCTCAGGAGACTACCTCTGCCGGCGCCCAGCCCCAGCCCACTGAGCTCAGTACCTTCAGCACCATCACGACGGAATCGTCAACAACGACTTCGGCCGACACGACTTCGTCTTCCTCGTCCACGTCGTCCAGTTCCTCTAGCTCGTCCAGCGAGGAACCCACTCCGGATGCTGCGACCCAAATTGGTTTCGACAACGCCGGAAGGACTGTCGACCCGAAGCTAGGAATCGCCTTTGGCTCTATCGGTAAGCCTTATTGGACTCCAACCGCCATGAACTCGCAACTAACCTCTATCCAGGCGCCGCCGCCGTTCTCCTCTGTATCGGCGTGGGTATCTGGTGGTGCATCCGCCGCCGTAACCGCAAGAAGGCGAAGGCTACCCCGCCAGTCTCGAGAGGTCCGAGTCAGCTGTACACGCAGGAGGCCGCGGCTCGGCTCGACCAGCGGAGCATGCGCAGGGCACCGTCCAGCCTCATGGGCGAGCTCATGACAGCTGCCTATGCCGATGATAACGGGCAAGCGGGTCCCAACCAGCAGTCGCTCGGCGCTCAGAACCACTACAGCGAAAAGGGACCGCAGGTTGTCGCCTCGCAAGGGCCGCCTTTTGGCTTTGCCAACGCCCGCACGTCTATCGCCAGCTGGGTCAACCGCTTGAACCCGCTGAGGCTCAACAGCCCAGCAGACTCCTTCCAGTCAGGGCGTGAGAGCGCCGCGCCGAACGCCCCGCGCGCCGTGCCCGCGGATTCGTCTGCGCCACCCGTCCCAGCTGTTCCTGCTCTCTTCCAATCTCGAAACACACAGAGAGATGATGATATGGAGCCGCTCGTACAACCTCCCGAGCCGGCGGTCCGACCCCCATCAAGCCGCTACGAGCTGCCCGTCGACGATCTGCACCGGTCCGCCTTTTCTTTCTACGGACGTGATTCGATGCAGAGGGATGACGTCCAGCCTCTCAGGACAACACGTAACCTGAGGCAGCCTTCGATGGCCCCGACGATTCACACGACAATCAGTGGCACAGACACGGAAAGCTCATGGCAGAGCTGGGGTGCGGGTCTTGGCCGGCCGCAATATCAGCCCGACCCCATGCCGCCTGCCAAGGGGTGGCTTCAGAAGTTCCCCGGGTTTGGAGGATCCAAATGAGCGCTGATCGAGGGAGATGACGAGGGTTGTAGAAATCAAAGACAGGGTCTGAAAGGATAAGGTGCATATGATTCTCCTCATAGAGACCTGTCTGACAATAGACAACACATTTTGATACCGTGCTATTTCCCCTTGATGTGCTTCACCTCTCATGCCCACCCGTCACCAGCATTTTAGGTACCCATGATCAACGCACTTCGGCACGGCAGCGCCACTGGCGGCTCTTGCTTGAGATTCTATCCTATTACTACCTACGTATGACTGCTTCCGACGGGCTTCAACTGCAGATGTTCTCCAGCAATCACCTCGCGGTGTTCCGCCCACCAAGTCGAGCCAAGGCTCGCCGCTTCCTTCAATCCGACAGTCCGGATCGCCCGTGGCTCACCTCCCATCGGCAAGCATGGTAGGAGGAAGAGTTCTGGTGAGGACGTGCAGGGTGGGAAGGAAGCCTGTTCCGGGTGGTATCATGGCAGACAGATACGTTGCTGTCGTTCGCTCACGGGTGATGGATTCTCATGACATGACACATGAGGCTACAAGTGACGACGCCTGGTATTTTCACTTTGTAGTCTCGCCAAATATCCCTGTTACAACCCGCGTTTCCATCCTGGTGCAGTGAAATAGGGGGACGCGTCCTTCACGCGGGAGCGCTCGACTCATTGAGCTTTCCAATCATTCTAAAAAGAGATCAGACTCAATGGAGAGTCATTCCTAGCGAACACCCGGCCCGCAGAGCCACTCTGCTTCGACCGTCTGCCCCCCCTCACAGTCCCACCGCGTACCCGTAGGCACATCCCCACATTCTCCCAACCGCGTCTCCTCGCCGTCGTTCCCAACAGCCCACGTCATAAAAGTCGGCAGTTTTCCGCAGCCCCGCCAGCGGTACGTGAACCCGTCGCTCAGCTCGAATGGCTGATCGCAGGGCGCGCGGCCAGGAGCTGCGTAGGGCACGACCGATTCACATGCAGTGACGTTGTCGTCGCGGAGGAGGCCGACGCTGCTGAGGAGGGTGGCGCCGCGGAGGAGCGACGCGAGGTAGACAGAAGAGTCGGGCGTTGGCTTCTGGGTGCTGGGTAAAGAGGCTGAGGGATCGGTCGCTGAGGGCGGAGGTGAAGAAATGGCTGTTCGTGATGGTCTGGAATGATTGATCGGGGTAAGCTCCTGATTTCAAGAATACTCGGAGGAAGATTGAGACCCACGTTTCTTTAACGTCGTCGCCGTCGGTGTTGCTCTTGTTTGCTGCAAGACCGACCCCAACGCCGCTCCCTATCGCCCCTCCAGCAATCACGACAGCAAGGAGCAGCAGTGGTATCCAGTATCGTTGCCACCAGGAGGGCTTTTGTTCTTTTAGCGTTGAGTCTTCGGTGGTGAGTGTTATCCCTGCCTCTCCCGTCCCCTTCTCGGCTGCAAGGTCATGGCCTTGTGATGCAGGTGGAAACTCGACTACCTCGGGCAACGTTGAGTAGGCGGTCTCGGGATACGACTTCTCCCGGAGGTCGAGCTCGGGAAGGCTGGGATGATCAACCTCGGGCAGATTGGTGGGACTGTCTCCGCGTAGGAATGAAGACGCTGGCGGGCTAACACCGACAGATGGATACGATGAAGCGGTGGTCGGCGTCTTCATGATGACACACCATCCGAGATGGGAGTTTGCTGTGAGCAAACACGTCGTGCTCCTGCTGGTGAAGTTGTGTTGGGGGGTGGGGGGAAGGGGGGATGAGGATTCCCGACAGTAGTTGAACAAGCGCTGATGAATGAAACAAGAGGCAAGCGGGGCGACGGCGGTACGGTACGTGTTGAGGTACGTATTGACCATACGGTCTGGCTACAGTACAACCAAAAGTGTGCAAGTCGTCTCTGTTCGCCCATTGGCAGACCAGCTTGCTTTTCGAGGGGTACAGAGGCCGACGCTTCGGTCTGTGTGACCGAGTGAGGGTTGTGGCTGGCATTCGTGTTTCTGGCATGCTTCAGCCATCCACATCCTTGACAAGAGCCCAGCACTTGCGCATGCCAGTCCCCATCGACTCGGCCTCTACCTCGTCGCTCGTTGCCCAGCGTTCATCGACTGAACGGTTTCCGGCATCAGCCAGCTCGAAGAGATGGACATGCATCGTCAGCTTCAGGTGGGAGAACAGCCAGGGAACGGTGTCGAGTTCGCCCTTGTGCTTCAAGCTCGCCTGCTTTCCAAGAAGACTCGCCACGTGAGCTTTCGCCAGCTTGGCGCGGGCACTTGCCGAGTGGTCTCCGTCGGAGAGTATGTTCGAGGGGAATTCCCAAAGGCCGGCGAGAAGCCCTTTTTCCGGTCGACGATGCAACAGGAAGCAGCCGTCAGTCCGGCGGATTGCGCAGACAAGGGTCTCCTCCTCGCGGACCGCCTTCTTGACGACTTTCAGGGGAAATTTGCGTGCGTGGTCGACGACGGTCTCCATCTGGCGCGGCGTCGGCTTCGAATCGGTACTGGGCGCGTCTCTCTTGGCTTTCGCGGATGGCACGTTGAAGAAGGCGGATAGAGTTCCTTGCTTCGACACTTTCTTTGCCGGCTTCTCCACGACAACTGCCTCAGCTCCGAGCTCTTCAAACGACTCACAGAGACTACACGCGTCTTCAATGTCTGGCACCCGGGAGGTTTTGGACGGTGATGTCAGTGAGAGACCTTCCGTGTAGGCCCGACAGCTAGATGTTATGGGGCACTTGTCGCAGTCGGGCTTGGGTGTGCAGATGGTGCTGCCCAGCTCCATCAGTGCCTGCCCCCAGCGTCCCGGGCGATCGCTCACGGGAGTCTCCTCGTCAGGGCTGCCGTCGCCGTCCTTGGCAACAGCTCTGACGAGGGCGTCTGCGGCAGCCCAGAGCAGGTCGATGATGGTCTTGTCGGTCTTTACGTTGCCAAACACGCCGAGCTGGCGACTGAGCACGCGCAGAACGTTACCGTCGACCATGGGGGCGGCATGGCCAAAGACGATGGCGGAGATGGCACCAGCGGTGTAGCGTCCAACGCCGGGGACTTTGCTCTCCAGCTCAGCGACGTCCTGGGGCAGCATGCCCTGCAATTTGGCGTCGGCGACGACGAGGCGAGCGGCGTCATGGATGCGGGTGGCCCGGCTGTAGTAGCCCAGGCCGCGCCAGGCGGCGAGGACGTCGTCAGGGGAGGCGGCGGCGAGGTCCTGTATGGTGGGCCACTTTTCGGTCCAGCGGTTCCAGTAGTCGATGACGACGGCGACACGGGTCTGCTGCAGCATGATCTCGCTGATCCAGACCTCGTAGGCGCGGCGTTCGAGGTCGGCGCGAGGTACGGGGGGAGGGATGAAGGGCTTACGCCAGGGCATCTGGCGCGTGGTGCTCACAGAGTCAAACCAGGCGAGAAGGGCGTGACGGTGTGACGCGCTGTCGAGGAGAAGGGGACGATGGTAGGTGAGAGCATGGAGTCGTAGGGGGGGATGAGCTGCTGGTGATGATGATGTCGATGACGGGGAAATCGGGTCGAACAGGTTGGCGTATAGAGAAGAAGTGTTTTTCTTCTTGGCAGCCGTTTTTCGTCTCTTGGGCTTAGGTTCCTCAGCGTCATCATCATGATCATCATCGCGTGGTTCTGGATTTCCGTTGTTGGTGGTGTTGGGAGACGCGTCCTCCAAGGGTCGAGAGCGTGTCTTGGTCTTTGCGCCTCGAACGGGCAAAGGAGCTGGTTTGGCTTCAGGTTCAGAGCTTCCATCCGTGTCGGCGCCAGCCTGGACCGAGATCTTTCGAGCAGCGGCGAGGGAAGACTGCCGACGCATGGCGAAAGACGCAAGCCTCATTGACCTTGAGGACGTTCTTGGGGAGAATTTTGTACGAGATGAAAGTCAAGTGTGGTGAACGGGGGCAGGAGCAAACGCGTCGAGGTTGAGGTTGAGCAAGAGCGCGGTGCACGGTCCATGCAGTGCGTGTCGGTCGCGCCTTCCCTTTCGATCTCCATCCACCAGTGGTTCTCCAGACATCGAACCAAGGAACAAGTGAGTGAACCTCCCCCAAGTCCATCCTTGTTCCTCACCAACCTCTCAGATGCTTGTTCCATCTGTCCTCGCCATCCGGCATCATGAAATCGTTCAATCAAGTCATCGATTGCTTGGTGGCTTCCGTTTCTTGAGCCACCACCAGTTAAGCAGGAGAATGACAGTCTATTGCAACGTCTACGTCTAACCAGCACCCGGCCGAGTTCACTCCTCCTTCCAGCCATCCCCGGCCACCGTCATCCAGTTGACCGCCGCGAGCTTCAGCCCGTGCTTCGCAGCCCACTCGGCCGGCTTGAACGACCGCCTCTGCACAAACTCCTCACCTCCGACGTCCTCCTTGGTCAGCTGCAGACCCTCGGGCTCGCGGAACAGCAGGAACAGGTATCGGTGCGGCTTCGAGCTGTTGCGGCGTCAGTACACATCATCAAAATCGACGTTCTCCTCAAGTACGAGTTCTTGAGAGGAGCCAGACGCAGGGGGGGGCGGGGACGCACTCATCCTTGGGCCCTGGCCCCAGGTACTCCGTCAGAGCCGGCTTCGTCTCCGCCACGACCGTCTTGCCCTCGCTCAGCGGCTGCAGCCCCGGCACGACCCAGTGCCTCCAAAAGGCGAACTGCGGGTTGTCGGGCGTCGGCGCATCCGGGTCCGTCAGCAGCAGCAGGTATGACGTCGTCGCCGTAGCGCCCTCCTCGGCCGCGAACGCGATGCTCGGCGGCACCTTGCACTGGCTCGCCCGGAAGAACGTGCCCAGCTCTAGCGCCTTGCCGTCGAACGACACATCCAGCTTGGTCGCCGGCTGGAAGTTCTCGGGGATCAGCCCGTCGGCCGACCCGGGGACGAGCTTGGCCTTGGCCAGCGACGCCGAAAGCGCCTGCGCGTGGCCGTCGAGGGACATGGTGTGATGGTCTGTTCGTGTCGTCTGGGGGTTGGTAGTCTAGGTTCGAATCGTCGGAGGCGTGTCGCAGAAGATCAATGCCGAGTCGAAGAAGGCCAATGCTCCTTCAAACCCGAGAACCAGTCGTCCAGCATCGCTCCGTCTATATATCTGTCGAGCCGTCCATCACGATGGCCCCCGCGCCGTTGTGGCAGTGTCCGATGAGCGCATCCCGTCGAGCCATATTTTCCACCAGTCAGCACCACGACATCACCATGTCGCGCTCCTTTCGTCACCCACGCCCGAGCTCCCCCTCCAACTACCCCTCTGTTCCCCCACATTGTGAAGCCTGCCAAGGGTGCGGGCACCTTTAAGGGTTGCCGATCCCCTGCAGAACGCACATCAGACGATAAAGTCACATTGGCGCAAGCCGCCCCGAGCAGGGTTCCGGGGACATGGACAGCGTAGCGCCCGGGGCTTCTGCGATTTTCCCGGCCGCCAGTCGCCAGCCGCCGGCCATCCGTCCGGTCGAGGAGGGTACGAGATGCATTTCCGTGCTGTCGGGCTATGCTGTCGGGCTAGCTACCCTGCCCCCGACATCCATTTCCGAGTTGCATGTTTGACTCGATGCCGTGTACGTGCATGTCCCCCAAGGCGCCTGCCGCCGAACCCATCCCGCCCAAGACTCGCAAACGAGCAGACATGTCCCGCATCGCATCCTTCGCCCCCGGCGCCAGGCCTCAAGCGGCAGGCGCGACGTCCTCGTAAATCCATATGCCATTGATCCGGATCCCCCGAGCGGTGCTGCCCGCCCGTGGCACCCTCCGCGCCATCCGCAGCCAGTCATCCGTTGAGTAGCTCCCGATCACGGCCCCCTTGGCCCTCGCCGCCGGTGTCTTCTGCCCTCCGTCCTCCTCCGTCATCTTCCTCTCCCGTTCCGCGGCCGACTTGTTCACCAGTTCCCTGAACGCGCGCGAGTGGCGCCAGTGCCGCGCGCACCGGTACGCCGCGCACGTGTCGCAGAAGCCCATCTTGATACGCTCCCGCCTGTTGAGGCTCCGAGGCGGCACGCACAGAAGGGCGCCTCCCTCGAAGACTTCGGCGCGCCGCCTGACGCCCCTGGCAGGCCGGCCCTCGGGCATGTACGCCAGGGGGATCTGGTGTCCCGCGGGCGTCGTGAGGATGATCTTGGGGATGGGCGGCGGGGCGGGGGCGGGCGTGGCGGGCCGCTCTGTCCTCGCGATGAGCCCTGCGTGACAGGACGGGCATGTTTTGCCGTTTGCGGAGACAACGCCGCGGCACCGCGAGCATCTGGTGAGGCCGTCGACGGACGTGTATGTGCTTACGGCCTGCGCGGGGCTCCGGGCGGGCACGGTGCGCCATCTCGCGGCGTCGGTGGGGAAAAGCTTCGCAAGCGTCTGCGGGGGCGTGTTATCGGCTCGAGCAGCGTCACCGGGGAGGCGGGTCCTTGCCGCCGCCCGGGCGGGGATGTCATGCTGCTGCCTCGTGCGCACCGAGACGGCGAATGCCGCCGCCCCCTGGCAGTGTGTGTGCTCCTTGCTGCTGGCGTTGATCATGCGCGTGTTGCAGGGCTGATCCGAGTGTCTCGAATGGGGGCTCGTCACGCTGACCGACGGCGTGTGGTTGATGTGCGCCTCTGGGGAATAGATTTCCAGGGTCAGCGGCGAGGGTGGCCTGGGCTTCTCAGTCCGGATGACGATGTTGCTAACTTTCGTCACGGCGGGCTCTACAGGAGGCGAGGGGGTCGCGATATCCTTGAGGTCAAACTCTGCCGCGGCGTCGGCCTTTTCGATGGTGTCGATGTATCCGACGGAAGCCATGATGGCGGGCTCCCGGTGCATGCTTGGAATCAAGCTCTCGAGGTGCGGCAAAACGCAGTTCAAGAACTCGTTTTTGTCGACTGACGGATGGAGTGTGTCCAAGGCTTCAAAAGGTTGTGCGAAACAAGTCGTGCGCGCTTAAGTCGATGTTGGTCTATCGCAGCTGCCGAATTTCGGATGCTCTTGCCTGGTGTTGCTGTCGTGCGGTTGTCGTGCGGTTGGTTGCCTGGCTGGTTCGGAAGTTACAGAATGAGCCGACGAGGGAACATTTAACAGTCCTTCTTTTTGATAGTTGCTGCTCTGGATTACCAGGTAAGCGGAGAAAGGTTTGTGGCAGGGCAAAACGTCTAACTTTTCTCATCGGCCTTCCGGGTTGCCTTACTTCATCACATTCTTTCCATTCCAACACGACAAAGTCAGTCACGTCACATGATGCACCGAGGCCATTTGAGTTGGGTGAATTATGTTTCTTAATTCGGTTTCACGTCTAATCATCAAAACTTCAATGGGATATCACACCTGCGCCTAGGCGACCTCCTTCCTCTCTTCCTTCTTCTCAGCGTGCTCAGACTGCCCGATGATACCATCGGCAGCGGCGGCCTTCTCGTCGTACACGGCATCCTGCTCCTCGGCATCGCGGTTGCCGTACAGGCCGATCCTGTACCAGGGCAGGTCGAACAGCCTGTCCATGCTCTCGAGCGAGCGACCGCCCGTCTCAGGCACGAAGAACCACACCCAGATACCACCGATGATGGTCACGGCGGCGAAGCACCAGAAGGTGCCCTTGGGGCTGATACCACCGGTGCCGGCGGGGAGCAGCATGTTGGGCACGGCGCGCGAGTTGCCGTACTGGTTCGCGAAGTGAAGGGTCATGGCCCACGAGGTGGCGAGGGCGCGAATGCGCAGGGGGAAGAGCTCGGCCGTGAGGAGGTACTGCATCGAGTTCCAGCCGAGGGCCCAGCCGAATCCGGAGATGTAGATCATGGCGATGGCGCCGCGGCTGGCACCCAGGTCCTTGGCCGGGAGGACAAAGTCGTCGTCCACACCGAGCTCGGGGATGCCGGTGAGGAAGCCGGCGACGTAGATCATGGCAATGGCCTGCAGCGTGATACCGGTGAGAAGGGCACGCTTGCGACCGATGACGTCGACGAGGAACAGGGCGCAGATGACGGCGGCGCAGAGCTTGACGATACCGAAGACGGCGGTCACGAGGAGAGACTCGTTCTGGCCGGTGACACCGAGAATGTCGAAGAGGTCGGGGGCGTAGAGGGTGATGGAGCCGGCGCCGGACCACTGGGACAGGATCTGAACCATGCTGGTGAGGTAGACGCGGTAGAGGTTGCTGGGCACGAGGAACATCTCCTTGATCTTGCCGAACCAGCTGGCGCCGCGGGTGGCCTCGAGCTCGGCCTCGTGGGACATCTGGATGGCGGAGATCTCGCGAACGATGTACTCGTGGTCCTCAGGCAGATGGCGAAGGTGGGACATGACGGCGGTGGCCTTCTCGACCTTGCCCTGTTTGATGAGGAAACGAGGCGACTCGTACTGGAAGAAGGTGAGGATGAAGATGATTCCAGCGAACATGATGTGGATCGAGGTGGGCACGAGCCAGCGGTTGTGTGTATCGTCGCCGAGGTGGATCTGGCAGCCGTAGTTGGCGAAGTAGGCAAGCACGATGCCGAGGTAGACGAAGCCGGTGAACATGCAAGTGCAGAGGCCGCGGACGGAGGCCGGGGCAATTTCGGCGAGGTAGACGGGGCCGACGACAGGGGTCTGGCCGACGCCAAGGCCGGCGATGAAGCGGCCGGCGTAGACGGCGCCGAGGCTACCGTTGTTGCCCATGAAGATGGCAATACCGAGAATCCAAAGAACACAGAGCTGGCGGGTCGCCCAGATACGGCCGATTTTGTCGCAGATGAGGAAGGCGCTGCGAGTAATTGTCAGACATTGCGGCAAGTTGAGAGATACACAGCGAGGGCTACTCACATGAGAGCGCCACCAACGGAGCCGATCTGAACCATGGCCGAGACGTTGGCCTTGATGTTGGTCTGCTCGACCAAGTCGTAGTCCTCGTAGTGGATGAAGCTTTGGAAGTCCTTCGACTTGAAGGCACCAGAGATGAGACCCTCGTCAACACCACGGGCCGCGCCGAGCAGGCCAAAGGAGACGACGGCGAACCATAGTCGCCAGTTGAAGACACCCTCGGGCTCGCCGAGATCCTTCAAGTTGAAGATGTTCACGGGCTTCTTGACACCACCTGCCATGGTGGGCGAGTTGTGCGAGAGAGAAATAGAAGAAGAGGTGACGAATGGATCGGCGGGGGGGAGAAGGCGAGGGACACGGATGTGAGGTCAGGCTGCTCAGCAAACTCGAGCGCCTTCTCAGGAGGAGTTGCCATCCTTTTATTTCTTTCTGCACAACGAGTCGGTCCCCTCCCCCCCGAATGTCTTACCCCTCTGCCCCTCACGCTCCCTAGGGCATCGTGGGGACCTGGAGTCGGCCCCGTGGAGATGGATCTGATGAAAGGCAACACGGACTTACTCGTGCGCAATATGCCCACTTGGTCGCTTGTAGCTAGGATCCGCTGAGAAGTCCGCTACCCACACACATCGGACGCAACGTGTGGAGGGGTCTGGAGGAGAAGGCCATCTCGTAAGTGGCCCAGATGGCGTCGCAGGCGGCCAACGCTCCGGCCTCTCTACCCCGGGGGGGAGGGCGAGAAGGGAGGGGTCCGGTGGCGACGATAATGGACCGCGTGGGATGCGTCTGGCTTTCCCGAGGTCCCGGCGACGTCTTTTCGTCTTCGGCCGGCGTCCAGAAGTGTAGGTCCAATGAAAGGGGGCGAGATGGTCAGTTTCGTGTGTCTCATCCCCCCCAAAAGAGCCCCCCAACTAACCCCCAACCCCCCATGGAGAGAGGGCAAAGGAGGGGGGAAGGCAAGGGGGCCCTCGCGTTTGCTCCGCAGAAAGGAAAAAAACATGCTTAAATGGCCGGCCCATCTTTCTGCTGGCTCGTCGGCCAACTTCCGCCCAACGAGGGCGCCGAAAAGCAACAAAAAGTGTCGGCCGGGGGTGGACGTCTATGCCAAGCCGGGCATGGCGCTGTCGGGAACCCTTGCCAAGCCCCGATTTTCACGGATCAGACGGCAGAGGTCCGTCCTACGAGTCCGGTAGCGGCTGAGATCGCGTGACTCGTGACGCAGATTGCTTCGATGTAACACGGGGCCTTCGAGGCCAGCGGCGGTTTCCATTGGCCGGACGGGGGCATTGGAGCCCAAAGGTGTGGGTAGTGCGTGTCAGACGGTTAGGTCGGCATCGGGACTGTGGGCTGGATGCCGGAAGCCCGCTGGTGAGTGCCGCTAGAGCCTCATCAACGGCCAACGGCCTGCTCGTTTTGCTCGGTCTCACCTCCCACCCCATCTCACCGGATTGCCCTAATCGTTCGGAATGTCGATCCAGCGGTGTAGGATTGAGTGGTTTGTGGTTTGTGAGGGCGGACGACGCCCGACGACGGTGCCAAGCAGGGATCTCGGCTTCCAGGGGAACGGAGGCACGACAGAGGCGATGCGTCATAGTCGGTGTCACGATGGAACGATCGAATGTCCAGGCAGGGTGGGGGCGTTTGTCGCTGCTTACTTAAATGTTGGGGTGCCCGGTTGCGGCAGCCTTGCCTCGTGGCATGCAACGCTGCCGCTTGAAGGCTTCCTTCCTTGAGGAATGGCCGGAGTGACCAGTACCAACCCGTATCGTCAGGTCAGGTACCCTAGCGTTGGGGACCTGGGCCTAGTAATAATGAATATCCGACCCGACGGGTAGGAGGCCGAGTGCCGACCAAATGCTGCAGTTCCGAGGAGAACGACGCGCAGCTGAATGTCGGCAGCTGTGTCGACGAAAAGCAAACGGAATCTCCAAACTCAATCTCGTTCGAGCTGGGACGAACCCCAGCATGACACGCCAGTGCCAGCATTCCCCTCCCTTTGCGTGCGCAT
Source organism: Verticillium klebahnii (assembly GCA_002851715.1). NCBI lineage: Eukaryota > Fungi > Ascomycota > Sordariomycetes > Glomerellales > Plectosphaerellaceae > Verticillium > Verticillium klebahnii. The sequence goes on along the minus strand of NMXL01000005.1, from coordinate 1,318,365 downwards.
GACCCATTGTCATTGGCAGTACTGCTTCGATCATTTCAGCCAAGAGATTTGAAACTTTGGCGAGTATAACTGGACATGTTTTCATGCTGAGAAGACGGGGAATGGCGGGGTAACGATATGCTTCACTGTCCAGCGCGGAGGGTCCGGACACGCCGGTTTGGTTGCACTTGTACGACCTCATGCGGACTGCTTGCTCGAACGCCTGTGTTGTGAAGAAGCGAGATGAGATGAGTGCACGACAATGGCTGGTGTTGGGATCTCGAGTCGCGGTCCCCATGGCGAGGGATCGGGAAAGCCCTGGGTCGAACGCAGCCTTGACACGGCCATCGTGATGGCGGGCATCCTGACAAATAGGAAGCTGCATTTATTGCAGTTTGGGTAGCAGCAAGAACGGGAAAACCCAGTACCTCCTGCCCCCCTGCCCCCCAATCCTTCGGGTCGTTCCTTCCGAGGCAGGTTAGGAGCCGTAGGGTCATTTTCAAGACGGCAAGCCCTGTCCCAATGAGCTTGCCCGACAACAACCCTAGACGCTCCCTCCAAAGCTCTCGGTAAATGTAGTATTTTCTGTTCATCCTGGTTTCGGCCTCTCTACACACCACGATGCTCTCAGAACCGCCGACCTCACGGCATCGCAGTCGATCGACAACGGGGTGAACCTACAATGGCCGCTATGCGCTATGGGTCACTACCCCTGACAAACGGAGACTCGGAGAGACTTTTGCCATCCTGAGACTCTGTACCGTCGACGCCTCCGATTCAGTACGGGCTCTCTTCTCAATTTCCAATTTCAAGCCGAACCGCCACGCCACCTCCTGCGAGACGTATCACAAACCAACGATCAACATGCGGAAGACCTTACACATCAAGCCCCGCGCCAGTGTTGTCGATGCTACTTGTCAACGGAGTCGCTGAACCTAGAAAAAGAAAAAGTACCGCATCTGCCTTGCCGGACATACACAGGTCGGCGAGAAGCATGGCGAAGCCAGACAAACATGTTTCTGTTCGAGGACGTCCAGCCAGGTCCATCTTAGCTGTGATCTGGCCCCGCCTCCCCATCGGCCACGGGCCGCAACACGCCAAGACAAATGGAAGCTTAACCACATACACGCAGCACGTCTTCTTCTCCCGACGTCCTGGTCCACGCAGGCGACTCGTTAGTCATCACGGCACGTGCAATTGGCGGCGCAAGCGACAGCATATGACGAGAGAGCCATCACAAATTCAAGGCAACGCTGATGGTTTCCTGGTCTTGAGATCAGAGGTCAGAACAATGCTCGCGCTGATAGGATGCGTTGCCGCCGAATGTAACCCCTACTCCTGCCATGACCCAGTCCATGACGCACCATCCAGCCCCCAAACCAAGCCTGCTGCCCAGCCAGTAGAGGATGCTGGGCGTAAGCAAACAATCTTGGCCATTTCAAGAACCTCTGTACCTGACTTGCATGACAACTCAGCATGCTGTAGAAGCATCGCCGGCTCCTAGCAGGCAAACTTCTCCATTCTCGACACACTCGTTTGCGGCTCTCAGCAACTTTGTGTCCCGCGCGTACCAAGTGGAAGGGGGGGGAAGGAGGCTGGAGGGTAGAATCGCGCCTCGTCTGTACCAAGCAACACAGCCCGTTGGGTCACGTCTAATCTCCTTTGGTCGGCAGCCATCACCTCACTGGATAGGAACAGACGTCCCGCAGCAGGACAGTTGGCGGTGAGCCTTGCTCATTCGGGACCGACACTGCAGTTCGAAATTCGCCCCAGGCCCCTTCGTGCGCGCCTGATTCGCCCCCCAAGCCTTCAAGGATGAGAGATATGCCTAGAACGGGTGTAGACCCAGGGCGAAGGAGCAGGCACACGGCCTGCACTGCCACCAGCCGCATGCGAGCGTGTATTTTTGGAAGACTTTCGTGGAGCTACAGGGCTGGAACACAGAGCAAGCAGCGTTGAGTGCTGTGCTGGACTGCCTACACTGGAAGTAACAACCCTGGAGGAGGCCTGTAATGCTATGTCGTCCGCGCCGCTGGAGGCGGATGCTGCTTGGCGCGAAGCTCACTGTCGACCACATAAGGCTATGGTGAACCCTCGCGGGGGCAGCAAGCTACGAGCCGCTGACCCCCTTTCCCACCGTCCACCGACAGACCTCACGGTCAACGCACAAACGACGCCAGCCTGCCATTTCAACCGGACCTACCCACGACAGACGACGACCGAATCGCCCAACGGAGCACGCCGTCAACAAACTCGAACATGTCGACATCAGAAGAGCTCGAGAGCATCCCGGAGTCGACAGGTCCCACCACGACAGACGCGTCTGAGCCAGAGCCCACTTCGACCCCGGGGCCATTAGAGCAACAGGCGTCGTCCGAGTTCCAAGGATGGTCTATAGGGCCCTCAGACTGTACGGCACCTCGAGGACTTTTCCGTGAGAATCCAGAAACTAACTCGACGATCTGCAGATTCCGCCTTAACGTGTTCTCCTGGAGTAACTTTCCAGACGTCCGGACGATACGGAAGCTGCTGCGCTGAGGAACCATGTGCCGTGAGTAGAGACCGACGATGCGATTGCAGGATGGTTTTCTTTGAGGTTTGCAGTGGCTGACTTACACCATGTCAGATGGCCACGGTCTGCAGCGCCAACACTCTAACTTATGACAACCAAAATACTTATGAGTGGTATGATTTTCCTTGAGTGGAGGCCGGTCCTGCATTGGAACTGGGGTTGACCATTTGATCAGCGGGACGGCCTACTCATGCGTGACAGTGAGGATCTTTCAAACGCCAGACCCGTCCGACGTCGACGACGCGACATCAGCTATCGTCTGCGGCCGCAGTAAGTCCGAGCGACCCAACATGGTTTCGAAGGATGTGCTAACGAGTCCTAGACTGGAAAGCACACACGATCTACCGAAACCTCCCCCCCGAACCAACCACGACCGATGAATCGGAGAGCACCACGCAGTTGAGCTCTCGCGGCTCCTCCGCTACTTCCTCAACCGAATCGGCCGGTCCCACAGAAAGCGGCGACAACTCGGACAGTGGCTCCTCCACCCCGGTAGGTGCTATCGCTGGCGGTGTCATCGGTGGCGTCGCGCTCGTCGGCATATTGGTCTGTGTCATCTGGTGGCTCAGGAGGCGATCGGCGAAGAGAGACGCCGCGACAAGCGTGCAGTCAACGGGCAACTACGGCGGGGGATACGCGGGCTACGGGGCACCCGGCGGCGGTGGCGGCGGCGACTACCCCAGCGAGACGACGGCGGCCATGTCACAGTCCGACCGCCACACGTGGACACAGAGCCCGTACCAGGGCAGCGAGCCGAACCCAAACCCCGGGTATCCCATGCCGCACGGCCACCAGCCCGTGCCGCAGCAGCCGCCGGTGAACGAGCTCGGGGCCACGCAGGGCTGGCACGCCGGGCGGACGATGGAGCTGGACGCGAGCTATGCGAGCGAGACGGGCAGGCAGCGGCCCGTGTCGGAGTTGCCGGTAGACGGCCAGTACGGGTCGGGCAAGTCGGGCCTCAGCAAGTGATTGGTGCAAGAATGAACGGGAATCGGAACATTCGCGAGCAACATTGGATGTGGCGTATACCCTTTTGGACCAGCATTGCATTGCGAAGCGAATTTTACGCTTTTTCTTCGTTTGTTTCTGCGTGACATCGCATACGAGTCGATTCGGATTTCCTCAGCAGCCTAGGGGGGAAGATTGTGCCCTTTCGTTGACCCTTCCCAGATATGACATACCTCTCAGGTTTAGGCTTCATACCTCTCGACGGCAGCCACCGCGATCCTAGGAGCACACACTGACAAAGCACATGATGCGATGCATCGAACTGGAAACGCTGTTTTTGATCAACCGATCGTCATCTACCTAGGTATATCCCCTTCGTGCTAAGCCCGGTGCCCCCGTATCATAAGACCCAACGCCACGGATGCAGACCAATCTCTCGAGCACCTGGCTCTCCGCCCAGCGTGAGCAACTCGGCCCCTCCTGTCAGATATCATCGTCCCATGCCCGTCGTCAATCTCCTCCACTCTATCGTCTAAGCGCCCCCTTTAATAAACACTGCCCACGATGCTCCGGTCGGCCTTCTCCGCGCGCGAGAGGTCGTCATCGCCGTCGTCCCTGCCGCCGTCGGAGCCCACGCTGCTGTGCGCGTCACCCAGACGGTTGGCCCGCGCGCCGGGCACCATGCCGTACTCGTCCAGGTTCCGGTCCTCCTTGGTGATGACCTCGTCGTCGACTGTCGCCACGGGGCCCTTCCCGTTGGCGTGCCCGCCTGATGCGCCGTTGGCGTGTCCGTTGGCTTGTCCGTTGGCGTGGCCGTTGGCGCCGGTCGGGAGCTTCTCGAGCTGCGCCGCCAGCGACGCGACGCGTTCCCGGCCGCGGCGGGCGGCGTGCTCGTCGTCCGAGGTCTCCTCGGCGTCGCTGTTCGACAGGGACGCGTGACCCGAGTACGTGCCGCCGCCGTCGCGGCCGATGTGGAGGTGCGGGGAGCGCAGGCTGCGCAGGCGGTCCTCGGCGGAGATGAACGAGGGCGTGCCGTCAGGCGAGGAGACGACCTCCTCGCGGGCGCGGGTGACGTCGATCTGCGGGGCCGGGCGCGGCTCGTCGGGGCCGCTGGCCTCGCGATCGTGCTCCTCGTCCGAGGCGTACGCCAGCTGGAAGCGCTTGCCGACCGGCCGGCGGCTGGCGAGGCTCGAGACGGAGGGCGTCTGGGAGTGGGATTGGGAGTGTTGGGGCTGGCAGACGGCGCTGGCGGCGGCCTTCTCGTCGGTCAGCCGCAGGGACTCGAGGTCGTCGCGGCGGACGTAGTGGCTCTGGTGGTTGCAGCCGTTGGGGCAGCCGCCCCAGCGGCGGGTGGGGACGAAGCTCTTGGTCTTCTCGATGGGGCTCGGGGCGACCTGCTTCTCCTTGCCCTGCAGGGCTCGCTCGCGGCGCAGCTCGGACCAGGTGCGGAGGTTGTTCTCGAGGACGTACTTGCCGCTCTCCTCCTGCTTGCGCATGATAAGGAACTCGCAGTGGTTGACGTTGCGCAGGTCCTCGAAGTACTCGACGGTGAAGTGGTACCACTTCATGAGGAAGACGCGGGACATGAGGCCGTGGGTGACGAGGACGCAGACGCTGGCAAAGTCGTTCTCGCCGAACTGGCGCCACAGGCTCTCGTTGAAGCCGCTGACGCGGTCGTAGGCGTCGGCGGCGCTCTCGCCGTTGGGGATGCGGTAGAAGAAGTGGCCGTAGTCGGCGCGCTCCTGCCACATGCGCTCCATCTCGGCGCTGCAGGGCTGGAAGTTGCCAAAGTCCTGCTCGCGCAGGCGGGGCTCTTCGTGGACGGTGATGTTGGAGCGCTTGAAGGGGGAGGGCTCGTCGTCGTCGGAGGTCAGGGTGGCAAGGATGCCCTCGGTGGTCTCGCGGGTGCGGCGGTAGGGCGAGGTGAAGAAGTGGAGGGTGTCGTCGGCGCGCAGCAGCTTCCGTAGGGACCGACCGGCCTCGTACGCCTGGGTCCAGCCATCGGGTGTGAGCTTGACGCGGTGGTCAGGGATGGCCTGGTGGATTTCTCTGTTTTCTGAGGCGGCGTCAGCACTGAATCTTGGGGGGTGGGGGATGGTGAAGGGGAAGGCGGGGGAGGGGCAGGGGCGGGTAGGGGTGGTGGTCGTACTGTTACCCTCGGACTGGGCGTGTCGGATGATGATGATGAGTCTTGGTTTGACCATGGTGGGTGGCCGTGGCCGTGGCCGTCGCTGGGGGTGGTGATGGTGGTGGTTCAGAGCTGGCGGGGGTGTGGTGAAGCGATCGCGGGGTGCAGATCTCAGGAAAATGTCGAGGGTCGTCGGAGTAGGGCTGGAAATAAAGTAGCAGGCCGACTAAAGTGCTGCTAATAAGGGACCCTGGAGGCAAGAAACTTGGGTCGAGGCCGGGTCGGCTTTAGTAATCCTGACTGGAGGGGGGGCAAATAGCCAGGTGGGATGGCTAGGCAGGGCGAGGCAGAGAGATGTGTAAAGTACAGAGTGGTTGGAGAGGTAGATGTGGACGGGACGATGTAGGTGTCCGAGATGCAGCTGACAACTCACTCCGTCCGATCGGAGGTCGGGAAGAGAAGGGCAGGGAGTGAAGAATAATTAGATCCAGAGTCACAGTCACAGTCACAGGCGGTTGCTTCCCTGTTGACGATCTGTCGCAGGGTCACAGCGGCGGGTTCAGTGGCAGGCTCAGGCAGGCTGCAGTGGCGGGGGGCGCCCCAACAGCAGTAATTCGGGGGGTCCTGATTCGCCGCGTGGGGCTCCGAGCGCAGGGGAGGCGGCGGGCCAGGGGTTCTCTCCGTTTGACCACCACCCTGGCGCTGGACTAATCGGGTAAGCACTCTTGCCGCTCTTGCTGCTCTTGCTGCTCTCGCTCGGCTCCGTCCAAGCTCAGCCACACCTCAACCAACGTGGATTTATACACCTAGTATATGTATGGATAAACTCGTTGCCGCCATTTGTCATCGCAGCAATGCCGTGCTGAACCAGGAAGCCAATGCACCGATCCCCAGGTCCTGCTGCACAAGAACGCTGTCGCCTCCCGTCGGGCATATTATCCCTGAAGATGGAATACTATCGACTGGCACCAGCTGGCGAATCTGCAGGAGGCTGGCAACATCAAGTACTACACGCCGATCGAGCGGGCGGTCGGTCCCCCTGCCACGACACTAATCGGCGTGCTTCTCGGTCGACGTCATTGGAGTCGTCTTCCACACGAGTAACCAAGGTGCCTCAGGTTGCCGAGATGACCTCATCGAGCATCGTCATGGCCGGCCAAGTTGTTTCCATCTGTTGGCAGGGTGCCGTTACACGATTCGGACACAATCATCATTCACTGAACGACGAACACAACGGCAGCATCACGTTTACGACTACTCTCGTGTTACCATGTCAACAGCGTCCAAAGAAAAGCGATCCCGACTGAGGGACATCCTGGGCGGGAGGGGCTCGGCCAAAACTACAGACCAAGCGATCACCCCGTCCGATCAAGCCAGACCAGCCGCTGCTGGATCAGCTTCAGGGCGCAGCAGTGAACCAGACACTTCTCCGTCAGCAGAAACGCCCTCAAACGTCTCGAGAAGCACCAACGGTCTGTCGTCTGGCGGACACTCTACGAACCCGACATCCATGTCTAACCCAACCGAGGAAGCGCTGAGGGGGCCGACATCGTACACATCGCCTACCATTAAGAGAGAAACTCACAGCAATCCTGCCACGGGGCAGAGTGTCACGACGACCACCACCACCACCACAACCACCACGACCATAACCGGTCAGGACGGCGCTGTACGTGCACTGCGGTCCCTTTTTGCACCTGCTTGCCCCCTCTGGCCCGGGACTCTTCGCTAAGATGATCAGCAAACCACGATCGAGCGGCCCCGAAATGATGCCGCCGAAATGCCCACGGGCATTGAGCCTCCTACACAGGTAGAGCAGGACGAACAGCTATCACAGACTCCCGAAACCCGACCTGCTCCGTCGTGCGAACTAACATCGCCAATCACCCCGGTGGACCCAAGACAGCCACCTCCTGTGATACCAGAGCGAAATGCTCGACGTTCTCTAGAGGGGATTTCCAGCCAGTCGAGGCCGCCTGCCACCGCCATGCCGCCCCAAGAGCCCTATGGTCCATCATATACCGGACCGCAAGACTACCCTGCTCCTTCAAGAAACGCCACACTACGCGACCCGCCCGGTGCCGGCATGCCGCCCGGCGATCATAATGCACCAAACGGTTTGGGGTCAGCAAAGACTCTTGACAACCTAAAGCGCGCTGCGGCAGGAGTACACGTAAGTCAAGGCAAATCTTCCCCCACGACCGGAGCACGCGTGATAACCTCCTGGCAACAGGGTGCTGGCGATCTGCTCCGCGGGACGTTCAACTCATCAATCGACAAACGTTTCCACGAGCCCGAAAGTCTAGCAATTCATCAGAAGAACGAGTCCGTTCTGGAGCGCGGCCGCTACGAAACAGAAAACCAGCGCTTCCACCACCCGGATGGAGCCATGCCGCCACTGGGCCAGATATACGAAACACACGAGCCTGCTGAGCCCACCTACCCTTCATCGTCACAGCAGGCATCGGCTCAACCGTTGCCGCCAGGTGAAGCATCAGCACGGCCGAGGAGTATGTTCAGCGGCATGTTCAAAAAAGAAAGATCGCCAGGCGCGGGTCCTCCAGAGCCCCCAAGGAAACTCAAGAAAATGGGAGGCGTGACGTAATGCCTAATGGATATTCGCACAATTGCACCGTAGCTTGAGAAAAGCAGTCCGTTGTGTGACTTGTATGTAGTCTTCAGCCCAGTCATAGTACTGGACACGACAGCGGAACTAATTGAGGCTGCTACGTGACCACGACCCCAGTACTTACCCCTGTGATCGCGCCTGCTCTGGAGATGAACTCCGGCACATAAGGTACCTAGGCACTTGATGTGAGTGAGTCCATATTCGTCATAGAAGTGGGTCACGCGACCGGAAATATCCATGGATATGGCGGTAACGGGGGGCAAGCTCGACGCGGGATCCCCACTTTTTAACCTTGAGCTCTCACGTAACGCGAAACTTGGCAGTCCCGTTCAGTGCAGACACTCCTTCTCAATCTCATCCCAACCCTCGCGACCGGCTTGCGCCTTGAACTTTACCCTGCAGGTCACAACCGCTCTCATCATCTCAGTCTCTCGCCATGCATTTCTCACAGCTATGTCTCCTTGGCGCCTCACTGGGAGCCCGTCTGTTCGCTGAGGCGAATCCGATCGAGGACCTCCCTCAACAGCGCGTCATGGCCGGATCCGACGCGACGCAGACGGCCCAACCCCCTCGGGAGCCTGGCGTCGGGCACTTCAGCGAGTGGTCGCGCGAGACGAAGCGACAGTTTCTTATCGACTGGCAGGCAGGGAGGTCCTCGGAATGGGTCATTGTCCAGGGCAACGAAGGCGGCGACCTCGACTCCATGACGGCCGCTCTCACGTGGGCGTACCATCTGCAGCACGCCACGCACAACACGTCGAACCCGATCAAGGCGATCGCTCTGCTGCAGACGCCCACGGACGCCCTGGACCTGCGGCCCGAGAACAAGATTGCCCTCCATAACTCTCAGATGAGCTCGGGCCACTCGGACCTGCTCACCATTGACGAGCTGCCTGCGGACCCCGAGACGCTGTCCAACGACATCCGAGGCATCGTCATCGTGGACCACCCCGTCCCGCTGAGGAAGTGGCAGGATGCCGAGCTCCTCAGCATCTTCGACCACCACAAGGACAGCGGCGCGGGACCGAATGCGGAGCCTCGCGTCTTTGAGAAGGTGGCGAGCTGCACGACCATTGTCGCCCGCCAGATGCTCAACGAGCTCGAGGACCTGCCGGAGGAGTATCACATGCCTCACGAGCTCCTCGAGCTCATCCTGTCGGCCATTGCGATCGACGCCGGCGGCCTGAAGGACGCCACCGAGGAGGACCGCAAGACGGCCCAGAGGGTGCTGGCGCGGAGCGACTGGCGCGGCACGGACCTGGAGGACAAGATGGAGGAGCTGGACGACGAGCTCAGCGCCGCGAAGAAGGACCTCGATCATCTGGGCGTTCGGGACCTGCTGAGGAGGGACTGGAAGGGCGACCTGGTCGACACGCCCTCGCCGCGCACGCCGACCGTCAGCCTCGGCTTCGGATCGATCCCCTACTCGTTCGAGGAGCAGATCGAGAAGACCGAGTTCGGCGAGCTGTTTGACTGGTTCGCCATCGAAGCCGCCTGGACGGCACAGGTTGGAACGGACATCAGCGTCGCGCTCAACAAGTACAAGACGCGGGATGCCAGCGGCAAGAAGCGCAAGGTTCGCGAGATCGTCCTGGTCGTGCGCACCGATGTGCGCATCAACGAGACGCAGGCGGACAGCCTCTTCGAGACGGTGACGCGGGCCATCGAGGCAGACAAGACTCTGAACGTCCAGCCGTGGCACAGGGCTGAGGAGCTGGGCAAGCGCCAGATGGTTTACACCCATTACAACGGAGATGCTGGGAGGAAGGTCACCCGACCCATCATTGAAGCTGCAGTCATGGCGTGGGATGCGTAGGATGGTCGTCTGGCACTCTCATAGCACTACTAGTATGCTCCTTGTGAGGCAGCGACTAGGTCTGGCGAGTCTGTAACATGTGATGCATGTATTTATGTAGTAGAGTGTTTAGGATAGAATGCGTATTTGGATTTACATTACTTTCACGTGCCAGAAGTATTTTGTGCACACATGTCCGTCTTACAGCATCCATGAATGGGTGGAAGCCATCAGACGAACCATCAGCTCAGTGTGTTCAGTCGTGGCTCAGTCACAGCTTGGCCTAAAAGCAGCGACGTTCCGGTTCCCACCCAGTTTAGAGGCGGGGCCTGGCGTTTCGCCTCGCCGGCTGTGCAGCCCGCCGCTTTACAGCGTCTGCGTCCCCTGTAACTCTGGCCGTCATCCACTGAAGAACAGAGGCAGGGGGCGCTGGCGGGCGTTGTAAAGCGGCCAGCAGAAACGGGGCCAGGGGCTTCGGTTGGGGCCGGCACTCATCAATCCGCTGCCCCTGGCCCCCTCTTGCTGCACGCAGCGTGCTCCAGGCCCCAGGCCCCACCAGGTCACAGGCCAGAGGCCAGCACGGGCCTCCAACTTTTTTTCTGAGCCTCGCTCGTTCCATCCGCGCGCCTCCATCGCATCGTTCGAGCGCAGCCTGATTCCAACTCCATCTCGACAGTTGCCCGCGTCCACACGACCACACACCCCGGCCTCCCACCACATCCACCGCTCAGCCGCACCCCGAGCATCCGAGCAAGCACCTGCACCAACACCAGCCCCGGGACCGACAGCACCCGACGCCCGCCTCGGCCAGAGACCACCCCCCCACGCGAACACGCGCCTACGTCAGACCCCTCTCAGCCTCACCTGGCCTCACACCTCCCCTCCCCTTCGGGCCTCGCGCCTCCCTACAACCGACGCAAGACCCCCAAGGAACACACCACAGCACATCCCCCAGGCTCCTACTCCTCCCCGCCCACCATGTCCGGCGAAGGCCCCGACTCGGTGCCCACCTCGGCCGACCCGCGCTCCAAGCGCCCCACCAAGCGCCGCGCCCTCACCCCCTCCACCGCCCAGGCCTCGTCCCTCGACGCCCTCTTCGCCAAGCCCGACCAGGACATCCGCCTGCCGGCCGACGCCCTCCTGCGCCGGTCCTCCGCCGGCGCCGGCGCCCCCGAGATCGTCACCAACGTCCAGGGCTCCAGCGCCGGCGCCGGCTCCGGCGAGTTCCACGTCTACAAGGCCGCCCGCCGCCGCGAGTACGAGCGCCTGCGCGCCATGGACGAGGAGGTCAAGGGCGAGAAGGAGGCCGAGGAGTTTGACCGCGTCAGGCGCGAGAGGGCCGCGCGCGACGAGGAGCGCACCAGGAAAAACCGCGAGAAGAGGGACAAGAAGCGCAAGAAGGGCAACGGCGGCGGCGGCGGCGGGAACGGAGGCCAGCCCGCGGGCGGTGGCAATGGCGGCGGTGGTGGTGGTGTCGCGAGGAGGGACATCAAGGCGGGCGCAGACGCCGAGACGGAGTCGAAGGACGGCGCTGAGCCGGCTCCCTCCTCGGCCGCCCAGCCGGCGGGCCTGGTCATCCACGACGACGACTGAGCTCGTCGGGACTACGGCGGCGGCGGGCCATTTGTACATCAGAAACCTCCTTTTACAGCGCAGGCCTCACGGCCCATCATCACCCTGACTCTCGGCGGACACGTCGCGACAAGTCGACTCTTGATTCCCGAGAACTTTTTAGTCTAGGTACTCCTAATCCGACCCTCTATGGCTCGTAAGGTACAGGGTATGGTGTCGCAGCATGCACTCCGTCTCGTTCCATGTCATTCATACCCCTCCTCCGAAGGGTTCCTCTGCCCTCCCATCATCTCTCTTGGGCTTCAGCCCCTTTATTCCTCACCACCTCCGCCCTGGCCCGGTTGCGCGCCCTTCCTCGCGCTGCAGATGTCGTCGACGCGGAGAAGCAGGCAGGCGGACTGCAATGACTGTTAGCAACCATATCCCGTAACAGAAGGGGACAGCAAATGAAACTCACCTCGATGGCCGTCTTGATGCTCTGCAGCTTGATGGCCTGCGGCTCCCACACGCCGTACTCGTGCATGTCGACGATGACGCCCTCGTCGCCGTTGATGCCCCACGACGTCTTGCCCTCGGCGTGCTTGGCCCGCAGGTCCGTCAGCACGCGCACGGGGCTGGCGCCCGCGTTCTGCACCAGCGTCCGGGGGATCACCTCGAGCGCGTCCGCCACCGCCTTGTACGGCCACTGCTGCACGCCCTCGATGCCCTTGGCCAGCTGCGCGAGGCGCACCGACACGGCCATCTCCGTCGCGCCGCCGCCCGGCGACAGGCGCGGGTGGAACATGACGTTGCGGGCCACGCCCATGGCGTCCTGGAGGTTCCGCTCAATCTCGTTCAGCACGTCCTTGGACGGGCCGCGCAGCAGCACCGTGCAGGCCTTGGGGTCCTTGCATTGCGTCAGGAAGGTGAAGTACTCGTCGCCAATCTTCTCAATCTCGAACAGGCCGCACTGGGTGCCGACGTCCGAGTCCTGCAGGTCGTCGACGCGGTTGACAATGGTGGCGCCGGTCGCGCGGGCTATCCGGTTGTTGTCCGTCTTGCGCACCCGTCGCAGGGCCGTCACGTTGGCCTTGACGAGGTAGTGCTGTGCGAGGTCCGAGACGCCCTTCTCCGTGATGACGAGGTCCGGCTTGAGCGCCAGGATCGCGTCGCACATGGCCTTGACCTGCTCCTCCTCGATCTGCAGGATGCGGTTCCAGTCGTCCTCCTTGGAGATCTCAATGTTCGTTTGCGACTCGCCCTTCTTGTACTCCAGCGGGCAGTCGAGGAGCACGATCCTCGGGTTCTCTATTCTCCTGCGCATCTTGGGGTGCGTGATGTCCTTGTTGACCATGACGCCGTCCAGCACCCTGCTGTCCTCGATCTCGCCGCCGGGCACCTTCTCGACACGCGCGTAGCGCTTGATGTCGACCTCCTTGTTGCCGTTGCCGGGCTCCCAGGTGACGGTGCGGACGGCCTTCAGGGCGAGCTCGCACATGAGGTCGGACCACCGGGACACGAACTTGGTGCCGATGGAGGAGGAGATGAGGCTGTACATGGCCTTGTCGTCGGTGGTGTCGATGGGGGTGGAGATCTCCTCGACGATCTCGAGGGCATCCTTCAGCGCGTGCTTGAAGGCGGCGATGATCTGGACGGGGTGGATGTTGCGCTCGAGCTGGGGGAGGGACTGGGCGAGCATCTCGCCGGCTGGGCCAGGGTCAGCGCTGTACTTGTGGAGAGGGGGTCCGACCGGAGCGTACCCAGGATGATGACGGTGGTGGTGCCGTCACCGACCTCCTCGTCTTGCGTTCGGCTGAGCTCGATCATGCTCTTGGCTGCGGGGTGAGATACCTCGATCTCTCGGAGGATGGCGTGGCCGTCGTTGGTGAGGACGATGCCGCCCATGGGGTCCAGCAGCATCTTCAGCATGGCCTTGGGGCCCAGGCAGGAGCGGATGATGTCGGCGACGCTGTTTCGGTCAGATTGGTCGGCGCGAGGCTTGTCGGTGGATGGGAACGTACGTCTTGGCAGCTGCGATGTTGGACATCTGAGCCTTGCGACCCGTCTGTCGCTCACCACTGTTGGTGTCTGCCGGGTTGGTCAGCATGCACAGCAGCCAGGAGGAGCTTCAGGAGCTCGGTGATGGAGGGGCGGGACGCACTCATAACCACCACGGGGGCTTGCATGATGGGCAACGGTCCGATAATTCGATGGCACTGGTAGAGAGGTGTGTGTGCGAGCTTCGGAAAACAGTGACTTTCGGCAGAATCAGATAGACGTCACGTCGTTGGCAGCGGGGTGTGGTCGTCGTTGATGCAGGCACCGGGGCTCCTAAAAAGTTCGTGCCGTGTATGGAGATTTTGGCGGGATGAGCTGGACTCGGCGGAACAATTTCGCGGTGGCACCTTCCAGACGTTCAGGGTCGGCCGCACACCGAACACACCGAGTTATTATGTAATCAGGAGCTTTTTGCGACGACGCCTCATGCATCCACACGTACCTGGCCACTTCATCAGTCCCGGACGCATCTTGCGATACGCATGGCAGCTTCTTACACGTATCTCTCGCCTGAGACTGCTCACTATGTTTAAGCGGCCGTAGTCATGTATTCGAATCTTCGTACCAAGTCGTCTGGCCGCTGCTCATGGCTCATGCAGGGCTTTCAGAAGTAGAGTAGGCGAGGCCTACACTATATGGCAAACGCGCGATGCCGAGCTTAATGCTATGATGCGACAATCTGTGTATGGCTTGGCTTTATCGTCTTGCCATAGTTGTAGAAGGTACAGGTGGATGGGAGGCCAGTGTATTCGATAGCTATCTTGTCGGGGACCCCAAAACACCAGAAGCACCCCAGATCGATCTGGAGCTCATTTACAAGGCTCTTGGTGCGCCCGGAGCTCTGCTCGAATTGGGCGGTGGTGCGCTTCTTCTGGCCAACGGGGCGATTGTCGATGCTGGAGGGAGGGCGCTTGCTAGAAGGTAGCTTCGTCCGCGGGCTGCCAGCTATTGCAATGGCCATATAAATAGCATGTGTTGTGATACAGAGAGCGAATATGGTGAATTGAGGCAGCTGTCGGAAACTTGAATGGTTAAAGGTGCACTGCCAAGTCGACCACTAGGGAAATCAAAAGCTTTGACGATGATGTGTAGAGTCGCAGTGGTGGTGTGTAGGGTAGAAGTGTATACTTTGAAAGAAAGGTGAATAGATGGCGATGAGTAATACTGCAAGCAGAAGGCATCATGTCTATGTTGCCTTGCAAATACTGTATGTTGAATATCTCAACTGCAATGGTCCCTGGTGGATTACCCCAGGCCCATCTCATCCTGCCCCGATCCAGCGTGGAATCAGACGATGAGCTCTGCGTAGGCTTCCGCGTCGTCATTCAATGCTTGGTTCTACCTAGAGCCAAAAAAGGCTCAAAAGACAGGCGTTAATACCACTTTCCGATTTGTCATCCTGGCTGCTAGAGGGAAAAGAATCGACCCAGGCCTCCTCTCTGGCCCTTGTCCACCAGCACGAGCTGACCACCAATCATTTGGGGCACCAGGTTTCCGTCACCAGCAGTTTCATCATCAACGTTCATCCAGAAACATAGTGCCCGTTGAGGAGACGTGTGTCTGCGAGCTGGAGCATCATTTGCAGCTGCACGTTCAGCGGGACTCGTCTTCCTGAGGTCAAGCATAGGTCTCCGGTGGTAAGAAGAGGGTAGCTTCGAGGAGTAATAGTAGGTTCCGTGAGGTCGTGCGCCTGGCCACTTGTCATGTAAGGGCTAGTATATATCCGTATGTGATTTTTATAGGCCTACTTCTCGATGACGCGAGACTAGGTATATGCCTCTCAGATAGGTGGTCTGCGAGGATAAGAGATCAAGCACACGGCACGAACTACATATCGCGGCCTCTACGGTCATTTTACTAGGCTGGTCCTCTCTCTCTGCTCTTGCGTGGCATGTCTATGGGCAGGTAGCCGGCGGTATGGGGATGGCTGCCGTGGTTATCTGTCTTAGCAACCGATTTTGACTTCCCTTTTAGAGCTGTTCGACTTCGAGCCCCCGAGCATCCATTCGTCCTCTCCTCCCTTGTGCTCACTCCTAACACCGTACATCGACCTCGATGACACTGCCACCGAAGGCGCTGGCGATCCTGAATAGTTCATCTCCCAAGGTGGAGTCACAAAAGAGTTGTTACGACGCAGAGTCAAATTATCCCCGGCCTCACGAGAGCCCCTTTCACACAAGCTCCGATAGCCTTTCCAGACAACAACTCGTATCTTCGACGCCGAGGACGGCCGACACCGGCGACCTCACTACGGTCCCGTACGCGGCTACCCGCAAGCTTACGCAGATCCCGCACGATCACGGCGTATCATCCCGCGGCGGCCATCCCGAGGGTAGACATGAGCTCAGCAATCAATAGGATGGCGCCGAAGTTGCTGAATCGACACTACTGCAGCGATTGTACTACTTACAGGGTCTCGACTCGCATTGCGGACCACGGGAGACAGAACCGAGCTGTGCCCGCGGCCCAGCCAGCTAAGTCGCCTGAAGCTATCCACAACCAGCGAGGGTTTCTGCTATCACTAGGTCCCTGGGTGGTCCAGATAGCGGCAAAAGAGCCACGCAGTGAATTTAGCCCCTTTCGCATATCTAGATCCGTCGCCCTAGGGGCAGCAGAGGGCCGGTGAATCTTGTCGATCACCCAAGCCACCGGAAAGGTGTATCAAGCTTTTCACCTCGCGCCCATGAGGTTGCCATCCGCTTGAGCTGCTCATTCGTTGAGATAGCAGAGATGCAGCGCCAGCAAAGCCACCATCTCGTCGGTCCCGCCCGCTCGCCACCTCTCCGCATGGCCACCTGGGTCGCGGCCCACGGTATGGCGTAGACCGCAACGCCGGACCCCAACAAGACACGCCGAACCTCTCGACGGCGGCGTCCCTATCTCGCGCGAGATCTACTGGTCGGTGAGAAGGGGCTTGCCTTCACCAGTCATAAAGCATAGAGTTCGACCTCTTTTACCCCGGATCGGAGCTAGGCGACCCCGCTAGCACGGTCGCCCGGTCAGGCCCGTCAGGAGGTCCGGCAAGAGCATATTTGCAAGCGCCGAACCGGACGGCCCGCTATGACGAGAGCAAGCAACGCAGCACCCAATGAACAAGACGACATGGCTGTCTTGTCGTTCACGTGCGGGCGCAACTTCGAACGCCTCGCCATTGTAGTGCTTCCCGTTAAAACATGTGGCACTTGTGCCATTGAGCGGTCGAAGCGAGGGCCGGTGGCAGCGAGAGGGGTTTCGATATCAAGCGTCTTTTGTGATCTCACTCCAGAGTGTCGTCGTAAAAAAAAGAAGGACTCATCTGCGAGGGCCATCGGGAACGAGTCCCACTTGGGTCGAGGCACCTTGAAGCATCGCTAGCTGTCGATGCCGTGGCGGGCTAGACCCGACGACAGTCATGCTCGATTACAAGCGTATGAGACCAGCTGTGCGTAAGGAGTGGAACCTTTTCGAGAATCTGCACATCAACACCAAATGTCAGCATCAACGACGAACAGCACGGTCACAACCTCGTCTCAGGTCCGCATCCGGCCCGCCAAAGCCTGTCTTTGAACGGTACCCGCCCCACGGAGAGGGAACGCGGCACGCCGTGACACAGCCCGGATGAAGGCCCCCCCCATTGGCGTCTCGCCGTCAGCTCTCTCTGGCCTGATCGGGCGGCGAGCTCCCGGATCGAGGAGCGGGGTGGTGGGACCGCAAGGAGAAGCGCTGTCTCAGAACGCCGCTGTCTTTTCGTGTCTGTGCCGCAACGGGGACCCGGGGGCGTGGCATGTCCACATGCAGGTAGCCGGCGGTACGGGGATGGCTGCTGTGGTTTCCTGTCTTGGTAACCGAGTTGAACAGATCTTGTGGTTAAGACATGGCGTCCGAGATGGAATGCATGGATTTCTTCACAAGAGGCGGTGGCAGAATGTTCACAGCTGAGATGACCCAGATCAGCTCCCGTTTCGCTTCGGTCAATGGGGCTTCGCCTGTTCGTCCCGCGTTGCGTTCCTCGAGTGGGCAAAGGAAGCTGGCAGAGGGAGGACCGGTGAACAAGGAGACCGGTGACAAGAGAGACATACGAACCGTACTAGTGACAGCCATGGGCGAACCCTCTGCTGAGCTGCTGACTGGCGACATCTGAATCAACTAGAAACAAGAGGGAACACATGGTGACGAGCAGCGGTCCAGCCATCCCTGCCCGACTCTCAAGGATGACAGCTCCGTAGCCTGCCTGACGTGACAGCGAGGCCGACCCGCGAACCGCGAACAGCGAGACGGTCACTTCGTGGCATGAGGGCGACACGTAACATGGACGTTTTCTCGTCGTGTACGCCCGCCGAACCCGTGCCACTGTCATGCCACACACACCCTGGCATTGGGTGTTGAAGGGACGCACGTCGGTGGACCGGCAGGCCAGGCTCGGTAGACGCATCATGGCGTAGCACGCAACGGGATCGAGGACGCTCGGGGGACACGGAGGCAGTGCCGGCTATTTGCCGTGTTTTAGATCGAGGGGGACGGCGATCGCGGGCTGCCGGGTTGGGGGCCGTAGGAGGCTCCCAGCCTGCGATATGCCGGGCAAAATCCAACTGGTGCAACTGGTTCGGCGAAGCACCACAGCCAGCCAGCGTTGTGCTGACAGAACGAAACAATGCCAGTTGGCTGGGATGTCCCTTCGCCCGGTTGGCCGCAGCTTCGAAGCTCTCTCCACTGCGGTGTTTATGGGATTGGGGGCCGGTCGAGGCCTTGTTGTTTCAGGCAGTTCTTGCATTCTGGCTGGCCGGCTTCGAGATGACTGTTGGGGCAGCGACCTTGCGTGGCCTGTTCTAGAATGACGGAGCTGTCGAGTTGTTAGTGGTTCGATCATGGTGAGAAGCTTCCAGAGACCGGAGGGGGCGGCGGAGCACCCGTATGGCGGGTTGACACGTTGCGAGCATGAACGGGCATGATATGATGGCACCACCCGTCTCTGTCCGTTCCATCCAAGGAGCGAGTTGTGGTAGGGCCATTGGCTCTGGAAACAGGTTCAGCCAGTGACAGGTCCACCATTTGGGACACTTGCCGTCCATCGAGAGTGGCAAGACGGGTGACGGGAGATCTTCCGCGATTGGGGGCTCGGGATGGACGGATGGGATACTGGGCGCAGCGGACCAAGGAAAAAAGGTCCGAGATATAGGCTCTTCCCGGCTATATTGACACTTGTTCATTTGCTGATTTGCTCGCCGGCCGTGACGAAACGGACAGAACCAAGATGGCAGAGTGTACGGATCGGCAAGCCGCGGCGGCAGTTGGGCTCCAAAGGGGGGGCCGGACGGCTGAAGAGGCGTGCCGCTGCACATCGCCACGGTGGGACATTTTTGATATCGCCAACCATGCCTACGCTGGAGATTTGCATCCGACGATGTCGAGGTAGGAAGGTGCTCCTCGAGATGGCGTGTACAGCGGCGTAAAAGTGAGGAACGAGCTTGTGCTGGCCGCGATCCCATCCTCAAATACGCATCCTATTGCGTCGCACGATGGCTGAGACATGGCGGGATTGACGGATGTGCCTCGAGGCTCCAGCCTAGGAGGCCTGCATATTGGGATTGATTTCCTGGGGCCAGGCAAGGGCTTTCATCCATTCGTCAATTCCTTGATGACGAGTACACTGGCTTCAGGTGTGAGACGAGGGGGGAGGGGACGGGCGTCCCTGGTTTGTTGGGAGATGGAATGTGAAAAGTGCAAAACGACACGGTGATACGAGAGAGAATGAGTGGTACGAGATGGGATCCAGGTCCGAGGCGTCCGAGGTCGTCAGCCTGCGGTCGGCGTCGACAATGGGCGTCCAGATAGATGCTTGCTTGTGATGTTTTGGGCGGCCCGCCATGTTCCAGGACGGCAGAAGGTGCAAGTTCAGGTGGAGGTGCGAGTGCCAGTGCGAGTGCAAGTGCCAATCCAGGTGCCGCCGCATCGACCGCCATGTGGCTCGACAGAAGCAATCGAGGGCTTTCGTCCGACTTCACCAGCGACAGCAGCCAGACGGGAGGGAACCAAGGATGTGGTGGAATGAGTGGAATGAGTGGTGACGAGGCGATGAAACCACACGCGGCCTTCCGACTCCTCCGCAATCTGGACTGCCCTGTGCCATGGTGGTGAGATGATGGGAGGGCGACAAGGGAAAGGGTTAGAGGAGAGAAAAAAAACTTCACTTTGATGATGCTGCCCCCTATCTCCTTCCCCCTGGATGTGAACACTGGCACTTTGACTCACCACAGCCAGCCCAGCAGCGCAGGCTAGAACCTGCCCATCGCACCTGCCCTGGCCTAGCAGGTTTTGTGTCGCTCCCGCCCGCTATTGATCACACACCCCCCTCCTAGCTCATAATCCGTCTGCTCTTCAGTCCTCAGGGCTGACGCCCCCCCTCCCCCCCAGCATGATTGTCCCCTCTCCACCGGCCGCACCTCCCTTAGCGGCAACTTTATGCTATTCGTAGCGGCGCCATCGTTGGCCCTTGGCCGTGGTGTGGAGGCTGCCAGGCCGGCCAGCCCACTACGCGCCCTCACCCACAGGGGCGAGCCTTGTTCTCCAGGCCCCCCAGAAACCGCTAAAAC
Organism: Verticillium klebahnii; assembly: GCA_002851715.1. Lineage (NCBI taxonomy): Eukaryota > Fungi > Ascomycota > Sordariomycetes > Glomerellales > Plectosphaerellaceae > Verticillium > Verticillium klebahnii. Next base: position 1,298,136 of record NMXL01000005.1, on the reverse strand, counting down.
ATAGCACCATCGATCGTCACTTAGCGGCCCCTGACACCCTGTTTTCCGCTTGCTCATTTTTTTTTTTTTCACTTCCTGTGACTGTGACCGTCACGTCTATTCTCGCCGAATCTCTCGTTTTGCCATGGAGCGAGGGAGGAGTCATCCCCAGAGACCCGTCTGGAACCTCATCCCCGGTGGAGACGGTGATGGGTAGGGGCACACCACGATGCCTCCCCCCGTTCGCCCCTGGGGGCCAAAGCCGAAGACGGGGGGAATGTGAACGCAGATGAATAACGTACGCGGGAACAGGCAGCTAGCGAGCGGTTGCGCAACCGGACGGCCCTTCCTTGGCGGAGATTGACGGGCGTTACGGCTCGGCGAGGTCTGGAATCTTCGCCTCTTCGACGAACGTTGCTGTGTCTCATTGGTTTCAACCCGCGTGCGTGCGTGATTGGGAGAGAAATTTTCTCTCTGCCTCTGATGCTGCGGCGGCTTGCTGCGGCTCTTCTGCCTGGATGGAGCCTTGATCGCCCGGCCGGGCTGTCAGTGCTCATTACACAAATTCCATCACGGCGGCCGTCTGTGATCGACTGCCCCTCCAAACTTGATCAGGGTGAATTGGTGAACGGGTGCCTCTCGAAATGAACAGCAAGGTTCTGCATTGCGAAGTGTCATCATGCCTCTCACCCCTCCCCCCCTGGCCGGCCCTGTTTCTCGGCCCCTGGCCGTCTCACCAGGAACGACGTCACGATGCCAGGCACAGGCACAGACACGGCCACGTAGGCATCAGGATGGAGAAGAGGGGGGGGGGAGGAGGTGGCCTCTTGAGCCGCTCACCCGCCCAACGACCCATCTGAGGTCATCGTGACCAAACTTCCCCCCGCGCGCCGAAACACCGTACCAGAATCCCCGAGCCCGAAAACAGAGTGCGTCCAAAGTCACAAGCCCTAAGGCACCTACCTACCTCTCCCCATCTTTTCTCCGCATCACCCAATCTGCAGCCCCAATGCCACCACGCCCAACGTCACGGGCGAACAAAGAAATCCAGAGCAAAACCGCTCGCGGGTCCCTCGGCGCGTACGTAATGGCGTCTCCTCGGGAGGCGGACGAAAGCTGGGGGCCGTGGTTTCGGCGGGAGAGCGTGACGATCACCTCAGTCCACCCCAGCCTGGGCAGCGGAGCCTCCCCCCCGGCCGTCAGAGATGCAGAATGGAGTGCCGTGGAACCATCGAGGAATATCGATCGTGGGCGCGATGCACCTCGGTGTTGTCACAAAACTCAGGAAGCATGAAAGGAAAAACTTTTCCTTCGCCTGCCCGTCTCCCTTGTAAATTTGTCCTCATCCCTTCTTTGCTTTTTCCTCTTTTTTTTTTTTTTTTTCGGGTCCAAGGTGGGCGCCGCCCGCAAGCGTGGTCGCCTGTCCGCCATCGGCGCAGGCGCAAAGGAGCTGAGAGCCGTGCCACGTTGTCCAACGTGGATCGCGGCCCTCGTCCCCAGCCCAGAGGCCACAGGCAGGACACGACAGGCCAGGGGCCACCTCTAGCTCAACTCTCAAAAGTGGATTGAAAGGGCAAAAAAATGCCCGACGAAAATCGAAACAACAAGGGGGGGGGGGAGCTTGTGTGCGACAGCCCAACAAGGAGCCTGAGAAAAAGGAAAAAAAGAAGCAGGCAGCATTCAAGGCAGCCGGTGGGAAGCAAGGGCGTCGAGTTTCGATGATTACTATGACCCGGTGTTCTCAGGCACGCAAGGCGCGTACGAATGGGGCGCGCCCCTGCTTGTCTTGCCCCGAGAGTTGCTTTCGTAGGGCTCTGATCGACCCGGACAACGCAGCGGAACACAGCGCAACGAACACGTCCGAAACGAAACGGCCGGTTGTGCTTCCCAACTCTGCAATTGTGCCTGAAGCGAGGGACTCGGCCAGCCAGCCAGCCTCCCTTCCTCATGTCTCCGTGGACCGTGATTTGTGAGCGGCTCCGTCAGTGACGGGGATCGCCGTGGATCGGGCTCCGGGGGGCGGATATAGTGCTTTGCAACCTACGTCCGCTTACCTTATCACGTTTGGCTTTCGTGGTGCACCTTCACTCGCTGCGAATGGGCAGCTGTGATTGTCTCGACCCAATGTCGCTCGACCGACACCGGTCGCTCCCTGCGCCCGTCCAGCTCGTAAGCCCGTCTGTGGCCACACAACCGAGCGGCCCGAGTGTCCACCGGTCCACCGAGGTGGATGGGCCCCTGGCGTCGATGAGCCTGTCTGTGCCTGGTACCTGCCGGGGTTGGCCTGGCACGTAGGAATGTGAAGATTTCGGTCGCGAGAAGAGTCACACCAGGAGTCATCGCTGAGGGCACCCACATGGTCAACAAGGGGAAGAGTTTGCGTCGTGGATTGTGCTCAATTCTTGGTCAATCTGACGCTTGGTGCTATGCCAGCCGGCTGTGCGCCGGCAGTGCAGGATCTCAACAGACGCTGTGCGCTGCGGATCGACTACCTAAGTGATGCTCCGGAGATCCTCCCGGACATCCCATGTCCCGAACCTCCGCTTCCGTGCCATCGCGAAATCCCATAACGCCTCGCCATTCCGTGGGTATCCTGCCTCTGTCCCGTCGTCGAGGTCCGTCCCTTCAGGTTCCCAAACCGTGGCTTCGAAGCCCGTTCGTCCCATGCGTCCCCGCCTCCCGTCGAGTGTGGTATAAACAATTGTTGCGCCGTGGTGCACCACCGAGGCATGGTTTGTCGTCCGTGACAAAACCCCATGGCCCCGCAGTGGTCCTCCCAAACTTTTTTATGATGCAGTACTCCGGTGTAATGCCCGTACGTGTTACAGCAGATAGCCCCAGACCAAAGGAGACGGTGTCGATTTGTGGTGATGTGCCGAAGAAAATAGGAAAGGATAGAAGATCGAGTGAGTTGTGTTGTGTTGTAGTTGTGTCAAGTTGGGTAGAGGTGTGTGTGTGTGTGTGTGTGTAGGTGTGTGTGTGCGAGTGTGTTTGATGTGGTGACTCCCCCAGCTTAGTAGGAGCGTCGCCTTTGCGTCCTAACGCTGTCGAACGAGGCCGCGTAGCTGCAGAGCTCCTTCTGCGTCTTCTCGTTGAGCTGCATGTAGCTGTCCGCGTTGGACGAGGCGTTGCTGCCCATGGAGGCGAGGCTGGTGTTGGAGCTCGATGTCGTCAGGGGGCCGACGGTGCTTGGTGACGAGCGTCCGGACTGGAAAGAAGGAGCAGAGGAGACGGAGCCGAAGGGCTGAGCGTTGGTGAAGTCGATGGCCGGCGCGAGGTAGAATCGGCTCGGTGGCCTCTGGCTCGTGGTCCAAGGACCGGTCGAGGTGTTCAGGCCAGGAGAGCTGGCGGAGGTGGAGGCGGACGTCTTCTCGAAGTCGGCCAGGCGGCAGGACTCGGAGCAGTAGGCGGTGCCGTCGGTCTGCTTGTCGCAGCCGAGGCAGAACTCGTGAGCCCACATGTCGGACATTGTGTGTCGAGGAGTAGCGAGAGGCTGTGGTGCGAGTGGATGGTGGCAGACGTGGTCGAGGCCGGGCAGTCTTGTTGACTGTTCGAGTGGGTGGTGGCTGGTGTTGGTTGGAGAGGAGGAAGAAGAAGAGAGGATGCAGACGATTGAATTATAAGGACGCTGAGCAGGTTTGACTCATATGAGAACAAGTCAATGCAATGAAAAGTGCTTGACGGGATGAAGTCGAATGATGGGGAGGAGCAGGTGGATCGAGAAGTGGGAAGAGGTCGGCTCATATGTATCGATGGTCGAAGCACAGCCCATTGCACCACTTGACACCACGGTCACCCAAGGTGGAGGAGCCTAGTCTTGTGAGTGCAGCGTGCTCTGCCCCGTCCTGACGCCATGGCAAGTACCCCACCGTGCATTATTGCGTGAGCAGGTACGGGCAACCACGCCAGCCCGCACTCGAACCTGCCTGCACTGGCTGGTCTGGCCTGCATGCCGCGAAAAGCAGGCAGCGGCGCTTGGAAAGGGGGGGTGGGCTGGTCGCCTCTCCCCACTTGCGATCCACGTACAGAGATGGGGGGGTGGTGGGACAGGGAGGGTGTGCGGGCGTTCAGCCAGGCGTGAGGGAAAGAGCGAGAGACAGACACAGAAGGGGGGTGGGCGTTGGTCGATGGTGTGTTGCGGGCAAGGATGGCGTGAGCCAACCCGGTCTCCACTCACCATCTGATGAGGGCAGTCATCAGTCGCAGGAGCAGTGCAGGGGAGAGGGAAAAAAATCTGCATCCACTGTTGCGTTTGGATGGGGTGTGGGTCTCGGATGGGCAGGTGTGCACCCAACAGGAGTGTCACCAATCCTCCATGGTATGTCTTGGGTGTGGCCCTGGCAGCCGCTGTGATGATATGACGCTGGGGGGTGTGCACAGCCAGCCTCCCCTCCAATAGCCCTCTCGGATTGGGCATAGTGCAGAAGGGAGGTGGGGTCACCCGCCCCTTGTTCTGAGCCAAGCCATCTCGTGATCGTCGCCCAATCCTTCCCGGATTGTGTTAGCGCGTATCTGGCGCATGGGGCCCCTCGTCTCGTCCTTCATACACCAACAGAGAGGATAGCAGGCCGCAGGAGCACGAACGAACGAACGACACTCATGTGGTTCTCCAGGGGGGGCGGCGTCAGTTCGGGAGCTCGTTGTGTCGTTGTGTCACCAGTCATCTATTGTTCACCTTGAAGAGGCACATCCATCGTGCCAGCCTGGCCGACGAGACCTCTTCTGCTACAGCGTACTGGCTTGCGGGGAGAGTCGAGACGGGAGCACCATGGCACGAGAGTCCCGAGTTTGAGGGTCCCATTCCGGGAGGCAGACGGGAAAGCCCTTCCTCCCATTGAAGAGTTCCGGGAGGCGTGGCAAACACCCTCCAGTCCAAGGCCAAGTCCCAATCCAGCCCAGAGCCTTGGGTTAGGTCGGATCGAGGGGTTTTGGCTGCCTGTCCATGTCTGGCTGCCTGCCTGGCGATTGATGGACCTCGTCCTGCACAGCAACGCATCGGTCTTTTTCGAAAAAAACTGCTCAACACCAACTGCAAGAACGAAGAATTGGACCTCCGACGCAACCACCCACAACAGCAACGGCAAATGCAACACGGCAGCCACCGTCCTGCGAATCACGAACCTGCCGTGCCCGCACAGAGGCAGAAACAGACAATGTGGGGACGGTAGCCGCAGGACCGCCACCCAACTTTCCAGCTAAAACAACGCTGTGCAACGACGGACGACAGGCGACGGGCGACGGACAATGTGCAATGGCCGGCCTGGATGAGGTGTGGTGAGGTGAGGGTGTCGACTTGTGAGCTCAGAGTGGTGTGCTCAGTGGAGCGGGGCCTGCTGAGCACCACCCACTGCCCCCCCCCCCCTCTCTCTCTCCCTCTTTCTACTCTCTCCATTTTGCCCTTCTGTCTGTGCCAGACAGCCAGACAAGGACCAGCCGGTCAGGGTGAAGCTAGGCGAGCCAGCTCCAGGGGGGCCCCCTGCCAAATGTCGACATCGGCCAATCCTCCGAGCGCCTCCACCCTCCACGACAGGGTAGGAACAAAGTGGAAGTGCCGTCGTCCTCGTCCTCCTGGTTGACGAAATGATCGTTTCATTGGCTATGGACCAACGACCTGCAGCCCGGCCACGTCCGCCTGCTACAAATTCCCATCTGTCGACTCCAGATGATTCCACCCGTGCCTGATATGCAGGCCTTTTCCTACGGCCTCAGGTACGCCCTCGATCCAGGGTCGCGAACCACTTCGATGCTACGTACTGTGTTGTGCTGCGCTGTGCTGTGCTGCACGATGGCCTTTCGGTCGGAGGACTCACCGGTCGTCTGCAAGAAGCTACTCGCGCGAAACACTGGCCATTTCTTTTCTATGGGGAATGGACCGTGGAGAAGCATGAATGGCGGCGCACCAGGACCACATGGGGCCACGCACTGAGAGCGAGAGGCGGACGGCACAGAACTGAGCACACTGATGAGCACGCACCAAGCATGTTGGATCCGGGGGTGGGCACAGATCGTGGAGACGGGTTGCGCATCAACCCGAGTGCTCCACCTCGCAGCCGGGCTTCGGCCACCAGCAGATATTTGACCACGACACAATGAGCACGGCACAGAGACAAGCCGCAGATGATCTCGACACAATAGAATCCTACACGAACATCCCAGCGAGTTCTCCAGACTTGCCAAGCCGTCCTGCCAAGGCAAGCACTGGCCGTCGAAAACGACGACTTCATCCTGCAAGCCCACGCCGGTTGAACGAGGTGACATCGGTCCCCGACTCGCCGTGGCCGCGCGGGCTGTGGGTGCATACTGGCGATCCTCGCTGTCACTTCCACAGGCTTCATCAAACAGACTTCCCATCTTTGCGACCCAAGACCAGGCCTCCTCACACGACGACGTCTCGTCGTCAGTTATCATCAACGTCGAACCGACCAAAGCCTGGCACCCTCGCCCTGTCGCTACGCTGCTTTGCAAACGTCCGACAGCCAGCCCACATCGGACTGCAGGCCAAGTTGGTCCTTACTGCTTTGGACCCGACCTGCATCGAAGGGGGGCGGGGGGGGGCCAGGTCGTATCGTCTTGAGCGAATCACCACCCTCAGCCCACGATAGCGCATCACAACGGGACTCAGCGCTAGCGAACAATCCCCCGCACTCGCGGATTCCCCCAAGGGCCGTGGCAACCTAAGTCGTTCGTGCTGCCTCGCCGCCACCTGACCACCTGCGCCAATCCTCTAATCTTCTATCGTGATAGCGACACGGATGGCTCTGCCCACTCCAAGAGCTTGCATGCGCCCCGGTTGCCCACCTGCAGGTCCTCCACAGTCGGGACGTGCAGTCGCCGGTCGATGCTGGGAGGGGAGACAGACGACATGCTGCAGGACAAGGAGAGTGGGAAAGGCACAACAATTGGACGGGCGAGACCAATATCGTCATCACAACCATCATTTGGCAAATCTTCTTGGGGATTCGCAATGCCGGACGTCTCCAATCACCGTCGCCTTCACACAGCAACTCAGAAACCTGCGTGTTTGGGACGGGTGTTTGGAATCAGGGCCAATCAAGACCTCCAGACATGGACGATCTGTTTTACCTCTTCGACGCGGATGATCTCCCTTCAACTGCCGCCCTGGTTACACACGTAGCATGGAGGGGCTGGCGCGGCTATCAGATAAACCGAGATCAAGACGATGAGAGGGCATTGTCACCAGTGGCGATAGTGCAACGACAAACCCCTCTGCACCGTTGTGAGTCGGTCGTATCCTCGACTCGAGCATCTTCGCCTTGGGGATCACCTGGTGACCTAGTGACTCGGCGATGTCCTCGACGAAACGAGCCATCGTTCTCTAGGACAGACGAGGCCTGAGGGAGGGGTGGGAAGGCCTGACCAATCAAGGATACTGCCACGGGACAGAGGAGCGTGCCGGATATCATTTAACGATTGGCGCGGACGATACGGCAGTAGAAACCCACCTGATGGGGTCAGATGCCCTCTTGGTCTGGGGAAGCGGACTCTCATGAGTAGACACATACCGGCCGGCGGACCCTCAGACCATCCGGCCTCGAGACGTCATGTTCGTCAAGCTATCTATCATGCTCCGCCCCGTGCCTGTCTGCTCACTCCGGAGCCTAATCAGCAGTCTATCTGCGTACCGGGGCGTTTTTCTGCATGGCCAGGCGTGGATCAGACAAGGCCCCCAAACTGAGAGGCCTGGCATGCGATCAAAAGCGGGGAATACTCTTGAACAACGCCCGCACGCAACACGGCACACGCGATAAGACCGTGCTCAGCTATCGTGAACCGCCCGCAATCCGCTAGTTTCAGTGCGGTAGAGGTTTCGCGGCCGAGGACAAGACGGGCTCGGGGGCTGGCAGAGCTGGGTGATGAGACGAGGAATTTCCCGGCCGACATGGTGAACAGCGATGCGATACAACGGCGACCCAGGACACCATACCACGGCTCGCTTGCATCAGCTGGACCGAATCAAAGATGCCCCCCACGGAATACGCAATGTTCGTGATCCGCGATTTCGATACGCAGGTGACGCAGGTCTAGGGTGCTTCCTCTCCGGGGTGAATGGGTAAGCCGCGTCGTCGACGGCTCCATGCTAGCCCCAACCAACAACAAGTCACGCGCGGCTAAAGTACGAATCGCTCTGCCAGTCCTGGAACATGGTCGGCCTAGAGGGGGGGATCTCAATCTGCTGCCCTTTCCGCGCTGTTACACCCCCCTGCAGACATTCCACGACGCCCGCTTCGAAACGATACCGTCCCTCACCTGCCTCACCAGCACGATGCCAATCATCTCAGACATTATAGAGGACTGGCTGCTTACACGCCGCACGTATCCCAGCCTGCTGCGCGGGGCCAAACGGGAGACAAGGACAGGCGCCTGTCCTGCGCTCGGTTGGGGTGCAGGGTTGGGGTTTCCTCAGGGGCTCTCCAGTCATCTCGTTTCTTTTCCAGCCTTGAGCCTTGATATCTGGAGTCTACGGGTCACCACACTTGGCGGCCAACTTGGCTGTGTTCATCGTCAATCAACTCACAGGCCAGCCGCGCGAGGCGTCTCGATTTGGTGGGCTGCCAGTGTGTGCCTCGTCACGATGACGGGCTTACATGATGCCCCTCACGGCCGTCCAGCCTCTATCTGTGCGCAGGCCGAAAACTTATCTGGATCTAGTCGGCTGGCTTTTCAGTGGTTTGGACCCTTCCATCGGTGCCTTGCAGGCCTCCAGTCACACCAGCTTCCTTGTCTGGCCACCCTCGCGACAAGGCCGGATTTGCAGGGAAGTGCACGAGATGCGCGTCGCCTTCCAAGTTGCCACCCTGGGCTGTAGCAGCGATGATAAGGGTAGTCAGATATGAGGGTAGGTAGGTCAGGTCAGCCTCGTCGGTTGTGGTAGAAGCAGTGTGGCGGCAGGCGAGACGTTTGCCTGCCGGAGGCCTGGAGCCAGGTTGTCGATCCATGCCGTCCCGGTCATTGGAGGATGCCGATACCCTCTCTCGTCTGGGACTAGGATTTGGCTACGCCAAGTCGACGAAATCCACGAGATGTCTTTCATCGCCGTCATATTGCGTCTTGCAGCAGGACACATGGAGCTCGAACTCTTCTCAAGCTCAAAAGGGCTCATGTTTGGTTTGGTCTGAACCGACAAGGGCCATGTCTTGATCTCGCCCCCAGCCCCCTATTCCCCCTCCCTCGACTTCGAGCCGTCACCCCACACGCTACGGGCGTTGCAGCGCTGGAGGCCACTCAGGAAGGGTTATCCACACGCCTGTCTGCGTCTGCGGACAGGGGGGCCAAGACGCACCCCTGGACCTTTCTTTTTCCACTCTCCCCACCCTCTCCCCCCCCTGGTCCAAACTGCGATGCGACCACAGGCTCCGAACTGGTGACAGTTGGATGGGCTGGCGATGTAAAATGGCCGACTGGCAACCTTGTTCCTCGTCAGCAATCTTTGCGTTGCGGGCGACTTGTCCAGGACGGGACCCCTGTCACCACATCTACTCCCAAGATCCGACCAGGCCGAGCGACGAGGCTCGGGCAGCCCGGCACGTAGGCAGGGTCAGCTTGAACACGAGTTGATTCAATGTCTCTTCTCGGACTCGGCAACAGTCAGACGACGATTCATTCCCCCGCAGCCTCAGCCACGACTATCCAGCACGGTCATTCTGGTGCCCATGTACGACACAACACCACGCACGGACAATCAAGGCCAAGTCAACGTGGTGGTGCTCACCCATCTCCCTTTCTCCCCTTCTCCGCAGGTGGTCTCAAGCGACCACATCGTTGACGAGGCCAAACCAGAACGGTTGCTGGTAGCCCACCGCCGTCAAGCTGCAGTTCCAGCCTATACAGGGACCCGACCGACCGTCAGCCTGACAATGTGCCGCCATACCGTCCGTCTTCCCGTTCCCTGACCACTGGCCCGGGTTTCGGGAGTGAGTGATCACATCACCAACCCGTGCCGTGCAGGGAGAGACGAAAGGGCAAACAATTCACAGTCATCAACCTGCACTTGGAAGCGAAGCCGGGGTTGTGGGGGAGAGGGGCAAGACAGCCAAGGACAGAGCTGGAGCAGAAGACTAAGCGAAGCATGCGTACTATCTCGCCCACCAACAGCGCCCTTCGTCCATTGGCTCAAGCCCGACGGCACGCGGTTCGTCTCATCAGCCTCGAGGCACTCTAGTATCAAAGAGGTTAAGACGAGAATAGGGGAGGGAAGGGGGCGGGGGGTGGGCTGGCACCGAGCCGCCCAGGCAGAGAGGCCAACGGCCTGACCCTCGCCCAGAGACAAAGACCTCCAACGTGATCTCTCCGGGGCGGCAGCGAACAGCTAGTGCCAACCACCAAGAACGCCCTCCAAGAATTTGATGTGTCACGTCCCTTCCCCGCATTCAGGATTATCCACCACGTTATTACTGCCAATGGCTCCTGCGTGGCCTTGAGACTTGGCCCTTTTCGGGGTTGGAGACTCTGTCTCTAAACGAGATGCGTGCCCCATATCCTTTCGCCTGTCTTTTCCTTTTCCTGGCCGTCTGCCGGAAATTTTTCAACGGGGCAATGCCACGGTCCCGCCAAAGTCGACAGGCAGGGGTGGCAAGGAGCGGAATTGAGCCCGAGGCGCTGAGGACGGACACCAGTGGCCTGGCCCAGGCCGGCCTGCGAACTGTCTGGGGTCGAGGGTCCTGGAATAGCACCACCTCACGGGCGTCACGCCGCACCGATCATGGTCGTTGGCCCTGAAGGTCACCGATTCTTAGTTCAGGAAGTCTCGACAGCCTTGTTGGTTCGGCGATCGCTCCTCCTGGGCCAGCCTGCACGCACGGCTCGCATGGACTCGACAGTGCAGTACGTCCCGGCTCATCTCCAGCGGTCGTTGGCGTCCGAGGCGTAGCCAGTGGGCGTCTGGAGACAGAGACAGCTGCATATCCACATGTAAGGGGCGCGAGCTGACGGGCTGCAGCGACAACTGAACGTGTCTTCTGGCATGTCCTAGCGGCGCGCGGGCCATCGCGTCCGTGCTGGAGACCCAGGTGGCATTTCAGTCTCTCCATCAACGAGCTGTCATGTAGGGGGGCGTGACTGGTCTGGTGCTGGTTCGATCCGGCCTGAGAACGCCTCGATCGGCGCCGACAGACGACGTGTGTCCTGAGAACGGCTCGAATGGACTAGGGGTTTGGGGGCTGAGGTCAGCACGACATCAAACTCTCTTTCACACCCCTGACAGATTCCTGTCAAGGCTTGAGAGGATGACAGGTGGGTAGACTCGAAATCCTCCGTGGCGAGCAGGGCAAGACAGGGCAGGACACGGCAGGGTGAGCAGGGCAACCCTTTTCAGCGGGAGGGTGTCGTTAAGCGGCCGCAGCGAACCGACGACGACACACATGCATGATGGGTTTATTCGGACGAGCCAACCACCTGACGTAGACGAAGCCTTTCAGCCCCCCCCCCCCCCTTGAGACGCCATCGCGCGCGCGCGACCCATCTCTCTCGCCTTCTCCGCCCTCCAGTGGGAGGCCGAAATGAGACGAAAGCGTCGAGTTATCGAGAGCCGCAGGAGCAAAAAAAGGCGCTCCCGTGGCCCAGAACGGTCCCTGAACATCCTCTTACGGCTGTCTTCGCCATTGTGGCTTTCCCTCCTTCAGCTGGGCTTTGCAGAGGAGGAGAGACATGAGAAAAGAGTCATTTTTTCTTCTTCCTCTCGTCATTCTCGGCCATGCCGCCTGAACCACATGGGAGACTAGTACGTGAAACTACCGAGCAATGTTGTTGATGGTAATCATCAGGTCAAGCCTCGTCACGACCACCCATGCCTTGCCTGGCAGGGTCCCTCCATTGGCAACATTCCAGGACCACATTGCGGCGTCTGCTGGTGCAAACATCATGGCAGGGGGGTGAGGAGCGCTGTCGCCCAGTTCGAGACGAGGGCGTTTTACTTCCTAGCTCCACGCCTCCGGCAGGTCTGCGTGGCCCTGCAAGACGCAGCCATTCGGAACAGATGGGTATCGCGGGCTTCGTCGACTCCGGCCCGCATGGCTGGGACATGGTGACCATCGACGGCGACCTGCGTGTCCCGGAGGCCTATGTGGTTCGTCCGTCCACACCCTCCATGCAGACCTCGTCTCGAGAGACAGCCGGCCAGCCACCAAGCTGCCTGTCTCAAGGCATCGCCACTGTGACCTTTGAACCACCTCTGGGTTTCATTGCGGAGCGTATTCAGCTAGCCGGATCTTTGGGCTGGCTGCCCCCCGCGTTCCGATTGTGGCGAGGAGTGTGATTGCACGGCACGCCCACACGCTCGCTCGGCTTACACTCACAGAGGCATTCTGGGGGGATTCTAGCGGTTGCGCCCCCAATGCGCTGGAACGAACTACATCGACCACTCGCTGCGCCGCACCAGAAGTTTCTGCAGGAGAGGGGCCCTTCGCGTAGGGCTATCCAGAGCGCAACTCTGTCCGGCGCCCATTCCATTGGCAGGCATCGCCAAACCGGTAATGTCCGCGACCATCCGCTGGCATATTGTCCGTGTCGATCCCCAAGAACGGTTTGAGGCCTGGGCCCGGTCCATCGAAGGACGGCTCTTCTCACCTAAGATTTCGTGACCCCCTGACGACTGAGCTGACCCGAGCCTGCAGCGCGAGAAATTTTTCCTGGCCGTTGCAGCCCTGCGAAACGGGGGTAAGGAGGCGAGGCGGGACGTGGTTGCGCACAGTTGCGCGTCTGCTTCCCTATGCTGATCTGAGGAAATGGCGCATTGCATAGGAGACGTCCCAAGGGGGGAAGGGGGCGCTCATACTCGACACAAGTATAGGCTTCGTTTCTGCAGGTCGCTTTAAAGGGGCGTGGCAAAACACCCGGGCTGCGACCAGCCGGCATGCTGGCCGCCACGGCGAGCCCTATCCGCGGGCGGGCGTCCCGGGGCGCACGCCGCTCTCCACACCGGTGGCCTCGCAGACACGGAAGACCAAAGGATGAAGTACGGGCGAAGGGGCAAGGGGGCAGCCCTCGCGGTTGTCGTGGACGAAGTGATGCCTGTGGGTTGCCGCTGAGGATGTAGGGGGTTTCCTTCTGGGCAACCGGGTCGCACGAGTGTGCGTCTCAAGGGGCACCTGTGTCATGAGGCCCGGGTCCATGCCGAACCGCGCGCGTCGGTGCTGATGTGAGCACCATTATTGATGCTCTCACGGAGACGTAAAAAAGAGTGGCGGCCGGAACTACGTGTGAGTTTGTCCTTGTGTACTATCTTGAGTCCACACCCTACGGGTGGGAAGCGTGCCATCGTGCCACCGCGAGTGGGCGTGAAGGAACGGCAGTGATAGTCTGAACATCGTCGTGATAGAGACGACGAGGGACGCAGGATGGACGATGTTCGGCGGCCGCATTACCTACCGTCGTTGCGGCCCGTCCTCGTCGCCACGCAGACGGCTCTCACGACTACAACTAGCCAGATAGGATAAATCGACGAGGTCCGCTCCATGGCACAGCAGACACGATGCAGCAAGCCGGGCGGCCGCGGGATGATACGCCGTGATCATGCGAGATCTGCGTGAGCTTGCGGGTAGCCGCGTCCGGGACCGCATCGAGGGCCGCCAGTGTCGGCCGTCCTCGGCGTCAAAGATGCGAGTTGCTGGCTGGGAAGAGGCATCCGAGTCCGCGTGGGAGAGGGGGTTTCCATGAGGCCGGAGATCGTTTGACCCTGCGCGCGTCATACCTCTCTCAGGCTTGGAGGGCATCTGCGGTTCAACGTTTGGAAAATCAACATGCATCCTGCTGCTCCATGCGTTAAAATAAGCAAGAAAGGGTTCAAGAGTCTGGTGGTCCATCACGTCCCTTCTGTGATTCGAGCCTGTGTTGGTCCAAAGTATCGAGAGTCCGAAACTGGCCGTGCTTAGCCTTCTTGCAGTCGGGGACGATTTGGCCAGAACGCCCACCGAGCGCCGTCGTTGGTTTCGACTCGGATGCTGGATGGGCCTTGTCAAGGCTCGGATAAAGGGGCGAGTGGCCTTGCGTGGAGGGCCGTCGACATTGGGGGGAGAGGACCACATGTGTTTTGTCGTTGGTGAGCCTGGGAAGTCGACGTTTTCATCATGTTTTGAGTGTCACAGCCCGTGGAAGTGAAAAGGTGATGGGATCAGATCGAAGGCCGCAAAGAGTATACATATAGTATTGTCGAATGCCTCCGAGGGTCCGTACGTCGTCTGAGATTCTAGTCGCGAATATCGAACAGTCCAAGAGTGCTAATGGTCCTGTCGTGGTCCATGTTCGATGGCCTGTCGCTCTCGTTGCTATATATACATCCCGTAACTTGACAACACCTAGCAGATGAATTGATGCGGACGGATGATAAGTTACGGACCAGGAGCTGCAATCAATACGAAACTCATGGTCAAGTAAACACCAGTCTTGGGCACGAACCTGGCCCACGACTATAAACTATGGTCTGCTTCTCATCAATCACTGATCGAACACTACCGACCTTGAAAGGAGCCTGGCTCAAGACACTGGCATGGCAGGCAGCTTGCCTTGTCACATGAATTCTGGCTCGGGGCAGAACACAAGAAAGCAGCACTCCTACCAGCCGAGCAAAAACATGGCTATGCACTCCATGTCTCGAAATGCTACGAAAGGTGCTGGCCGAGGCAAGAGCAGCGTACGCAGGGCCGGCCCAGGAAACTGACAGCCGCAGAAGCCGTGATGTGTGTTTTGTGCCGTATGCCTGATCTCCGGTCCTCGAAGACCCTCCGCCACGGACAACATGTTTCGGGATGAACGGTGATGTCGGCCCGCTGCGAGTGTTTGTCTGCTGAATCGAAGCATCTTCACAAGAGCCCCACGATAAATCCGGCTGGTACGGCATATCTCAGAGCTCGTGGCTCTGTACCCTGACGAACGAGGGACAGGATGTTTACAGGTCCCGTCAAGGGATCGTCAAGGTACCACATCGGCCAGCACGCTCAGTCTCGTAACATGAACAGGTATCAACCACAGCATACCGAACTCAAATGTATGTCATCTTTAATGGCTACATGATGCCTCTGAATACAGGGAAGCTATCTCTGCGCTGCCGATGCGTGCCCATCTCCACACGTATAGAATCTCGTCGCTAGCCGCCCCCCCTTTTTTTTCATAGTCTCGTATTTCGGGCGTCCGCCTCCCTCTTCTTCCGCATGGCGCTGCCGCATCGCTCCTCTGGAGGAGTCCGTCGCCGAACCCCACCCAGGCCTCCGCTGACGGATAGAATCAAAGGAAAATTTGCGTCCTAATCATATCAGTGCCCATGGCCGCTGAAGGCGTGTCTATCCTGCAGTCGTCCCTGCCCCCGTGACCAGCCCGCCGGGGCTGGTCGGGCCGGGGCAGTGATGACGGGTATACGCAAGACGCGGTATGGAATCATGAACATCGTTGGCGGCTTGTCGTCAAAGCCCGTAGAGTTCCCACTCGTCGAAGGCTCGGCCGTCTGCCTGAGAGCTCGACGACAAGCCAGTCTTGGCATCCGAGCCCCTCCTCGGCGCGTACTCCGTTCTCAGCTCTTCGGCTTGTCACAGCTCGTCATCCTCGAGTTCCGAGGGCTTCAGCAGACCGCCGACCTTGCCACGTCGCTCAAAGTCGGCCGCCTTGGCGTCCTTCTCCTGCTGCTCCTTCTCGATGAGGAAGAGCTCGGCGTTGTCGCCGGCGAACTCCTTGAGCGACACGAGGAAGTCACGGAGGTTGAGGCGGAACTTGTCGTACGTCGTGTTGAGGGTGAAGAGGCCTTCGACGAAGCTCTCAATCTGGGCACTATCGGGCAGCTTGTCAGTAACTGGGAGCCAAGGCTAAAAAGAATCGGAACAACATACGGCTGAAGGTTGGGGAAAGCTCCCTTGAGGAGCTGGGCGACGAAGTTGGCCAGGAACTCCTTGTTCGGCGTGCCACCGGGCGCCTGGTCAGGCGGGTAGATGGGACCCTGGATCTTGGGCGCGGTGCCATCGGCAGGGTGCACAAAGTAGAACATCCTCATCAGGATCATCGACTGAGTCTTAAAGCCGGCCTTGTGATCAGTGTCGGTGAGCACGAAGAACACGTCCTGGAGGATCGTGATGAAGAACTGCTGGAAGAAGGCGTTGGACGTCTGCACATCGGTCTCGGCGATGTTGTTGATGAGCTCGAGGCACATGTTCAAGCCGGCAGCCTCGACATCACGGTTGTCGTGCTTGAAGGCCCACGAGCACGAGTCGATGACGAACTTGAACTGTCGGTTGTCGAGCTTCAACAGGGCTATCGCGAACATTAGCCTCCAGTTCCGGCCAGCTGCAAACGGGGGACGAGAGGGACATACCAGGGAAACAATGCAAGTTAATCGCACGGAGGAGGTTGAAGAACTCGACGCGATGCTCGGGGAACTCAGAGAAGTCCTTGTTGATCATCTCCAAAGTGCACTCAAACACGTTCTCCATGATGTTGGGGACCTGGTCCTCCATGAGGCTCTGTAACGGTTTTAGCGTCATGTCATAACTAGGCGACCCAAGAAGGGCTTCTGCGCGATCAAACTTACGGAGAGCTTGGTGATGATGGCCGAGATGGCCTTCAGCACTTCAGCGTCGCGGGCGCCGGGCACGTTGCGGTTGTAATCGGTAAGGATGGACTCGAGCAGAGGAGGCACCATCTGCTGGCGGACGGCATTCAGGTCCTCAGCCTTCTCCACGTAGGTCTCGACAAGCTTGAGGATCTCCTTCTTGATGGTGCGTAGGCCTCGGACGTTGGGCATCTTGGTGGCGATCTCGCCTGCATTCATACGTCAGTTATGTCGGGCAACCAGATCACGTAGAGACTTACCCTGGTTCTGGACGGCCTCCGAGATGAGCTGGCTAGTCGCCTGGTACATCTGCAGCATGTCGTGGAAGATGCGACCGATCTGGGGGTAGAAGTAAGGGCCTATGGAGGAGCAAGCAGAGACGTTCGTCTTCATGATGTTGCCGATGATCTTGATCGTCTCCGAGTCCTGCAGGAAGGTGGGGTTCGCCCTGGCCGTCTTGATGACTTCGTCCCAGGCAGCGTTGGGGATGGCCATCAGGTCGCTAAGCAGCCTCTCCTGCTGGTGCTTGTTGCCCTGGGCTGCTACCATGTAGCCGCACGCCTCGTAAAAGGTGTGGATCTGCTGAGGCGTCAAGTCGCAGGTGATCTTGTGCATGTTTCTAACAATTTCCTCGATGAACGGCTCATTCTCGCTAGGCTGCAGGGCGACGAAGTGGCGGCGGCATTGCCTCGCAATCTTGATGAAGGTGTCGCAAGCCATGTCCTGAACACCTGTTCGGGGGTTAGCGGATTCTCTCGCCCGGATACCGCAGCCGACATACCTTCGTGCGACTCGTGCATGAACTCAAAGAGCTTGTTGACGACCGTCTTAAGGAACTTCCAATGGGCCTTGAGGAAGCGAGGGTACTGGCCGACAATGTACATGATGTTACTGGCCACAACGGCCTTGTTGTCTTTGCCGCGCTTCATCTCGGTCAGGCCCAGGAGATCCTTAATGACGGTGACGAGGAACCTCTTTTCCGTCTCCTCGTTCATGGCCAGAGAGATCGAGCCGATGGCCCAGCAGAGGACGTTGCAGTTGTGCCACGACCACTCGGTGCCGTCGACCTGACGAGCCAGCTTCTCGGTCATGATGTTCTCCGTGTCGTTGACGTCCAGGTGGGTGAGGTACACGAGGCACTCACGGATGGTCTTGTAGAGCTGGACCGTGTCACTCTCCTTGACGAATTCGCGAACGATCTCTCCCTCGTCGTTCTCGACGACGAGCACCTCCTCGGGACGGACCATCTTCTCGATCATGACCTGACGGAGGTTCGACAGAACCTCGCCGTACTTGTGCTTACGAAGCGGGTAGTTCGCCAACATGGCCGGGTTCGGTGCGCCTGCACTGGACAAGCCGCCCATGCCCATGAGCGGGTTGAGCTCGGTCATGGGAAGCTGCTGCATCTCGTCGTAGAGCTCGTTCACCAGCTTCAGCCAGTAGTCGAGGCAGATCTTGAAGATTTCGCGGTCCTCAATCTGCGATATGCGGATCAGGTAAAAGTGTCCATGGGCGAGGTAGTCCCGGTTGGGGAGATTCTCGATGAGCTACAAGGGATCATCAGTAACGCACGTCTAGAAGCAGTTGCGGTGCCAGCACTCACGCTCAGATGCATGCCGAAGAAGTTGGACAAGAACAGCGCCATGTTCTGGACGAACTCCTGGTCCCTGGAGTTCGAGGTGGGGTATGTCGTCTTGAGGTCGATGGTGATGGGAACGATGTTGGAGATGGTGCTCAGGACCTCGGTGAACATCTTGACCAGCTGCTCGTCGTAGGAGTTCGGCTGTCCGGGACCGCCGGTCTGCAGGCCTCCGATTTCCGTCAAGCACTGAAGGGTGACGTTTCGGAACTCGGGTTCGGGGAGGAAGCGCGTGCGCAGCGTCTCGATCAGGTTCGTCTCGAAGATGTAGCCCAGGGGAATCCAGTTGCAGAAGCGCAGCAACGTCTCGAGGGTCGCCTTCACCAGGCTCGTCTGGGTGGCCGAGTTGAGGACCTCCTGGCAGAGGGTGAAGATCTGGGAGAACTCGGCGCACATGGTGGTCTTGAGGTTCCGCGTCTTGGTGGAGGTCATTTGCTCGGCGGAGTAGTCGAACACCTCCTCGGAGAGCAGCCGCAGGATGACCATGTTGTTCTCGCAGACGGACAGACTTGAGTGGCACGCGGAGATGATTTCGTTGATAAAGGTGGGCCAGTTGTGAGGCCAGTCTTGCTTGAGAATGGAGATGAGGACGAGGTTGAGCTTGTTGAGAAGGGTCTTCTGGGCCTTCATGGTCTCTTCGGAGCTCGAGACCTGAAGAATGAACTGCACGATGAAGTTGCGGATGCCTGGCACCGTTCGTCAGATCGCGCTGGCGGGGGGACGAGCTGGTAGGGGGGGAAGGGGGGGGGGGGGGGGGGGGGGGGGGGGGGGGGGGGGGGGGGGGGGGGGGATCAAACCTTGACATTGCTCCCGGGGAAGGACCTTCCACCTTGTCATAATCACGCTATCCAGGACCTGCAGGCCCAAGTCTGAGGCGATGGTCAGCTTATCCAGTCTCTGTATGTAGGCCGGGGCGAGCGGCTAACGCACACTTGGTCTGAGGGTAGGTGGCCTCGGAGAGGATGTTGTCGACGAGAAGCCATGAGTCCTGATCTTCCTTGAACTGTAGGCCGATGCGTCAGTTGCACGTCGGGTTGTGGTGGCAGAGAGGCACGATCGACGAACCTGGTTGAGAGCAGCCTGAGCTTGCTTTTGCTATCATGGCGGGTCATGTTAGCCTGGTGCAGCAGGGCGATGCGGGGGCCACAGGTTGTCGCCGTACCTGCTCGCCGCGTCCCTCGTAGAAGGAGCGGACGAGGTTGTCCAGCTCCGGTATGGTGATAGCCATCGGGTTGGTCGCTGTGGGGGTCGAAACCTGGGATCGCGATCTGGAATCCCGACGGCTGGGCGATGCGGTCGGTGGGCGGGAGAAGGTCGGAAAGGCGGGGAGGGATAACAGAGGCTACGGGTGCCAGGCGCTCGATATGAGCAACAGTCGCGGAGCGAGGGTGTTGTATTCAGCTTGAGGGGATCTTCAAGGCTGATGCGCGGAGGAGAGAGCCTTGCTGGCGGAGAATGCAATGGGAGGGATTGGGGGGGGGGAATGGAAAGGTCGTGAGGTGGTTTGGTTCATCGATGGAGGCGGGATGGCGGGGGGGGGAACGACCAATTTTGTCAGCCGGCTCAAGGACTCCACCGAACAAGTACCGGTACCAGGCGGGAGCTCTGGCTCGGAACCGCAATCCCCGCCGTCTGGCAGTTGGTCATGCCGTCATTGCCAGGCACACAGCCAAAGCGCCACTATAGTTTGCCCTGTCCACGCCGTGCAGGAAAGCTGTCAGGTACCTGTACCTCATGCCATCCAGCCTCTACCCCCCCCCGCCCACCTCAACCCACTGGCGCGGCAACCTGGGTACACAGCTGCCAGGCATCGCGTCACATCACGATCACGCATCGTCCTGGCTGAGTGCGACCGCGCCTCATCGATTCCTTAGATAATCAATCACCTGATGGCCCGAGGGCCTGAATTTACAGTATGATTGCGTCCTCAGGTACCATCCGCCCGAAGCTGCTTTCGGACCGAGGCAAGCGACATCTCATGACATGTTACAAGTTGGAGGCGCCAGGGGTAGCTCATTTCTTGTTTGTGCTGTCTACCGAGACCCGTCTACAAAAGCTGGCGCCTAAATGCCACACCAGGCTAACAGCGCCCATTCTTTGCGTGATGGGGATTCGCAAGGTCTTGTTCTACGGCCCACCGCCCGGCACATCTCGTACAGGTCATACATCGATCGCGCGCTGCCCTCATTTTCGTCTACGCCTTGTATCCGTTCTCCACGAGACCCTCCTTCAGCGCCCGAAGCGCCTTGTCGACGTCCTGGCGGTTGGGGTCCGTCTGGGACCGGTCAGCAAGAGAAATCGCACGCCTGCTTCTCGGGGAAAAAGGATCTCGACTTACCACGCTGACGCCCATGTGTCCGAAGCGAACGTACTTGGGCGCAATCTCCTTGTGGATGCCTCCGGCCCAGACAACGCCCTTCTTGGCCAGCGCCGGCAGGAGATCGGCGGCCTTGACGCCCTCGGGCAGGTAGATGGCCGTCATGCCGTGGGCCTGGTCCTCGGGCTTGCCGGCCACCTGCTTCAGGCCGAGGTCCGCCACCGTCTTCTTGACCTGGTCCGACACCTCGCGGTGGCGGGCGAAGCGCTCGGCGAGGGGCTTGGCGAGGATCTGGGTCAGCGCCGTGTGCAGCGCGTGCACGAGCTGCGGGGACGGCGTCGCGAAGTAGGACGGCTTCTTGGCCTCGTAGTTCTGCATGACTGGTACGGGGGTCAGCGAAGTCCTCGGACGACAAGAGGGTGGTGGTGCGGCTCACTGTGAGTCCAGTTCTTCATGGAGGCAAAGTAGGCGGCGACGGGCGTCTTGCGGTTCTGGAAGGCCTGGATGGCGCGGCCGCTGAACATGGAGATGGACAGGCCGGCGGGGCAGCCGATGGCCTTCTGGCTGGCGGTCACGACGCCGTCGAGCTTCCAGTCGTCGAACTGGATCTCCTCGCAGGCCACGCTGCAGACGCCGTCGACGACGAGCAGGGTCTCGGGCGAGACGCGGCGGACGAGGGCCGACAGGTCCTTGAGCTCGCTGAGCACGCCGGTGGACGTGTCGACGTGCGTCACGGTGATCATCTTGTACTTCTTCTCCTGCAGGGCCTTCTCGATCTCGGGCAGCTGGGGGCGCTCGCCGACGGGGGCCTTGACCTGGGTGACGTTGGCGCCGTAGGCCTTGAAGCAGTCGGCGAAGCCGTCGCTGAAGTAGCCGGTGGTCAGCACGAGCACGTCCTCGCCGGGCTCGACGAGGTTGGCGGCGACGATGTCCCAGCCCAGGGTGCCGGAGCCGGAGATGACGTAGGGCTGCGAGGCGGGGTCGGTGGTCTGGAAGAGCTTCCTCAGCATGGAGAGCGTCTCGCCAAAGGTGGCGACGAAGCCGGGGCCGACGTGGCTCTCGCTGTAGTGGCTCATGGACTGAAGGACGGCATCATCGAACTCGATGGGGCCCGGGATCATGAGGGCGGGGTGTTCGGGTTGTCTCGACATGGTGGATTGCGGTCGCGACTGCGTGGGTCAGACGGCGGTCAATGGGGATGGAAGAAGGTGCGGACGAAAAGTGTGTCGACGGCAAGGGGCTGGAGCTTACGGGTGACGAGGTGGAAGCTGAACCGGGGGGATGGAGGTGGCCCGAGACGAGAGATATCCGGGCGGATGAGGGGTTCTTAAGGTTGTGGAGGGGCATTCCCTCGGAAGCCACTGTGCGGAGGGGGAGCCGCTTTACAATGCTATGCATGAATGCAACAATGATGTATGCCGATCGTGGCCGGCAGTGGGTGTGATCGGGTTCGGGCGAACCACGAGCTACGAGCAACCTAGGCAAAAGGGATTGGCGTTCGGTCGAGAGGGAGGGTGTCTTCGGCAACTGTGTCCTGGTGCAGGACGAACTGTGTCTGGTGAGAAGGAGAGTGGGTGCATCGGCGTCAGTGCATGGAACGGATTGACTTTCCCCCTTGGAGGGAATTATTAATTCGTTTGAGTGTCGATTGTTCGTTCCCCTGCTTCTTAGTCCCAACCGAGACACACACAGAGGCCACAGAGCCCACGAAATCCCGCCTGAGGGGAGCTGGGGGGTGGCTCGGCATTCGAGCCGAGTCATTCGGGAGCAGACCGCCGTTTACGGAGCTGGGACTCGGCGGGGTCCGAACCAGGCGAGACGCTACAGGGAGCTTTGGTCTGGAGCATGCAGAGTGGCCTGGAGCGAGCAAGACCTGGAGCTCGGGCGCACCAGCCACAGCATGTCAGACCCCGTGCGGTGGCTGACCTTGGACCTGTCCCGCGCGGCCCAGCCCCCCACTTCGAAGCGCGGGAGCTTGCATGGGGAGGCGCATCGTCACCGCAACCACGACTCTGGTTACAGCAGCAGCCTGGACCCTTTCCATTCGACCATCTTGCGCTCACTCGCCCATTCGCTCGACTGCTCGCACCAGCCGATACCACGAGAGTGATTGGTTATACTCACACACGACGCTCCCCTTGAACCGCGTGCCAAAGCTACCGATTCCTCGTAGCTAGCTGCTGCGCCCAGTGGCCTGCTCCAGGCTCCCGACCCTCGTGCACCACCACCACCACCACCACCGTCAGCACACGAAGCGCATCTCCCCCGTCACACTCCGAGATCATGGCCTTCCTAATACTGGTCATTGGCGACCTCCACATCCCAGACCGCGCCCTGGACATCCCCGCCAAGGTCCGTCGCCTCCGAACTCTCGTAACCCCCCGCTCCGCAGCCCAGTCGCTAACCGCAACGCCCCCCCCGTCACAGTTCAAGAAGCTCCTCGCCCCCGGCAAGATCGGCCAGACGCTGTGCCTCGGCAACCTCACGGACCGGCACACGTACGAATACCTCCGCAGCGTCGCCCCGGACCTCAAGATCGTCAAGGGCCGCACCGACGTCGAGGCCGCCGGCCTGCCCCTGACCCAGGTCGTCACCCACGGCTCCCTGCGCGTCGGCTTCCTCGAGGGCTTCACCCTCGTCTCCTCCGAGCCCGACCTGCTCCTCGCCGAGGCCAACAAGCTCGACGTCGACGTCCTCTGCTGGGGCGGCACCCACCGCTTCGACGCCTTTGAGTACATGGACAAGTTCTTCGTCAACCCCGGCAGCGCCACCGGCGCCTTCGCCACCGGCTGGGGCAAGGAGGGCGAGGAGCCCGTGCCGAGCTTCTGCCTGATGGACGTACGTGCTACCCCCTGGACTGACGTGACGGCGCCGAGACGTGACGAGACGAGGACTGACGGGTGTGCAGGTGCAAGGAATCTCGCTGACGCTCTACGTCTACCAACTACGGAAAGACGACAAGGGCAACGAGAGCGTTGCCGTGGAAAAGGTCACCTACACAAAGCCTGTTGAGCCGTCGGGCGGCACATGATGATCTTGATCGTTGCGGCGGTGGCGTGATGTGGAAAGGCACGGCAGGGGCCGGTCTTATCGATGTCGACAGATAGGTGGCCGAGTTGTTGCGATGAAGCATAATGAACGGAAAAGAGTCTAAAAATTACAAAGCTAAGAGGATTCGTAAAGACTCCTGGTATCATCATCCCGTTTTGGGGGGGTCGAGCGAAGCCCAGAACTCCGTAAAGCTACCGGCAAGCCTGACAGGCGCGGGTCTGTGGTATCCTAAAAAAAAAACAAGCGGACCCCGTGGTCCGTCCTCATACCCAAGCACAAATGAACAAACATGAAGCCCCGTGCTACCGTGGTAGCTGGCTCGCGAAAACACCAATTGCTGATCAGGGCTTGTCATCAGGCGTGTGCCGCTCGCACAGAAATCATAACATCATGCTCCTCCTCCTCATCGATGCCCTCGACGGCACATCTTGCAGGTCTGTGCTGCCTGATGTGTCGGGACTGTCGTCGCTCATCCTCTTGCTCTCCGTCCGCGCATGCGCCATAGAGGCTCGCTTCCTCGTCGACGTGGTGGGCTTGTCGCTCGCCCCGGTCTCGGTGCCCTCGTAGGAGAAATCGTCCCGAACCACAGACGAAAGACGTCTCGTTGACCTGGAGAGGCGCCTGTTCGCGGGCTTCTCCGTCTCATCTGTTGCGGTTTTGGAACCAGCACCGGGGGTGGATGTGGTGAACTCGTAGGGGTCCACTGATGAGTCCGTGGAGGGCGAACCCAAGGGACTGGAGGGGTTGCTATCGGTCTCCTTCCTGGAAGTCTGTTTTGCCGACTTCTCGCCGCCTGCTTTTTCGCGCGTCAACATGTCGGTCGAGCCGGAGGCCTTCTTGGCCAGGGGACTCGCAGCTCCAGCCCTCTCAAGAGCTTCAGTCGTGGTGGGAATTGCGGCTGCCATGTGCTTCCAGGCATCGGTCGAGACCGGCTCGTGCTTAACGGTGACCTGTCCAGCTGAGGCTGGCTCCTCAGATTTGGAGGTTGACATTCGTGATCGCGCGCGGCCTTCTCCGGTTACGGCATCACATAGCTCCTTGGTAGGGCGTCGCATCTTGTCTCGCAGGTTGGGTTCCGCATAGCTGACGGCCGCTCTCGCCCGCCTGCCCGCCCGTGCCGTCTCGCCCCTCGAGGATATGTCGGCCGGAGGCGGCGTGTCGCGAGCGAGTGTGTTGGATGGTGTCGGTTCGGGGGAGCGTGGGGACAAAAGGGCAGACTCGATGGTCGCCGACTCGGTAGTGGGTAGCACGTCGACGGTGGGCTTTGACAAGACCGGCGGGGCTAGCGGCACGACCACGTCGGGCGTCTCCAGGTCTTTGGGTTTGGGCTTTGATTTTCCCTTGCGGCCCGCGTCGTTCGCTTTCTCTGGTTTCGCTACATCGTCCTTCATAGCAGGCTTTGTCGATTTCTTGGGCGAGGTCACATCCTCGTTTGTGCTCTTGCTCGACAACGGCCTGCGCACAGCCGTAATTGGGGCGGTGAGGTTCTCCTTAGCCTCTCGCCGCATGCTAGCCAGCTCCTTCAGTGATTTGCTATTCTTCCCTTCGCTTCGGATGGTGCTCCGCGGCCTGGGTGCTCCCGAGGTCGTAGTCGAAGCGGTTGCAGCTGTAGATACGGCATCATTCGATCCGAACTTTCTCTTCGAGCTGGTTTTCGGAGGCTCGACGGCCTTGTGTGACTTGGCGGCCGTCGGGCTCGATGGCGTGGTCTCTTCCTTGGCGGGAATGCTTAGTTCTCTCGCAGCCGTGTCGCACTTGACGGGTGTGATCGTCTTCATCGGCGCAGGCGAGATTGGTGAAGCGGGTGCCTCAAATTTGACGTCCATGTTCAGTTGCTTGACCGTGGGCTGGGCTCTGCTGGGAGAGGTCTTGACAGGATCCGTGTCAACATCGACGAACCGGGACATGGGCGGGGGTCCAAGTTCGGGAGAGTCTGTGGTGTCGGCGGCGTTGCACAGGGCCATGATCTCGCTTTGGCTTTTTGCATGTTAGCACGGTCAAGGGCACGCAGCATTGGGTGACATACTCCATGGTGCGGCGCGAGGACCATTCTTTCTTCTCAGCAATGGGGGTCAGTCGGCCCTCAGCCTTGGCGCGGGCTTCGGATTCCTCCTGCGTCTCGAAAGGGCGGATGCGGCGTTGAGCGGGACTCCGGCGGTTGATGCTGATTCGGGCATCCGTGGAGAGTCTATGTTCTCTGGGGTTGGAGTGTCGCTTCTTGGGCGGCTCGTTGCCCAGCTCGCCGAGCATCTCGACGCACTGGAGGAGGCGTGCCTCCAGCTGGACGCGCATGTCGATTGCATGGTCGGCAATCCTTCGAGCCTCGTTGTCTTCTGGTTGGTTCTCTAGGGTGATGATGCGACCCTCGAGGGTGAGTTTCTCGGACAGCAGCTGGGCGTTCTGCGCCTCCAGAGTTCGGATGCGAAGAAGATGGGTAGAATTGGCCCTTGCGAGGTCCCTATTTTGGCGGAGAAGCTTTCTTCGAACTGGATTGGAGAAGGCGCGTTAGCGAGTGACACGAGGCAAAGAAGCAGGTGGAGGCGGGTGACGAACTGATGTCGAGGTTGTCCGTAGACACTGGGGGTTCATTGAGTCGGGCCATTTTGCATGGTGTCGTGAAGCAAGTGGGAAGCAGCAGGAGTCTCCTCGACTCTGGCGCGTGCAAGCAGCAAAGACGAGGCTTGGCTAGAATCGTGAGTTGTTGAAAGCTTGCAGGAGGCTGGGGAGGAGCGGTGTGGTGAGAGGCCGTCGGGATGGGGACCAAATCTCAGAGTCCCCATGTCATTTATTTACTGTCGTCCAGATGCGGCCTAGCGTCAACAAAATGTCAGGGTGCGCCGTGTTGCTGGGGCTGCAAGGACTGCCCCGCTGTCCATCAATTGGGACCCCACCACCGTGCCAGTGCCAGCGTGGCACCCCCACTGCACAGCGCAGCACAGCACGACACGGGCGCACAAGGCAGGTAGATGTGTGTCGCTTGCCGGGTTATACCTGCCTCAGTTGACCCCGCGATTCCCTGCACCCATCGACCAAGGTCGGCCGTGCCTGCCTTGCCTTTGCCTGGCCGTACTTGACCCTAGTTCAACCTCGCCCAGCATACAACAGCAGCCGAAACCCACGACATGTCAACCTGAGCCCGATTGCCATTCCTATCTATCCTTCACCTACTACCGTCATGTCGTACCCGACCAGATCGCTCTCCACCCGGTTGACGGGCCCCGGTGCGGGCGTTCGCGAGGGATCCTCCTCCTCGATGGGTGGCCCCTCACCGGCCCTCATTGCGCGTATCGAAGAGAAGAAGGCAGAGCTGGACAATCTCAAGCAGCTGCGCGACCTGAGTGCAGCCGTTGCATCCCAGATGGAGGCGCTGGAGCAGCAGCTGTCGACCCTGTCGGATGGGACAGAAGCCATCGCTACTGTCATCGGCAACTGGCATAATGTGCTGCGCGCCATCAACATGGCTTCCAGTACGTGATCCCTCCCCCCCCCCCCCCCCCCCCCCCCCCCCCCCCCCCCC